>CM075193.1:7030616-8230616 GCA_037577475.1 Chaunax sp. Z400
CCCGGACGGACGTTGGTCCCGAGTCTCTACGACCTTCCATTCCCGAGATACACATATTCAGTATAGGTGCGCCAAGCCCTATTCACCTACAAAGAGAAAATAAACTTGCATATAACTCAGGAATCGAAGGTCGGAGCAACTAGGAACCAAGATCCGTCTGCCATATTTCGGGGGTGCTGAACACGCCAGACTTGTCCCCGAGTCTCTACGACCTTCCGTTCCCGAGATACACATAATCAGTATACCCCCCCTATTGGATATGTCATATCTCAGGAAGGGCAGGTCGTAGAGATTCTGGACAAAGACTGGCGTGCTCAGAGACCCCAAAAACCTTCAGACAGGAGTTGGTCCCGAGTCTCTACGAGCTTCCATTTCCGAGATATTGAATTCAGTAGGGGTACTGAATTGAGTTTTTATCCTATTAAACCCTTCACCCTAACCCTATAACCCTAATCCCATAACCTTAACCCTAACACCCTAACCCTAGTCTAACCCTAACCCTTGCCCAACCCTAACCCTCACAAACCTAACCCTAACCCTAACCCTAGCCCTAACCCTAACCCTAACCCTAGCCCTAACCCTAACCCTAATCCTAGCCCTAACCCTAGCCCTAACCCTAACCCTAGCCCTAACCCTAACCCTAACCCTAGCCCTAACCCTAGCCCTAACCCTAACCCTAGCCCTAACCCTAACCCTAACCCTAGCCCTAACCCTAGCCCTAAACCTAGCCCTAGCCCTAACCCTAACCCTAGCCCTAACCCTAGCCCTAACCCTAACCCTAGCCCTAACCCTAACCCTAATCCTAGCCCTAGCCCTAACCCTTGCCCTAACCCTAACCTTAGCCCTAACCCTAACCCTAACCCTAGCCCTAACCCTAACCCTAATCCTAGCCCTAACCCTAGCCCTAGCCCTAACCCTAGTCATAACCCTAACCCTAACCCTAGCCCTAACCATAGCCCTAACCCTAACCCTAGCCCTAACCCTAACCCTAACTCTAGCCCTAACCCTAGCAATAACCCTAACCCTAACCCTAGTCATAACCCTAACCCTAGCCCTAACCCTAACCCTAACCCTAACCCTAACCCTAGCCCTAACCCTAACTCTAGCCCTAACCCTAACTCTAGCCCTAACCCTAACCCTAGCCATAACCCTAACCCTAGTCCAACCCTAACCCTAACCCTAGTCCAACCCTAACTCTAACCCTCACAACTCTAACCCTCAAACCCTAACCCTAACCGAATGTCGGAGCAACTTCAAACCAAGATCCGTCTGCCATATTTTGGGGGCGCTGAACACACCGGACTTGTCCCTGAGTCTCTCCGACCTTCCGTTCCCGAGATACACATATTCAGTATACCCCCTTACTGGATATGTCATATCTCGGGAAGAGAAGGTCGTAGAGACTTGGGACAAAGATTGGCGTTCTCAGCGACCCCGAAAATCCCCTGATGGACGTTGGTCCTGAGTCTCTACGACCTACCGTTCTTGAGATACACATATTCAGTATATCCCTCCCCCTACTGCATATGTCATATCTCGGGAACGGAAGGTCATTGAGACTCAGGACAAAGACTGACATTCTCAGAGACCCCAAAAAAAACCCAGAGGAACATGGGTCCCGAGTCTCTACGATCTTCCCTTCCCAAGATATGGAATTCAATAGGGGTACTGAATTGAATTTTTATCCTATGAACCACGAACCATAACCCTGACCCTAACCCTCTAACCCTAACCCTAGTCCAACCCTAAAACCTAACCCTAACCCTAGTTCAACTCTAACCCTAACCCTAGTCAAACCCTAACCCTAACCCTACTCCAACCCTCACAACCCTAACCCTAACCCCTAATTCTCACAACCCTAACCCTAGTCCAGCCCTAACCCTCAGAAACCTAACCCTAACCCTAGTCCAACCCTAACCCTAACCCTAGTCCAACCCTAACCCTAGTTCAACCCTAACTCTAACCCTCACAACTCTAACCCTCACAACCCTAACCCTAACCGAATGTCAGAGCAACTTCAAACCAAGATCCGTCTGCCATATTTTGGGGGCGCTGAACACACCGGACTTGTCCCTGAGTCTCTCCGACCTTCCGTTCCCGAGATACACATATTCAGTATACCCCTTTACTGGATATGTCATATCTCGGGAAGAGAAGGTCGTAGAGACTTGGGACGAAGATTGGCATTCTCAGCGACCCTGAAAATCCCCTGACGGACGTTGGTCCCGAGTCTCTACGACCTACCGTTCTCGAGATACACATATTCAGTATATCCCTCCCCCTACTGCATATGTCATATCTCGGGAACGGAAGGTCGTAGAGACTCAGAACAAAGACTGACATTCTCAGAGACCCCAAAAAAAACCCAGAGGAACATGGGTCCCGAGTCTCTACGATCTTCCCTTCCCGAGATATGGAATTCAATAGGGGTACTGAATTGAATTTTTATCCTATGAACCACGAACCATAACCCTGACCCTAACCCTCTAACCCTAACCCTACTCCAACCCTAAAACCTAACCCTAACCCTAGTTCAACTCTAACCCTAACCCTAGTCAAACCCTAACCCTAACCCTACTCCAACCCTCACAACCCTAACCCTAACCCCTAATTCTCACAACCCTAACCCTAGTCCAGCCCTAACCCTCAGAAACCTAACCCTAACCCTAGTCCAACCCTAACCCTAACCCTAGTCCAACCCTAACCCTAGTTCAACCCTAACTCTAACCCTCACAACTCTAACCCTCACAACCCTAACCCTAACCGAATGTCGGAGCAACTTCAAACCAAGATCCGTCTGCCATATTTTGGGGGCGCTGAACACACCGGACTTGTCCCTGAGTCTCTCCGACCTTCCGTTCCCGAGATACACATATTCAGTATACCCCCTTACTGGATATGTCATATCTCGGGAAGAGAAGGTCGTAGAGACTTGGGACGAAGATTGGCATTCTCAGCGACCCCGAAAATCCCCTGACGGACGTTGGTCCTGAGTCTCTACGACCTACCGTTCTTGAGATACACATATTAAATATAGGTACGCCAAACCCCATTCACCTACATTAAAAAAATAAACTTAAGTATAACTCAGGAACCGAAGGTCGGAGCAACTTGGAACCTCGATGCATCTGCCATATTTCGGGGGCGCTGAACAAGCCGGACTTATCCCAGAGTCTCTACGACCTTCTGTTCCCGAGATACACATATTCAGTATACCCCCTACTGGATATGTCATATCTCGGGAAGGGAAGGTCGTAGAGACTCAGTCCCTAGTCCAACCTTAGTCTAATCCCTAGTCCAACCCTAGCCCTCACAACCCTAACCCTAACCCTAGTCCAACCCCAACCCTAACCCTAGTTCAACCCTAACCCTAACCCTCACAACCCTAACCCTAGTCCAACCTTAACCCTAGTTCAACCCTAACCCTAACCCTAGTCCGGTTTTGGATTTTGTTTTTATTCTGATGTTGCTGCCAGCACTGCTGGTATTGCAACTACTAGAATGAAAATCAGAAAATTGATTAGTCTGTTGGTAATATTCACATATCAATCAATAAAATGAATTTCACTTCGTTGTGACATTATCATGCAGTTGTACCTTCAATACATTGTCATATATTGTTTTTTTAATTATTCTCTTTCTCCCACTAAACACTGGCCACTTAATAGTTGAAACACCAAATTTGAAATGTTTATTGTACTATTATTATTTTTTGTTTGTATGACATAGCTGTTGTCCAGATCTGTGCCTGAAATGGGCCTGTACTCACTGTTAGTGTCCACGAGTACCAAACCCTAACCAACCATGTAGGTTACTTTACAAACAAGTGTATTGACAAGAATAATCAGATTACCCAAGAAAACAGCGCTCTAGACTGTAAAGTGAGTGAATGGGTTTTGTCAGCAGTGACTGGTTAATGTCACCTTACAAACTTGTTATTCATCACCGTCTTTTCAAACAAACAAACTGATAAATTGCTTCCCTCAAAAGGATGCATCTTTAAAGAAGTTTGGAAACTGACATTTCCAAGGACTGAAAGATTTTCTCATACGCTTGAATGGAGCAGAAAGCAGAGGGAGAGGCAGTTATTTCAAATGCGCTCACATCAAAATGACTGCTGTCCACCCACACAGAGACAGCAGGTATAATCAGACTGTCAGTCAGGAGGAGCAAGGGCAAACACATTTCACAGTCAGTTTAAAATGAATGCAGATCATAAACTTATCTATGCATGTAGGTCAGAAAAACATGAGCAACAGTGTGTCACTGGATTGTGGATAGGAACACTTCCACCCAGATCCATCTCCATGTTGATGGTGAGAAGGTGAAACTGAGTCCTCCTGTCAGAGGGCTAATGCCTCACAGGGACATATTTAGCTGCCGTGTCTTGTCAGGCTTTCATCTGGGTCCAGAGCTGATGTCACTGAGCCCGCTGCCCTCACTAACAGAGTTATGTTGAGAGAAAACAGCTTCACACCTGCTGAGCACTGACGCTGCACTGATGCTGCCCTTATCGGAGAAAGTCCACCGCTCGATTAATGAGTTGAAAGCTTGCAGGAGGCTCCTTCACTTGGAGGAGGTCAACTTCCAGGTTCACAGTCTGTCAAATGCCAGCAAAGTGTGTTGGTGATGAAGAGGAGATCTGAAGAAGCATCAAAGCTCTGATCAGTCATCCCCTCTCCAAACCCTTTAAACCCCCTCTGGTGCTAGTAGGGCTGATTGTGGACACCCTGTACACCATGTATAATTACCCTTTAAGCCTTTCCCAAGCAGTTGCCTTTGCTCCTTAGTGGACAAGCTCATGGTATTGGAATGATGTAAGGAATGGTCATTGATGGTGAGTAAAATGGTCGACTTTCTGCTGATTTCTGATGACAATACTATTACCTCCAGTCTGTCTGTCTGTTAGCAGGATTACACAAAAACTAAGGAAGGCATCATCGACCTCAGGAGGCACAGAGTGGACCACGCCCCACTCTACATCAAAAAGGACGTGGAAATTGTTCCACCCTTCAAATTCCTGGGAATTCACATCTCGGAGGACCTCTCCTGGTCCACAAACACATCTGTAGTTGCGTAGAAGGCTCAGCAGCGACTCCACTATCTGAGAGTGCTCAGGAAAAACAAGCTGGAAAAGAAGCTGCTGGTGGCCTTCTATGGCTCCTGTATCGAAAGCATTCTGGCGAGGAGAGTCATCAACTCTGCCCAAAAGATCACCAGCTGCCTCTGCCCTCCCTGGAAGACATCTCCAGCTCCCGCTGCCTTTCCAGAGTGCAATCCATCCTCAAAGACTCCGCCCACTCTGCACACCACCTGTTTGACTGGTTGACCTCTGGCAGGCGCTACAGGTCCATCAAAACCAGCACCTCCTGGCTTAAGAACAATTTCTTTCCCTGGGTCATAACATCACTAAACATCACCAAACAATAATCTGAGTGCTGTATTGGTTCCTAACAGTGCAATAATTTATTTTGTGCAAACTGTTATTATTATTAAGGTGGAGGTGTGCCCTTCTAGTTCATTATAGTAACATCTCATTGCTGTCCAAGTTATATGTAGAGCCTCAGAAGTTTCTAGCAAAGCATTAAATCTTTATCGTACATCAGTCGTGGCTTTTTTTCTTCTAAACCCAGATAATAGCTGGGTAGGACCCTATGGGTTTGTAAACAAACAAACAATCAATGGGTTTTTAACTGAGTGATCAGAGGGAAGTGTTGATGGAAAGAATCAGCAGAGGTGTTGAACTGTTGAACTCAACAAAAACAAACTCCCTAAATGTAATAGTTGTTGTCTCCATGAAGAAAGTTATGTTTTCATCGGCTTCTGTTTTGAGAATATCTCAAAAGTTTCTTATCAGATTTCAATTAAATTTTCGAGCGAGGCGGTCCTTGGAGTGGGGAAGGTGATTTAATATTAATGACACTTTCAGCAAATTGTTTTCAGCCTTAGTGGAGATATGAACTCTCCAAGTGCCCTTCTATTGCCCAGCTGGCCTGAACTGCTAAAATTGCAAGCTTTATTATCTGCATGGACTCATTCTGTTTCACCTTTATAATCCAAGTACAAACATATCTAATCTGAATCTATAATAAGACAACAGACAACTATAGATTGTGATGTCAAACAGTTTCATTTTTCATATAACAATTTATACATGTACACATCAAGAGCAGTTTTAAAAAAGGAAGACAAGTGACTGAAACATCAACCATAAAGACGATAGAGTGACAAAAAATATACATATATACTAATATTTCACAGTTAAAATGGAAAAATGTTACTAAAATTTTATGTCCACAAACTGTTTGTTATTCGTTATTATTATTTAGATACCCTATCTCCCCACCTCAACATCTAATCAACTCCTCCCCATTCCTTGGACCACCTCTCTGTACAAAAGATAATCTGCTAATAAACAAACAAACAAACAAACAAACAAACAGACAGACAGACAGATAGACGATGAAAACATAACCTCCTCAGCAGAGTTAATTACAAAATTTGAAATGTCTGTGTGTAAAGTTAGAGAGTGTGTTGGTGAGTGTGGAGGTGGAGATGACTTTTACACTCATGCATACACCTCTCCACATCCACCTCCTATGAAAGCTCCATGCACAGCTTGGTGCCATCAATTGTCAGAGATGGTGAAGTGATTAATTTCTGTGTCAGATCTTGGGCTGATTGGACAAGCCTTTGGGGAGAGATGGATTGATTGGATGGTTCCTGCTCCTGTAGCTGCAGCAGTTTTGATGGAGGAGATGTGGGGAGGGGGCACACGGTTGCTCTCTCTCTCTCTCTCTCTTTCTCTTTCTCTCTCTCTCTCTCTCTCTCCGTCTCCAGCTCTCTCTTGCTCTCTCCCCAGAGATTGGACACAAATTAATACAAATCAGAGCCCTCTTCTCTGGCCAAGCCTCGCCATTCACCTTCCCCCCAGGTAGGAATAAGGAGAGGACGATGGAGCAGGTGCAGCCAAGTGTGGAGCAATTGGAAGAGAAATTATTGGAATATCAGTGAGTGAGGGCTTTTGTGGTTGAGAGCCAGTGTGTGTGTGTGTGTGTGTGTGTGTGTGTGTGTGTGTGTGTGTGTGTGTGTGTGTGTGTGTGAGGAAGAGAAAAAAAGAGATCAGAGGAAGAACAGATATGGAAAAACTATTCTCGTAATGCCCTGGAAAAAATATAGTGCTCCAGTTGTGCTGCCGACACGTGTGTTGATATAGATCTGTGTGTCTTAAGCATCTGAACAGATGATTGAATATTTAAATTCTTAGCTGTCATTTTCACCAAATCATATTCACATACAGCGACTCAACAGATCGGTAGAACTCTTGTAAACCAAAAGACAAATTTAAAAAGAACTGAATTTCCGCCAGAAATTAACACCACGCTCAGTAAAACCAAGTCTGTATCAGTGTGAATCTGTAAAAATTTAAGTGTCAATGTCTGCATGGTGGCTGTAATGTCAGTACACATAGTAACAGTAAGTGATGGTGGCAGAGTGACCCCTTCTGGTGTGATGCCCGGTAATGTCAGCTCTACTGTTTGGACAGAGCACCTAATGCCAGCCATCCTGACGCAGAGGTTTATTCTGCTGTGGTCTATTAGAACACATAGACATAATGAATTTAGGTCTTAATGCCTTCTAAATGGAGATTCTTTTTATTATGGACATGACTTAGCAATCGACAGTAGTGTAGAGTCAAATGAGGGTTTATCATTTCAGAGGAAAATCATTTCAAGGCATAAATTCCAGGTCTATAGGGTTTGTGTTGCTCCCTGAAATCATGTAGTCCACTACTCCTAAGTGACACTTTATATTGTTTAACATCTGATATCTGATACACTATCCTCTGCAACTGAAGTATTAAGATTTCTAAAATGACTATTGATTCCCCTCTGGTGGGTTTTGTCTTTCTTGTTGAGCGTCATTAATGCACAGCTAGAATCTAATTTTACTGGTCAGAGGTCCATTGATCGTTTCATCGCATGATACTACTGGAATTCACCATGTGATCGTCTCCATTTCATTAGTTCATTACTTTTGATCAGCAGCGATCTGTGGGTGTTTTTGTGTGTCTGTGGTCTCATACATTTTGTTACCTGTGTCATCCCTAGTGTGGCATTAATACTCAGGGGACAATAGTGACACTTCTCACAAATCCTTTTCATCTCACTTTCATAACAGAGAATGTGATTCCAGAGAGCAGTGGACTTAAACCGTAGCCTTTAGCCCACGTCAAGCTCAGCTCTGCCAGAATAACCTTGGACACTCCTTTGATGCTGCCGACACATGGAGATTAGCGGCCTGTTGTCAGAGTGTCAAAGCTGATCTAGTTCTCTCTGATGATGCCTACTGTCAGAGGTGGCATATGAGCAAGCTAGCTATAATTGCTGTCAAGAATTTGGTTACAATGCAGGCACAATGTAATGAATGACAAAGAAAAACTATCTTTGCTCTAAGTGCTTTTTCATCAGTTTTGTAAACATTGTTGTCTCAGCCTAAATTGTATGTCTTTGGCCTTACACTAGTTGGAGATGGGCTGATGATAGAAAAAACAGCAGCCCCTGACATTTTGGTGACCTAAATAGGGCCTAATTTGTTATTTAATATATTCTGTAAATAATGTCAGGAGGTGGGATTAGGGAGAAAATGGTAGATTTACAATGGAAATTTGTGCTTAACCTGCAGTAACCAACAGATAAACCAGCTTGTGAGCCATATTTGTCTAAGAAGGTTCCTGCATCCATCCTTTACATTCAGTCCTGTAATGTGGTGGAGACAATCGTACCAATGCCTTGAAATGTCAAATTTTGCCAATAATTATGATGTAAGAGGAGATTTACTGGTTCTAGTTCTTATGTAGAAATTAGTTGTTAACTAGTTTATAACTTTCATAACTAATCTAGGTCACCCTACGCAGACAGAGAAAAAAATCAAAAACTATATTACAAGTGCAAACTAGCGAAAAAAAATCTAATTTGTAATAAATTTTCCATCCATCAACCAAACGCACTTTCGATCACCATGTTACTAATAATTCTTAATTTTCACAAAGTTTCTGAGTTGTTGTTCCAACTTATAAATCTGGACAGATGATTGAATTTTTAAATCTTCAGCCGTCATTTTGATCAAAACTTATTATTTTCATATACATGTTCCCAGTTGAGAACTTATTTATCTGAGTACACTGACATAACATGAATGCACAATGACTTATCACAGCCATAACTCAAAAAGTGCAGTGGAGATAATCCTAAGAGACTATCCACAAAGCCTGGCAGATATACTGCAAGACCCAAAGGCAGAGGAAGCCTATTTCCAATAGGCCTACTAGCATGCTAGCTTGACAGCTGTGAGAACTAACAATAGCCATGTTTGTTGTTTACTTCATTATCAAGGCTGCCAACTCACACACAACCGATATTACAAACCTCACACTCTCCGCTTCCTCCAATGTTGAAGTTGTTTTTTTCAAATTCAGATGGAGAGGCATAGAGAGGGACAAGACAACACCTTTTTCATTTGCCAGTGAAGCACTAATTGAACAGAAAGTGTGCAGCAGCTTTTTATTGCAATGCACATTATGATGGAGGAGCTAACGATCAAATAGCTCTCGCAGCTAATATTTACAGATGTCTGTGAACAGCACACAGGGCTCTGGTTGTGAAGTCAGTAGGACAACAGAGAACCATGCTGACCCTACGCTGACAGAGCAGAACATGTGTCTGATGTAATGACAATATGTCTTGTAAAATATACACACAGTATAAAAATACTGCTCCTGCTTTCTGCCAGAATGTAAATTGTCAGGCTAACAGTGTGCATTTAATTAATCGTGCTCTTTGGGGTAATCTGATGAAGAGAGACAGAATAAACTACAACTGTTCAACTATGGACTTATTCAGGTCAAAGTCATGAAGTGAACACATGAATATCACAGCCTTAATGCCTAATTATCCGTAATCAGAGTCATCTGATTTGAGACATTTTCACAAATCTTATTTTCTTCATGTGACTGGAGAAGTCTGGATATTATACAGATGATTTATCTGGAGATCAGCGATGAGAACTGCGACTTACTGTATAGTACAGTTATCTAAGTTTAGCATGTTGTTTATACCCTTAGTTTTCAACAAAACAGATCACATCACAACATTTTATTAATAGAGTATAATATTAAAGTAATGTTTTGTGATCACACTTGAGAGAAAGAGACTTTGAATATTGTCATGGTGTATATGGTTATCTAAAGAAGATGGTTTGTTTTTTCATCACAAATAAATCCAGCCCCATGTTCACTTGTTTACCTGATCCTACTACCTCCAACCATCTACATTCAGCAAGAAGAGCACTCAGTAGAATTCATACCTCCGTCATACAAATTACAACAATATATGTGCGCCACATATCACAATGGTTGCTGTGAAGGGTTCTGTTAAATAAGTGGAAGAAAAATCATGGATCCACCCCTTTATCCGGATCTACTCCAAAATTTAACAATTCCATTTTGGGCCCATGCCTCACTCTTCCAACAAGTCCCACAAAAATCTGTCAAGACATTTATGTGTAGTTTATAAAAATTGGTTTAAAAAGAAGCCCTATCTCACGATGTTAAAGGAAGTGAAAGAAATTAATGGATTCATGCCTTTGTCCAAAATTTGATGATTTCCTCCGTGGCACATGCTCCGCCCTTCCACCAAGTTTATGCTAATTCATCAAATACCTGAAAAAAACAAGGTGAAAAATATTGTAATGTGGAAAAAAGTAGAAAAAACCTTGATATTTTAAAAAAACAGGACTGCATGAAATCCTACAAAGTTATGCGTTTTTACTGTTGCTCAGTATGAATACTAATAAATTTGAAACACTGGTGCATTAATAAACCATGCAACAAATTCTACAGTATCCCACCTTTTTTTATGTAGTTAATTGCTTTTGATTGGACAGCGACAGGTTCTAATCACCATCCAACGTTCATCCTTGCAGGGTCACAGGGTGGAGCCTATCCCTGCTGACACCGGCCAAAAGGCAGGGTACACCCTGGACAGGTCGCCAGTTCATCGCAGGGCCAACACATAGAGAGACTAACAACCATTCACACTCACATTCACACCAATTTAGAGTCACCATTTCACCAATCATGTTGCGTTTTATGGGTTAAGGGTGACTGCTTTCATGAGCACACCTTGGACCCATTAGACACCTGCATGCAATAATGTCACATTTGGGGCTCAAACGGACTTGTCGGCCTTTTTATTCAAATGTTCTTCCAATGGTCCTTCATTTCTGTCATTTATAGCACTTAGATGTAATCAGAGTGCCAGAGAACAGACCTCATTTGCTGTACAGGACTTGATTAAAATACAGCCATTAAGAATAAAAGTGTTTACTCAGATGATAATGGTTCTTCTATGTAGGACAGTCTGTCTTAGCGTTCTAGTACAGATTTTTCAAAGTGCCGTCTCATGTGGAAATGCAGCAGCAGGAAGACTCCAGGGCTTTAAGTGGAACACTTTCAGCTCCTTGTTCCTCTCCTCTTCACCTCGCCTGTCATCATCCACACCCGAATGCCTCTTAATGGTTTGGCCTTTAGAGAAGTGGTCCGTTGTGCATCAGTCTATGAGCTCATGACCCTTCTGTGTCCCCTTGGAAATATACTGTCCACGCTGGAGCACCAGACCAGTTTCTATTCATGTGTCAGTGATCAGTGGCTTGTTAATCCAATACAGTAAATCATTTTAAACCACCTTTGTGTTTGTTCCTCGGGATGCTTCAGGGCTACAAAATTGTCTGTCTTGTTCACAGTTGTGTTTATCCCCAACTGAAAGAAACTGGCTCCAAATCCTCCCCCGAGGCTGTTTTCCCAAATGAAACCTGTTCGTCCACAGGGTGGAACACCAGGCGATCACCCCCTCCCTAGGCTCCACTAATCATCCCTAAATCAGATGCCTTTAGCGATCTCACAGGACGATAGTGTCACCACTGTTAAACCCTGAGGCAAATCACCAAACAGAACAAGAGCGGGAGGTATCACTTGCAAAATTGGAGCACCATATGTTTCTCAAAGGGTTTTATTACCCCCCTCACACACACACAAACACACACACAGTTATAAAAAGCTCAGGGTGGAGGAAAGCCCTACTTTTGCTCACCAGGCAGGCTTTACTGAAGTGTCATTGTCACCATACACACACATACACAGGGCAGAGCCTCGGGCCAGCATGGACAGACTGCTCACAGTAGTGAGCTGGTGTCACAGTTCAGGTCTGGTTCTCTCTCTGAAGTTACACTAAATGAGATTAACTCACCAGCCCAAGTTAACTCCACTAGTGGTTTTTTGATCATTTATGTCCACGAGAATACTTTAACACTTCCCCGTGGACATGTTTGAAGACTGAAAAACATTCTGCTTGAATTATTCATTTGAGTCTGATATGTTTTCCTCACAAAAATGTAATTAGATTGTTAAAAATTACATCCACCCCCTCTTATTAAAAAAAAACTATCTCTGAAAATACAAATGTTATTCTAAAAAAATTATTACATAAGATATTCACTAATTCATCCCCCTATTTTGTGCTGTCACAAAGTCATGCTTGTATGTCTTGAACTCAGATTTAAGGTGATCCTAAAGATTATTTCACCCTTAAGCAAAACACAATTTTGATATTAACAAAGCCTGACATGAAACCTAAATGCTGTACCTATTCTGTATTCTATTTAAGGTGCATTATCTGACTGAGTTTAACATGATCAAAAAGCAACTAAACATTCATTTATAAAGAAATCATTACTCATTCTCCTGAAGCCTCATCATCCCAGTGAAGCTTCCAGGTAACCAGGTGAGGCGCTGGGAGGATTTTGATGTTTCCTCCTATATTCCCAGTCTTTATGCTAAGCTAAGCTAACTGGCTGTGTTTTTTATTTTTATGGCACAGTTAAGGGGGTGGCATCAGTCTTATCATTTAAGGGAAAGAAATAAGTGCACATCCCAAAAAGTTTAGCTATTAATTTATGAATACGAAAACAACTAGATTTGAACAGTGTTGATTCAGTGCCATGACTTCTATTAGCAAAAAGTGTGTTAATATGTTGAGGTGTTCTGGCAGAATAACAGATCTGCTGTCACTCTAAATGTCTCAGCTCAGCCGTCCAGACAGCCAATAAATGTAAGGACAAGATAGATGGAGATATTTCCTCATCAAATAAACACAACACCAAATCAATTCAGTGTTTCTGCCTATTTTTTTGATAATGTTACTGTTTCGCACAAAAGCAGAATATTGAATATTTTAAAAAATGATATTGACTCATGTGCTTCATTATGAGATTATGATGATATGATTTGGAATCACGAGATCTGGATCTCTAGGAGGTGAAGGTCAGAGACAGGTGCATCAGTCATATCCAGACAATGGCAGCGCAGGAGAACACTGTCTTCTGTTGAGGAGGAGAAAGCCTCAAGGATCCCCTTTCAGCAGATGGAGGTGTGCTAGCAGGCCGAGGCAATTAGGCCAGCTACAGTCCTCCATCTGCTTTCCTCCATCGCTCAGCATCCCTCGTCCAGAAACATTGCTGCCCCCAAACCCAGAAGACCGGGCACCTACCGTAGCCAGAAACCCCTGACGGAGCATGGTGAAAGCTCGGTCAGCTATTTTTCCTTTTAATTGCACTCAAACACTTTGTGTTCATTTTTTTAACCTGCACCTGCTTTCTTCCAGGCTCTTTCCCTCAGGGCTTTCCTCTCTATAAAAACACCTTTCTTCAACCGCTGAGCTATGGGCATCTTTAGCCTCATGCTAGCTGTTTGCACATACTGGAAATAAATAGTACAGAATAGACATATTTTACTGGTGTAAACTTATGGTCACCATCACATACCGTATTATATATATGTATTATGTATATAAATGTCAGTATAAATAACGTCCTACCTGAGAGTGCAATTATATTCCCATTTCAACAATCATCACATCTCATGGCTCCATAATGTGAGGCTTTTAACCGGTTTTATTGCCATCCATCCATTTTCTGTAGCCATTTATCCTCTGCAGGGTTGTGGCAGGCGGGAGTTTATCCCATATATTGTTGGTAATATCCATGAAGTTAGAAGCAAAACTCTTGTAATTACCCCTATCCTGCAAAAGGTAAGGCATCCTTAAGGGCAAAAGGCAAAAATCTGGATTGGGATGAAGATCAGTATCACCACCAAAATCCAAA
Source organism: Chaunax sp. Z400 (assembly GCA_037577475.1). Classification (NCBI taxonomy): domain Eukaryota; kingdom Metazoa; phylum Chordata; class Actinopteri; order Lophiiformes; family Chaunacidae; genus Chaunax; species Chaunax sp. Z400. The sequence continues at coordinate 7,044,834 of CM075193.1, forward strand.
ATCTGTTCATAACTGTATGATTAATCATGCTAAAAGGCAAACAGTCAAACAAACCAATGCTGGCAATAAACATTACTCCATGGTGGAGGTAAAACAATCTAACATGGCAAAAAAGAGCCTCTCAAGATGTCTTTTCATGACTAAAACCTTTGAATTGTGAAGAAGAAAATTGACTTAATTGGATTATATTGTCGGTGAATTGATCTAGACCTACAAACCACCACTGTCACTGATGAGAGTGAAGTTTAGTTCAGGATGGAAACCACTGAGCAGGAGGGAAGTCACGGTGACTGTGCACACGCTGAACATAAAGAGGCCATCTGCTCAAGTCCTCAGCTCGTCTGGGAGAGACATGAAATTAGCTGGTTCATTTGAGCTGTCAATCACTTTAATGTTTCTTTTACTGTCACACTGGCTGTTAGTTACCGCTGTGAGAATAGATTATATGGATTGTGGTCTGCTTCAGTAGTTCCACTTCAGATAGTGGCTGGAATGGGAGCTTATTTAGCCCCTGTTCATAGAATTAAATACTTATAGTACTGAGGGGACTTAACTCAGATCATTCTGTGCATGGCGGCCTTAAATCCACACAGTGTAGCTCAGTCCAGAGAATATACAGTACTAAATGTTTGATGCGCTGCCTTGTGGGACCAAATGTTGATAGAGAATGTATTGTATTATGGAACAAATGTCCAGAGTTGTCAGCAGAACCAGGAGAGCTTATATATCATACGGGCAGCTTTCTTCGTGCCTCCCAGTCCCAGGCTGAGTGTCAACCAACAATACATAACTGTTGCCATTACCACCAGGCCTAATCCACCAACAGCCTGAAGAAAGAGATAAAAAAGAACGCACCAAGCATTCATGTCAATCAAATAAATTGCCTTTTCATAAATTATAGCCGTTTTAGCACCTTAATTTTCACTTACTCCATTTTTATATCAAAACCAATTATATGTGTGTACAGTGCACACTCATCACAACGACACACTCCCAGAGGATATGGAAAATGAGTGGCTAAGCTAGAAAAAGTGAGCTCTCTTATGTGTAGTCATGCTCCCCTCCTGAAAGAAAAGGCTTTCTCTCTGAGTTGCATGGAGGTTTATTCCATCTGGCATTCTATCCGGGGCCATCAACACAGGTGGAGGGATCAGGGCATTAGATGCTGTTATTCTTTGCAACACAGAGGGAGCCAAGAATAACGCCGGACTGAGGAAAGGGTTTGTTTGTTTTTTTCATTCATTTATTTATTTTTGCAATGTTGAATGCCATACACACAATTATGAGTCATTTTGAAGGATGGGTAACTACTTTACTTGCCAAACCTCAAACAAGGACCGTTGACAGTTATCTACTAGCTGAACAAAGAGTAACATTAAATAGGTATTAACTTCAGGGGTTATAGGAGGGTAAATGTTACATGTACATTTGGCAGACACACAACTTCAAATAAATTTTAATGACAGTAAATCTGCTTAATGTGTAAATACGCCTGTTTTTGCTATACACAATATCAAATTCACGAGGTGATACTGAATGTCTTGTGTACAGCTTATTGCACTGCAACAATGTGGCCATAAAACCAGTTGATTCAGGTTTAAACAAATGTTAATATAGTAATTTATGATCCTCCTGTGTTACTGATCTCCTGTTTTTAGACGGTGCCTGAATCTGTTAAATAAACTGAACTTTCCTCCTAACTCTGTCTGTCTCATTGTCATGCTTTTGGGATCAAATCTACCAGTAAACGTAGTAACCTCAAAGTATTTGTAATTGTTGTAAAAGAAAAGAATTTGAACTGCTAATCTTTAGTAGCTCAACTCAGTGGGTCCTTTTGCTGCACCAAAGTCTTTTATTCCTTTGACTTGTTCCTGTTCAAAATGAAGAGGTGCAACCAAAAGAAAATTATGTTTGAATTTGTCAGATTCATTCCTGCTTGAAAAAATGGCATCTTTCAATTAGCAACGCTCACAAGACTGAACAGTTTGAGGTATTTTAATTAAGTTACAAACAAGATTATTTACATTGTCAACATCCCCAAACAATGTCTCTTCAGTAAATCAAACCTTGGTTTAAAACACAGATCTCTGATTATCTGAGAACTTCAAATCATAAACAAATATTCACACAAACTTCATTGATATTAGTTTAAATGGTTAATGTCTGGTAACATCCATCCATCCATCCATCCATTGATTTTTTTTCAGGGGTCAGGTGGTGGTAGCAGCAGCAGTGTATTCCAGAGGTCCCGGTGTTCCTTGACCAAATGAGATATATAATCCCTCCAGTGAGCTCTGGGTCTACTTCAGCCTTGGTTTGTTGTCTGGAGCTGCAGAATATAAATAACACAAATAAGCTCTAAACACTTGTTAAATGATTTACATGGTTATGTTTTTGATATTGCTCAAATCAACTCCAAATGGAAGCCAGCCAATGACTGGAGAGATGTTGGATTTCATTGCCTGTTTTCAGTATAAATGTAAGATAGGGGCTATGTAAGTAAAATACTGTCTATGTTTATTTTTGAGACAACCATCATTTTTAGTGTCTCCACTAAATGTGTGGAGACATTTCTTTTGGCACGGGTAGAGAATCATGTAATATTAGTCTTATGTATATCTGGATTGATTACTGGCAGAGCCATTTGGCTTCCAGATTCCATTTGGCATACACTAGCGGCTTGGGCAATCAGTGCAGCCATGGCCACACTTGAAGAAATGGCTTCTGAAAAGGCCACCTCTTCACATTTGTAAAAGTCACCTTCCATTATCTTCTCATTGCGGGAGTTGTGTATTCTTTGAGCTCTGGAATGCCATCTTTTACAAGTACGGCAGGACCAGCCTGACATTTGTAAACAGACACCTTCACACATAAAAATGCAATTAATGTGATTATTGAAGAATATGTTGGGAAATGCCCTTTTTCCTGGATCCAGATCTGCCTCAAAATCTAATCACCTTTTCCTTCCAAAGATCACCTCTTTATTAATTTCATTGAAATCTCAAATATTATACTAACAAACAAACAAACAAACAGACAGACAAACAGAGATGAAAATATAACCTCATGGTGTAGGAAAAGGTTTAAGCCTTCCAGAGCTGTATGAATACCACAGTGTCATCATGCTGGTATTTCACAGAACTGGTCGTCCAAATCATGCGTCTATTGTTACATTATTTAATATGACTGGATTTGGATGAAACTCACTGGACTTATAATAAACACAGCAGTGTGAGTGGCTGGCAGTTCATTGCAGATAATGTGTGTGGGTGCAATGCAATGTGTAATTGGCAGAGTGAATTGGAGTGTGTGAACTAGAAGTGTGAAAAGACAACAGTCCTGTGAGCATATTGGGAAATCTGCAATCTGCAGTCTGTTGTGGTCAAGAATCTACTTATCAAGTATTTAGATGTGCAAGAATGATCAGTCTCATTGTATTCAAGTTACAGTTTCTTAAGCCATGATTCTATAATCAGTACCATATTATGATAAATGATGCACCGCTGCTTTTCATACTTACAGCTAAACACAGATATTTAAAGAATCACAGAAGGTTGACAGCTTAACCTTTAGAGAGGTAAATAACTTCAAACCTTTAGGAAATAATCTACAGACATTTTATACAATTATTCTGTGTGCCTGTGCAAAGACACATAGACTATTCTTCATCATATTTATTCCACCTTATTATTATTATTATTATTATCTTTATTCTTTCATTTCTCCCATTGAAAATGTGTGGAGCATTATAAAACACCAAATACGACGGCAGAGACCTCGGACTGTTGAGCAACTGAAGTCATATATCAAGCAAGAATGGGACAGAATTCCACTGTAAAACTTCAATAATTAGTGTCCTCTCTTCCCAATTACTTAAAAGGTGATGTAACACAACAGTAAACATGAACCTGTCCCAAGTTCTTATTTGAAATGTGTTGCAGGCATCAAATTCAGAATGAGCGTATATTTATCATAAACCAAGTTTATCAGTTTGAACATGAAATATCTTGTCTTTGTTCAGTATTCAAATGCATTTAGGTTCAAAAGTATTACATTCTGTTTTTATTGACATTTTACATAATGTCCCAAGTTTTTGTGTAATTGGGATTGTAAGTAAGAAGAAAATGAGTGTGATGACAAGGACTCCAACCCACAACATAATAAGCACATTGTTTGGATTCCATCCTCCACAAAGTGTATTCATAAAAATACAAGTGTGCTCATGTTAAAGGTCGTCAAGCTGTCAAATGAATCCTGTGTGGTGTCTATGGAGAGGAGGTGGAGCTGGGCTTTGGGATAAACCTCCGCTGCAAGTAAATTATGAAGTAATAATAATTATGATAATTATAAAAATGATAATAACTCTCTATGTGTGGCCCTGCGATGAACTGGCAACATGTCCAGGGTGAACTTTTTTTACAAGAAATGCAGCTAAAAGTGCTTTACAACGAAGAGTTTACATACACAAAGTGCTAAAAAAGACAGAAAGAAATTAAAAACAGGAATAGAAAATAAACTTCATAATAGTAAAAGAAGAGATGCATTAAAACAGGATATAAAATTAAATACAAAATAATCACTACAATTAAGTGAAGTGTAACATATATAAAATATATAAGATCAAGTAAAAGACAGCATTTTAAATATAGAGCAGCAGAGCAAGGCAAGATGCGCAGAGCTTCAGTAACGTTCTGCACATGCTGTCATTCATTTTCATTATCCGCGGGTAGGAGTGCCAATGGAGATATCAATCAGTCTGTGGATACCCATGCCGAAGCTGTCATGTGTTACCATGCTGTGAAAGAAAGATGAATGACACGTCTTGACACAGGGAATATATCCTAAACAGTAGAAGATTTAGCCGACTGGAATTCAGGCAGGACTCAGCATTGAATGAATTGAAATGGAACGGGAAACTGGGGAAAACCTGGTGGAGTTCGGAGGAGGGGAGCGTGAACCCATGGTGTCTCATCAATGTGACAAAATGATTCAGGGTTATGTTGCAGAAAAAAAATGATGACAATGATGAGCGTCCTCCTGTTGGTTGACTCCATGCATGTTCAGGTCCACCAGCTACAGAAGTAGGCCATGGTGTGGTACAAAAACACCTGAGCCAATCACGAGCTGGCAAACAGGATGAAGGTACTCTCACTGGACGCCTACAGCTTTGATGGAGCAGCGTCAGGTGTCTTTCCAAAAGATTTATAAATAGCACATAGCTGCTCCCCGAGCTGCAGACCTGCCTCCCTCTCAGAGTCATTAAGCCCAATTGGAGCAGTAATCGCTTATAGCGAGGCAGTCAACCACAATGCTGATGGATGGAAGGAGACTATTTTTGGTAAAGACAGTTGATGAGGGACACCTTTTTAGCAGCAATACATTTTCTCATCAAATTTTACCTCACAGGTGCTGCCAAACCCCAAATCTAATTTCCCCATGACAACTTTTAATGCATTTATGCATGAATAGAGAGGGAAAGCGCAGAATTGAAGACACTGTTTCACTGCATAATTTCCTCTGTATATACAGCTTTAATATAAAAGAGCACGGTGTCTTATTATTGATGCAGCCAAGGAGCCTTAACACAATGAGCTAGTACAGCTTCCCAGATTATTTTGTCAAAGACATGACACGTCCAAGAAGAAGGTCACAGAAATGAGAGCATCCATCAGAAAGAATAAGAACGATTCCTTTACACATGGGAGTTCCTCTTTTTCTGGCTCCTCAGAGCAACCAGCCAGAAGGTTATTTTTCACCTCGCCACCTCACCTATACTGCTCAGTGTCTGCTCAGTGACAGATAAACCCAGCGGGTTTGCTCTGAGTCTTGTGTCTGCAGATGGCCCAGTGGTACTGAGCCGCTCTCTCGTGTGCTGGAGACATGGACGTGCAGAGGGGAGAGTTTACAGAGTGTGAGTAATAGTAACAGTATCTGGACTGCGAAATGCCAGGGAGATATGTGAGGAATGGATGAGCCGGAGCCATGGCAAGAAAAAAAGGGGGAGGAAGCATAGATTCCCAAGGCGACTGTTCTTGCTCTTTACATGGATTTCTCTTATCACCAATGGCAAGATGTTTACCTGGGCTGACAGTTCATGAATGCCGGAGGGTTCAATTGATTACTCTACAACATATGTACATATGGTACGCTACAAGAATGACTTAAAATAATAATACAGAAGCAATAATTGAAACATTTTCTCACTGCACATATTCCCAACCTCTTTGGGATGCAAAATTAATTAGATTCTACCTGAATAATGAACCTCCTATATGTGAGCGTATACGCTTGCCTGAGATAGGTTTTGTATGTTTCCAATTAGAAATACCTTTCCTATCTCACTTTGCTGAAAATGAAGCCCAGTGGGAGACATAAACAAAAGAAAACAAAACAACAAAACGAAAAGAAATGTGGAAAAAATGTCCGATTGTCATACAGAGTTCAGTTGTATCCATTCCTACACATCCATAACCACAGATTTCCCTGGTTTGGATGACTGCTGAGCAGGATATGACAGCTCCCTCCACCGTCAATTAGCCAGCTGTATATTATTAATCTGCAGCTGTATATATAAATAACCCTGAGAGACCTCGACTTTTGTGCCACTTGTGCTGTTTGTTCTGCCCTTGAAACTGCCGTGGTTTTTAATTTATAATGTTACATCATGTTCCAGATGGGACAAGGTCAGGAAAGATGTTTCATGTCGCGGCAGATATTTGTAGAGGGTAAAACTGGCATCATTTTAAAGACATTTTCTTTCTCAAAGCCTTCATGGTTGTATCAATAATTTATTCATATATTTGGTTATTTATTTATTGGGAAAAAATGGTACTAATTACCTCTCAAGAAGCAGTCCTGGTACACTCTGAAACCGTTCCATCTCATGTAATGTTGATTAAGACAATGGCCAACTGAACCATATTGACCAAAATGAAGGCGTCCCTTTTTATAAAGTTGTTTTAGACTTATGTTTCTAAAGAGATGTGAATAATTTTCTGTTTTTTCCTCTTGTCTTTTGCTTTTTATTTTGTAGCAAATATTTTATGGGACTAAGACTTGTAAGAAAAAAGAGTGTGCCATGTTTGTGAGGGAAACAGGGAACATGATTTATTTGTTTTCATTCTTTTGATGTATATTTGAATCATTATTAATATATTATGTATTTTTATATGTATGGTATGTATAATCCTTGATTGCTTTGTCTTTATGAGTGTGTCTGGATTAAAACTCAATAAACAGATGATGATATGATACGTTATGTGACCGTGAGGTTAAACTGGGGTTTATTCAGATTTAGGATGTGAATCAGGGTATTTGACATGGGATATGTGTATTGGACTTAATCTATAAATGTATGTAATCTATAAAGGTTGATAAAAAGTGCCACTCTAATCAATTGATATTCAGTAGGCATGATTCCTCTGGTGAGGGAGGAGGCTTCCCCCTCTTTCAACGATTCTAAACAGATCATGTTAACAGTCAGCGTTTCTTCCGTTTCACTGCCCCTGAGGCTATTTATACGGTTGTGAAAGTCATCGGTGCAAACTAATATACGAAGAGGAGCCACTGAAGGGCAAAAAAGCACCCATGATGATTAAATTAAGCTTGACTAAATGAGGTAAATACAGCAAAACTGGTTTGAAGCCTTAGACAATTCCCTTTCTTCTATGTCAAGTCCCATTTTCTTTTTTTTGGGAGACCCATATTGAGATTTATGTTTTAAAACTATACCTCCAAACAAAATTCAGTGCTTCAGATTGTCCTCTGTAACAGAGTTTCTGCCGGAGGTAAAGACACAACAGAGACTTTCCTTCAATATGCTGAGCCTTTGTGTCAGTGAGCTAACATTTTCCAAACATCAGACACATCTAAAATCATTTATCCACACAGACTGCTTTGGTGTGAGTTGCTTAGTATTGGAACTATGATGTATGAACTAATGTTTTCTTTCTTTATCACCATACAGAATAAATACTCATATAGAGGTTAGGTAACTAAGGCAACTGAGCGAGCTAACATTACAGCTCAGCCTTGCCTTGTCACGAGCGTCTCCATCTTTTAGTACCAGTGAAGCACCTTCTGGGTCCATTCTATTCAAGACAAGGCAGACATCTACAGCTCATATCTCCAAAACCTGGAAACTCACGCTAAAACAATCAAGGAGGATAAATAGTACTACCGGTAAGTGGAAAATATATATTTTTGATTGAACTGTCCCTTTAAGAAATCCACTATTCTAATCCCTGTGCAAACACACATTTTTTTTAACTTGTTGGCTGCACTTTTCGCGGTGTAATAACACAATACACACAGCTCTAATCCATTTACAAGCTCAGTGATGAATATTGATGTTTCCATTTAAATCTATCTTGTCTCCTGTAAGTCTTCTCGTCTAGATTCTCCACTTCCATTTCGTTTGGATAATTCATACCGGATGATTGTCATGCAGATGTAATTCCAAACATTTGTACATGTAGCCTTCAATATGATTAATAATACATCCAGGGACAAGTGTTCCTGTGAAACCGATGAAAAACATTTCAAAACTGCTTTAGGTTGTTGATGGAGAAATCCTGCATATTCCAACAGGCAACATTATATATATATATATACACACACATATATACATTCTGCCCTGCAGGAATACTTACATCATTGTTTTTTCTGACGTTCTCTGTTTCTTCTTCTCTTTTTCACACTGCATCCATCTTAAATTCAAAATGGCACTGTTGTCCTTGGGCTGCTGTTCGTCATCTGTTTGCTGCTTTAGTGTGGCTCAAGGTAAAAAAAAAAAAAGATGGGAAAGTTTAAGAGGGCCCACATAGCTGCTTTTGACACATTTATTCAAACGTTGCATGACTCAAGGGTAAACGTCTATAAATAGTAAGTTAAGGCTTTTTTTCGGCAACAAAGTTATATGTTGTAACTGTGGGGACAGTTTCATCCTCCAATGTCAGAGCAGCACGACCGAGACAGTGACCCCTTTCAGCTGGATAGGCAAGATAAACCGAGTGAGGGGTCACGCGTGGGTCAACTCAGTACTACATACAGTAATCTGTAATCACATTAACAACATCAACATCAGGTCACAGAGGTCAGCAGAGGAACTGTTTGGAAAATATGGCAGAATAATGCAATCTGAGTATTATTTCACAATGTATTAACATGGTCCCTTTCCAGCTATTAGCCTAGTATTGACCTTTGACCCCAACCTGAAGACTTACACTGGAAGAGTAGACTATGCTGCATGTTTCAAATATGTCCAAATTACAGAGATGAATACCGTAGAGCTGCTCTTCTTCATGAAGTAGCAAAGCACAAATTTAGTGGGAGAAATGGAATTTAATATTCATAGTTACATTTTATTAGAATATAATCATGTTTGACTTTCCATCGAGAATGCAGACACAACTCTCGCTTCGGTCATTTATGGCTCTTAGCAACGACCCCGTACTCTGGTTTCTGCTCTTTGCTGATGACACGGTTCTGTCGGCTTCATCGCTACATGGACGTCAGCACACGCTGGAGCAGTTTGCAGCCAAGTGTGAAGTCGCTGGAACGAGAATCAACAACTCCAAATCTGAGGTCTGAGGTTCTCTGCCGGCATCCCGGGGTTGGGGTGAGTTGCTGCCTCAAGCGAAGGAGTTGAAGTATCTTGTCTTGTTCACAAGTGATAGGAAAATGGAGCATGGACGGGTGGTTTGATGTGGCATCAGCAGCAATGCGGACATTGTATCGGTCCGTCATGCTGAAGAGAGAACTTAGCTATAAAGCAACACTCTTAATTTAACAATCGATCTAATATCTGCCAATGGGGTAAGATCATTTTTAAAACTAGCATAAAAGTGTAGCCACTGAAAGGCCTTAAACAAGACAAAAATGCTTATTATGAGTTAATTAAAATAGACTTACTTAAAGTTATTACAAACTTTAACTTTAACTTTAACTTTATTATCAATTATTAAGAATTAATAACTTTACCTAAAATTATAAATTTGCAACCAGGACACAGAAAAGATCCATGTGCTCATATTGGATTTGAACCTAGAACCTTCATGCTGTGATGCAACAGGGCTAACCACTACACCACCATGTTATCCCTTTCAATAAGCACAATAAAAGTAACTCACTTTATCTTCAATAAACATTCTTATTTTCAGCATTTCTGAAACAACCACCAATCCTATAGGTTGAACCACACCCAAAAAGTGAATTTCATACTGTGCTGGTATGTCACATCTTTAGCTCCTTGCCCTCTGTGGCTGCAGGCTGGTCCAGACAGACTGACAGCTGCTGTGAGGCAGCATCTCACATCACCTCCTCCCTCCTCAGGACAGGAACTCCTCTAAGTCTCATTAGGCAGCTCAAGTGAAAGGAAGAAGGGACATACGCCCAGCCTCCCTTGGCAAAAACCTCTCCATCGCTCACAGGAGTTCTCATTACTTCTCCCCCCTTCCTTCCGTCCCCCCAGTCTCTCTCCCAAAGGCAGCCAGCTCCATCCATCAGCTCTATCGATCCCGTCTCCCCCTGGTGTGGTACCTGCCTGTTTTTAAGACTAAGTGGGAAGGATGGCAGCACTGGTATGATATTTCAGCTTTCCAGTGACAGCCACGTCCCCGAGGGATTTTACAAGGTGAACCAGTGTCTGGGTTTTGTGGAGGAAGTCTCCCCCTCCTCCCCCCATAGATCTAAGTGGAGGAGCTCCCTGGAGGAATTACTAACAATATGTTTTTCCTGCTTGGACATCGAAGTAATAATCCTTTTTCTGTTGCTTCTACTGCTGGCTAAAACAGGCCATTCCATTCCTCTTGGTAATACACATGAGTTAGCTCCACAAAGCATTTCTTCACTCAAAACGATCCAAAACCCTCTTCTTCTTTTTTTCTTAAACAATGTCATAACGGTTGTTTATGGCTTGGCAGTGATGTTTCACAAAGGAACATGGAAAGTGTAAATCTTAAAGAGATTTGATGGCGTGTCACACAGGGTTCCTCTCAGATTTCATCTTATTACTCTAAAGGTTTTGGAGCCTTTAACACAACTGTCTTTGAGAAAACCACTTTAAACCAGTCTGACATGAGGACTTGTTACTGGGAATAAATACAGAGTATGTGACATCATTCTGAATTATTTAATCAAATCCATCTAAAATATATTCAGTATGTTGCCCGAGGATAAGTCAGAGTAAATTGTGACTAATTTTAAGTTAACAGTCTTTATGTAACAAAAACAGTTTTGCAGGTTTGAGAAAAGATTTTGTGAACACAACACACTGAGGGGCAACAGCCAGGATATATAATCACCCCTGTTTGTCTGTTTGTTTGGTGGCAGAATGTCACTTCCTTTAACATTGTGAGAAAGGCCATTTCCTGCTACATGTGTCAGTTTTTAACAAATAATGATAATAATGCAAATAGTTTGTTGTTGTCCTTAGATATATGTATTTTGTCTGGTCCCAGTGGTTCACAGAGTCTCTCATTATTAAGGCATATAAGAAATATCAGATGCTGGAAACTTCTGAGATTTAAATACCTTTTAATGTGACTTTTCCCCCCCTAAAGAGTCTCATTACTCAGATAGATCACATGCAGAATAATTATTACGAGTTCAGTCTAAATGATGAAGTATGTAAATGAGTGATATTTCTGATTGGGCTCCTACAGGTGCACACGTACCACTTCTCTCAAACTCCTGCTTCTTCAGGAGGCCAGTAGCAGTTTTTCTATATTTCTAATAGGGGTACTGTGTAAATTAGACATAGAAAATGAAGATAGAGAGGCATGCTTGCATCTCTGAGTACATTTCCTCCAGTCTAGTGATTTCTCATACAGTCAGAGGTAATGGATATAGGTCTGTTTCTAAAGAGACTGCAGCTGCCACTGGAACAGTGTTTATGAATTACAAAGTGTGATTTTCAACATTAGGATCAGACCACAGGAAAAAGAATAAGAGGTTATTTCCTGTCGTCTCTGCACAGTCTGCTCTGTTGTTCATTTGTGTCATACTTCTTTTGCTGGTTTAGCAGAGAAACACGAATATTTTTGAGTCGAGTAAACTTGCCATTGAATTATTTAAAATGCTTTTTAATTCCAGAGGAATTTAACTAATTGCTCGGTTGAATTTATTCAACAGATAGGTAAAGTGCAGCGTGAATTTGAATGAGCTCCTGGAGAGAGTCTAAATAAAAAGCCACTTGAAGACATTAGTGACTTCAGTGTCTGTTTTTTCTTTGTACAGAAGCCCCTCTCAGGAGAGTTAGCGACACTGACTCAATAACCAGAACTGACATGCAGTCCCTCACACGTGACCAAAGGTGTCAGTTACAGAGGGGCACACAGAAATCTCGGAGGATGTGAAAGGCATGAATTTTAAAAAAAACAACTCAATTTGCATTCATTAGTGGTGTGTGTGACGCTGGCTGACGCGGTGCGACAGGAAAATCTGCAACACGATCGATGATTCTCAAACGGATCAGGGAGTTTGTACATGTACCTGTCAGACAACATAACAACTCAGCAGGGAATGAAATAAACAAACCAGATCCCATCCTGTTACAGGCACACTTCTAAAAACATTCATTCAGATTTAGTCATAAATGTTCTTCATAAATCCAGAGAAACATTCAAACAAGGAACGGAACAACATCACTTGAATTTACAACACATTTTCACATGTCGTGTGTCCGTTTTGTCTTTATTTTATTGTGTTCTTCATTAGGCAGAATCAGACTAAGGCTTAAATTTACATAAAAGCTCATGACCAAACTCCCACTGCTGACCCAAAAACACAATGAGAGTCCAAGTCCAAATCCAAGTGCATTGGCATTTCATACTACATTGTTTTGTGGGGTTAAAGGTCATGTTAAATAAAAGCCTGTTGAAGACTACCACCTCCTCTGTGTAGCATTGCTGCTCCTACATAGTAGGAAGGCTGACATTTTGCAAGGAACATGTCGTTTTAGCCTCAGCCTTGTAGCAAACTATCAGGCATCTACAAATGAAGTGTTAGGTAACTGTTAGGTGCATATTAAACATATTAAAGACTCTTTTTAGAGGGTTCTTTTTAACTTAGAATCATTGGAAAATAGCTGGAGTCGATGTTTCACATCATGAATTGTCTACCTGTCTGATGTCAAGAATGCATTATTTTGAAAATAATACATTTCAAGCTGAATCTGCCACTATTTTCAGCAAAAAGGAAACTAAGGGTTGGATCTGACTTGATTGTATGGAAGAAGTATGGAAAGAACAGCACGTAATGCCATTGTACAATATCCTAGCAACCAAAGAGCAGAGACAAAGGACTTACACTGCATGGTGCTTCATTTTACATCAAGAAAAATCTCACCCTGCTATACCTGCCTGCTGAAAACCATCTGGGTTTTTCACTGTGGCCATTTTATGAGCAGTGCTGCCATGCAGGGCACAGTGTGGCGCAAGCATCGATTCAATTATGAGGTGGGGTGTTGGGCGGGGAGGTGTGTGTGCCAGGCTCTGTCTGCATGCCGCCTGAAGATAGATGTGGTGACTTCTGGCCTGTCGGGTGGTTTGCAGGCTGTCTGTGTTGTTCAAAGGCTCATTGTTCTGTGGTGGAGCACTCATCTTTGTTTACAGCCCAGAGCGCAGGTCTGAAGACACGCCTCTAAGGATCCCTTAACAGCCTCCTGCTCCAAAAACGCAGGGCACAATCAGATGGAGACAAAGCAGCACCATCCCATCTTCCCAGCCCTGTCCTCTGTGAGGCGGCCTCCCAATTAACCACAACGCCACTGCTGAGACAAGATAACAATAGAAACACATGTATTCCCGAAAGACCTGACTAGAGGACCTTTATTACCGTATGGATATCATCTACATGTCACTACTGCCCTCACTTGCCTGGCTGCATCATTAGAGGGGTTGTAACTCAATATAGGAAGAAAATAGCAGGACACAACATTAAACTGGATGGTGCGTGTTGTAATTAATGAGATACTGCAAGGAATAAATATGATACAGCAAGTTCAAGCTGCACAGAAAATTATAAAATGATTAATAGTTGTTACAGACATATTTCTGCCATAAAGTCAAGTGATACCCAGTGAAATGAAGGAGAATATTCTGAGCTGAAATAAAATAAAATAAAAATAACACTCAAACAACAGTCAGTGGCAGATAAACAGCAGCTGCAAATACGAATATTATGTGGTATTAAATATTCCCTACATGCATTAAAGACAATTTTATCATTGTGACACATTTAGGCTAATTTAAAATACAGGGCATCTCTAGAAGCATAAACTGCTTTAAAACAGGGAGGAAAAAAAATCGAAACATTGCATTTTCCACACAAAAAAACAAAATAAAGTGTTCAAGTTAGCTCACATTCTGCAGCACCACAAATTTGTTTTTCACAGACAAAATAATCCAAGTCCAATCCTACAGAAAAACACACAAAAGCGGCAAGAAATGCAAGACAATTATCAGTAAAAAATGATTGTCCACTTGGTCCTCAGCCAGAATTCAAACAGATGCTTATGATGAGTGGTCAGTGATTTTTCAGCCTCAAGTTGGTTTCAGACTGGATATTTTACAGTTGAATGAAATTTTACATTGAGGCCGTGTAACGTCTGAAAAACGAAATAACACATTAGAACATACCTGATCAATTTAATGCACTCAGGAAAGTGCCATACTTTCCTGAGTGCATTAAACATATATAGACTGTATAGACTGACATCACTGACTCTCTTCTTCTTCTACTACTATTACACTTACAGTAGCTTCCCATTTACTATAATTCCTTAGTTTGCTGTTTTTGACACTATTCTGCTTTGCAAATTGATTATCAATATTTGCTTGTCCATCTGTTACAATGCCACTAAAACCAGTAATTCCATGAATAATAATAATTCCTTCTCCTGTGACTCTTATCTGTGTAGATTAATGATGTAGTGATTCCTCAATACACTAATCATCTTTTAATGAGTTTTTACATCCATGTTCGATAATTTCAAAGAATATGGTAAATGTCTTGGGTTGAATTGAATTTCAAAATCGAAAATAATTTGAAAAAAAAGTTGAATTAATTTCTCTACAAATCAGAGGAATTAAAAAGCCTTTTCAGCTGAATGCTCGGAATTAGTAAGACATAACATGAAAAACTATTCAAAAAAGTTTTTTGGTCTAAGGCACTCTTTCAATGTTAAAACATAGGCTGGCACGATGTGCTCACCTATTAGAATGTGCATTTAGGTGTCTTATGTTATATAAAAATCCTTCATTTGTTTTATTTATCCATTTGTGGATGGATAAAATGCTACACAGACTTTGTAAGGCTTTGTACTGGAAACTTTCAGCAGTACCACAGAGGCTGGTTGAAGCCCTTAGAGTGAGGCTTTACAGTAAATGGATGTGGGGTCACTCCTGCTGCCAAGCTGAGGTCAGACTCTCAGAGAGCTGCTCTGTGTGTGAGTGCTCATCAAATGTCCCAGCTGTCACTGAAGTACTGGTCCTCCTCCTCTTCCTCTTCCTGTTCCTCTTCCTCTGTCCCATTTTTCATGAGGTCGTCGTCTTGTAACTCGCTCACTTCCTCTTCCTCCTCTTCTTCCTCTTTGAGCTGTGCGAGCATGGTTTGTAAAGTGGCTTTGACTTCCTGAACCTCCTTTGCTAACGACCGTGCAGTTTGAGTTAAGGAAGTATTTGATGCTGCAGGAACAAACTGAAATGTTAACATTACGTAAATAAAAGGCACGCCAGCAGACAAATATCAGGGCAAAAATGACACTTGTGGCTCCTCAATGGTTAATGGAAACAGTGGCTGACAGTCATGGCGTAATGAAGTCAGCTATTTGGCCACCAAATGGATTGCTGGGACAGATCATCTAGTCATACTCAATTTAACCCCATCCAATTCACTATTCATGAGCTCATCTTGTCTGCGGAGCTGGGTGGCATTTTGGGGACCCAGGCAAACAGACTGGCCAGCTAAATTATTCATGAACCATCAATGAGACTGGCTAGAAGCTGTCATCAGTGGGGGGATTGTTTAACTTGCTCAGGAACTCAAATTAATCGTATGATTGTCCATCTTAAGTGGCAACTCAAAGTGATTGATGGCAGATGGGGCCTAATGGCTCATTTTACTGTCTGGATGGACACAGATTGTCTTCATTCATAATTAAACAGTCGTTATATGAGCTTTTCATGAATACTGCAGATGGTTCGACAAGACTTTTAGGGTAACGTGGTCCAAATGGGGCGATGGAGTTCAGAATTCTGCCGAAGGTCTCTAGGACAAACCACAGATTGACACAATTTTGCCTACATCTCTTTTATTATTTCCAGTCTCTCTGGTCGTCCATCCAGCTCCTTGTATTGACAGCGGGGACTCAATTAAGACCCTCAGAGACTGGAGTTTTGATCTTCCTGTCACTATGGCAACAGCAGCGTCATGCCGAGCTTGGTTTGTGTTCATTTTGTGCAACCCAACAAAAATATCGTCCTGCATCTTCATTTTCCATAAGTGTCCACAGCACTTTTGCATGAGCGACTTCAAAAGCTGAAATGCATATAAGGACTCAAAAACACAGAGGTGGAGAGGAATCTGGGTCTATTTCCAACTGTTTCCATGATATCATGCAAACAGTGGAAGAGCCTGTTCCGACCCCTGACAGCACAGCGGGGGACGTGAATCTCCGATGAGATGTGAAAACAGCCCGGCCCCTCTTCAGCTGAAGGACGTACTGAATAACACACAGCTTTAGGGGTCATAGAATTAAATAAACAGATTAGTAATGTATGTCTGGCAGCTGGTGTTCAAAGAAGAGAAATGAGGCATGACATTAAAATATATAAATAAATAAGAACATCAGGTTAGGAGGAAAATGTTCGTCATCCCTGTTTCTATCTGTCTTAATAAGCCCACAGTGTGGAGGAGGAAAGTAGAGCCAGAAACACACAGTAATCTATTTCCAATCAGCTTTCTAATTAGCATGGAAAATGATGCATTGTGACCTGTAATCAGCTTCAACAGTTTGATTTGAGTCATTATCATGGATATTGTAATTTCCTCCGAGCCAGATACCAGCAAGTGGTTGTGGGCAGATGGTGGAGGGGAGGGGAGAAGGGGGGAGGAGGGTCAGCAGGGGGATGGACATTAAGACATGACGGGAGCGGCGTCATTACAGCGACATTTCTCTATCCTCCGCAGCTCTGCTCCTCTCTGCCGACTCTAATCTAAGCCTGTGATGATGGGCAGCCTGCATCGAGGACCCTCTAATAACCTCGCCTGGACTTTTACCATTTCATTTTCCAGTGGGCACGTCCAGCCTGTCAAGAAAAATCCTCTGATCCCAGTTTATCTTCAATTCCCTCTCTGAATGGACCCATAATGTCAGATAAGCAGGTTGTTTTTTTTCCCCTGGAAAAAGGCTGAAGTCACAGAACATCAGTCAACCTAAAGGTAGTTTGGATGCGAGTGTATGACAGTTGGAAGGCCTTGAGGAAACTGGGTCATTAAGATGGATGGACAGAGACAGAACCACGCACACAGACACACAAACAGCATCCTGTTTATATGATATATGTGAGAGGATATGGGTGAGGGCCTGATCCTGGTTCAGTATGGCCGTCTGCAACTCATCTTCCAGGGTCATTAGTCTGTCACTGATCAGCTCACAGCGCTCCGTCAGGTCTGCAGCCTCAGCCTCGCTGCACCCGTCCTGGAAGGAAAAGGAAACAAGGGATGAAATGATGGGTTAGGGAAAGTAGGAGGATCTGTAATGGATCTGATATTGAAGAATGAATGACATAAAAGCCTAACTTCAGCATGGTTATATACCTCAGTACAATATATAAATGGGTAAACCAGCAATTCAGTATTGTACTTCCATAAATTAGACTCACATGAGACATATTTAAATTGGGGCAGAGACACAAAGGGTACAGTTCAGATATTTTATATTTAAATAAAGGAATAAAGGCTGGAACATGTGACAACATCAACGATGAACTGGCAACTAACAGATGGAATCACACAGACTAAATACACTGGGATAACGAGGGAATGACAAACAGGTGGCACAGGGAGGAGGAGACAACCACAGGTGGAGACAATCAGACAATCACACACTGGAGGGAAAATATTAAAGGGGAACAAGCAGAGAAAACTAAAGGGGTCCCCTGCCTGGGTCCCCACAAATTAAGCCCTGTATATAAATGAATTAATGACTGCTTGAGGTTACTGTATGTAAGTCTACTTTAAAGTATTGCTAACATAAAAGTAATATGGAACACGTATTGACTTAACTCTGGTTTGAGTAATGACAGTGTATCTGCTCCTATAACCATGTGTCAGAGCTCAACACTAAGCTTTCCAGAGTTTTTCAATAGATCACTTTCATATTCAATCCTTGATTTTGTTTCAGATACAAGTCTGAAGTGGAAAACAGCAGGCCTGCCAAAATTTCTGTTTGGTGAAGCGCCAAGGTCATAATGTACACAATAAGCACCAGGTGGCTGTGTATCAACACAGATCTGCAGATCACCTGAGGATGCTGCGGGGCTGAGTGTTTATGGGAGGGCGGTGGGGAGGTCAGGATGATGGTGGAGGAGAAGAGTGCAGCGGGGCAGAGCATTCAAGAGAGCGGAGCTGGCCATAATTAGAACAGGCCCCTTTGCAGACATCGTGTCCTAGTTTCCTCACACTTATCGAGCATGGAGAGCGCAAACACACACGCGAGAATACACGGAAATAGACACACACATGTCAAACAACACCTAGAAATCTAACTCATAGCTGCAGGTAGGAAGATCAACTCCCTGCAGCTCAGGGGTGTCAGAACAATCACTTGAAAGTCACGTCTCTGGTCTCCGTCCTGGAATAGCACTCTATCTCCAGATGATGCAACACCCCAAAAGTCGTGTGCAACAACAGCAGAAGATGTGCACAACAACAGCAGGCCTGAGGAAAGACTAAATGTGTGAGTCGTCCCCGATGCAATTAAAGAATTAAGTAAGATTTAAAGGCAGAACAGCCCACAGGACAAAAGATTTAAAGACAACATTGTGTTTATCAGTGAGGAGCACTTAAACGAATGAACACTAACACAGGTCGGTCCTCGGGCGTCACCTTGTGAGACGTTGCGATCCTGTTCCGAGGAGGTGGGTCGTAAACCCATAGATTTACGGGGCTGTTTGTTTGCGAGGATAGGAGCCTTGTGTTTGTGCAGCTGATTGATTCTACACTTTACAGCCTCAGGTCAACACTTGAAATGTCAATACAACCTAAGGGTAGAAAACAAAAGCTCAGTGTGCGAAGTGAAAGCTGTGAAAACATCCCTGACAGTTTGTCACACAAACCTTTTAAGAAACTGATCCAACTATTCAAAGACTGTTTTCCTGCTCCCGGTGGCGATCAAAACCATACAGATTACCTATGGTTACCATAGCTACCTCTGCCTTTGACGCTCAAGAAAACATGGGAAGTCACATTAGTATCCACATTAGTGCTAATGTAAAAGTAAATAAAGCAGAATGGAGGGGAGTGAACTTGAGAAAACTGTTTAGAAATCCAACACTGATACTCATTTAGGCACTAATGTGGTTATTAAGCATTCATGAGTGACAGGCAGCAGGTGATTGTGCATGTTCCCATCGGTGCTGCTAGGCGTGACACGTTTTGATGAGTAGACAATACAAAGCATTAATATTCCACTGGTGTTACACTTAAGGTCATCATTTCTGGGACAAACAATAAAGAAGGTGGATTCATTTCTTATGGTTAACTGGAGTCTCTGCTATCGCTGATGCCTTGTTAGTAATTACTGGGCCCCGGTTTGAAATAATCTGTTTCTAAATCGAATCTACAAATATCTGCAAGCATGAGGTGTTGGTGTGTAGCAGTGTCCAACTTCCATGGTGCATGAAGAGGTTTCAGACGTGCAGAGTGACAAAATGAAGTGTAACCAAAGCATAAGAATGGAGACTGAAAACAAGTTTTAAGGTGCTTCCAGACCAAATCAAGTAAATGAATCATATTACAGTTATCAGACTGGTATCTTAGTTAAGATAGACATATTTTGGGCATCATTACAGGATAATTTCTAAGCTATAACACAAGGTCGTGAACCTAGTGTGTGTGTGTGTGTGTGAAATATTTTGTCAAAATGGCGTTTGTGGGGTGAAACATACCAGTGATGTCAGGGCAGGTTGAGTGAATGACTCAATGCATTTCTAACAGTTTAAATAAGGATTATAGAGTAACCTGTTTATTTAACTTTTTTTTTTTTTTTATGAAGTGGTGTCTTTTGCCATTTAGGGACTTTTGGCATGTTTATTTTATCTATTTCCATGGTTACAAGTTGAATTTAGACTGACTATGAGAGTCTAGGATGAGGGTTTCCAGGGCATTACTCCAAAACTGATCAATATTTTTTTCAAAAAACTTTATGTACACATCACCCCCAATGAACTGGAGAGGTGATATTTTGGAATTTCAAGAAGAACATTTTTTTAAATAATAAAAAAATATGCAAAAGAATATCAAATATGTAATTAACAAGAATTGCAATTAACAGGGACAACTTAAATAACTTCTTTCTGTCTTTTTTTAATGAAATGCACCCTTAGCTGGGGATTCTGAGAATGTTATGCTTGTTTTGATGGGTACACAACAACCTGAGGTATATATAGCCAACTATTATTTGAAATAGGCATGAGCACAGAGGTGGGAATGCATCGCTTTTTTCCCATCAACTAAATTTTAAAAAAAAGTTTAGGATATTCTTTACCTCCCTAAAGGATGAAGCACAGATCTGTGGCATCAAGCCATCTGCAGAGAGGATGAACAGGGTAAACTGTGGGACCTGGCTGTGACCGTCTGTGGCAAACACTTCAGGTTAGTTCATGATGATACTGAGTAAATGTAGACTGTAGACTGAGGGAGCCCTCCAGTAAATATCCCAGGAAACAAGTGCAGGAATGAATTTCCCCCCAACACTGCCCCCCCCCCTAATTTATAGGGTCTCTTGTCATTGAATGAAAAAAAAAATCCAGTTTTAGCGAATATCTAGACTGCTACTATAAAACAATATCCATATCTTATCAGAAGAAATGCCGGCGCAAGTGTTTGCCATCAGAGATCTGCTCTGACGGGTGAACAATTGTTCTTCAGACGCCGTATCAGGTAAACCTGATTAGATTGCTGTTCCAGAGTGACAGAGCTTTCCTGCAGGCAATGCATGAGACAGTTGTTTTTGTGATGGTAGGGTCGATTAAGCTCTGACAGCTAACAAACCACTGCAGAGTGGAGGCAAGCCAAGACAACCTCTTTAGGTGAGCTCAGAAACCAAAAGGGATCAAACCTGGGGTGAAAAGCTCCAAGTCAAAAAAAAAATCCTACTGGTCCTAACAAGTTCGCTGTGAATAGCTTTCTTTTTGGTTTACTAAGATCCTCCTGAGGTCTGACCATCACATATAATAGCTTTATGAACTGTGGTACAATTCTATACTGCACACTATTTGTACACACTTTCTATAAAAACTGTTCTGCTGGTTGGTGTACAGTAAATCACTCATTAATAGGAGATGATGCCTTTAGACATCAATCAAACTGACTCTGGAATGTCACTGATATTTACTTTACAAAGAGCAAACTGTCCAAAACTGTAATATTTTCTTTTTTATTGAAGCTCTTCCTGCAACTGTCTCCTACCCATTCACAATGTACTTTGATATATTGCAGGATAATGTCCATCAACAATATTCTGAAAAATGCACATCTTTATTCGGCATAATGACAATTTTGAGTGATTTTGTCACTATCATGGTAGAATTAGGGAACAGCTTCAGTTTTTGAGTGTGCTGTCGGAGCACAAGTCTGTCTGACGATGCACAATTCTCCAAAATATTTTGGACAAAAATACTTACAGCAAAAATGATATACTTTACATAACAGACTCTACAATTAGAATGACATATAGAATTAGGACAAAGTCCAAAAGATTTAAATAAATGCAAATAAAATGAGGTAAAAAGTATAAAATCTTTGAAAAATCTGGAAAAACATGTTTTTTGGGTTTAGTTTAATTGGAGGTGGTAAGAGGTGCATTTTGTTTGATTTGTAATTGATGTTTGTACAAAGTGGATCATTTCCTGCTAATGCAAAACATAAAATGCATATATTTCTTATTTACTGACTGTATCACAGTATGCTGTAACAGCCACTGGATACAATTAGTATGCAGTAAGGAACTGTGACAAAGCAATCATCTCTTGTCAACATAATTATAAGAGAGTTTATATAAAAAAGAAAAAGTAGTAAAAAAAATTTAATCAAAAGCTGTAAACATTATAATTTAATAATGTCTCTATTCTTGTTTGGAACAGTGGGTCAGTATGAAGAGGAGGATGTAAAGACCTTGAGAGGATGAAAGAACAATTAGTAGAGAACACGAGTAGAGAATATATACACACACACACACACACCAATCAATCTCCATCGTGGAAGCAGGGCAGCAGCTAAGTGGAAATCATTTACTTTAAGTCATTATGGAGAGGAGAAAGAGGTCAGACGCTCTGTGAGGCAGAGAATCTAACTCCTCCACAGCGCTATCACAACACAATCAGAAACACCATTTAACAATGAATCATTTCACTCAGTCATACATCATACTTTATAGTGATCAGGGTTGGGAGGGTAATCCTGTCAAATTACCACTTATCTATTAAAAAGTCTATTCAATAACCTAATCCATAATATTCACAATATTAAAGTAATGTAACCTGATTACTTTCCATTACTTTTGAATTACCTCAATGTCAATTTGCAAATAAATACAAATACAAAAACATGAATTTATCTAAGATGGCTTTTCCCTTATCATATTCATAAAACAGCAGAACAATGTGACATCAAGAAAATGGGGAAGATTTCTAAAATGTTTCCTCTGTTCAGACCTGTTTGCCCAAGGGATTTTTGAAGAGGCTGTAAAGATGATCTCATGTGTGATCGGGGTCCTCAGAGGATAAACATACTGTTTAATCCATTCCTCACAGTTTTAACTTGTGTTCTTCTGTTTTGGAAAAGGACTGAACTCCAAACTGGAGCTTTGGTCTAACTAACCTCATACTCTTTGCGACGACGTATGGAGAAATCCAAAGTTTGACTTTTTGAGCATTTTACACATGTACCTCCAGTAGTTTGA
Organism: Chaunax sp. Z400; assembly: GCA_037577475.1. Taxonomy (NCBI): domain Eukaryota; kingdom Metazoa; phylum Chordata; class Actinopteri; order Lophiiformes; family Chaunacidae; genus Chaunax; species Chaunax sp. Z400. The sequence continues at coordinate 7,068,019 of CM075193.1, forward strand.
AATCCTGCATGGGATATTCACTTGACAGGTACAGGTGTCTTTTTACTGTTTGGTTACCAGGGATGAATGAGTATGAATGTCTGAATTTAAAGCAGGGAGGTGCTGAATGGAGAAATACCCCTTTATAAATAAAGGTCTGGTAAAAGGCACTGTCAGACACTCAGTATCGCCAACCAATGCTTCTCATGTAGATCAGTATTGATCAGACAGTCAGAGAGGCGACAGGGGTCATGTTTAAGTTAAGGTGAACTAATTGATTCTTTTGTGTCCCACTAACCCCAGTCTCCATGTAACTGACACTTTAATTAAGCTGATAACATTCAGACTGACAGTGTTAGCATTACCTCTGGGTGACTGTCCTCCATGCAGAATAAAAACTCCTCCAATTTCTGCAACAAAAGGAAAAGATTTGTTGAGGCCACACAGTCATAAACCTGCTCATGAATTATTGAAAATGCAATTATGTTGACTGTCTACTGTATGTGTGCAACATTATCATAATGAGAGGAGGTTGTAATTATTCATCACCAAAAACTGACAGATTAACTGACTCATCTGTGCTGCAGGTTTTCTTGGTTAGTATTCAAAGTGTGTATTTGTACATTCTTCAGTGAGGAAGGGGGTGATTATTGTACCTTGTGGCTTTAGGGTAAGTACATAAGAAGGAAGAGTAACAACAAGTAATAATCAGTAGTTTTTACTCATTATTTGTCATTTAAAAATGTGCAACAAGTCTTTTCTCAATCCATCTATAACTTTTTTTTTCAGATCAGACCATTTAGATGCAAACCTTTGACCCAGTAACACAAACTGTGTATAATGTGTATAATGTGTCACATCTAGTTCAAGGAAGCGATCACAAATGTTTGCTCAAATTCAAATGATAAAATACTCTATTGTGTGGTGGCTTGAAATGAAAATACACTTATCTGGCACACTCAAAAACAATTTAAGGACATGTTTGATAAATGGATCCTTGAATATTCAGCAAAGGAAAGATATTACATGGCCGAATAAATAAGAAAAACAGCAAAAGAACAGCAATAAAAAAATTATTGTGATCACAAGATGCTTGGTCTTATGAAAAACATGTAAGGTGAATAGATGTTTTGTCATTTATGTTAAATGTTGCAAAGAGCGTTTACAGCACAGATGTGTTTTTGCTTCTCTGTCCATGAACTTGGGACTAAAGCTTATAAAAGGTATTTTTGCAGGGTAGGGTGGATTCAGAGAACATTTTGCTATGTCTTTGGCTAAGAGGATGAAGAAAGGGTGGAGACAAGAGAGAAATGGTTAGCTGTCTCACCTCTTAGTTTTTGGAGAAATGTTAGGAGAGGCCAGGCTTGTGGAGGAGAGAGAAAAGTGAGAGAAACAAAGGAGAAGAAGAAAATAGATTCATGCAGTTTGTAAAATGCAGTCAGACAGGGCTGGGAAATATCAGTGCAGTGTGTTCTGTGTGTTCATGAAGGTGAAAGGGGCGTAACAGTAGGAGTTAATAAACGTGACAATGAAACACCAGTAAAGACTATTCACATATATTTACTTATGGCTACAGTCCAGTATATTCATACTGCAAAAATATACGGACATTGAGAATTTCAAATGTCAGCTACTTTTGACAAAAAGAAAACATGTTGAATCAAAATCTGTGAGCCGATGAAATATAGTCTCATACAAACATGTCTGTTAAGTGTTTGCTGTTTTAGTTCATGCTGCTCTGCTGGCTTTGTTCCTATCTCAGACGAGTCTGTCAGACTACGTGGGAGGAGGAGAGTGTGAGGAAGGGAGAGAATGAGTCGGACTCTGCCCCGAGGCAGTGGGCCTCAACTCACTGTGGGACAGACCAGCGCATAGCGCTCACACACACACACATGCACACACAGAAACAGACAGAATGAAACTCCAACATATTTCCAAATAGTTGCTTCCCACATATCCACATTGTCTTTGTTTAGAAATCCATTAATGCTTAAAATGCTGCTCATCTAGCTGTTGTTGATAGACTTTTAAATTGTGACAAGAGCTGAATGTCTGACTAAAAGTGTCTTCTTCTTTCAAGCAATAAGACTGACTGAGCAGCAACCCTTAATTTGAGGTCACACAAAATAATGTGTGCACTGCAGTATGAATGCATAAGCATTTAAGGTGAATAATACATTGTGTGATGTTAACACGTCACTGTTGGGTTACCTTCGCGAACTCTGAGTTCTGCAAGTTGGCCTCAGGACACCAGCGCCCTCCCAACGCAGTGAGCATGGCGCAGTCTTCTTCTTCTTTGGTGCACAGCTGGGTTGGAAGATGAACTGCTGCGGCGGGGAGGTCTTCGATGTCCGCTCCACTGCAGCTGGGAGTTCGCAGCTGGAGGCCTCGCAGGAACAGGTGACACGCTTCCAGGTCAGCTTCCCAGATCCGCTCCAAGCCTGGACAGCCACAGCTGCAGAGAGGAAAACACCAGTATGTTATACAGCTGTACCTTATGAAGCAACATATAATATTTTTTTTTTTGCATCAGTGAGTTTTATATTCTCTCAAATCAATTTTTCTTTTTGTTTTGTTTGAAACTTAAGATGTAAGATGTTTTTCTATTGACACAAATCTGGTTCCACAGATATTTAGCTTAGCTGTGAAATCCTGGACTGTATAATATAACATCTAATAATAAAGCATTGCCAAAAGAGACAGCAGTGGAATGAATCGTTCAAGAAGAGTAATTCCATTGATAAAATGTAATGAGAGTGAATGTCCTCCTGGTAGGCTGCCCTTTTCTTCAAAGAGCTGCAGCAGAGAGAGGAAGGCGAGTCTGGATGTGTTCATATCTGCTGCTGCTGTTCAGGAGAAGAACAAGAAGATTGCTTTTTTTATCTACTCATTGAGTTATAATCAGTGATCCTTCGTCTCTCCCTCTCTGACCTTTATGACATCGCAGATGCAAACATCCAGTGTAAAAAAAAAAGGAGAACATTCAACTGGAGGAATGTTAACAGCAGTAACAAACACACTGGTGAATTCTCTGGGTGAATAATATGGCTGACATCTTTAAAAACCCAACATCTGCTAAACACTACCCATCCACTTGTCATGGATCTCATCCTCGTTTGTTTGTTCCTCTTATTTTGAAAGGGTTATGTCATGATTTTCTGTTTCCTGTTTTATGTTGTAAGTTTATTCCCATGCTTTATGTTCTCCGTGTTCTTTACCTGTCTGCCCTTTTACTTTTCTCTGCTTGTTCCCCTTTAATATTTTCCCTCCAGTGTGTGGTTGTCTCCTCCTCCCTGTGCCACCTGTTTGTCATTCCCTCCTTATCCCTGTGTATTTAGTCTGTCTGACTCCTGCTGGTATTTGCCACTTTGCCGTTGATGTCTTCACGTGTTCCATCCTTATTCCTCATGTTTGTTTCCAGTGTTTCCTTGCTGTTTATTAGCGTTTGCAGTTACTTGGTTATGACTTTTGCCTGTTTGTTTGATTTTGCCTCTGCCTTTTGGACTTGGATACTGTTACCTGTCTTGGACTGCTTACTGGATTCGACCCTTGTCTCTTTATTGGATTTATTGGGATTAAAGCCCTGAACTGTACCTCTGTGTCTCCATCTTGTGTCTGCATTTGGGTCCTAATACTTTACTGCTGGAATTCTGACACCACTTTGACCTCATCAAGGCACAGACTCTGCCTCCCCTCATCTTACTGGAGTCAGGTATTCCGAACATGGTCCACACGTTGATCCTGGATGTTGTGATGGAGCTGGTGACCAGACATTAGCCAGAAGTGGGCTGGATGGAGAAATAGCCTGAGGTCTATGATGGATTAGCTTAACTCTGATCCCGCCTCTCTTCTCTCTCTTCCTGAGGTGGCTACACAGCTGTCGGTGGCATCTGGTCTGCCTGGTCTGAAGATGGTGTTGTGTGTGATCTTCAAGCCAAGTTGCACTTAATGCAATCCCTGTGCTTCCCTTTTCACTGTTGATGAGTGAATTTTTGCCATAAGTAATATGTGCCTCAAATTCAGTAATAAAGGTGAAACCAGGAAATTTGTGTCCAAGAACATAGATGCTGCCACTACTGGAAAAACTCAATTTGTTCTGATGTGGATTGACCGTACCTCTATCACAAGTGAATTCAATCACCCTAACATGAAAACACCTGAGTTCAAATATGCCTAAAAAATGTTTAAAAAAATAAGCTAATTGAAGAAATGAATTATGAGATACACACATTTAGGGCCCCCACAAAGCATGTGTGAAATTTTACTGAATTCTGTGCAGCACTTTTTGAGGCAGTGTGGATAGATTATTCCCCGTTACATAAGGATGGAGGGAAACGGGTAACCCTATATTGGCAAAGACATTAAAATAGCAAATTAAAACAGTAATGCATGGGTCTGCATGGGTTAAGTTAAACTAGTAACTGCATGAAAGTAAGAAGAAATGTGTTTCACAATAAACACCAGATGCTTTTTATATTTTTTTATATTTTACACAATCTTTTAAATATTTAATAGGGGTTTTTTTTGGCTTTCCAAAAAATAATTTAAATTTCCTTTAAATGAAACTCTCCTCCACTGACTCACATCTGAGACCTCTGGCCTTTAAAACATTCGTATTTATTCCTCTTCTTCATTCAGTGACCTTTAGATGGCAAATCATTCCCAATTGACATTTCAGATACCAAATCCATTCCTCCTGTTGGAAATTCTACCTTTAATATGTTTTAAGAGACACCAAAAAAAAATCTAAACCTGCACTGAAGAGTATAAATATAGTCTGCCTCTACTTAACTTCCTCATAACAACCTTATTTCTATAAATCCATCTTGTGCAGGAAGTAAAACTGATGCAGAGACAAAGATGTGGGTTTTATGAGATGGAATAAATGTCCTCAATCTCTATATTCTCACGCTGACTGACTCGGAATGATAAAAAATACAATTGCATACTCTGAGCATGAATATATTTAGATAAAAGCCTCTGTATTATGGTCAGTATTTTAGCCTAGAGAGAGCATGCCTTCCTGCTGTGCAGTTATATTTGAGAAATTGCTCCATCATACATAAACAAACTGCAACAACACAATATTGTTTAATCTCTCCTCCTATTCCTTTCTCGCTCTCAGTGATGACCCCCCTTGAAAATTGAATGCCACTTCTTTTCCAGCCCATCTCCTGTCTGAAGAAGCTGCCAACCTCTGCACCTTGTTGCTGCACACCTCTAAGCTGTTCTTTAACCTCTGTTTGGCACTCAGACAATAGAAAATTGCGCAGCCCAGCCTCCCAGCCCTCAACAATTCACTGCTCAATGGTGCTGCCTCTGAATTCTGCTTTGTCGGGGACGCACCCGCAGCCATTGTTATTTGTCTCCCCTGAAGTGAAGAGGGACAGACGCTCACACATAGCACACAGACAGATAGGAGTGGGCACACAAGTGTGAACACACACACATGTCCATAAATAATTGTTCATGTGTATGCACTGTTGTAATTTCCTCTAAAAATGTCAAAGCTGGCCTCATCTGTCACAAAAGCTTCACTGACAACCACAGGTCATCATAAGCAGCAGGCATCTGCATTAGGTTTCTCTGTCCTGGAAATCCAGACGACACATCAGCTCCTAAAGACCCTTGTGATGGTGGCTGTCGGCGTGAACTTCTCATCCGGGGGTTAATTGGGGGCAGCCGCTCATCCTGCCATCTGACAGTAGCAGAGTGTGGGTGTGCTGCTCCGCTGATGGCCCAGTAATAAGAAGGAAAGACAGACAAGCACACTCCACCTACAGTCTCACAGTCCTGCTGTAAGGGTCCTGACTGCTCTTTCTCCTCAAGGTGTTATATAGCCACACATCTATGGATTATTAATGTAACTGGAGAAAAAGGAGCAGCGGTCCAGTTCTGTCAGACCTCTACTGTCTGGCCAATATTCTGAACTCTACCAAGCATCAGGCTTTCTGATCAGCCAAGAAGAGACAGACTGTGAAAATGGCTCCGTCACAGCTGGAGTTTTAGGATATCTAAAGATCGTACTGAGTGTATTTCTGGTCATTTAAGCCCCAATTCACCAACTATCCCAAAGAAAAAAAGAAGTCCTGAGATGCCAAAAGCTATAAACAAAAGCTATAAACACAACGAGAGCTCACACATCCATAAGGAAAAGGGGGATGGTAATGTTTCACCTTAATCATGCAGCAACATCTCACATAACACCAGCTGAGGGAGGTGCTAATAATAATGGTGAAAAACACGGATGAGGTGTAATGAAAGGAGGATGAACTAAGCTGTTTGCTGTCGGCTTGATGTCTGGGGAGGTTTTTACACCAGACGGCCGAACAACCAAGGTCCCTTTGTTTCACACACTTTAGATCTCTCTCATGTACAGTCAGGATTTTCTACATTAAACGTGATAATAGAGTTGTTGTTTTTTCGCTCGGCTGACCTGCTTGGACACAAACAGCGTGGCCTCGATTTTAAATGAGAGAACAAATCTTGTCTGAGCATTTTAATGACTTCTACACCAGTTGGATTGCATCCATTAAATATGATGAATAACATCCAAATCTCAAAAGAGGGATGTAAGATGTAGTAAAAATATGAGAGCCATTTCCTAATTTAACATCCACATGATGTATTAAACAACAGTGAGCTGCTGCTAATCTGAATAAAATGTTTTTTTGTCCTGGTGACACACTTACAGCATCTGTGCTGCTCTAACATCCTGTTCTAGTCTTTAGCAAGGAGGAGATAATTGGTTTTTTCAACACCATCCGTCTCCACGGAGACCACCTATCTCAGCAGTACTAATGTGTCTCTCTCCTCTCCTCCCCCCTCCTCCTCTCCTCACCTCCTATCTCTAACTGCACTCCATCAACTGTAATGTTTATTAAAGCTGACTGATAAAATTTACTGTGGTGTGTGTGTGTGTGTGTGTGTGTGTGTGTGTGTGTGTGTGTGCGCTTGCGTGTGTGTGTGTGTGTGTGTGTGTGTGTGCGTGTCCAATCCAAAACCAACTATGTGCCAGTGTGGAGCTGCTGGAGGCTACTGGCCCCCACCTAAAGTCAAAGCTGTGCTTGTGATTTGATCTGAACCCCCTCTGGTTATGGAGGCTGATCCAAGATTTAGAGACAATCAATTAATATTGACTGTGATGAGCAGGACAATTAGTTTACAGCACCCAATGCCCAAGACGGTGTCATTTAATGTGATTTTTCTTCCAAAGACGATGCGGTTCCATACATATAATCTATATAATCAGCTATCCATGCAATAAAGTATCTATTGGTGAAACTAAAGGGATCAGTTAACATAGGAGCTCCATTAAAAGGGTTTATAAGGAACCCAGTAGCCAGATTTATTTGGAGAACAAGAATTTATTGATATATTGTGTAATTCTGTTTTGACCCGTGTTTATGTTCATTATCATCATCATTATTATTATAATTATAATTATTACAATTGTTATTATCATCACCATGATAAATATTATCAATATTATCAGTTTTGTTATTGCAGTAGTTATTATAAATACTACAAATTGTAATCTTTCTATTATAATAGCTGTTATTGTTATTGTGGTTGCACATGTCTGTGTCCCTGTCCCTCACTCCCTCTCTCCCTCTTCATCTATCTCCCCATCTTTCTCTATCTCTCTCACCCCAACCAGGTAAAGAAGAGGGCCGCCCCACCTTCAGTCAGGATCTGCTTGAGGTTTCTGCCTGTTTAAAGAGGACGGTCTAGACCTGCTCTTCTTGGGAAGTCGATATAACTTTTGTTGTAAATTGGCGCTATATAAACAAAATTCACTTGTCATGTTGTTTGCCACCTACTGTATGTATGAAAAAGCAAACAGAACACAAAGCAGCCACCTGCCCTAATGACAGAAAGAGTCCGGAGGCATGCTTCCCTGCTGGGCTCTGACATCACAGCTATGTTGCTTGTTGACCGCACAGAGCCGTAGCCTGTGCATCCTTCAACAACAAACAAACCTGCAGTGTGTGACTGACTCCTGGCTCCCATCCGAAAAGGTGACCCTGCCTCTCCAAGGATGAAACACAGAAGGCTACCTCTCACACACTCAACACAGAGGCATAGGTCAAACTAACAAAACAGCCATTTCCTGGCACAAAGTAAGTCGAAGTGGTCTAACCTTACCTCTCTAAACACTTCAAAAAGAGACTGTGGAAAGACCAACTCAAGCAGAGAACACAAAAACATTACCGGCTCTATTGGTCCATCTGAAAAAACCAGAATGCTGCAGAATAAGAGGAGATCACGTCACACCTGCTCAATGCTGTCTGTGTGCTGAGGAGATGACTGGAGTGGTTCACACAGAGGAGGCAAGAAGAGGAAACTGACCTGAGGTTAAAAAAATATGGCACAGAAAATATATGAGAAGGTGGGAAGAGGAAGACAAATTGTGCAGGTGAGAGAAATGTGAGAAAGGGGCTCTGGGAGACATAAGAGGAAGGTGTGAGTGCATGATGAGGCGGGTGAGGCGATGTATTCGGGAGACCGCGCTCTGCTTAGAGGACAGCAAAGGTGAGAGGAGATTCCCCGGAGGCCGCTGCTCTGTTTGTGTCTCCTTGTTGTGTTTTCCTCCTGTGGAATATAGAGTCTGTGTCTTTGCACTAAAAAGAGAGAGACAGCACAAACCTCCTCTTACCTGTGCAACCTGTCCTCCAGTAGCTTCATATACTTGGTAGTGTTCTCTTTCAGACGGCTTTCTGCGTGGAGAGAGAAGCAGGGACAGAGAGAACAGCAGCTCGTTACTTGCACTTCATTTTCTATTTTTATTCACCATGATGGCGTATCCAAGCAACAAATCACAGCTCGAACACCATTAAAACTGACTTGTCATTAGCTTTTTTTGTGCATGGGCTCTGAAAGGTAAGTAGTCATCACAGTTGGTGATGGCAGTGTGCTGAGAAGCTGCAACATGTACAGTTCAATGCAAAGGCTCATCTGTCTCTCTTAAAGCAAACACACATGTGGGGAAAGATCATTGCCACTGCTCTAGGAAGAGATCATATTGGAGATGGCCTGAGGATAAAAAAGGATTTTATCATGGCATAGGTCCGTATATCATGCCAGATTTACTGTGGGGCATGAAGTTGGATAGCTTCTGTTGCTTCCTGCGCTCCTCTGCCAGCAGTGAGCTGAGCCTGAGGAGGCAGACACAGGCTGGCTGAGCGTTAGTCAGGACGGAGAGGAGGGCAATCTGAGCACGGCTAATGAGCTCATGTATGAAACATGAGAATATGCCCCCTGCAGCAGCAAATCTTTGAACACAATAGGATGCACTTATATTAAATTGTGCTGCAGATATATATGTGCACACCAGCTATAAAGTTCAATGGAACACTCCTCCTCCTCCTTCGCTGAAACACACACAAACACAAAGCTGGCCACATAAATCTGCTCATCCTAACATCTTAACAACCAGTAAGAATCTGTGGTTTTCCACATTCTGGAGCTGTGGTTTCCAGCTATAGTTGGGACACAGGATAAATAAGAGCGCTCATGAAATGATAAACAGGATAGGACAGAATAAAAAGCATAATATACTCTGCTGCACAACATTTTTAACATTTCTAACACTTTTCCATATTCACTGCTATTGTCTAACTTGTTCAGACCTGTAAAATTATTCATATTACTCAAATTAACCCCTTTGGTGTAAGAAATAGTTCCACACTTTGGAAATGCACTTTATTGCAGGGATTTAGTTAAGAATATTAACTGTATATTTATTGCTATTGATACACTGTATTTCTAAAGTACAGTAAGAAACTGTAAAAGTAGCTAATGCCAGTTAATTACTGTAAGTTTACAGTGAAAGTTTTACAGTGTAGCTTCATTTTAATAAAACACAAAGAACTCACATAGAGAAAGTCATCTAATTGGGTTTTCTGAATCACACTACAGTTTGAAATATAATTTGTATCATCATCTTGATGATGGTGGTTATTAGACAGCATCAGCTCCAAGATCCCCATCTTGGAGCTGATGAGAAGCGGGGAGAAAAGGAAAATGACTGAGATTACATGACTATGACACAGACACATTCCTGTCCATTCTCTGACATTTTGGGGGGTTGTGCATGTGTGTGTGTGTGTGTGTGTTTGTGTGTGTCATAGAAAGAGAGATCTTGCCTGCAGAGTTTCATTGAAAGTGGCCATTTCTTCTGAATCAGAAGGAAGAAGGAAGCCGCTGGAGTAGCGATCACATATCTGGTGGCCAGATCTTGTTTACATGGACCAGACAGCTCACTTACCACCTCTCTAATTGCTGTGAGATCCAATCCTAGCTGACAGAGTCTCTCTTGTCAACTTGCATTTATATGGGTTCCGTTAAGCAGCGTGCAAGGAGACTGACACTGAATAATTCATGGGGGGCATTAAGCCTGACTTTAGATGGCACAAACCATGCACAGATGCAAAATGACAAAGCAGGCCTCAGCTTGAACAAGAGCAAAAGCCATACTTAGAAATAGAATATACTGTGAGAGGTAGAAACAGTCATATGAGAGGCAGATGAAGATAAAAACATGAGAGTATGAAATGCTAACTTAATATTTCTTCCTCTGCTTATATTGTCACAGCCAAAGGAGAGTCAATGTGCCATCCTGTCAAAACGAGCAACAGACGAATCTTCTCCTTATAGAATGAGGAAAAACACATCAAGCAGCGCATCCTCCTCCTGCGCTGAGTGGAACCAAACCCCTGGGTGATATTACTACTTCCTGTAAGTGTGCCGGATGCTGCTGTCATTGGTGGGTCATGCAAATAAAATTGGCATTAAAGAGCCCATAAAGAGGAGAGCCACGCTGTTAGCGATACATGCAGCAGCATACGTGGCGCTGAGGGAATCTCACAAAGGCACTCAAAGGGCAGCCATCGTAAAATTTATGAGCTCAGCCCTCCGTCACACCAGTGATCTCAGCAGGCGTTAAACATCACTGATTGTTGGCAAACGCCAAAATACGAAGAGGAGATTCATTCATGATACAAACAGAACTGAGATAAAAAGGATGAGAATGTGTTATACTGGATGTTTAGAGGCCATGTCCTTCATATATGTCAAAATACTCATTCATTAGTCTAATGGAAAATGAAGATTCATCTAGATGTAAAGTTGATAAAAAGGGATGAATCCGATGATTACAATCAGTCGTGTAGTCAAACAAGTAGAGGAGACGGGGGATACATAATTCCCTATATGATGAAGTTATGAGCTTTAATGATCCTGCAAAAGTTAACGATGGCAATGTGTTGCTGTATTATGAGCATCCGAGCGTCTCTCTAATTGAAACTGAATAATACAGTTGCTTCTTTATTGCCTTGTAACAATAAAATCAGCCAACATCTGTGAGGACCTCGTGTTGACGTGTGTTTGTAAAAGCCTGCGCATAATAAGGCGCAAGAGAAATTGTGTGTCTTTGCAAACTGAGTTGGATTCACCGGCTGTGATTAATGGGTTTAAGCTCGGCTCGGGTTGTTTGAGTACAACAGCACTGCAGGTAACACAAACACACAGTCAGCATATGCAGACACTCACATGTATCTGAGCTTAGACCAGCAGCATAGCTAAGGAAGGAGGAGGACAGGTTGATATCTCTGACAGACACTCAATAACCCATGATGCTTTAAATCTGTGCATAGCAGTACACAGACTGCAGCTGGCACAGCCTAACATATTGTGGGGTTACGCAAGAACGCACAACAAAAGGAATGATCTGACAAAAAATGGCTGTGTGTACAAAATCTGTGCTCGAGTGGACATTTATACTGAATATATATTTATATCACGGGTGCTGAGTTGCCTTTTCTAAAATGTTAGACATGCTTGCATTTTAACTCAAGTAAACAGTTTGTTTCGAGGAAACTCTGTCTCTTACTTTTTTCTGATGACTCCGTTTTCTAAACACAAAAGCCCTATTTCCACTGCATAGTACCGGCTCTGCTTTTCACTATAGGGAAAAGGCACCTGGTACCTGGTACTACTTTTTTAGCACCACCTCCGTTGGGGTTCCAAGCGAGCTGAGCAGGAACTGAAAGGTCAGTCAGTAAATGGGAGATGTGTCTATGGTTAAGTAGTGTTAAAATATATTGTATGGAAATGGATTATTATTATACATGCTCCAGTTTGACTGATGACACCCACATCTGAGATCAGTTCAGACTGTTTTCACCAATTTTGAAAAAAAAAGTTAAATGTTTGAAATGTTCTAAATGTGAAAGAGCACATATGTAGTGTATTATGTGTGAAAGGTTTCTAGAAAAACAATCGAAAAGGAACAATTTTGGGGATTTAACCCCACCCAAATTAAATTTTTTTTAAATAGACAAAAATGAATTCCCAAAAAATCAAAAGACGTGTCTTCAGGAAATGGCAGATGTGTGTATAATAATAATAAATTTGGTTGAATTTAAATTGAACAGTTTTGCGTTATGCTTCGGAAAGAAAACGATTATACACAGACTGATGGATGATTTTAGGCATTGGTGGAAGCTGGTGTAACCTCAATCAATATCCCTTTATTTTTGCAGTAGTTCTTATGGGTATGGCTGCTATAATACTCACATGGGAATGACATCCTCTCCTGAATCACAGGAAAAATGAATACTGTCAGAACTTCAGACAAAAACCAGAAAACATTCTCTGGGGCCCACTTAACCACTACACCCCTCTCAATCATCCCGACTCTTCAGGAGAAGAGCTGTCATACGTTCCATCAGGTTCTCAACAAAAGCACGCTGAAAGAGGCCGCGTCATGAATAAATCATGTATGTCCTGGCCTTCACTATTGGCACTCCATTAGGAGGAAATCTCATTTGTTTAATAACACAGAATGACAAAGTTGGATGTACACTTCGTCTGCTGGAATGGTATGTACAGTTCACATCTGCACGGACAACCTACATAGGAAAAAGTGACACTGGAGCTGTGTGAACAAAGAATAGATGGCAGAGATGCAAAAGACAAACTAATTAGATGTGTTCCAGTGGAGCCATATGGAGAAACAACCGACTGTCTTTATCACAAATAGCTAAATTACCTGACTGCAATAGAACATACCGCCTGCATACTAACAATAGCATTAAATAAGCTTAAACAGAACACATGGATGAATCACACTGCCTCCACATTTGAATGTCCTCTCTCCTGGGGGTCATTTACTCACGTTATCCAGCTCTTCAATTATTTATTTGTAAATTTACTATCACACAAGATCTCTCCTGGGGACACAATTCTGCTCTCAGCGGGGAATCAAACCTCCGGCTGTAATGGCTTCAGCCTTCATCAGCACTTGTGCCAATAGCAATTAGGGACATAATGGCTCCCAGGCCAAAAACCCTTCACACCACAATGCACACTGGGCGGAGATGCTCAACAAGCTGAAACTGCGTAGTTTAAATGAGTGTATGTGTATAGATTTTGTCAAAGTGTGATTTGAACTATGCGTTGCTTTAAAGCTCATGCACGACAATGGGATTTTTCAACAACAGGCAGGTGGTTTTCTTTTTAAGATGACACTGATGTCATTAGCATGTACTGGAAATGCCTCAGAAACCAAAGGGATGGCCATCCTGACTTTAAAGTAGACTGTGATTTCTAATCGCCTCCAGCTAAAGAAATGGTAATGTGCTGTTTGTGGCCTATTGGTTTCCAGCTAGCGTGTGCCAGCCTCTTATTACCGAAGTGGATGACTGTTTAATGAGCCCTTTGCTTGGTGTCAGCAACACATTGTAAAATTGCTCCTGCTGCCATATTGTGTGCACCCACTTGAGCATTTGAGCAAGCGCACAACCGATCATTAAACTGCCGTCTCCTCCCACATCTCTGATGTGTTACTCACCTGATTCCTTTGTTTGCCTGTCACTGGTTTCCCATCCTCCGTGTCCCTGAGGGCTGCATTATTGTATGTGAGGCACACAGTGTATTTGGGATACCGAGGAATGTCTTTGCTGGTTGTCAGGGGAGAGATTAATACTATAGCTGAAAGTTTAGCCAGTCAGGACTGTGTTGCAGTGACAAACTCAGGCTCTACTACCATAATATAAAATGATGGATCATACATGAACAAAAAGTCATGGTATTACCATAAATTCAATGCATCTCAGCCTGAGCGCAACAATGAAAGGGTGCCCCCTAGTGGCAGCAGAGTGCGCATTAAAGACAAGACAATAGGTTGACATTAATGCAGCCACAGGGCTCGAGTGTATGTTAGAAGACTGAACGCACACCTTTGTGTTGAGCCTGATCCAGAGCTCTGGTTTCCGGTATTTCACTTTCCACTCTGGCTTTGTCACCTCACCGCTCCCTTTTCTGCACTCATAGTGAAGTGACCTTTTAGAAATCTGCCTTGACTGATGGACTAGAGAGGGAAGCACCGCAGGTGGTGCCATCAAAATCAATTTATCTCTCTGCCAGTGCCAGAAGGGCAGACCAACCGAACTCCCCCTCAAACCAGGCCCCCTCTTCAAGGCAGCATTCTGATTTCCTCTGGTTGGAGTGTGCGAGCGCTGATACATTATGTCTGCACTGAGTGGCTCGCAGGTAATTGGCTACTTCACACAATCTAAAGCTCATTTCCCCTACACACCCTCCATCACCCCCTCAACCTCCTCTTAACAACTGCCAATCCTGCTGCTAACTCATTTGATGCCAAGTCCCCCTGACAGCAGATCACGTCTACTTCATTTGGGAGAAAAGTCGTCCAATCATGTCCCCCGGTGTGAAGCTGCATCAAGAGAAGAATTCTCTTTCAAAGAGCTCTCGTGTGCCATATTTGAATTGATGTATAAAAAGTATATTCAAAGGGAGAGAGAGAGAGAGAGACACATTTGAAAAATACAAGAAATTTCTTTTTTCAGTGGAACAGTGAGCATTCTTTTAAAAAATGGTGCATTTTTAAATCAAATATTTAATATAGTTATATTTAAAACTGCTATAATGGATATCTTATATTAACAAAAGCACAAATGACTACTGTGTAGCGTGAAAAAAAAGAGTCGTTTGTGCGATGAACCCAAAGAGAATTATGGCACAACACTTTTTGGCATCTTTCAGCTCACTGTTTTAGTTTTACAGCCTGCAACTTAACAGTTTTGATTGACTCTCATTTCCAAATGCAGCAGACAGCTGTTTTCAGCAAAAGGTTTAATAAGCTCACTTCATACTAACCAAACCAAACTGCACATATACTGTACAGAGTATCTACTGGCTAGTTACCATAATGAAGCATTTAGCAGCTAAAGAGCCAGATGTTTCCCTCTGGAGACAAAAAAGAGAGCTAAAGGCAGAGTGATTATATTGGACTTACATTCACAGAAACACAACTTCAAATGAATGATAATGTTACTTTGGAATTGCAGGATGTGTAAACAAGCAACAGCTCGTCAACACCACCATTGACATAGCAGCTTCATGACCTCTTCCACTGGCCCTATAGTGGTGCACGAAATGCTTAAAATGTCATGCCCAAATTAAAACAGTTGTCGCTTCTGGACTATGTACATGAATAAAGTCTAGGGATGCACTACTGTTATCTATGCTGAGAAGAATTATTATCTTGATTACATTTGTTAAAACAGCAGTGATCTGTCAATTTAATCATGCACATAAGTATAAGAAGTGCATAAAATGGCAAATTGCAATTTTACGTGCTGGACTATTTCTTGGCACGGAGCGGCATCTTCCTGAAATTTGGTTGCCTGGCAACATCGAAGCGTTGACAAGATTCCAGGAAGCTGCTGAGCCGAAGAATAGTGGTAAATAAAACTACAAGCATCTGTGAAACGGTTGAGGATAATTTGTTGCTTTTATTTCTATCACACTGACCACAGCAGCCTCCTTTTGAATGAAAGCAGTTCATGTTATCTTGATGTAGACTGGCCTAAGTGACTCACCGTGCTGAGCCTCCTTCTGCTCCAGCTCCTGCCTCAGCTCCTGCCGCTGCTCCTTCATCCTGGCCAGCTCCTGGCTGCTCCCCGAGCTGAGGCTGTGCAGCCTCTTGGCCAGAGCCTCCAGTTGGTCCCGCTCAAGGTACACCGTCTTCATCTCAGCCTTCAGCTCCTTGGCACTGCTGAAGTCATTACCTGCACCAGTGCACCACAGGAGGACATTAAGCCTACACCACCCATAAATGAGAACCTAGATCATTAATAGTGTAATTACGTGAGGCTAATGGTGGGCGATTTGGGTAAATGAGGTAAATAAAAGACGTGAAATGCAGGAAGGGGTGTGGTTGAGTGGAGAGTTACCTGAGATGGCTGCCAGCTTGGCTTCATGCAATGCCAAGAGCTGAGTTTCAGTCTCGCTGACTTTCCTCCTCAGGCTGCTGCCCAGCCTCTGACTCATGACCACCTGGGGAAAAGAAGGAGAAGAGACACATGGATCCCACAGGATGCATAGCTCATTTCCTATTTCACTCTCATTTTGTTTTTGACACTCATTCTTACAAGACCTTACAGATTAATTTGCTTCCTTCTGTGTACGCTCTGCTTTGAATACGCGGCAGAGCATCAACGCCCGTGTGCTACCTTGTCTATAACCTTTAGAAAGAAAGAGAGAGTGCCTCCTTTCACATGGACAGGCAGGGAAATGTGAAATCTCCATAAAAGACGCCATTAGAATGTCAGTGAGAAAAAAGGCCCTGAATGTCACAGGCCTGATGGGGATGCAGCACCTCAGCTCAGCAGTATTCACACAGGAGCTGATGGCTTCAGATACAGCCTGTCTGGGCCCCATCTGCCTTCAGTCTGCCCTTTAGACCACTGCTCTTTCCAATGCATTCACTTTGAGTTACACCCAAATACAATCCACATGATGCACTTCCTTCTTTTGAGGAATATTTTTACCATTCAAAGGGGTGTGGAGACACATTTTGCAATGCATGCTTTTGAATCTGACACAATTTTGTGCAACACTTTGAAAGGGCTGTCAAAATAGTTGGTATTTCCGTGGCAGAACATCTCTGAGGAATTTTCTCCCGACAGAGATATAGAAAACAGGGTTTTTTTTCAAACAGGCTCACAAAAATTCTATTTCTTGCATTAAATGAACTGCTCTGGAGTGCTTTTAAAACCGTAGAAATTCTGACATCTGTGATTTAATTTCAGACCATCACGCTACATGTCAGTTTTGAAAAAGCCAATTGAGAAAATGAAAGTTGCTTTCAAGCCAGCAATCATTTTGTCACAGCAGGTGTCCCATTTTCCACATGGTGGATATCTCACATAGGAACAAAACTTTTCATTTTCAACTTAACAATGGACAATCTTGTGATTGTGTCCAAAGTGTCTCTTCATTGTGGGGTTTTATAGGACACAGTAACAATAAAGTGGTCTTTTCAGACCCCCCTTGCTTCCCTGCTGTGCCTCTCTCCTTCTTCCCCTGAACCACCACTCCTTACATATTGCTACTGCTTCAGGCTGTTTCCAGCTGCAGAGAGCCATGTATAAAGAGGGAAAAGCAAACCCCTGAGATGCAAGGAGGAACTCAGATACACGGCACATTCAAAGGGAAGCATGCAAGCCTTTCACACACAAGAATACATCAGTGACATGCATAGCACCCACCAAAGCTATGCTAGTACTCATATGCCTGAATTTCACAAGCCATAGTCAGTAAAATAAAAATACTGCTATAAAATCACTAACTTAAGGAGATAAAGGAATAACTTTTCATCAGACATACTCAAAAATCACATGTACTGTGTTTTCTTAGAGCGTGTTTTATAAAGACTCAACCTGTAACTTGACTTAACGATAAAGACTTCACTGCTTTGTCAATAGACACTGAAATATAGTATGCATAATTAAAAACACTGGCACACAGATCATACAGAATACTTTCTTTTTTGACTTGCTACCTATTAGATTTTCATGCAGTCAGACATTGTTGACACACAGAAGGGAAAGAACTCGATCAGGTGAGAGGAGCGGTGGCTCACTTTAGCGGTAGCTTCCTTGATGGACAGATTTAATGCCTGCTCCTGCTCCTGGAGCCTGAAAAAAAGGAAATAAAGATGTTACAGTGCAGCGCTTACAATAAATCTTTTGTTTTGGGGGCCTCAAGTAAAATCATTAGATGCCACAGGTGTCGCTGGTGGAGGTTGGGGGTTCGATCCCCAGCCCCTGCAAGATACTGAACCCCAAATTGGGGAGTCTAAGCGCCAAAGACTTTCTGACATACTAATTATCACATATCATTTGATGAAATAAACATTCTTATTTACTTCAACCACTAGTCTCTCCTGAGTGAAATGACTTTCTACTGGTGGTTGTTGGTGGTTGTTGCTTTGGATCAATACCACTCAGCTAAGATATGTGAGTGATATTGATCTTCTCATCTGACTCTAAGTGAACAAGCTTATTTCCTAAAATGTTGAACTATTCCTCCCTACATGTGTTAGGCACTGAGAGATCCTGCCTCTGTGTTCGTTGTCCATGAACGGTCTTTACAATAATAAGCCTGCCTGTCACTGATTCTAACATTTAAAATCAAGACGAGAAAAATCTGGGGAAAGCAGCAGAGCTGAAAACTATCATGGGAGATTGTTTTTTTTTTTAAATCTGTCATTTCAAACATGAGTTTTGTGGCTGAAATTTTCATTGCTCTTAACTCAACTTCAGAGATGAAAATTTCAGATATCGAGTGTAAACGTCTCCTCAGTGATGTAATTCTAGTGTACTTGTGTGAATAGGACAAACCATTAAGGTCACATTATTTGGTGACAGAGATATAAATCAATTAGTAGATGGAAAAAAGGGGCATAAAATCCATTATCCACAACAGAGTTACCTTCAGCTAGCCCCTGTCGTCCCTTATTAAATCATCAGTGTGCCCTTTTCATGCTATTCAAGCTGTTGTTCAGGGTGAGTAAAATGTTATCTCTGAATATCAGTGTTAAAGTATCCTATTACTTTTAAGGATGCTGCTAGATTTCTATAGTCCAGAGCCCATAAAGAAATCTTGACATGAGTTAGAAGTGTCTGTTATTTGGAAAGGAAGCTGTAACACACTGACCCAGAGCATGACACCTGGAGATGTGCATCTGAATATCCAATCTGAGGTTTCAATTTCAATCAGCAGCGGGTATAAATGTGTCCCCGCCGTAGTGAGAATATGTCAGGTATCAAATTACGCCAGTGATGGTGGGTCACGCCACCGAGAAGGCGATCAGTACAATTTACATGTCTTTCTAACGAGTGTCAGGACAGAGAGGCGTTCCACAGCGCTCCCTCGCAGGCTATTAACTTCAGAAGATATGATGCAAAGTAATCATTTGCATCTGAGAAGAAACATTAGGATTCAAAGTGGGTTCAAGCAGGTGTGAGAGAAGAGGATTGAGGGCACCGGGGATGCACGGAAAAATTAAACAGTATTTGTGGCTGCTTGATGAATCCTCTCAGAACCTGAAAATAAATAAATCATTCCTCACACAGACTTACAAATGATTGGATTACACTATTTTCATTTGGCAGGTCCTTTGGTCCAATGTCACTTAGAGTAGGTGAATTCAAGCTTCATAAGGACAAGAGCTAAATATCATCAAAAACATCCAAAGAGGTGTGCAGTTTTAGCTTTTTTTGTGTGTTTTCCGCAGTTGTCAAGTTCTTCTATGCAGTTTTGTGTAGATGCTAATTGGGTTGAACCATCATGGTGTGATTTTGACGCAGTTGGACTTTCTTAGCATGAGATAAGATGATCCTGCTGCTTTATTTAAAAAGCCAAAGGATTTGTCAAAGGATGAATGAAGGTGCCAAGCAAAGCTTTAGAGACACAGGGAATCTGTGCTGACACATCCTCTTCCAACGGAGCCAATTTAATGATAAGAAAATATATGACATTATAAAACATTAGTGAACTGACGGCTGTTGTGATGTCGCTGCCCTTCACAGCTCTCTAGCAGCCCCACGTGGTGACTGACGGTACTGCAGGAGAATGATCCGCTGCATGCTAAGGTTTTATTTCTGTAAATCTACAGTATGCTATCCCAAACATTACTGCATCGATACTGACAATAAAATATATTTTTCAGGTTTTGTCCAATCATTTTTATTTCAGCATAAGATAGATAGATAACTGTTTAGATAAATATTTTTTGTGCCTCTTCCATAGTGAAGGTCTTTCTGTTCTTCTTGTTGTAAGTTATCTGTCTATTAACTCTGTGTCCTTCAGATTAGATTAGATAATAACAGAAATGATCTTGATGGTGTCGATCTGTCTGGTCTGTTTTATAATGTTATTGTTTATGCTGGTTTTGTTTATTTGTTTTCTGCTTCATAAATGTAAAGACATGATTTTTAAGTTTCCTGCAATTCACAAATGGCCGTGGCTGGGATTCATATATTTGATGATTATTTTGTGTGTCTTCATATTGTATATAATATATATGAATAGACAAATATTATAAATCATACATCAACATTCAGCCAATCAAATCACCTCTGAGTAACGGCCGAGTCATTTGACTCCAGTGACAAATGTGAAAAATGAGGAAAATCTGAAGTAAAATGCAAATTTGTGAGTGAGAAAATGTTTCCTCATAAGAACACATAATTAAATTTGACATTTGCATTTTCCACAAAAATGTGTACATATTTTCAACTCTATTACACTATGAAGCATACAAGTATAAAGCGTTCACCAAATGTCCAAAGATTTGAAGTGAATGTTTTTGTTTCTACACATGTCCCTAGATTGAATCCTGTGCCAGAGAAGAGTAATAGAATAGAATACAATAGAATACAATAGAACCTACAGCTTTATTATTGAAATTAACATGGTGGTCATGTTTGTGTTGCTCAACCAGTGTTCATGGGTCTGGTGGACACATGTTACTTAATGCACGTTAATTTAATAACTAAATTACAAGCAATGTGGACAACATATAAAAAGTGTTTTGTTATAAAATGTGATTTCTTAAAAAAATCTATTATAATCAAGACATGCCTGGAATAAATCTGGTGGAAGGAGGGAGGTGATGGGACTACATACATATAATATATAACCTACACAGCAAACCTTTTTCTTTCATTTTACCACCTACTGTTGGAGCCAAAGTTCTGACTTTACCTCGGGTCCTCTGGACCTGAATGCCACATACAGTATGTTGTATACAGTAAATGTGTAGGCAGGTGCACAAGTGTGTGTGTTCTTCACTGAAACCCATTGGCTAGTGAAAAAATTATCAATTATCCAAACACCACACAAGGGTTAATATTGGTAATCTATCAATATAATAATCTATATCTGAAAATGTCTATACAATTCTTGGGAATAGATGCTTTACATGAATATGTTTGAAATGAAAGGGTGTAAGCCTTTATAAATCTTTAAAGAGAAAATGTGCAGCAAGTAGTTCTATAAACACGTAATCAAGTACTTAATATGCACATGCACCTTTCAACATGTATTCAGATTACACCCTTTACCTGCTTTGGTGGTCAGATATTCATGCAGGTGTATGACGCTGACCTGAGTGTGGAGGGTGGAGGAGAGACGGAGATCTGTGTGCGGTTTTCACAGGTGATGAGGTCCTGCAGAGTTCGGCTCATGTTGCGGAGCTGGGCCACAGTGCAGCTCCGCAGCACGGAGCCCTCCAGCTCCTCAGCCTCCACCTGCTGCTCCTCCTGCTGGATCTGCTGCTCCAGGCGCCGCCTGCGGTCATTCAGCTCCGTTAGCCTCTGCTGCAGCTCTGCTATCTCCTCCTGCACAGGTTTCATGAGTTTTATTTATGATACCTGCTTTTATCGTTCAGGCATTAGTCATTACATTAAGCTACTGTTCTGTTATAGTGGTTGAGATTGTAGTAGTATCACTTTGTTTTAATGATGATCATCACTATTCTAATAAATGAAATGAAATTTTATGACATAGTACCACTTGAATTACCACTCAACATTTCTAGATGTTGATATATGGCTTGTGCTTCATATGGTAGAATGTCCTAAATGTCAGTAATCCTATGTCACATTCTGTTTTATTAATGTTTTACAGAGCATCCCAACTTTTTTTGAATAGGGGTTGTGGCTACTTCATCACTGAGCTGTTATAAATTAAATATATACCATCACTCTGGATATAGGAGGAACACACACGTGACACAAAGTACCAGAAACAACCATTCTAAACCTTAATAATGACATGATGTGATGTGAACTTACGTCTACCAGCCGTTTCTCTCGAATCAGATGATCTTTTCGATGCAGGGGACCCTGCCTTGAGTCACGCTGCTCCCCTGCATCAGGCTCTGCATCCTCCCTGACAAACAGCCACAAAAGTCACTACAAAACGTCTCAACAGTGGTGTTTTAACATCTTTATATGAACAGTATGCTGCTGGGGGTCTCTCAGTCAAAGCTATTTGAAGAAAGGACGTATTTTTATGATGCAGCAAAAAACTGACACTGATATAAAGGTAGGCCAAGGAAGGCACAAGAGCACATTAAAGCACTGCTGCCTGAGCTTTAGGTTATATTTATTCAGGATGAGAGAGGAGAGAGAGGCCCCACCTGATTTCCTTCCTGTTACTAGAGCTATTTTTGCCATCCCTCCCTAACCTCTCTGTCCGCCAACATTATAATGGAAGATAAAGCGTGATCCTGATCTCATATATGAAGGTCTCTCTCTCTTCTAGGTCAAAAGCCTATCAAATTAATTTCACCCCAGAAAGCTTTGAAAATTTAAATTTCACCAAGAAATATGTGTCAGTTTACCACAAATCATCATTATATAAAACCATCAGATTGGGATTAAATTTATTACAATAGACAAAAATGTTGTCTAATAAATTACATGAAGCTGGTACTTTATTAAAATCTGTCATTACAATAAATTAGAAGCAAAACAAAGGGATTTCATATAATCCTTCACTTCACTGCAGTTAACATCAAATCGAACATTTTAACATAATTTTCCCTTCAAATTTAGTAATTGGGATAAATGTCTACCATCATTTTTTCAAGGGGGTCCTAACATATATCACAACTATTGACTACAACTCTGGATACTTTTTATGTAATAATGATATAGGAATGTGTCCCGTCTGTCCATCAGTCATGTTTCTGGATCATAGCTCAAACACTTTAACATTATTTCACAAATCTTTCGACACATTTCTGTCTTAACATGAAAAGGTGCCTTTTACAATTTAGGCTGATTGATTTTTTTTTCCATTTCAATGGATACAAGTTGGACTTAGGCTCATTCTGGTGGTTGGTTTTATTTCCGGAGCAGATCTCAAATACTAATCAACATTTTTCCACAAAATCATTATGAGTTTAGTCACAGGCTTTTGTCTTTCTTTAATAAAATGCACCAGAGGCAGGGAACCTGTGTATTTCAAATATCAAAACAGCAGTATGTTTACTGTGATATTTTAATTATATCCTAAACTTAATGAATACACTAGTAATGCATCAGGGGATCACTGCAGACACAGTTGTGTGACTGACCTGCATTGACCAGAGTCTGCCCTCTGGAGGACGCTGTGCACCACCTGTCTGAGCCGCTCCAGGAAAAGAGCCACGCTGGGCTGTCTGGAGGGCAAACCCAGCTTCAGAGCATCCCGCTCCCTGCACAGCTCCTCCAGCTTTTTCCCAAAACGCTCAGCTAAAACACACGTAACACAGAAACACACAGAAACTCATTAACAGGCAGCAACATGTGCTGAAAAGTTTGGTTATAAGCAGCGAGGTTCAAGTCAGAAAATAGACGGACAAACTTTAGACATTTCTGTGCAGGTAGTGTTGTTTTGTGACTGTCCAGAAAGCAGATTACTCTCATAGGGCATCACAGTAAAGGATAAAATGAATCAAATGACTGCATGCACATCACTCATCATTCAATTATTAAATCACCTCTTTTTTAAAGAGGGCACATTTCTGTCCATGATGAATAACTCTCCGCGTTAAGAGTCTTTCATGTCTTGATCCTGTAAACTCACATGTAGGTTTTTGCATCAACCCTGTCAGTCAGGTTCATGGTTATGTTTAAAAATGACCATCTAAGGGCAAAACAAGCAGATCTAAAATCTAAATCTCTTAGATCTTGTTGAAAACATTTCATGTAGAGCTGTTTCTACATTTTTCAAGCATCCTGCTGACAGCAAAACAGAAACAGAGGCCAACAGAAAAGGCATACTGACCCAAATAATCACTGCCTAAATAGTTCAAGGTCTACAGGACACGCTCAGCACATGCTGGTATTAATTTCTGTCACAAGGTCTGAGAAATGGGTCAGAATGAAGTCGTCTTCTGAAAATAAACTTTTTTCAGACCAGCTAGAAAAAATATTCAGGTCAACAGAGTCTTAAATGATGCTGTTTCTTCTTCAAATTAATGTTCTGAGTACATTTGTTATATTGGAGGACATTCTGATTCTTCTGGGGACAAATACAAATTAAAGTTATGAGTGCATTTGTTACGTTTGAGGACATGCTGTTTTTTTCAGATGCAGTCTTTAAAGTTAAAAGAACCAAAGTTAAACATGGATGATAAAAAATTATTAGTGTTCACAAAACCCCAAACGCCCCATGTTTACCTACTCTCTGTTCTACTTTCATTAATTTCTCAATGTCAGCTTATTCGTTTTACTTGGCTCGCTGACCTGAAGTGGTGTCAACTCGTCTGTTCAATCCTTAAATCCTTAAATGAACTGAAAAAGGATCATATTAAATCTTCCAATGACATACACTAAATGTTAAATATGAAACAAACAAAGACTTTCTTGTCAATCACTCTCAGTAAAAGTCCCCAAAACTCTCCAGGACATTTAATGTGAAATGTATGTCAGAGTGAGTAATTAGAGTCAGCAGCTCTAATTAAAGTGTGAACTAGTATCCTCACATGCTTTATCAAACATTCAGTACGATCCATCACTAATTCGGTTAGCAAGAAACACAATAAAGGCCTCTCAGTCCCTGTTTACGGTCCTGTTTTCATTATACTAAATAAAAAGGATTATGCTCCGAATGAGGAAAATAATAAAACATAATATATCTAACGGTAGTTCTAGGCTCTCTACAATCCATTCAGAGCTGCAGCATCTGTGCGACAGAAGCTGAAATGTCTCAAACAAATGAAAGTCTTGATTCACCTGCATCATAGTCGTCATCCAAAATAGCTTTCTGTTGGAGTCTCTGTAGCTTCAACATCATGGACTCAATCTGAGAGGGAGACATTAGACAGGAAACAGAAGAGATTATCCAACAGGCCAGAGGGTAATGCTCTTCAAACAGTTGCCACAGGCCTACATGGGTGGGTGCAACGACCATCAGTGACATGTCCGGGTCAGCAAGTTGAGATATTTATATTAATTAAAATACTGAATATCTTTTCTTTTCTTTTTTTGCATACATGTCATATGTAACATGGTATTAGGCTGTAATAAATATGAGGTTCTGTCCACATAGAGTGAACCCAGATAAGTTACAAAAGTTAATTATTAGCATTAACCCTGATAACAAGTTAGCTAAATCAATATTTTAGTGCTTTTAGGGAATTTTGTGGTGCAGCAACAAGTCTGGGACAAAATCATGTCGTAATATAAATCTTCAATATCCTCGTGTTGTCTGATGCTCTGAGCAATAAAACACAACACAGCTTTCTTTGTTGGAAGAGCAGCTTGTGAATGCACTATTCACTATTCACGTTCACTATGGAAACTAAGCTAAGTGGCTGTCATATGATCAGACTATCATTCATGCTTTTATTTCCTCACAGTCAGACTATTGTCTTTTATGAATCAGAGGTCAGTCTGAACGACCTGCCTTTGCTGAATCAGTATCTTCGTTTTTTGGACTGTTTTTATTCTAAACTTCCACTTTGGATTACACTGTATTTCATATTTGATGCTGCACTTAAGTCAGGAAATGCTGTATTGTAATCCATTCCTTGTTTTCACTATTTATCCTTGTGCTTAATTTGCATTTTATTACCCATGTTTTTAGGTTTTATTCCTCTTTTATTTCATGTCTATCTGTTTTATTCAAACACTACTTCATATTTTGTTTTTATGCCTGTTATTCCTAGGACTAGATGATTCGAATCATCTAGTCCTAGGAATAACAGGCATAAAGCACTATGTAACGTTGGTTTTGATAAGAAATTAATTATTAAAACTTTATTTATTATTATACTATACATTATGTAGATTGCAGCTTCATATTTAATGGACAGCCGTGACAATGGAATCTAACTCCATCTTCTCATCTAATTAATTAATTGTGGTTCCCATAATGTCAAACTATTTCCTTAAAAAGAACATCTTGATATGCTTTGGTCTCAGTCTTGACTCTGAACCTGGTCTTGGAATTGTCTTAAACTCAATAAAGGTCATTGTGACTATCCTCACATCTGAGCCAATCACCTTCGTATGAGTGCGGTTGTTTTGGAGGCAGCCCTGCAGCACGCCATCGTACTTCTTCACCAGGTTGTCCCAGCCTTGGTCCGAGGCAGGCGTGGCGCTCTCGTAGCCGGAGGTGACAGAAGAGGCGGAGGCGGTGTCGGAGTCCACAGACAGTGAGGAGGTGATCTCTATGTCCAGAGAGTCACAGTCAGGGAGGTCAGACATAACCTCCCTGCCGTCCCACAGACATTCCCTCCAAAACGTCCCACCTGACGACGGCTCCTCTCCGTCTGCCTGGCTGTCTGGAGCAGACGACGGCAGCAACTGGACAGGAGTTGCCTGCTTTGCGACACAGTGCTCAATGGACAAGGTTACTGGTTTTGTCTGAGGTGAACTGGGTGCTCTGGCTGGCTGATTTAGTGGTTCTGGTTCTGGTGTGGCAGTGATTGTGTCTGTCCTCTGGTTTGAGCTGAGAGATTGTTGGATGAAACTGAAGCTAGAGTTAAAGGAATCCTGTGGTGAGGGCTGGAGGGCCGGGTACAGGCTTAAGCTGAGTTTATTCTTTGGCGGAGAGGACGGACTCTGGTGGCTGGATGTACCATCAACGGCACCGCAGTCCAGAGGAGGAAGAGGGTGGGGAACGGAGCAGAGAAAACTCTCACTCCTCCAGGAGCTACATGTGAGTT
Organism: Chaunax sp. Z400; assembly: GCA_037577475.1. Classification (NCBI taxonomy): domain Eukaryota; kingdom Metazoa; phylum Chordata; class Actinopteri; order Lophiiformes; family Chaunacidae; genus Chaunax; species Chaunax sp. Z400. The sequence goes on from CM075193.1 coordinate 7,095,038, forward strand.
TATCAGGCTGCTGATTTATTGGGGACACTTTGACAGCAGGCGTATGACTCATCATCTGAGCACTGGTTGCCTTGGTGATGTCAGGGTGACGTCCAGATTTTCCGTTCCTAAAGCAAGAGGTCCTCCCATCCTCCTCCTTCTCCTCTTCTTCCTCCTCCTCCTCCTGAGAAGTGATCTGCAGCCTGGACTGCTCTCCTCTCATGTACCCTGGTCTTCGGTGCAGTCTCTTACGTCCGGAGCTGCCAGCTGTCCCTGATGCTCTGCCACCTGTCAATGCAGAGATTAACCATTAAGCTGGACAACGCTGTCATGAGGAAGATAAAGAGTGAGCTCATGGGATTAACAGTGCAATCATGTACAGCAGGAAGATGTGATGCTAAATGTGCCAATCAAACAGGAATGTGAGACACCATAGTGTTAATAGTACAATCAGAAATGACTTTCCCACAGTCCCTTACTGCTAGCATCGCTAACTTTGGCAGCTGTGTGAGATTTGAGAGCTCTGCTCCAGCTGCTGGGAAATACCAGAGCCACGCAGTCATTTTAACTGGGACACACCTCTCAATGGAAGAGTGCGGGACATGAACAATACTTCCTGAAGTTTCATTTGACTTTGTCTTGACAATCTCAGCCACGTTGCCCAAAGCCAGAGGTTCTGATTTTGGGCAAACTCCACCAACCCTTCAAGGAAATATGAGGCTCTTTTGCAGCTAAAAGCCAAAACATTCAGCAGCTAGTTGGTAACTTTGTCTGTATGTTATTTGGTTCTGAGCAGTTTCTGTTCGGTAGGTTCGTCTTTTTTGCTAAAAAAAAAAACAGCTGCTTGCTATTTCGGGAAAACCAGTTTGAGGAGAGCAGTGAGACGATAGCAGAAGAGGAAAGTTAAAGGTTGTAAAATAAACAATAAGCAGGAAGATGCTAAAAGGCTTTGTAGTCCTGTGGGATGGTGATGATTACATCCTACGAGGTTATGTTTTCATGTTAATTTGTTGGTCTGTTTGTTAGTTAGCAGGATTACATCAAAACTGCTCATCAACATTTGGTGGAGGAGTCAGACAAGGGCCATCAATTCTGAGCAGATTTAGACTGAGGAGCAGACCCAGGAATGTTTTTCACATTTTTCACAATCACTTTCTTTAACATTGCTGAAAAACAAAATCTACTGAACCAGTTTCCTCAAAACTTTGTGGAGGGCTGGGTGATGGGCCAGGCAAGCTAAACAGACATGTAGGATAGTTGTTTTTTGTCAACAAAAAAAATAAATTATTTGATTCCAGATGCAGATATAGGATTTTTCTTTTTAGTGAATTAAATGAGAAAAAAAATCATATTCAGTAGACTAATATTTATGAATATGTATGATTTATTGTGGATCAATATCAGATTCTTGTTTTCTATGTAAATAAATGTTTAACTGTATTATAGTAGTTTTTGAAGGTCATTGATGGCATAGTGAAGATTTATTATAAGCCTTTGTTGTGACTTGGTCTGTTCTAATGACAATGGCATTGGTGGAGGTATGCACTCTGGTTTCTAGTGATATATTATATGTGTTTGTGGCTATTAGCAGCTGCTTTCACATGTGTGCATGCGCTCTTTTGAGTTGTTGTTAAACACACAGCATGCCATTTCTGCAACATGTCTCTAAAAACAAAACAAATGATATAAGTAGTGTGGGATCATGGGAAACGCACCATTATTGTGAATAACGTTACAGAATACTCTGGGTTTAAACACTGCATTGCAACATCTGATGCTGGAAATGTTACATTCATTGGACGTATAGATGCATATTGATTGGTGCAGCTTTAAGAGACAGATTTGTGATATGGAGGAAAGGAAAACACTATTCCACCTAATCAAATACATCATTTAAAATCAGTATATTATGAATCTTGCTCTTAGGTTAAGCATCAAAATAGTGGAAAAAAACCCCATTAAATTTCATAATACGAGATGTCAAACAATGTTGTAAATAGTATTTGGTATGAAAGTTGAGCAGGATGACAGGACCAGTGTGCGATCAGAGCTGGACACCTGCTGCAGCTTCATGAGATTTAGGCATATAATGTGTATTATTCAGAGGAGGAGACAGGCTGACATGTTGGGAATCAACAGCTTCTTTGTGTACAGCTGCACCGCTCTCTCTCTTCATTTTCTCTTCCCACTCACACACACACAACTGACGAAATGACACTTAGACTTTTTTTTTTACTGAAAACAGTGGAAGCATTCATACTATTATCATTTTAAAAAAACTCTATTACGCTTTTAAAAAGGTCTCATAACAACATCATATTGTATTATATGTGTGTTAAAATCAACAAGTGGAGCTTATTTGTACAATTTCTGTGTTTTTAGGTGGAATGCGGCACACCCACACAAAAAAAAAAAACGTGACAAACGCAGAAAGCACAGCTCCCCTTGTGACCTCCAGCGATGTCACTCCTAAACCATCCCATGTGACTGAAGAGGAAGAGACGCCACTTAAGGGAGAGTTGGGATGTTAGACTGACGGGAAAGCAGGATTTGTAGTGAGAGTAACATACAGTAGGGGGGGGTTCCCATTGTGGCCAGGCTGGAGGATGGTCCTCAATAAGAGCCTTTTGTCCACTGGGACCACCACACTGAAGCTCAGATTACATACAGCTCCATTAGGGTTTCTTTGCAGACGTGGCTACTGTTCCATAACCAATTTGAGAAACCCAAAACTCACCGTATACTAAACACAACCAGCCACCATCTGGTGTGGTCAAAACATAATATAGAGCCCCCTCCAGGCAGCCAAAGAGCACAGGAGTAGAACGAGGAAGGACTGATAGAAAGTGTTACTGTATCCTCGCCGTGCTTCAGCTACACCAAGATGGCTCCTCTCAGCAAAGGGGAAGGAAATGCCTCAGGGCCCATTGTACGTATGCATGGGTGTGTGTGTGTGTGTGTGTGTGTGTGTGTGTGTGTGTGTGTGTGTGTGTGTGTGTGTATTGGAGGCTATCTAGATGTCAGCTGAAGGTAAGGTTATGTCATTTACTGCTTCCTGCCAGGCTTTGTGCTAAAATAGTTTACCGCCAAAATCTGGTAGAAAAAAGCAATGAACTAAAAGGAGACCTAAAGTGTTTCAACACCAACAACAATAGCTGCTTTCTCTTTTCTCATCTTGGTGCTGATGATAAAGAAACTCAGCACAAAGTCTGAGAAGAGTCTCAGGCAAGATTATTTACCTTTGGAGATTAAAGAGGCCCTCCTCAGAGCTCTCAGCTTAAACACTGCGTCCCATTGGTTGTTGAAAGTGCTTCGGCCAAAGAGCGGAGGAATGCGGAGGATCTCATAAAAACACAAACGTTTGAGGAACAAGATCAGCAGCCTGAGACACACACACACACACACACACCCAGCTGATCTGCTTGTCAGCAGCCTCCTAAGAAGCAGCGCTGCTCTGCAGATGTGGCACAAGTTGTTACTTGTGACCGACCACAGCTACAGAAAGAGGGAAGTGAAAGTCAGTGGTGAAACTTAAAAAGTGATCTATCCATCTGTCTATCTATCTATCCATCTATCTATCTATCCATCTATCCATCTGTCTATCCATCTATCTATCTATCTATCTATCCATCTATCCATCTGTCTATCTATCTATCCATCTATCTATCTATCCATCTATCCATCTGTCTATCTATCTATCTATCTATCTATCCATCTATCCATCTGTCTATCTATCTATCCATCTATCTATCTATCCATCTATCTATCTATCCATCTATCCATCTGTCTATCTATCTATCTATCTATCTATCCATCTATCCATCTGTCTATCTATCTATCCATCTATCCATCTGTCTATCTATCCATCTATCTATCTATCCATCTATCCATCTGTCTATCTATCTATCTATCTATCTATCCATCTATCCATCTGTCTATCTATCTATCCATCTATCTATCTATCCATCTATCCATCTGTCTATCTATCTATCCATCTATCTATCTATCCATCTATCCATCTGTCTATCTATCTATCCATCTATCCATCTGTCTATCTATCTATCCATCTATCCATCTGTCTATCCATCTATCCATCTGTCTATCTATCTATCTATCTATCCATCTATCTATCTATCTATCTATCCAAATAGACTTTTGATTATTTGCTGTATGGTGTGATGTCACTTGTAAAAATGTGAGGAGTTAAGTTCACTTCAGGCGGGTCATTTCTGTCCCTGACTGAAATGTCAACAGTGGCGGACTCAGGCGGTCTGTGGTGCAGGGGCAAAAACATGAGAGGGGCACCAGCTGCATGTGGTTGGGCACCAGCACGCAGAAAGTTGTGATGCATTTTTACAACTTCTGGTTAGAATAAAAATTGTTTCCTTACGTGACTCAGATGTTATAACTATTGCACCTCTGTAATAAAAACAGACAGGATCTGTTAACGTTTTAACAGCCAGTTAATTTAGGAGGGGAAGGAGGGGTACCCTAGAAGGCACTGCATCACATTTTCTCCACTTTAAGGGCATCCATCAGTGCACTGCATCATGTTCTGTCCACTGAAAGGCACCCTCGGGTACTTCAGCACATTGTCCTCCATATTGGGCCACCTAGGAGGGCATTTTATCATGTTTTATCTACCCCAGAGGCGTCAAAGAGGGCATTTTTGCAAATTATAAGCCCACCAGTGGCTGTTACTCAGTAGAGAATAGAGGATGACCGATAATAGATTTTCAAGGTTCGATAGCTTGAAGTAGGAAAATGCAAATAGCCAATTAAGTGGCCACTAGCACACACACACACACACACACACACACACACACACACACACACACACACACACACACACACACACACACACACACCCTTATTAGAGACTGAATAACTGGTGAACTGAAAATGTAAGTCAAAGTAATAAATACCTAAATAAATAAATCATATAGAGAGCATGTATATGGAACTGAACACAAAATTCAAAATAATAAATAGGTCGGAGCAATTTTTATTTTTTGAGCTAATATTTTCCCTAAAGTCAGTAATTCCAGTTAAGAAGCTGTTTCACAGAGGCTGCACAGCCATCTGCTACAATCAGATCTAGATTCTGCTGATGTTTTTAAAACATCCAATCTACATCACAGATTAATCAGCTGAAACGATAAAATAATCTTCTTCTAGTATAATAAACTAGAATGGAACTCTATAGAGCACATACCTCCCCAAAGGCCGAACAATCCTACATGTCTGTTGAACTTGCCCATACCCCACCCCTCCTTCTTATGTGGAAATCAGTTCAGGAGGTTTTGTATTAATAAGGAAAAAGGAAGAAAAAAAATCCAATCTTGCAATGATAAAGAAGGTGAAATAAATCCCTGGATTCATCCCTTTATTCAAATCCAAAACAAAATTTAATGGATTCTTTCCTGACCTATGCACCATCCTTCCACAAAGTTTTGTGGAAACCCATGTAGCTGTTTTGGCATAATCCTGGTGACAAAAAGCAAACCAACCAACAGACACGAGTGAAAAGATAGCCTGCTTAGTGGAGCTGATCATCACATATCTCATATTTACAGTGAGAGCTGGGTAGCATGGCATAAAATACAGGTTACCTATTTGATATCTGCTCTAAAAAAAAAATGAAAAGAGTGCCACACCTCCATTGTGGCATTGTGGTCATTTTTCCCTTCTCCATGCACCTTGGAAGAAGGTGAAGTTGTGCCAGAAACTCCTACTCTGCTTCTACAAAGAATTAAACATGCAAAGGTAACCTGACTGTAGAGAGCGCCCAGATTTGAATGAAAACAAGCATCCCACCAGAAACAAACCAGTATGCAAAATATGCTCGATAGATAATACATGAGGGAATGTCATCATGGAGATCAACGTCTTATTTTACTCTAATTCATGAACCGCATGATGCAGAGGATCCACTCAATGTTTTGGTTCATGTGAGAAAGTGCCATTAATGGTTTAAAAAAAAAAAGAGTCACCTTTACCTTCCATGACTTCGCAGTGGTGAAGCAGAGGAGTGTTGTGACATTCGAGCCCCATCAGTCCAGCAAACATCTTTTCAGAAGCTCCTGGCGGCCAGACGTCAAACTCTGTCAGATCCCAGTTGTACATGGAGCTACGTCGACCATGTTTTAGAAGACATGGAGCCAGTAAAAGGAACTGATCTCATTTCCGTTATGGAAACTCGAATCCAAACAGATAGATTTTTCCTTGCCACAGATTAGCGTGAGAAACCGGCTTTTTACACGCGCTCCTTTGTCCATAAAAACATTTCCTGACTATTGACGCAAGCGCTCCAGATTCTTACATTTCTCCTCTGCGGAAAACAAGAGGGTCCTGTTGCGCATGAAGAGACGGTCTGGAGGGAAAAGATGTTCTTCATGTCATGTTTCTAGTGGGAATGAAATAAAAACATCATATGATGTGCTGAAATGGAGGAAGTCAGTCCGTTATTCTCTGCGCCCTGCGTCGTGCGTCGAGTTGGAGAAACGTGAGGAGCTCCTACGTGTTCAGGAATTTGACTCCAGACTCTTTCAGACCGCCTCATGACCAGAGCAGGCAGAAAACGGCAGCAGACACATCAGCGGCAATAGCTGCGCCTCTTTCATACACTTTACTTTCGAGGAATGCAGCCAAAGCAGTTATTTCAATAAAACACAGTTTTATAAGGTAGGGCTTTCCCACGTCAGCAAAAGAAAAAAAAAACGTCATTCAAGTTCAAATGTGGAGATTTTATTATTATACCGTGATATTTTTCACGTTATTACAAGATATTTTCAAATTATGACGTAGTGTTTTCTCGTTATTACCACACACAAACTAATGCTATAACAAGAAATGGTTTTTTTTTATCCTGTTTTAAAATTTCACATTGTGACGTGATCACCATGTCCCAACTCATGCAGGACCTTAATTAAATTGTGTAAACGAGCCATATTCCTCCATTTATTTGTTCTCTGCAGATGTTTCATCATTCAAACAATGTGAAAGTTTTCATGTCGGCACAAGATGGTTGGTATATTGTCATAAAAATTTCATTATAACATGATAACATCTTGTAATAACATGAAAATATGGCGTACGTAATAATTAAACATGAATATTATAACACAATACTGATCTGTTTTTCTTTCTCTTGCGTGGCAGCAATACGTTTCTATAGTCCTACTGTTCCACCTTCAGCTTCATTGAAGTGACTTTACACTTTAATTCCATCCATAAGTAACACAATGACAGAATGTATGACTTTTTAAGGTCATGGGTTTCATACACTTTTTTATGATAAAATATCTAAAGGCACATTTTTTATCTGATGACAGAGCCCGGTAAACAGCAGAAGGTGTGGATTTATGTAAGTTTTCTTGAATGAGAAAAACATTGACAACCACTGACATAAAGAATATCACTATTTAAAATTTACATACTAAAGATTCTGTTTTGTTTTGTTGTTTTTGGAAAGTTTAAATGTAACTACAAGGGTTTTCACATTTCATAGAAGTTGATATTACGGTTAATTAATTAATTAATTAATTAAATAGAATAGGCTATTCTGTTTTGCAGAGTGCATTTTTTCCACTAAAATGACTTGGTTTTGTTTTGAGGTGTCAAATGTAAAGATTTGTATTTTCTAAACTGAATAAAAAGACATATATGTGGACACATGTCGCTGGACTGTTGACACGATATGTTGGCAGACCAAATTGGACCATTAAATAGACTGTGTGTGTAGGTGAAATAATAGTTTGTGGGCATAAATGTATGTTACTTCTGCATATTTTTAGCCATCCAGAACACATCCTGGTGTAAACACAAAAGTGTTCCTGTTTATTGAGTGAGGGGATGAATGAGAAGAGACCCCACATAGAGCAGCCTTTTCATCCAAGAGGTCCTTTCATTCATTCCACTGGCTGCATGGACAAGACTCAGTGATGAGGGAGGCTATGAGGCTCAGTTCTCTGTGATAGAGGGGATACAATCCATCGCCAGATCGGGTCAGTGTTAAGAGCCACTTTGTCTCTGGACCATGACCCATGCTTAATAATTAACACTGTGGCCTCCAGCCGCAGTTTCTCTTTGCTTCATCTTCACCCAAAGTAAACTCGTCTATAAAGCAACAAATATTTTTCTAGTACTTTTTATATGACCTTTACTTCTTTACTCTTACTTTCATCTCTGCCATTGTGATTCTCTGACACATGTGAGAGGCGTCAAAATGAGATTCTGCAATTCTGAGATGGGGACGATGGTGAGGAGGAAGATGATGAGAGTGTTGACTCACCTCTGGGACACTGTAACTGTAATTTCATCTTTACTCCTGTTGCATTTAGAACATTAAAGCAGATTTATTTGTGCTCTACAGAGAAAGAAGCGACTCACAAACAGCTTGTTTGTGGTTTGTTTCTTTTTTCCTTCTTCAAGTCAAGTTTTGAACAAAGCCAGAAATACTTTTTAAAATATTTCTTCCACAAACACAGGATTTATCAGCCAGATTGTCACCCTACATGACACACAGGTGTCTCTCTGAGACATATTTATTGTCACCTATGTAGTAGATTAATAAGAATAAAATCGTCCTACTATATCATGTCTGCTGTCTCACTGGGGTGAACATACAACCATAATTGAACTCCTCACTTGTTTAACACACCAATAGCTGTGCAGTACAGTGTAATCTGCTTTCACCAGTAGATGTCAGGCTTGACACAGATTCAGGAATAGTCTCTGTTCCACACACTGCATGTGTTTAGTTGTATTTGAATGATCTATCCTCCATATATTAGATCTGTTATAGTATATGCATGTTGGTGACCTTCAGAAGACATAATGTTCAGCAAATATCTATTTATTAGAGAAAACTCTGTGGGGGTTTTTTGATACATTTTATAATAATAATTTGATCCAAGTTTAAGTTGCGGCTCCCTTTCACTGTTTATAATTCAATTTTAGCTACATCTTTACATAGGACACAAAATGTATTAATTGCTGTTTAAAGCCTTGTATTATTATTATAATAATTGTTGTTTATATATACTCTATTAAAATACTTGTCTCAAAATACACAGAAAGTGATGTTTCACCTTTGACCATATAAAATTTAGCATGTGTGAAAAGACTGAAAAATACTTTTTCAACATCTGTATGAAATTAAGCCATCCATCAACAGCATCCATAACGCCGACTTTTCTGGATCTGTGCTCATCTGAGATGGACTGATGCAAAGTGTTAAAGTGTCCTTTGGTCTGACAAGTCCACTTTTCTAATAGTTTTAGGAAATCATGGACGTTGTGTCCTCTGAGCTGAAGAGGAAAATGACCATCCAGATTTTTAGCAGCACAAAATTCACCATTAATGCTGAAAGGTACATACAGGTACCTATGCTGCCAACCAGACGATGACTTTTCAGGGATGTTCCTGATTACTCCAGCAATAAAATGAAGCCACATTCTGCAGGCTTACAACAGCTAGACTGGCCTCTCTGCAGGCCAGACCTGTCCCATATTGAAAATGTGTGGCCCATTATAAAACACCAAGTATGACAACAGAGACCTCAGACTGTTGAGCAACTGGAGTCGCATATCAGTCAAGAATGGGACAGAATTCCACTCTGAAATCAATTATTTTTCTCTTCACAAACTCTTACTGGCTGTTGTTAAAAGGTGATGAAAAAAAACAAAGGTAAACATGAACCTGTCCCAGCTTTTAATATGAAACACACTGCAGGCAATAAATTCAGAATGAGTGTATATTTATAAAATAAAAAATAAAAAATTTGAACATTAAATACCCCATCTTTAAAATGTATTCAATTGCATTTATGTTAAAAAAGGATTAGCAAGTTATTGTTTTTGTTGACTCTTTGCTTGACGTCCACACTTTTTTGGAATTGGGGGGAAAAAAATTGACAAAAAGTCCCGCAGTAACATCTCTAAGTCAGGATTCTGGTTCTCCTTGTGTAGTACTGATGTGGACCACCGCATGGCAGATGTAAATTGCATTCATCCCTTTCTCACAGGCTTAAAAATATCAAGAGGAATGAAATAATAGATGATCTTGTGAATAAATACAAAACTATTAGTAAATGAAAATACCAAATGTCTCACTTTTTTCTGCAAAGACAGAAGCATTTCAATACCTGCTGTCCTGGAAGGAAATAAGACATTTAAATAGTTTAATAAAAGGCTCTAAAGTAACAAATTAAGATAAATTTTCACTGCTCTGACAAGAATACCTCCATTTATGATTACAGATTACGCAGCCATTACTCTGTGGTTATCCATGAATGCAGCAGATTTCTTGCTGCCTCAAGCATCCATATGGATGATCGTAATTAGAACCATCAGGTGAAGAGGGAGTAGCAAGAAGGGATCAGTTCTCTGCCAGGAATCTGTCTCAGCGTGCTCCACATTTCTATTTTAATAAACTTTGTGGTTTGGATTGTTTAAAGATGGCGGAATGAGGAGAGGGCAAAGGGCTGTGTGCGTGTGCCAACAGGCCTACCAGAGAATAGACATGTACAATAGACAAAGGTCACATGTTCCTCCTCCACACAGTATGCAGCGAGTTCTACCTAAGATTATCTGTGTGTGACAGAGAGAGAGAAGGGCAGAGAGTACATTATCGATCGATTGTAAATTTGGCAGTGAACGTTTATTTAAGCAAAACAAGGGAAGTCATCAGAGAGAATTAACAATGTCTACCATAAGGCATAACAAATTAAACATCTGTCAAATCCAACTAAAAAATACAGACAGTCATCAAACGAAGCAAAGCTAAAGCAGACACTGACCCCACAGAGAACACCATGTCGGACTTAAACCACTCCGTCCTCAGGGTCGATGAGCGTCGCCCTGCTGGAGAACACGTCGGCCAACATGTGTTTGGGGATCTCGGAGCCGCGAACGCGCAGGGTGTAGCAGGCATCCTCCACTTTGCCGAGGCTCTGCCGCAGCGTGTGCAGCTTCTTGGACACCTCATACGGGCCCGTGTTGCCGATGTAGGAGAAACCGTCGTGGATCTGCCGCAGGAACTGACTCAGCTGGAAGGGTGTGTCGATGTCGCCGTTGCCTACGCTGCTGATGCACAAACGCATCAGCTCTCCGGTCAGGTCTGCCACGCCGAGCAGGTAGTCTGAGGGCGTCACCTGGAAGGTCAGGACGTCAGCACCAGGTGGCAGGACTTCAGCTGAGCCCTGAGATGAAAACACAGTCCCAAAACATCAAAATATTCCTTACAATTGTCTTTTTTTTATGTATGAAAAACAAACTAAGTCCTGAATCTACCTTCTCTTTCCTCATGAAAACCAGTCTGGCGTTGATCTCCTCCAGGCTGATAAGGCTGCGGTGACGGATGTAGTGGAGGAAAGAGACGGCCTCCACATACTCCTGGATCCCTAATGCATGAAATTACATTGAAATGGATCAGCACAAGATATCCAGCAGGTGAAACAGGATTAGGGAGTGGGAGGTGCTTTTATTTTCTCCATTTTGTTTGGATTTCTGATTCACCAAAAAAGATGCAACTCGTACTAAAAAAAAAAAAAGGTCAACTGTGTTTTAAATGGTATCTACTACATCGTATCTGCACAGTATGTAGATAATGATTCAAATAAAAACCTGTTTCCTGTTGCTGTCTTTGATTGGCCAACAGAGGCCATTTTTTTGTGGTGGGTTGAGATGACCCCCTCATTTGTTTTCTGGCCCTGTGTAAACAATAATCAAATAATCACAGGACGGAAGACTTTGTGTCTGAAGTCTACTTTTGGAGCGGCAACTGAACTTCAAACGGCCTCGTGTCTCCATGTAAGCTAACCACAGCGGGCTACAGAGAGCCGGGAGGAGACCACGGTTCATCTTCACTTCACTTTGAATTACTTTTGATTTTCTGATCAGACATTTTGTCCAAATCACAACAGTGTTTATCGGAACCATAGCCAGTAGAGAAAGTAGTTGCGTTCAGAACACTTGGTACAGGAATTAAAACACAGATTCACATTTTGATTTTCCAAAAGTCACAGGGAGCAGTGGAAAGTAACCCTCTGTTGTCTGGAAGGGCTTTTCACATAAAGAATTGTTCACTTTTAATCGTGATTGAATTTTACTCATTAAAGTCCTTGAAAAAATATCATTATTTCAGATGAGAGATTTCTGTAATTGTAATTCAATATTGTGCAGGTATGTTTCTTACCAGTTGTTTTGTGAACTTTATTTGTTTTGCTGTTTTTAGCTCAGAGAGAAAGAGTAGTGTGCAACTTAAGTAAGCATAGCAAGGAAAGTAATATTCAGATCTATTAACAAGCAGTAAAGAAGCTTAAAGTTGGAAAATATTTATGTTTTACACATGTTTAGCAAATCTAAATAAAAGATCAGTGTTTTGACTCTAGACGATGTGCTTTAATCATTTAAATAAAGTCCATGGCACAAGTTAATTGAGGGCGTGTCCATCTGCCTTTTGCTGTTGCATAACCTGGGCGCAAAGATGCAAAGGGGTTGTATTTAGTACCTTATTATGCATAGGTGACTTTTGGGCATAACATCAAGTAAACCATGACTGTCATCTTCCATTCCCTTTAAAAGCCAGGAGAGTCTGCACTGGCTGAGGGACAGGAATGTGGTCCTTGACCTGTGGACCCTCCGCCTCATTCGTGTCCCATGCATCTGAGCAAATTCGCCGATATTCAACTGACCTGAGGAGGAGGGCTGCTGCCATCCCTGTCTAGTCATGCACATGGATTGCAGTTTGCAGATTGGGCCAGCAGGTCATATAAATGATCATTCTGATTGATAGCAGATGGGATGGCTTGAGTGAAATGATACATAATTAATGAGGAAAATATTAATTACGTAGTAGTAGTCAAGTGTGTATCTGCTGTCTGCGCCATTTACACAGAAGGGAAAGTAACTTAAATCTCCTGACACGCCAACAGGATATAATGTTAATTAATGTTCTGTGTTCTTCTACACATCTAAATGGTCGCACACACGGTCCAGGTTCATACAGTCAAATTATGTGGAATAAAACAGTCGTCCTCCTGATAAATTCTAAGGCAAAGTTAGAGGTGCAGTCAAATGTCCACGCGAGTGTGAGTCTCTAAAACTGAGAAAATTATTTGTCCAGTTGGACGGATTAAAATGTGCATGCAGATTCAGATGATGTCAGAGCCGGTTCGTGCGGCTCCACAGCACACATACAGTAGTGATGGACTATGTAGGAGAAGCTGAGGCGTCTCTGATGCACCCTTGACTTCTAGATGAAGTTTTTAATGGTCAATGAGGCAGCATCTTTCTGCATTTTTTTAACTTTATCATTCATTTTTGCTTATTTAACTCATTAATATTAAATATGAAGTAATGTAATACTTAGAGGGACCATATCCTATTCACATGTAGTAAATACAGATGATCATATACTTATGTCTAGTCTTTATTTGGTAGATTTTTCATAAGCTGTATCAACACTGCAGACATCCAAACATTGGCAGTGGCTGTGACACTAGTTTAGAGAGAATAGGACACAATCTGAGGCCGACAGGATATGACATGAAGGTTACACAGGCTTTGAGGCAGGCAGGTGGAGTTCAGTTCCTGAGTTTACTGCCAAGAACTGTTAGTGTTATTTACTCTGAAGCAGCAGTAACCTTTTGTCACTTAGGGCCAGTAGTAACAAAATATTAGTGGAGATGATGTCTAAACAATGACTCAAAGGAAAAACTGGAAATGAAAGATATTTTACTGGCACAGCTGTTGGGAAACTTTTAATGGTCTTCATGTGAATTCAACAAATATTTTTGAATATCCTCATGACTTACAGATTGGATTGAGCTTAATGTTTGACCACAGAGCAGTTCACTCAGGTGAACCCTGGGAAATGTCCCCCTACACTTTTGTTTGCACTGTCTCATAGCCTCGAGCTGGTTCAAGCCAAACAGCTTATCAAAGAGCCGCTCCGTTCTGTTATCAGCGGCAATTACGTTCAGATTTAGCCCTCAATATCTTGAAGGTCCTTATATCAAAACAGCAGGCCCATTACACATGGCTGGAGTCTTCACGTCCAGCCAAGATTATCTGGAGAGCCTGGGCAGTGAGCCTAGTCTCAATCTAATAAGGATGATAAAAATGGGGGAAAAATGAAGCGTCTAATTGGTGGGAACTGCCACTGGTCACGTCGGAGGATGCAGCAGTGACTCCTGAGTGACCACAATCTAAAAACCACTTCCCCAGCTCCTAGATAACAGCTCAGCCTCGCTCCCAGTAATGCTTTTCTCAAACCTCTGCAGACATTTTGGCTACTTTGATAAAAACTGACATTGATACTAGTGGGATAACATGTTTATCAGAGGGTGTGTCTGTCATCTGCAGGCTTGCACCAAAGTCCCACTCAAACTATCAGCGAGCGTGCAATAACTTGAAAGCAAAATAGGAAGGTTGAGGTGACAGCAGCACAGCAAAGATCGTTTGCTGTACTACAAGCTCCTGTATAAAACTAGAAACTCACATCCTTTGCTGGTTTGTTCTGAGGCCAATAAAGCCAATTTATAATTTCGTTGAAAAGACTAAAGTCAGACTAAATATATTAGATGACCCACTAATTGTGATGGCCTGATGAGCTTTAGATTTGACCCAGACAAGTTCCATAGTGGGAGACAGATTTCATCAGAGGGCTGGAAGATTTAATTTCATGAATGGACTGTTCAGATAAGCAACGTCGCCTTATTTGAGAAAATCTCATACAGAATGAAAGACAGGGTTGATCAGTACGTGAACAAATTTAGCAGGTTTTTTTGAGTATATTAATGTAATGAATTGATGAGCTAATGAAACGCAGGACAATTAGGACTCTTTATGGATGAAAACAAATAAAATAAGAATTTTTAAACAATGTTGAAGAAGATTAAAGAATTAAATCAAGAAGGATATATGTGTTTGCAGCTCAGTGGGTAAAGTCCTGTATGACATTGACATTTTGTGAAAGAAAATGTGAGAGGTGATCAGATATCGGATTCAGAGCAAGGAATTTGTTTTGCACTTTGTTTAACACTGTAAGAAAACTAGAAGGTCACTGAGAGCACGTATACCTCCACCAAGGTTGCAAAATATTTCCTGGATCCGCTCCTTTATCTGCTCAAGATCTAATCACCGCTTTCCCATTCCAAGGGTCACCTCCCTTCAAAATGTAACTGAAATCTGTTAAGAGCTTTTTGAGGCATTCTGCAAACAGACAGACAGACAAATGGTGATGAAAACATAACCTCCTTATAAAAGGTAACTAACCAAATGATGGTGCTGGATGAAATGTAAAGAAATCCCAAAAGTTAAAAATATTCAACCTTATGTCTGCACCAGCTTTTACAGCAATCCATCCATCTGGTGCTAATTTGTATCTCTGGTTCACATGGCTAAGAAAAATGTGGTGAAGTGCAAGTAAAGGTTAGAGTTTGTGTTTTAAAAAACGAGGAGGAAGAAGAAGATGTAAGCAAACATGTGGAATAGTCTCAGACGAGCTATTTACTGCAGATAAATCGGCATCTAAACTGATCAGACATATTTGAATTTTACAATAATTTACAGAATGTTTTTAACATCACTACAACCACAAAAACTCAATAAATGGGATGTGGTGATATGTGACCCTTCCTTGCTACTAGCTGCATATTTATACAAGAATTTTCAAGTTTCTCATTGACTGGATATAAATGTAATATTTTGAATGTATTAAAGGAGTTTGAGTGTATCAACTAATGAATACTAATGAATTAAATGCAAATAGGGTTAGTGGGATTCTTAATGGGGCCTGAGATTGATTGATCTGAATGATCACACTTAATTAAGTCACACATTTTAATTAAGATTATAGTAATATGGATGTTTTAAAGGATAATGACTTTAATATTATCTCTTTAGACTATAATGTAATAAGTCCGGATCATTCAAACAGCCTCTGACATATTTTTAAATGGGAAAAAAATACTACCTAACACTTCCTCATTCCTCTGGTATCATTCGATACACTGATACAGGCACTGGTCTGGGAAAATCAACCACCTGGAATTTTGAAGGAAGGAAATTGATTTTTACATATCTTATTAAAACTCACTTTTTTTTAAAGTACTTGCATATAAGCAGATACAATGTTTCGTATCAAAAGTTACAGCAAAATATCAACATTCTGTTCTGTTTGTCCAAGAGCTACAGTGTGTTGTGTTGAACTCCAATTTTAAAATTGGAGAAAGAAAGACAGAAAACACCTTGTGGACTAATTGTTTTGGTGCTGGGTTCACCAAAGCCTTAGGTTCACATAAGCAGTGGAATATATAGGATAAAAAAATAAATCAGCAGATAAATACATAATAAATGTCTAAAATGAAATTTTATGCCAAACAGCAATACTATAAAAAATAATGATGCCACAGAGGGTTTGTTTACAGGCCTATTTGGTGTCTTTTACAAAACAGCTCTAATGAAACTCACCTGGCGTGAAAGCTCTGTGAAACTGATAGATGTCCTCTCCTCTGAGCTCTTCAGCAATCTGACCGATTTTCTGCCTGACTCCATCCAGTTTTGTGTCCGCTTCATTCAAAAGTTCCTCTGCATCTGGTACACTTCCAATCCAGAGAAAACACACAGAACTGTAAATAATGCAAGTTAAATTATTTTAAAACAAGTTATACTGTGTCATTCCAATGTGTTTGGATAGTCCATATGTACCAACACACACAACTGAAACTGGAGACCAAGGGAGAAAGATTTGAATTGATATCTTCAGGTGACACTTTTTTTGAAGTTGGCTCATTGACAGTTAATTAACTTTTTCTACCTAATGTACATAATTTCTTCTCTTTTGCACCATTATGCCACTTTCAAAACAATATCTAAAGGCTGACACAGGCAGGTTTAAAAACTGCTTTAATGTTATTTTTCCAGCCCCTTGACAACTTAACAATTAAAACTAAACTGACTGTAATAACATGTAAATAATCAACTTTATCTGCAGAATGTTAATTGCACCAATTAACATGTTCTTCAACAGTAGTAAATACCTCGTCACTCTATGTAAAAGAAAAATGGTCCTCTTGCTCTCGATGGTGATGTCTCGACTGATCTTGACCAGACGCTCATATTTGTCATGTTTGGTGTCAAGTTCTTGCTGGAAAACTGCAAAGATGGGGAGGGGGGGAAAGCTTAGTTTCAATATAGATATCTAAACGCTAATGTGTCAACTAAACCAACTATGTGGGTGTGAAATGCTGTTAAAATGCTACTGACGGAGTTACCTTTGAAAGCAGAGATTACAGACGAGGATGGGGTGCCGCTCACCTCGCGATCCTGCACTGCATCAGCATTTTTCCGGGGACATCCTTCACCTGACACCAAACAAAGTCAGATGATAGTGAAGTTTGTGTTCAGCAATGATGATGATGCACATGAAGGTCAGTTTAGTTGTTTACTGTCATCAGGGTTATTTTGACTTGGGTGGAAGACTTAATATTTAATGGAAGGTCTGAGTTACAAACAGATACACCACTTGAAAGTTGTGATTGTTTGTACTACAAGGGGGACTAACAAAAGATAGTTGTTGAGAATTATAGAATTCATGAAATTTGGAAGGATGGTGCATGGGCCACGATAGAATCAATTCAACTTTGGAGCAGATTCAGATAAAGGGGCCGATCCAGGATTTTTATCCAAATTCCTTATCATTGGGTGTACAGCTAAACACCAAGCTGTGCCCCAGGAAGTCCCTGAGGGTCATAAGAGACACGTCACGCCCACACAAAAGCCTGTTCTCCCTCCTACCCTCTTACAGTATATATGGTGTAAATTACAACGGCCATGGACAAAAAGGTTAAGATTCTGACAATGAATTAATTGTAAAAAGCAAAATGTAAACTCAAAAAAGGAAAAAATATTATCCATATTCTCAAATATGTATGTTTACTGACTGTCTTTGTTTTATGTGCAGTAAAGTGACAACTCTTGAGTTTTGGATATGAAGACATGACAAGACAAAACATGGGCTGGTTAATTAATAATGACAATAATTTAAAGTTAAATTAACCCTAACAACCCTAATGTAAGCTGCACTGAAGTGAACTGGATGGAAGTTTCTGCTGTCATTGGCAGGACTCCACCACTTCTACTGCTAACAACTTAATACACTTGAGCTAGAGTAACTGTATAAAAGACTGAAGGTTTAAACAACGATAAACGAATCATTTCACTATAGTTCAAGCTAAACAGCTATCATACTGCTTGCTAATTGTAATATCTACTGTATGTAGTTAGCTAACTACGATATTGAGTTACCGTTTAGCTAGCAAGGATATACTGTAGCTCTGATACCCCATGCTAATCACAACAACCAATAATACAACTTTAATGAAAACGTTATTTTTAGTTAAGCCTGAAAAGTCGGACTTACCTTCTCGCCTATTCATGCCTTCAGTGTTGTGTTTTAATAAAAGTAAATATTTCAATCTCGGATAGGATTAAATTTGAGCACAAAGTCAGATGTCAGACACAAGTCTGTCCCTGCCGATCAAATGTAACGAGGAGTCTGTCAGAAATTAGCAGGGTCACCAGACAAAATAGCACCGTCTACACCTAAAAGTTATCATCTCAGACCAATAATAAACAGATTAGATTAAATCTAAATATTCCACAATGATAAAGAAATCCTGTTGACTTGTCTTTAGCTAACAGGCATCCTTATGGCCCTCAATGCACGCGGGGCTTTTGCGCTATTTACATGCGTGAAAGGAAACGAGGAAAAGTGCATCATGGGAGATGTAGTAACATCAGAAGGTTGCTTTCGTTTTACTGCAGCATTTTCCCAACTTTATATTTGCTTTAAGTGAATTCAGACTGTTACAAATACTGTAAAATATAGTTAGGCAAAGCTTTAGAACTCTCCATTGAATATATTCAATTGTATGTTTGTACTTTTACTTAATTTCTTTAAAGGCTAATTAATACAGATACTGTTTCTACTGCAGGCATATTCCTGTGTTAATTTTATTCAAGAGGGACTTACACAAGCCTGCACTTCCAAGCAAAAAAAACCAACAAAAAAACCAACAAAAACAAAACATTGTGTTTTTAGTCAAAATCCAGACTGTGCAACTGGACTGCCTAATTGTCATGTCTCATTCATCGCTATTATAGTATGCTTCTTCCAACCTTTCTTGATCAGATGTCTCGTATCTTTCCTCCTGCAGACTGTGTACGTACCACACAATTGGGCAACTTGAGCTTGTTACCCCTACACGTCATACTTCCTGTAATTAACACCCGTTTTACTTCTTTAGCGTATTTAGTGATAGTTCACAGAAATATATGACATATTCATCTGATCTTAAGTCTATGATTCATGAAAATCCAATCAATATTTAATACAACATGCATTCCGAGAGTTGATTAAGTCCCTCTAAACCGCACGATTTATAGCTTTATAAACCTCTCAACTTTTCTATCATAACAGCAGCCACATCTTTATATAAAATATTCTTTTGTTGTGTGAAAGGAATTTCACGCACGCAAGCCAGGAATGAGGGCAAAAGACGCTGACGTCGTCATTGACTGATGATGCATTTTAGTGCACCCTTCAAGCTCCTACATTTGAGCTTTCAACCTCCTGGATTTTTACAATGCCATTGTTGCCTCTGATTTTGAAGAAGCCCTAACTAAAATGTATTTTGAAATAATTCAAAAGAATTCACATTAGATTTTTGTCCTTTTTTTTGTCCCCCACTTTTCATATTCACAGTTTTCCCAAAATACATATTTCATTCGTAAATATATGCAGTTTGGATCATTTTTTAAGTGAAACCTTTTGTTAAGTATTAAAGGCGGGGCGTCTATCTCTTCACAGACCCTGAGAGATGGCAAAAAAAAAAGTATAGTTTGTAATATGTAGTCATCAGTGATTTGATTTCTACTAACCTATATGTAGTGTTTAAACAAGTTCTTAGATGGTTTTTCTAAGTAAACTAGCAATTTTAGATTGGAAAATGCTTAATTTCAAGTACACATTGTGCATTCAAATGATTACTTAAGCATTTATACCAGATGTATTAACAGCAAAATGCTTTTAAGTATCAAAAATAAAAGTACTCATCTATGCTTACTCTCAAAGTGTTGTACAATTGAATATAAAATGAACATTATTTTTATATTTTTTGATGAACACTGATGCATTAATGAGCAATATGAGGTAGGTAGATGGTGAGATGGGCAGTTTAATATATAGCAATATAGATCTATCTATCTATCTGTCTGCAAGTAGCATTAAATTGAAACGATTGAGTAACCAAAAGTACAAATACATCAACTGTGAAATTAAATTAAATTTAGCTTTCATCACTGCCTTTGGATAATTATTAATGTGGTTTCAAAACTGGTGTCGACGGGTCTAGTCAAAATAACCTATACTGCAGGCTCTTTGTTGGCCTGTTATGACATCTATAAACTACTTCCACGTGTTTCATGCTTATTGATTATGCAGACTATGCGTTTAAGCCGTTTTAGGAACTTGGTATTGTCCGACAACCCATGAAGGCAGCGCCGTAAGGAGGTGCTTGTGTGTGACGTCAGAGCAGACTGGACTACAGAGAGGCTAGGGGCAGTGACGGCGCCATATACTATCCTCGGACCGACAGCTAACCAGAAGAAATGCCTCCTGACGGCACAACCCGAAACGTTCGGCCCGGAACACACTGTCTCCTATTATGTCACTGATATAATATGTGAAAAGGGAGTAAGTTTGATAAAATGGCGAGGTATTGATTTTTACTTTTCCTTCGTTCGGTGTAGCGTGGCAGAGCCAGTGGATCGTTTCCAAAGTTGTTGGTTAGCAGGGCGCGAGTGAAGGATCGGAATTAAAGGCGCAGCGCACCCCTTGTAGCCGCAAACATGGAGAAGCAGCAGAGCGATTTGGAGCGAGACCAACAGTACTGTGAACTTTGTGGGAAAATGGAGAACCTCCTTAAGTGTGGAAGGTGCCGGAGCTCCTTCTACTGCAGCAAGGAGCACCAGAAACGGCACTGGAAGGAACACAAACGCATTTGTAAGGAGCCTGACAAGGCGCGCCTACCCAAACAGGAGCCCGAGCTGACTTCACCGTCTGGGGACGACAGGGAACTGGAGAAGTGCCGAGAAAAGATAAGGTCCGAGCTGGCAGACAGTGCATCTTTACCTCAAACCACAAACACAGAAGCACCAGGGGTCGGCGACAGGCCGGGAGAGGATGGGTGCAACCACACCGCCACACCTAATGGTCAAACTAGCTCATCTCCCCAAAAACTTGCCATGGAGTACATAGTCCCGTGTATGAACAAGCATGGCATCTGTGTGGTGGACAACTTTTTAGGAGCAGAGATGGGACTGGGCATTTTGGAGAATGTCAAAGCCCTGCACAAAACGGGCAAGTTCACAGACGGACAGTTAGTGAGTCAAAAAGGCGACTCCACGAAAGACATCCGCGGTGACAAAATCACATGGATAGAGGGGAGGGAGGCCGGCTGCGACAAGATCCGCTCTCTAATGAGTCGCATGGACGATTTGATTAGACATTGTAACGGTAAACTGGGAAACTACACAATAAATGGAAGGACAAAAGTAAGTATTGCACCAGGTGGGAACACACAACCAATAGTCTGATTTAAAGTCAGTGCATTGCACTGCGTGGTACTGTATGTGATGCACATAGCGGTAGTTAATCTGGAATATACAGTATGTATGGTAAATAGAGATGGTTAATCTGAAATACGTGATTTATAGATTGGTAAAAGAAAAATCAATATTTGTACAATATTACTAAATACAGAAATTTACAAATGATTGTGGAAGTGACATCATGACATACGCAGTCTCTGGTGTGGTGGTTGGCAAAAGCAAACAAGAGCAGATGACAACAAAGCTGTCTGAATGACAAACAATGGTCTGAATATGTTACTAAACTTGTAACTGAGCTTGGGGATCAGTACGTGGTCAAGCTCAGAAACAAAAACTTAACTAGCACCTTACCAGACCAGTATTACCTGTGGGATGGATGGCCTGAAGGTCCAACTATGTAGCTCAAAGTAACAATTACCAATACTTTTTTCTACCTGATTGACACGCCAGGTCAGTTTACCTATAAAACTCTGTGAAAGTTTCAGCCACTTTGATCGCCATTCATTATTTTTCAGTATCCGATGGAGTTGAAGCCTAGATCGTGACTTGAAATGATTGGCACACCCAACAGCAACACGGGATTGTGATTTAAATAGTAATATGGAGCCTTATTAAAAAAAATCCTTGGCAGTCACACTGGTAATTATGCCTTGTTTTTAATATCATGTTCTGCTTACCGAAGAATTTGGCTGCATGACGTAACCTCAAACAACTGGCAGTTCCTCTAATAATACTCGATACCAGTCTGATTTTCATTTTCACATAAACTGAAATCTAATGTTGCTGAGACCAGAGCAGTGAAATACAACAGTCCTGCAATAGATCTTACCATGAGGTCTCAAGGTTAAAATTTCATTTCATTTTAGAGGTTGTAGATGAGAGGTGTTTAATATTCAGTCTTAACCGATTGATTAAAAATGGGTGGGCAAAAAGTTGAATAAACAATTTCAACATAATCTTAACATTAGAATTTGGCTTGCCACCGTTAGAGGTTTTCACAGTATGATATCCGTCTCAAAATATGACTTCATGCGGTATCACACACTTATTATCATTTAAAAAGACTATCAAAGGAGAACATGAAATGAATTGAATTATTAATTGAATATCAGTAATATGGCAGAATTCAGTACCATTAGTCCTCACCATTTTGTCTAAATGTCACAGTTGTTGTTCCACCTCTGAGCCAGCAGCAGAGTTAGAACTGCACCATATCGACTGTATAAACACGCAAGGTGGTAGGACAGGACGGGGGTGTGACTTGTTGATTCGTGCTATGTCAATTTATTTTGAAATGTAATTAGATACCAAGTACAAAAAACACGACAATATTTTGGTTCTTGCCGCACAAAACGTTGCTTAATATTCTAAAAATAGGCGTTCTTGTGTTGCACAATTCAAAAGTCGAAGTTTTACCACGAATTGAAGAGAGGGGCTGCCTTTTTGCGCCCACCAGGTCCGCCACAAAGAGAGGCACTTGTATATAGGCCCTTTTATACATGATTCAATTTCAGCTATGTTCACTGCTGGGTTCAGCGCTTTATGTGCAAACTTGCTGGCCTGTTGTTTGTACGATGCAATGAAAAGCTGTTGAGTGCCATAAACCTTTGCGCAGAAGTGCTTTTGTCTTGTGCCTAAAGGGCCTCATGTTAGATGCCTTTTTCATAAGTCAAGAGTATTTTTTATCACTGTATTGTAAAGGGGTAATCAAAAATGTAATCAAGTAATTGTGACAATGTAACTATTATCCAATTATGCCTTTTTTTATTTGAGCTGGGTGGATAATAGTTACTTATTTTTGTAATCTGATTACATGTAATCCCTGATGACCCAACAATGAATGATAATTTTTCATACTACAGTGTGACATGAAACTGGATTAGCGCTGCAACCCTATTTACAATGTTCATAACAGGATTTATTAATGGGCTGTAAGTGCTACTTATTTCCTCAATCGATTGGCTAGTTCATAAAATTAAAAGAAAATAGTACAAACAAATCCCTTTAGCAGCATCCTAAATCCCAAATCGATGTCTCCATATAATCTGTTTATCTTTATCAGCTCAGCCACAGCACCTCTAGCAACTACAGGTGTACCTAATAAACCCTCAGCTAAGTCTTTTGTGTATACTTGCAATGTGCTCAAGCAAAATGACACAGTTTGACACTCTGCACATGTTCTCATGGTAATCTAGCTCTAATGGACACGTACTGCTGTCAAATGCACACACAGAACCAAAGGGAGACATCCTGCTCACACTTGCAGTACATGACACATTTATGCTTTTCATTGTTCTTACAGTAAAATAGTAACAGAATAGGTGTAAAGGACCTGCAGCTATATATGGGATGAACATGACCTTCTTAGGCTTTATGAACTGCTGAATCAAGCTCAGGGAGGCTGTTCTGTAGACGACAGGGTTCTTATGTTAAGAGAAAGACCTGCATGTTTCACAGTTTGGCAGTGTGGGGGCGAGCAAACTGTTGGTAGTGTCTGTTTCAGTGAGACGTGTTTTCTAAGAAAACATCTGAAGTGATGGGTAATGATTCCGACTGGTTCCTCTGAATGAGCAAGTTGTTGGTAGTTTTTGATTTCTCACTGTTGCTCTTCTTTAACTGCTGTTTTAAAATGCTCAAAGCAATGCCAGCCCTGTTCCAATGTAGCTCTTTGGATTGCGTGTGACCTGCTTCTCCTATTTTAACCAGATCTGGTCGCCATGACCTTGTGGCATATGACTTACCCCGGAGAAGCTGCTCTTCGCCTCCCCCATCTTCCTCCCCTCCGGGGAAAATACTCTGAAGTAAACTTGTCATTAATTTAATAGATAGTTAGAATCCCTTTTCCAGTGCTTTTATTTTTAATGTAAACCATTATATTAGTTACACCCAGACAAAACTAATAGAGTCTCTTAAGACATCCCTGCAATTATAATTTAAATACTGAATTTAGAATACTTAATGCTGCTTTATGTTGCTTTATGTGTTTACGTGTCTAGTCTTTGTTTTTACATTAGTTTTATTCTTTTTTTTGTATCACTTTTATGTTTCATTTGTCCTATAGATATGTTAAAAACATTTGCAGATACCCTTGGATATGCACGTTTTGAAGATAGTCATGGATTTTACATGGTTGTTTTTGAAGGCCTTGGTAGAGAGAGTTAATAGTCAATCCCTAAAAGGATTAAAATTTGCACATAAAAAAACCCGTGCCCCTGAACCTTGTCGTGATCTGTTATCACAGTAGTCCTTGACATTTAAAGAATCTAGCAGTAAAAGAGCACACATTGGATTACAGTCGTTGGTGGCTTTGGGTGCATGGTTTTCTGCACTAGCACACAACCGTTCGCTGTTATTTTTAGGCTGCTCCTCCTATCCAGTTGTGTTTTTTCCCTCACTGGTTCTTAGTAGACGTGAAGTGTTTTTCAGAAAGCACACTATATGAGTTAAGGGTCATATTTTGCTGCCGATTCATACAGCTTGCAACTGAGTCAACCTCTGTGGAGAACTTGACTTCCTCACCCACTGCCCTAGTTGTCTTGGCAAACACACTGCTGGACTGTGACCAGCGAAAATCAACATGACTTGCACAAGTAGAAGGCTGCCAGTATCAATGGCTCAAAGGGATACAACACAATATAAACAAAATTCATATTGTGGAAGATAGAGGAAAATGATTTTGCCCAAATTGCTATTTAATGTCATTGTGTTCATTTCCCCTTTTGACTTGATAACATTGTGGGAAGTTGCAGGCAACAGGATGTGTTTGTTTCTCTGCAGCTCCAGCATGTTGAAGGCTCTCTAATGCCATTATAGTATTATCGGGGAACATATAAAGAGATTGTAGCAGAACATGATATTCCTGTCATTGACCTCCAGTGAATGTTAGCATGTCCTGCAGTTACAACACAAGTTTACGAAGCCAAGGATAAATAAAGCTACTCACAGTGAGTGTTCAAAGCTAGCATTTATGCAGTTGTGATGTACAGGAAACATGATGACTCTGTATAAAATGCCTTTTTGCATCTCAGTGTAGAATTTTAATTGAACTTAGATATGCAGATTTTCTGGAAATTCCTTTTTTTTATGGTTTCTGAGATAAAATACAAAACTTCGTTTAATGCAATGAATTCAATTCAAATCAAGGGACTTCATCACCAAGTTCTGTGGTTGAGAATGCCACAGTTTTATATAGATGAATGTTGAATGATTCCTTGTGTCGTTTGTAATGTAACAGAGCGACTTCGGACATGTGTGCTCTTGTGAGGAGGAAGTTGACCGTTGACCTACATCTTAAAGCTCTATACAATAAGTAGGCTAGAGGAAGTCATGTGGTCATGGTCCTCTGGGTGTCGGAGCTGGCTCGACATAAAGCTATAGGCTGTGTGAACTGCTCGTTCCTTCCACTCACAGTACCAGCATGCCACCTTTTTCCTGCTTATTGTTTTACCTTCATACAGTAAACGGTAAATGCAATATTTCTGGACTTAGTCGGCACAAAGCATCATCCATCATGGTGAAGTATGAGCTAACCCGCAGCCAGTTCAAGTTAAGCTACCTTTACCTTTTTTTTTTCTATGAAAATATATTAACATACCAGAGGGATAAATGCAGGCCAGTGGTTGGATGTTACCTGCTGTATCACTTTAATATATTTCTCATCAACTTTGACCATGTTTATGTCTGTTTACTATGCCATGACTGTGTAAGCCAGGCCTGGCCAGGATTCAAGTGCAACGTTGAGAAAGAGGCCTTTTGATTTTGTCTTTTGGCTGCTCTAGAATTTAAGACAGAGGGGATGGGAGCTCGACATCAATGAATTTAAAAGGGATTAGGATAGTGACAATAGGGCTGTGACAATAACCGCATTACTGTAATACCATGGTCAGTTGCTGGTGGCTTCAGCTTCTGTGCAAGGTGAAGGAACAGTTCATTAAACACAGGTCTGTAGGGGATTTCTTTAGCTTGCGTGTGTGTGTCTGTAATTATTATTAATTAGCCCTGAATACTTGTGATATCCACAGATTAAGTTCAGTTGATTATTTAAACACGCATAATACTCATAAAGTCAGAAGCATAACATACAGCTGGTGTTAGATTTTAATTGCTTATCGCAAACATGTGGTAATGCCCATACAGTTGGTGTTAGCCAATTAACAATATTTGATTGAACAATGGCCTAACCTCGTCAGTTAGTTATATGCTACGTCACTAATTTGGGCACATTTGGCGTTGAGCTCGACGACAACCAGCGAATATGGGTGAGGCAGTATGAAAAAAGTATCCTCGATACAAGGAAATACATTTAACGTGAGATCACATCTTGGAATTAATCATCCTGCTACAGGCTTCTCCCATTGCTTTGGTCCAACACAGGTCAGCTTAGGCCTGGTGGTCCACCAGACTTACTGTACAGTAGTGGAAACCCTTTAGTTGTTCGTGTGCCTTGACAGAGAATGAGAGGGGCTATAAGCTGATTAATACTGAGCTTTCATCGCCTGTCTGGTGGTTTCATTTTCAAAGCACCTTGACTCTACATTACTTTTATTTCTTCCGTTTTTCAAGTAATATTTCTGTGCTTAATCTTCTCCTGCTGGCAACAAGAAAGTATCAATGACTGATCCAATTACCGATTGAACTCCCTTGGTTCACACACAGGCATGAACTGATAGAAATCAAGGGAGATCGCACATTGAAAATATAATTTCAAGACATGGCATTGGAGAGGTTTTAGATATCAATGGAGGAGGAATACCTAATAGTTTTCAAGAAGCGCATTGCAATTCTGCCACCATTCTCAACAATGTATTTGTGTGAACTGAGCTTTTCTTCCATATGTTCCAGCTTACCCTGTGTGATTTTATGTTCGAGTAGAAACAGCAAGAGGAGTGAGAGTTAATGGAAATGGATCCCAACGTTGAGTTTATTCCAGGGGAAGCTTTAAGCAGGTCACAGTGTATAAATCTATCTTTTGTTTGTCAATGGGAGACACCAGAATTTGCAAATATTACAAGGCCAACAACTTTACACAACCCCCTTCAGAATGTTTGCATAATGATACCAGAAAGTGTGGTTGTTTCCACTGTATCATGTTGAGGGTGAAGGTAGTGGCGCTGGTTAGCGGTATGTTTCCTTATTGCTCACAGTCTGCAGTAAAGAGAAAAAGGATGAACTAGGTCTTTACCTTAAGCGCAGATTTCCTCTGGAGGCACCACCACTGTCTGGCAGATAAAACGGTGATCTCTCTCAGGCTGGGGCCCAAACTGTATTGGTTCCCACACTCTCCTGCAGTACGAGGTCTCCAACTACAAGATCTCAGTCTCAACTGTTTGTACTCGTGTTTAGATAAGCATCTCTTCTGTAAAGTGTGCAGACCCCTTGCAGCTTTTCCTCTTGCTCAGCCACAGTTCATAGCTCAGATCAGTGCATGAAAGAGGAATGATGCACTGATAGCATCACATTGACCAGTACATCCTTCCAAATGATTTGGTCAACACAAGGTCAGATTTGTCTTAGTTGTGTAGGGATGGAGTTGTTTGATGAAGCAGTGATGAGCAATGTGAGGAAAATGCTTGATGTAGTTCCAGTTTATATTGTGATGTGCACAGCTATTACAGTGATACAGTTGTTGGCAATTAAGTTCTTATATCTTAGGCTCGGCAGGTATGCATATAAATATATATGCTATGATGGATAAACTGCATAGCAACTGTTTATAAAATTAAGATGTACAATATATTTTGATGTGTAAATTGTTGTGTGAACATGTATAAATCAAAGAGAGACCTATGGGGCAGAAAAATGAGCCAAACTCACAGTTCCGTGGAATGGCCACTTGAGGGCATTTGACCATCAAATATACATTAATATACCTTAACAGCCTGCCAACTAAAGACTATGCATGGGCAACGAATTATGTGTTTGTGAGTGCAGTAGTGTAAAGTATTAACAGTGGGCTGTGAGTAAAGTATCATACTGACAAGCTCAATAACAGTTTTATGGCATGCTGGATGAAGCAGCTCTGAGTCTGGTGATTTGGGACCAGATGGCAGCCAGCTGAAGAGTTTTTGGCTTGGGCGATTGAGGTCTTTGATGAGCCTGTTGTCCTTCTTCCTGCACTACTGGACATTCCCATAGAGGGTTCTAGTGCAGTCAGGGTACACTCAAATTGAGCACCTGTAGAAGTTGCAGAGTATCCTGGAGTCCAGGTTGTCCTGCCTCAGCCTTTAGAGGAAGAAGATCGTTTGTCTCTGTTTTCGTGATGGTGGCAGTGTGGAATGCCCCGGTCATTTCCACACTGATGTGAACCATGAAGAACCTGAAGCTGCTGACTCTGCCATAGTAATCCCATTAAGGGTGATGGAGGCAAGTGGAGAGACATTAAGTTAGCAGTTGTTGACCTGGAGCCAAGGTGCCAGGTTCGAGGTCAGTAAGCAAAACATTACAAAACTTTTGGACCATTTCTGCCCTTGTGTTACGAGCCAGAGTGAGTCAACTCAATAGGTAACTCGCGGTGAGACAAAAGATGTCGGACGACGACTATTTATAAGCATTCACTCGCTGTGGATGGACTCCTGGGACATGTAGTCCATCAGCTCTGTTAATATTAGTGAATATACTCCATTAGGATAAAGTGTTCGTTGAGGTGACCAAATGTTACCTGAATATGGTCTCATGTCAAGTTCGCTGTTATCTCAAGCCAGGTCAACAACCTGAGACGGCCCACAGAGAGGTCAGACCGCCTTGTACCATGGAAACACATCATATCCTTTTACTGAACTAGGAATGCATGAAGAAAAATGCCACATTTTAGTTTGCTTTAAATCTGTGGGTTTCGCTCTCTGACATAATGTTATTCTTACTTGTGATTGTCACATACCATCCAGTTTAAGTTTGATTTATTCGAGGTTTGAGTTTCAGTTATTCGAGACAAATAGATATTGCATAGGTCATGGAAAAGAACAGTCTCTCCCACACAGAGGCTTCCTCTGTGTATGATCTCTCTCTCACATATAAAGGGATTAATTCAAATGCATTCTTCAGTTATTGATTTATTGAATCGTTGTAGATAACACACCAAAAAACACTGTGATTAAGAAGATTACGCTGACTTTGGGTCATTGTAACCTCTCTATCAGCTGTGTCATGACAAAACTAGATACTGAAGTGTTTGTGTGAAATTCCGTGAATAGTGGGTGAGATGGGACTAAATGAATCAGTCAGAACAAAACATCAACACTAATGGCACTGAAATGGTTCTTTAATGTTTCACTTGACTGTTGGTGTTTCTGGTGCTCACCTATTCGGCATCTGCGGCATAAAGTTGACCTTTCATTTGGCCTGACTGAAGCCCTCAGTGGTGTAATTTGGTGATCTCTAATTCTCTTTCGTTCCGTCTTTGCCTGTAAAAGCCATTTGGCCTCATCTTGTGGAATGTAAATAAACCGCATGGCAAGCAACGTCAACCTCCTAATGAAGGCCACTGTGGAACATGGAAGAATAATTGACTGAGATGAACGGAAGCTCAAATTGGGATGAAGGTCTCGGTTGAAGGTGTTCATTTAGACCAGGTTATGTTGATATTTAATTGGACAGTATCACATTTAGAGTTTGAAGTGTCGCAGTCAGAGAAAGGGAATATTAGAGATTAACATGTGTGAGCATATTTAGCAATAATAATCTTTTTTTGGACAAAAGTTTTTTTCCTCCGCCTTTTGCAAATACAGAGAGGCTCCTCTTTAGACTTTAGCTTCAAGCTCTGGTTCTGTGACTGAAGGAGGTGTCTCTCCTGCTGTGCTTCAGCTTGCTGGATCCTCATGACCAGGTCACATGCATGACAAAACTGGAGTTAAATAGCACTTCATACAAGGTTGTCATTTACGGATACTAGCTGATCTGCATGCCATTTTCTATGTCTGCTGTGGATAATTTGCGTGCACTCTCTATTGTGTACACTGTCAGTGTGATGTATTAATTTCTCCTTTATTTCCATTTTTACTGCTTAGTGTTTTTCCCACACCCTTAATACGTAAAACCAATACTTCTTGTTTGAGGAGCTATATCTAAGATCATAATACCATTTGTGCCTGAAAAGGTGATAGTGAGACAGTGTTGGACTGAGGTCAGACTCTAGTCGTCAGTTTTAGAATTGTTTTGGTGTGCGCCTACCTAGCATTCTCACAAATGTTCAGTAAGCTTGCTTAGGAGTTGAGCTTTCCTGCAGTCTGTAAAGTTTCTTCAACTGTACAGTGTAAAGGAAATATAAGATAAAAATCAAAACTGCTGCGTCTGACTTTCTGCACAGTGCAAAGCTCTCACACCTTCAGCACCCCCTGAATCTAGACTAACACACTTTCGCTTGCAGAGACTGTTTACCCACCTCTTGTCTTGCAGCATGAGCCAAGCAGTTGGGGCGGGAGGGTTGACATAGCTGAGGATCAGCCAACCTTCCTCACGATCTGCACGTAGCACAACCATTAAAATACTGCTCCCGCTGGAGGGAGGCCAAGAGTCAAAGTTTACAGTTCATTCCTCTCTTCTCCTCCAGCCTCACCCTTTTCTCTGCTTTCTTTCTGTGTCTCTCTCCTTTCTTTTTCTCTTCCTCTCTCTTACACGCATATCCACACACAAAAAAGGTTTACGCTATTGCACTTTACTGACAGAAAGCCCTTTGTCAGTTTGCGTGCCCCTCACCCGCTTTGAATCGCTGAGGTCTTTTCTTTTGTGACCCACCCTTTTTCTTTTAAGAATCAATAACGTAGATTGTCAGGTCATGCAGCCAGAGCTAGACTCCCCCACCACTTGTCTTGATGTTGACTTTATGTTGTCTTTTGCCTTTGAAGGCCCTGATATTGTGCATTCCAGTGGTAACCTGTATCACTCTAAAGATGTAAGCACAATGTGCACCGACGCAGACGTCTGTGGTCAGATGTGCAGGAAACTAAGATTCAGACAAATGTGGATGATTTATTTATTTAATTTTGTTTTTCATTCGCTGAATATTGCAAGATTTGCACATGCATATTGTGCAATACATTTACTATGTAGCACAATAAATTTGACATTTTCTCTAAACTATGTGGACCAACGTGCTTCTACAGTGTTGGCTCATTGAAAACATAAGTGCTTTGAAATAGAGTATGTGCTATCATTCCTCTGTGATCAGGATTGCTTTTTAAGATTAAGACATAGAGAGACCTAGATTATACTGGCACAAGATCTAGCAAAGGAGTTCAGTCTGCTGTGAGTGTTTATAATAATGTTGCTATGGTTAAAGTGCATGGAAGACTTTGGAGGAGGTTGCCTTTTTTTTTTGTCATATCATGGTTTAGATACGGGGCTGAATCTGCCCTCTGTGTGAGAAACATGGATAAACCACGCCCTCGGTACGAACACCTGACCAGAGCAGAGGAGAGTCATGTTATTGACCAGGACAGTGAAATGCACAAAAGATGCTCATGCTATACTGAAATGAAACGAGTGCACATATAAATTACGTAAATTCCATAATTCCATTCTTTTTGTGGGGGTGGGAGGTCGCGTTGGGGGAGTGGGCCACCTGATTTAAGGTAATGAAGACAGATTATTTTTACTCTTCTAAACTGACATCCTGTCTTCCGTGGAAGTCTTTTTTCAGAAGTAAAGACAAGTGTTCCTGTCACAGCCCTCCTTGCAGTGTGCAAGTCACCGCTTGTGTGTCTAGTTCCTGAGGGCATTTTCTCTGTTATATGAGTGTTTTGGCCGCTGTTTACTCCAGGTCGTTTACAAGAGGTCACAGGGGTTCACTGCCAACACCCAAGCAGATCATGCAACTCTTAACAGAGCAGGAAAAGGCAAGGGGAAGTTGACAAGCAGCATGATAGCTCCGGTTTATTTCCTCTCTAGTTTATAGTTTATAATGAGGCAGCTGTGCTGTACGAGGCCATTGATGTATCCGTTTTGGCGCAAGTGAGGCAAAGATGATACAATCTGACTCTGCCAAGACGGTCTGCTGCTTTCACATCGGGGACAAACAAAGACAATTCAAACTGCTTCCACAGATTGACTGGATCCACACCGGCAGTTGCATCGACACCAATGCACACGAATTTAATACAACGTAGATTCATTGGGTTGTTTAAAGGTACACTGCAGGATTTTCCTTTAAAAAAAACAATGTCATGCAAAAATAATTCCTCTTAATCATCACTTATGACACACTAGAAGTGTGTGGCAGTGTCTGTATCTGCAGAGATCCTGCTGTCTGCCTGTATTTTCTTAGTAATTTGCTGTGTTGGGATGTTCTGGGATGTTCTGGCAGCATTTCTAATATCTAATATCGATGACCTGGGAATGTGAGCTTTCTTTCTTGCTTACCTTTTTATACCTTTGATGGTACATAATATATTTAGACATTGTGTGTATGCATTTCTCCTTTAGTCGCAGCTTCTCTGCTTTTACTAATCATGCTTTCTCATCTTCCTGTCCTCAGGCAATGGTGGCATGTTACCCTGGAAACGGGACAGGGTACGTGCGCCATGTGGATAACCCTAATGGCGATGGACGGTGTGTCACGTGCATATATTACCTTAATAAAGATTGGACCGCCAAGGTACGTTAGAAATGTGTACAACAAGTAATTTTCATTAGTGCTAAATGATTTGAATTTTGAATTTGAAGTTAATTAAATGTTAAATATACAACATTCACTTCCACTCGATATCATACTACTAGAGCACCAACATCACACAACAAAACACATGCTCTTCATTCACTCAAAAAACACACACTGCTCTTCATCTCAGATCATGTATTCAGATCATTACAGATCAGTATTTTCAAATCTGTAAAATTGCACATTTTTCCAAATCCACATGTGAAGACATCCTTGCACATAGTAAATCACTCTACAGATTGGTGTTTTCTGTACTGATTTAAAACCGCGTCAGGGAAACCTATTCTAAAGAAAAGAAAGCCAGACATTTTAACACCCAGTAATTTTAGACTAATATCATAGCTCCAATTATGGAGCAAACTTTTAGAGAAACTATAATCAGTTGAGTGCTTATTTAAACTAAAATAGTAAATTAGAAAGGTTCCAGTCAGGCTTTAGGATATATCACAGCACTGATAACTGCCTTTATAAAAGTAGTGAATATTAGAACAAATCTTGACAACAACAAACTTTCAGTTCTGGTGCTGTTTGACCTGAGTTGTGCATTTTATACTGGACAGGGTTTCCCCTACCATTATACAGGCTTGGTGGGCCACCAGGCCTACAACAAGCCAAAAAAAAAAAAAAAACATTTATAAGCCAAATATCGTCAAATAATCATTCATTCGAAAATAATCATTTGAGAACCTCGGTGCTGCCCGCCCTCTCTGTGTCCACCTCCGCTCAGAGCTCTGTCTCTCTGTCTACTTCCATTACCAACAAACCCGGGACTATTTGAATGAATGCTGCAAGTTTATGATATTTAATATTTTCCCGTGTAACGGCGATGCTGTATTTTGCTCCCGTTTTCACTGTCTATATGTTACAACCTAACATTAGAAGTGAAAAAGCAGGGGAAAGACAACAAAATACAACATTTTTCTCAAACACTCCAGAGAGAGAGAGTGCTCAATGTTCTCCACCATGAACAGGGTAACTCACACAACCCATTATTGCTTTTAGCAATATAAATGCAGCATGAGCCAAGCAGTTGGGGCGGGAGGGTGGACATAGCCAAGGATCAGCCAACCTTCCTCACAATCTGCACGTAGCTCAACCTTTAAAATACTGCTCCCACTGGAGGGAGGCCAAGAGTCAAAGTTTACAACAGTTCACTCCTCTCTTCTCCTCCAGCCTCACCCCTTTCTCTGCTGCTCTGAGAGAGAGAGAGAGAGGAGAGAGAGAGAGCACTCACCGTTCCTCTGAGTAGTGTTAACTGTGAATGAGATTTCTCCACCCTGAACAGGGTAACTCACACAACCCATTATTGCTTTTAGCAATATAAATAAATAACATCAAATATAAATGCAGATTTAGCCTTAAATACCATACATTATGTTATGACACAACATGTAGCCTTAAACAGTCTTTTTTGTTCTGTTCATTAAAAATTACATGATTGCTCCAAATATATTGAAATCATGACAAATAGACGGTCGGATTAAACAGCTGTTATTTTACGTACCTGACGTCCTGTTGTTCATCAGTCTGTGGCACCATCATGTTTTCGTACCACATGTCCTTGTGAGATTTCATAAAGCTTATATACGCTTATACACAGGATCAGATGACTTAAAACGAGATTCTCGCATTCTTGTGACCTTTTTTTCACCCGTGGCACAAAGTGGAAGAGTTCTAAGGACTGTCTGAGCTGGTAGTAGAAGAAGTTGCTGCTGTCACAAAGCTGATAAAGATGTTACTGAAAATTACATCAGGACCATCAAAGGATCAATTGAGCAAGAACACACGAAGAAAGAATAACTTCCTCCCTCAGTAGCCTCAAAATGCTCAATTTTCACCTCAATATTTCAAAAGCTCCACACTGCACACTACTGTACACTTGTTCTCTATGATGCCATAACTCCACTATATCTCCACATAGCAAGTAGTTGTTTCCTGCTATATCAATGCTAAAAATATCACATTTAACCTATAAATGCTCGTTTTTTAATTTTGCTTAAATTATTTGTTATGAGATTATCACTAAAGTAGCCATCACAACATAAATATTTGCTCAAAGGCCATATGCCTGGCCTTCATATCCTATTCACCTGAGCAGAGTCTGTGGTAGAGATTAGATGACATTACGTGCTGTTCTGCCACTCTCTCCATTTATAATCCCATTAAAGAGTCCTGCTAATCCCACCACACCCAATTAGGGGAGAAGAGCGCCCCCATGTTACCTCTCAATGGATTCAAGGCTGGATGGAAGACAGAAATTGAGGTGTTGCTACAGTAGTTTATTGCTTATGTAATTGTTGAAAAAATTACTATTTACACAGATCAAATAAGTATTTCAAGTAATACTGGTGTTTTGATGATCTCTGGGCATTATTTGGTCATGTTTTGCTGAAGGAATATTTATATGAAGGTTGAATAATTAACATAAAAATAAACCTTTGAGCCTTTCTGTCACTATGCAACCACAACCAACTGATGTGCATGTGTGCGTGTATGTGTGTGAGCAAATTTGTGCTCTCAAATGAACAGATCTTGTTAACCTATTAATCAGTTATAACAGCATTTGAACATAATATTTACTTTCACCAAGGAGGTAATATTTTTTGCCAGTGATGGTTTGACTGTCGGACTCTTAGCGGGATTACTCAAAAAGATATTAAAGATTTTTGATAACATTGTTTGGAAAGGTAGGGCACGGCCCAAGGAACAGCCTGACAGCTCTTACTGTTTGTTTTGCAGTGCATTAGGCTGCACAGGATATGGTGTGTGCAGCTGAGAGCAGCCATAGGTTGCCAGTACAACTGTAAAAGAAAGGGGAATGTCATAATGAATGCTAGAACCCAAACTACTGATATGAATGTGAAAAGATTACTTTAGTCTTTGAAGGCACTTCAATGCCAAAACGTAGCCGTTAACCTGCTGCTAATGCTCCCTGGCTTACCAGAGTAGCCACAATAGTGGTGCGTTCCAGTTGTGCTGGGAAGTCGGACTTTCCGAGTTCCCAAGTTTCAACTGGAAAGCCTCCCCGAGGTTGGCCTTTCTACTCATAGAGTCGGAGGATCCCCATTACCTCCGACCTCATAATCCAAGATGGCTACACTGCGTATCAACAAAGTGGAAGCTCCAATTTGTTAGCCCTTCTGACTTGTTTGTGTCTCATTAAATCAGTCGTACACATAGTATTGTCCAACTTATACCCGTGGATATGTTGCTGCGGTGTTTGGGAGGGCGACTACTGTATAAACCGTTGTCATCAACTGGTATTGCAAACAATGGCTATTTTGTCCAGTTGTTTATATTCCGAAAGAGCTTTTCCGACTTGTTAAACTGGAACACGGTCAACTCGGGTGTGACATAATTCCCAGCTCCGACTTCCAACTTCCAAGGTAAATGGAAGGCACCACTGTCCCACTGCCACAGGAAGATGACATAAATATGAGAGCTCAAATTAACTTCTTTTTTTTTTAACACAAATTTGTTTTTACCATTACTGACGTCAGGCACTGCATTTATTGTTGCAGCATGCACAGATAGAAGGAAATGTAGGCGACACTGTAATGTGCTTTAAGTGTATAGTGGTAAATGTTATTGTACAAGTAATGAGGGAACTCAGCTCTTGAATCTGAGACCGATAAACAGGATGCTGCACAGCAGAAAGTAACAAGAGTCTTTTAATGGAAAAGAGCAACTGTAATGTGGAAGGATGGCTTTCATGCTTCTCCGAGGACATTACAGGACTTGTAAGTAGACAGTAGACGGTCTTCCAGACTTCCTTACATACTTGACCTCCAGACCTGTATATGAAAATTCTGTTATGACAGGAAACTCTGGGTGCTAGTATGTGACCAAATGAAGGCTATATATGTGTATGAAGTAACTGAATCACCATTGCAAACACTCACTTGAGTATAATAACTCATAAAGGTTGAGTATTTTGCTACATGTCCACCATGTTTTGTTTGACTAGCGTAAACCTGTGACTAGGGCTGGACGATATGACTTAAAATCAGTCTCATGATTATTTAAAGCTTTTACCTCAATTACAATTAATGAACCATTATTTTATATGCTGACCTGTTAAAGCAAGGATATATTTTATCTTCTTTTTTTTTTTTTGTTCAGAGTCAACTTCACCGAACACAAAATGATCCCAAACGATGGGCACAGCATTTTTTTAATGTATAAAAAAGAATGTCATGCTATGAATCCAAATGATTTACCCTAACTCTACAGTTTATGTTTGAATTGTAGCTTTAAGGACAAAACACATTTAGGGTTGGCAACTAAAAGAAACCTTTATTCGTGTTACCTTAGGGACTGTTTGTTATTTATGAGATGGAAGTGGGTGGTGCAAAACGAGGGAGGCACTTCAAATCAACCACCAGGGGAGGGATCTATACAGGTTTTTATTTTGCAACTTAAATGTGTTGTATTTTGCATTTAAGTATGTTTTTCCTTTTCAAAACACATGACTTACGGCTCCCCCCAACCAAAAAACCAAATTGAAAATTAAGCTGATTTGTTCCCCTCCATATTGAGAGATAAACCGACTCTTGAAACCACTGGATGTGTATCATGATCCGAGTCCATGTCAACATTGAGCACAGCAGCTGTGAGTGCGGTGCTAACGCTCTGGGTCCTACCTGTAGGTCCCGCATATGGCCACTACTTCAGTCCAGAATGCTTTGACCCTAACCAAATATATCAACTAGTATTAATGTAACATAGCCAGACTAAATGTGGAGCATCAGTGGGACAGGGTGTGTGGAGTAGCATATAACAAGATGCATAATACAGGACATGGATGTTTTATTATGAGATCATTAAAAGTAATTTTTACAGTGAACGGTGTCGTTCCCAACCTTTCAGCACAGACACAGACAGATTCTGAAAACTGCAGAGGCAGATAATCCTGTCATTTACCTTCTTGCAATATTGAGGGTTTTTTTCTCCAGACCTCATGAAACATAAAAGTCTGTCTTCATGTCAATTATGATGAACTTTCCCCAGCCACCTTGCAAAAAGAGAATTCCAGATCAGGTGTCACGTGTCTCCACTTCCTGCAACTTAATGGATGGTTAACTGTACAGTATATAGCAGAAACGCTGCCTCTGGTTGAGACCTATTCGTTGGCTCGATGTTTGTGTTTGTCAACCATGTATGCTTTGCATGCACTTTCGTTTTGAGTGAATGCGAACTAACAGGGTGGAGGCATGTGACTGAACATGAAATATTTTTTTAAGGACAATCATCAGTACACACATTGGGGAAAGTAACAAATTAACCAACATGAGCACAATTGAATCTGTCAGAGGTTTAAAATGTCGGGTTGGATATATTTTTGGTTGTTTTTTGGTTGCTCAGCCTCACCTGTGACTGCTGTTCTTCTTGATGCACGTTGTTTTACATATCATGATTTTCAAGATAATTTCTCCTGACATGTCACGTAAACCCACAGTTCCAATGTGTTACTTTTTTGACCTATGTTTATGCATATTAAGCACAAACGACTTGGCCTCCTCTGGTATATTAGGTGTATCATTTTGCTCTGAAAACATCAAGTTACCCCGCCACGCCAACAGATGCTGATAAACATCATTCAGCTAAACCTACGGCCAACTTTGCACCAATGTTTGGCAGTACATTATTGATCCCTATGCTCTAGAGCTTATCACAATCAGTTTTTACTTGTAGCTGTCCACTAAATATGTTCCTCTTGATGCTTGAAGCAGTGTGCATCAGGTCTCCTATGGTAATAAACTAGACTGTTCCATGATTTCTATTATGTTCACACACAGACTGTAATGGTACAAATGAGCCATGTTATGGAACGTCCTTCAGCATGTGAATGATCCCAGTTTGGTCTCTGATTGGCTGTTTATTAGGCATGTGATGAGCAGCCCTTTTATTAGAATGTTGTTGCCTGGATACCGGGGCTCCATGAAAGAATGACAATAATTACTTATCCTATAGAGCAGATTGCCCTGAGAACACACAAATATATGCAAAAACGGGAGCAAAAAGAAAAGTGATGCATAAATATTTTTGTTGAGTGTAAATTTATTACCACGAGTACTTTAAAGTATCAGCACTTCATAATCCTCCAAGTCTGAGATATGGAAGTATATGAGACAAAAATATGTGTTGGTGAGAGGGAAAAACGACAAACAAATATGATACTGTATATAAAGACGTTACAGTGTTCTGTATAACAGTGCTCGGGGTTGGAGGGCTGGGCATATTTTCCATGTTGCATCGGGCAAGAGGCAAAGACAGGTCATACGGACACATTCACACCACTCTAACAGTAATGATTACAGCACTCAGCGATCAGTAGACATCAGCGCTAACACATGACACAAATCACATAGATGATAATAACATGTTTTACATCCCACAATTCTTACAAAGTGCACAAGTCCAAATCATGGTGCATTTAATTCCCCAACAGATTAACACTAAAACGTCTAAACAAATATCTCCAGTATGAGGCCTGATTACAAGAAACTGAAAAGCTGTCAGTGAGCATGTGTCAGGTTGGACTAAGTTTTATTTGTTTAACTTTGATAGCGTGTCTGACATCAATAAACACGCTTAGGATCACCACATGTCTCCCTGGAGGGGGTGAAAATTCCAGTTCTAAGATTTCTGTCCTGGTTGAGTGCTTCACAGGGACACTTAGAGTTACCATGATGACGGTAAACACTCCTTGACAACTGAAACTCCTTAACAACAAGTCATCTATAATATATACAAGTGGAATCTGATTTTGGAGCTGGTGGCCTTTCTGAAGAGGTTCAGTCGTTGATCAGCTCACTGTGGCCGCTGCTTCTTGTATCCTTACTAAATGCAATGTTCAAATCTTTCCATGACAAAATAAAGCAGAACATGATTATGTCTTATTAGTCTAATCTTTTTTTCTTATGTGGCTTCCTCACAATAAAAGTCACCAATGGTTTTGTTAGTTGGATGCTTTTAACCAGCAGCAGTAGGAAGCATTAACTGAATCCACGTCTGATAGGAGAGTGAAGAATAAGTAGTAAGAATAAGTACTCAGTAGGGCCCGTACCCCCACCAAGGCCAAACAGTCATACACATATCTGGTAAAGCTTGTCAGGCCCTGCCCTTCCACTGAGTTATGTCGAAATAGTTTCAGTAAAGTTGAAAAAAAAAATCCCCGTCGTTCAATGTTATGGAAAGTTCCTGGATCTGCCCTTCTATCTGGATCTGCACCAAAATTTACTGGGTCACACCACACCCCCTCATGAGGGAAAATGCTGCAAAATGCCCCGTCTCGCAAACGTTTTTTTGGAAAAGTGGAAAAAAATCGGCTCCTCCGCTCTGTCTGGATCTGCATCAGTGATTAATAGGTTCTTTCCTGGCCCATGCATCATCCTTCTAACCAACTATTGAGGAAATGCATACAGTAGTTTTTGCGCAATCCTGCTGACATACAAGCAAACAGATTTAAATATATTGAATGACTGCCAACAAATATCATCAAAAAGGGTCTGATTCCATAGCAATATAAAGGGCTATAACTTAAAAGGGTTCAAAGGAAACTCATAAGGAAATCCACACAAAGGATTATGGTTAATAGAAATCGTAAAACTTGATATTAATGCATCTGGTGCACAGCAGTGTTCTCCTAAAAGAAAACCCTGCTGTGACGTCCACACCAGTTAAATCCTAAAAGACTGGTCAGACCACAGTAGCTACAGATCAAAATTGTTGTTGCATGCTTGGGATTTTTTTAATTTAATTGGTATCCATTGTGCATTTTGTTTTGAAGGTTTTAAGGGTGTTAAAGGTTAGACGTGTCTGTTTTGGGTCACACAGCAGATCAGCTTGATGTAGGTCAGAGGTCATGTCCTGTGGGTCATCCTGCATTCACACTAATCCATACATCTTCTACAGGCACATACACTAAATGGTGGCTGCCAGTGTGATTATCTGAGCAAACAACTGTTAACATCAGTTGTCACGAGTTTCAAAAACAATTCTTCTTTTTTCTTTGACCCTTTTGTGCTTTATTTAGTTCTGTCACACCACCGGCATTCCCCCTCATTCAAAGTAGTTTCAATAGGAATAGCAAAGGGTGTGAACTTTCTCTCTACCAGTTTGCGTGTGAAGAGAGGGGCCTATCATATCAGCTGTGAGAGAGTTAAAGCAGCACGCTTGCAGCAATCTGTGTTTTCCCTCTCAAGGTCCTTTATCCAGCTGGAGCAGTTTTCCTGTGAATTATTCCTCCTATACCTCCACAGGAAAGCCGCCCCCCGCTGCCGCTTCCGATCCTGAGCTTTCCTCCTGACCATTGGAGTTAGCAAACCCCTTTTCTTTAACATTGTCATCCTATATAGTGATTATTTAAAAAGCCTCACATGTGAGAGACACCTGTATGAGTTCATCTTTTATGTTGGTAATAAATTCCGTTTTTACAAGACGTCTCCTCTCCTTTACATTTTAATGTGAATGAACACGACAGGAATCAAACCCAAAAGAAGAGG
This sequence comes from Chaunax sp. Z400, assembly GCA_037577475.1. Lineage (NCBI taxonomy): Eukaryota > Metazoa > Chordata > Actinopteri > Lophiiformes > Chaunacidae > Chaunax > Chaunax sp. Z400. The sequence continues at coordinate 7,136,854 of CM075193.1, forward strand.
CTTCACTTTTTGGTCCTCTATTTGACTTGCAGCTATTGCTCTGTCCTGATCTTGTATACATAACATGGTTGTCTCTTCCTTGCCTTTTCTTCCAGGAACATGGTGGCCTTCTTCGAATCTTCCCAGAAGGAAAGGCCCAGTTTGCGGATATAGAGCCCAAATTCGACCGTCTGCTGCTGTTCTGGTCAGACAGACGGAATCCTCACGAGGTTCAGCCCGCCTTCGCCACCAGGTCAGCATCCAAGTCTGTCCACTGCACATGCTCAGGTGATGAGGTCTGCTATACAATGAATCATTGTTTGATTGTCTCCACAGGTATGCCATCACGGTGTGGTATTTTGATGCAGATGAGCGAGCCAGAGCTAAAGAAAAGTATTTAACAGGTAAGATTAGGTTCAAACGGCAAAGTTCTGTGTCTGTCATTTCAGGCCCACTCTTGTTTTTATGCTGTTTTTTTTAAATCTCTTGTGTGTTTGTTTTCTTTCCATGCAGGTGCTGGAGAAAAAGGAGTAAAGGTTGAACTTGGTAAACCATCAGATCCCAGCTAGAAGGAAGCTTGCTCCCCCTACAGACTACCATTAAGTGCTCTGTCCTAAGAAATGTGGCCTCTAGAGAGCATGTGTGTGTGTTTTACATGGCGAAACAGAAGACTTTTTCTTGAGTGGGTGAAACATCCATGTTTATGGAGACAAAACAAATGAATACACAGTGATTTTTGTTCATTTTCAGCAAACTGTGGCGACCCAGGGGACCTTGAATGTCATGACATTGTACTGAAAGGGATTGTGTGGATTTTTATCCTTTCACCTCTTTGGTGAAGAATGCAGCAAACGTTTTCAGAAAATAACTTCAAACAGGAATTAAGCTCAGAGAGAATCTACATCTTTTGCATATTTGTATTTGCAGTTAATTCCCTAAAGGTACAGTGTTCTGCATATGCTTAATGTGTTATGCTTTTCACATGGAATCAGCTGTTTTAAGCTACTGGATGGCAAGATGTGCTTGAGTTTGCAATAATATGGGGAATGATCTGAATTAAAAAGGCCCTTTTTCTGACATAATTCATTGGTCTTACTTTGAATTAATTCATTTGCAGCACATTTACATGCTGACTGTCTCATTTGATCTCTATTTCCCTTTTTACATCCTTATTTCCATTGGCACTGATGTAAGGACCTGTGGTAACTGCCTCTATTGCATGCTGTTTGCACGATGTGCTGTTTCATGCTGCCCTCTGCAGGCCAATACTCTATTGCAGATATTACATTTTATTATTTTCTGGATAAATACAATTCCATAAAGTAGAAATGAAACTGGTCACACTAGGATAGGCGAAAAAAACAAACTTAGTTGAACAGCAAAAAATCAATATTGTCTGTTGTATTGTCTTTACTGCCCTGACAACTACAGCCAATGTCAGTGATTACTGACTGATAATAAGATGATGTCATTAAAATATTACACTCTTGTACTCTTTCTATAAGATTTAAACATTGTAGCATATTGACCAAATAGTGAATGGCACCATCATCCAGTAAGTTATTGTAACTTTGCAAAACTTTCTAAGGTTATATATTCTTCTGCTCTATGCACCAGTTATATATTTATATTCTCCATTATATAAATCATTGATTTAATAAATAGATCACCGGTCTTCATCTTTAATAATCTGAAAGCAATACAGACCTTCTAGAAGACTATCCCTAAACATCAGCCTCACAAGTGCATTGTGAGAATTTCCCTATTTTGTAAATGAATAATTAAAATTCCACGGTACATCATGTATCAGTGCTTAGCCTAACATCGCATCAATAAAATGGTGAGAAGTGGAAATATGCCTGGCCTGCTGGTCTCTTTGTTGCTCTGCTATAATTCTAATAGTATGTCTAAGTCTGAACCACAGAATTCACATTTCATATTCTTTTCAGTTGATTTTAATTCATCTGGTTGTATTCAGAGATGCTTTCCTCTACATCCCAGAACCTGTTTATTCTACAGTAGTCAGTATTACATGTCACTAAGCAATATATTAAGAATTTAGGTAGTAAAAACTTTATGTAAACTTATTTATTGCATGATTTAGGCTTCTAAAAGTTTCATTTTTCACATGCACGAGTAATCTGTGTAGTTAAAAGCAATGTGGCACGCTCCTTGTGCAAAAAGACTAGTGAACCAGTTCACCTATATTGCATGTTTTTGGTGGTGGGAGGAAGGAGGGGAGAACATGCAAACGCCACACAGAAAAATCCCAGGTCCTCCAGTGGATTTGAAGCCAGGACTTTCTTGCTGTGATGAACCAGCGCTAACCACTACGCCACCGTGCCACAGCATGTAAACTCAGGAATATTCCAGAACAGGAGGCCTTTGCCCATGAGGAACATTGCCAGATGCTGGTGTCTGGATATGCATCACATTTACAGCAGGTCTTAGCAGCAAAAGGGTCTCTACTAAGTATTTGTCTTTAAGAGTTGAACCATTTTGAGACTGCAGTAGTCAGTCGATGTAGCATTTTGTGTTATATTTGGAAGAAACACTTGTAATATCTGTTGTATTGAGCTATTTAAACTGTTTTTTAAGCAGTTTAAATAGCTAATATTTAAACTTGGTTTTTGAAAACAGCTGATAAATAGTACATTTTGCCAATAAACTTAATTACAATGTTGGAATAATTTTGCTAGCAGTAATGTCTTATAACAGTCCAGGATGTGCTGTTGAGACCTAAAAAATTATTTTATTTTAATAAAAGTGCATTTGTCACAGCATTTAAACTTTTTTTAATATGAATTAAATCAATATATCCTCTATAGAAACAACATCTGTACGGAAAATAACATACAGTACATAAAATTGTAATACAGTACACTTTATAAAAGTCAGGAAATATATTAAGCAGTATTCAATATAAACTATACAAAGAAAATGTTTAAGAGCAGTCAAAATTAGATCAGGCATTGTACAAGGAGTGCAAAATCAATGTCCCTCTTGTGGACCTTCATTTACTGGCAGAGAAAAGTCTGTTAGTTCTTCTTCTCTAGATAAAATAGAAAAGTGAATGTATTGAGTAAAGGGCGGCGTTCAGCGCTATGTGCCTTTGTAACGAGACTGCATAAATATACAAAACAATGCCACAGGTCAGCAGGAGTCACTGTGACCTCCTGTCAGTAATGGCCGAGTTCCTCTGAAGCAGGAGGGAGGTGGTAATTGTCCTCCCCTCCGATGTAGACATTTATACCGCTGCTTTGGCTCCCCCACTCGTAACTGTCTGCAGCCAGACTGGAAAAACACATAAAAATCCATTAAACCATGTTTGATCTCTCTACCTTCAGCCTCACTCCCACTTAATGTACAGTGTCATTAGATCAGTGTTTTTACCTGGCTTGGATGTTATGAGGCATGACGCTCCACGCCAGGTCATCGTCGCTGTCATAACGCCGTGGGTTGTCGAAGAAATAAGACCTGGTGGAGAAGACATGACCAGGAAGTCCAGAACAACTCTGCAGGATCAGCAAACAAGACAACAAACATGAGATATCATGATAAACAAATATGGTTATTTCTTACATTATAAAATCCAACCTCGTGTAAAAATAAATCATTAATGACTTGCAACCTCCTGTCACACACTGCAAATACCTGTGAGCAGATTCACCTAAGAGTAAGACTAAAAAATTTAAGAGGTCTGAAAGAACAAAACTGCCCCATCTGCCATCCTGCAAATTATGATGCAACCCCTCAGATTTATTTTGAGACCCCTGGGAGGATTTCTGGGACCACAGGTTGGAAACCACTGGTTTAAGGTAACCGCTCGCTCACCCTGTCTTGGTTAGGCTGCCGGACTCTGAAGAAGAAAACTACAAGTGAGGTGGGGAGCAGCTCCCACACAAACAAGATCACTCCAAAGACGATGTAGCCAGCGTCACCCAGAGTCGACTGTAGATCTGCCTGAAAAACAAACAAAATCACATTTCATCACAGCATACTGTTTCACCCAGACATAAAGAAAACTATTCATTAATATCAATCATGAAAAGAGAAACAACTACCAGTCAGGAAAACTCTTTCCAGAAATAAAAATGTTCTCCCATAAAAGCTACAACTCACATAAATTTGGTTCTGAGGACAAGGAAGGAAGATCTTTGCATTTTAATAAAAATAGTTTTGGATGATATGTTTATTGTTTTGCAGAGAATTATTACTCCTCTCGTGTCTGCACAGTAAATATGAGGCTACATCCAGGAAATGAAAAGCTTAACTTATCACAAAGAGTCTCTGCAGAAATTCACCAAACCCGGGCCAACATGAGCTCAATACGACACCTGATCGTTCACAACACCACAACTTGTCATTTTTACACTTTGTGTAGGTTTTGATATGGTGAAAACAAGAAATATATCATGCTAATTAGTGTGCTTTACCTTTGCACCAGGCTAGCTGTTTCCAGTCTAAGCTAAGCTAATCAGCTGCTGGTTGTATCTTCCTATTCACTGTACCAGATCTGAATATCAATCTTCTCATCCAACGCTCAGAAGAAACATAATATGCATGTTTTCCAAGATGAAAAAGTATTTTGACGTCTGGTTTCCACCTGGTCTGAAACGTTGTACCAGTCGTAGTCAAAGGAGTTAATAGTCTTGTTTGAGAGCCCCAGGACAACCAGGTTGTAGCAGGCCCTGGACGTGTACAGGAGGATGATGATAGCGCCTATAGCCGTCACCTGGCACACTGACGTCCCCTGCATGGATTAAAAAAGAGTTGCATTAAGAAATTGCATGTCAAGCAATTCCTAGCGAGTGTAGCAAAATCTGAAAACATTTGTGGAAGTAGGATGACACTGTCTGCTCATTCAATTCAGAGCCCCACACAGGGCGGGAAGTGTGTCCCACCTTGGATTCCAGGTAAATGTTAGCCAGTGACATCTTGGCGATCTTGTAAAGACACAGGGAGAGCGAGACAGCGCACAGGACAAACAGTGAATCGTTGATCGCGACCCTCACGAGTACAATGGTGTGGGTTTCTGCAGGGGACATTCTCACCAACAGGGCGCACACTAAATTCACGACTAAAAACACCAGGCTGATGAACAGGAAGAGCAAGTACAGCGGCAGCCTGTGGGCCAGGAAAAGAGAGACAATTATTTTATTAACCCATTAAAGCCTTGCAAGACAGTTCACATACTCTTTTACCAAATTAATATAAGCATAATAAAATCAATAAAGATATTGTTGAGGGAAAAAAAGGAAAATAAAATCTTGAAACCTGAAATGTCATCTAACCTGTATCTCAAAAGCTCTGGTGCATATTTCGACTTTGCCTTGAAAACAACCTGTGAAGAGAAACAAACATGAATCATGCAATGAGTCACGCTATTCTAGACGCCCATTTTCACTTCTGTGTTCTTGTTAGCGCATCCTTTTAAAACAGGAACCTCAGAGTAGAAAACAGGAGAGTTTTTAACTTAATATGCACAATGGTGCCACAGAAAAGGGCCACATGTAATGCTTTGTGCCTCCCTGTCAACTGTGACTCAAGAGGATTATGCTAAAATAAACTTTAGGTAGAGGCCAGAGAAGCTATTATTTGGCTTTTGGATCAAGTTGGCAGATGGAGGAATGGTTCACTGCAGTGCAGTTTCTATTCAATGTGTATGAGAATGTTTTAATTACACTGATAGCAACACGTTATAGCTACTGGAAAGTTATTAGGTGATGCTACGCAATTCATTTTAGTAGTTATGTCTGTGCATTAAGTATTGATATCTACTGTATTCTATCATACTGTGTTATTACCTCCATCAAGGGGCAGTGGCGCACCATCAGGAGAGGCAAACCAGGTAAATGCTTGCCCCCCCCCCCAAAAAAAGAAATGGGGAACTGGGCCCCAAATAGCCACTCATACGAGCACATTTTTCTATGACAACTATAAACCACCTGAAGGGATTATACTGCATACCGCATCAAAAAAAAAAAGCCTAAGTGGGGCCCCTTCTATCTAAAGAAGGAAAAAAGACAGTGATGGGCTTCTTAGCCCCCCCCCCTCCCCAGAGTCTAGGATCGCCACTGCCAAGGATGGAACATTTGTGTCGCCGTCTGTTAGCAGGATTACAAAATAATCATTCCAAACTAGTGATACCAGAAAATCCTGATCTAAATATAATCTTCTCACACCTGGTGCAGAACCACTGCTGACACCAGCCTGCATGATCATGTATGACCAGCATCCAGAGCTGCTCACTCACCTGTGCAAAGTAGAGGTTCATGAGGCTGAGCGTGAAGAACTGGAGGCAGACTGGGCAGCAGTAGAGCAGCCAGAAGGGGAAGGGGCCCAGAGTGTTGGCCGTGACAAAGTTCTGGAAGTAGAAGGAGAAGAGAACGGTGCGGAGGGCCGACCACAGCAGGCACAGCGACAGGAAGGCGGTCTGGTAGCTGAAGCGCTTGTGTCGGTACCGCAGGACCAGCCACAGCTGGACGTAGATGAAGATGAAGAGGAGGGAGTAGAAGACGGTGTAGACCACCGTCAGGCCCAGAGTGACGTATGGGGGCACGGCCGGGCTCAAGGTAGGCAGAGGCAGGGACGACTCCTTCTCATCCGCGGAGGCCTCCATGGCCGAGGGAGGGGGGGAGCAGAGCCGGTGCTCGCCGCGGTCTTTCTCGGCTCTCACGCCCGGCAGAGGAGAGGTGAGAGCCGCAGCAAAAGAGGAAGAAAATCAGGCTGTCAGCGGTCACAAAGTAGGGAAAGGGAATAGCAGAGTGGAAAAACAAGGTTAACTTCCTGCTGCAGAGCTAGAGACAGCCGGAGGCACATGACCAGGGATGTGAGAGCTGTTTGTCAGGAAGCTGCAGAGAGTCGCAGCCAGGACCTCAGCGCGAGGACCAGCCTTCATCCCACTCCTCCTCATTACGTGACGCTACGCATCAGCTGACGCACGCTACTGTACCTTTAACCCTGTGGTGGGGCTTCCCACCGCAGCTGTGGTCCCAAGAGAGCAGCTCAGAGCTGTTACAGTTGATAGCAAAATAATTTATTATTTTATTGGCAAAATCTACTATTTATCAGCTGTTTGCAATAACCAAATCAAACAAGAACAGTTTAAATAGCTCTATACAACAGATTGTACAAGTGACTGACTTTTTACTGACTACTGCAGTCTGAAAATTATTAAACCCCTTAATAATAAACACCTCTAGTACTTTGTAGAGACCCTTTAGCTGCTGTGACCTGCTGCAAATGTGATGCATATCCAGACACCAGCTTAGGTGAAGAGGTAAAAACATTTCAAGACTCAAGAGAATTCATCCACATGAGTAAACAAGGGTTTTCACAAGATATTTAAGAACAAATAATTCAAAACTAGGAATTCATCTTCTCTGGTCTTTGTCTTTATACATTGCTCCAGGACATATTTGAGCCGCATCTTACAGAAACCTGTGCTTATGCTGTAAATTTAAATTTAAGCACTTTGGTGATGTGTTAAATGTAAATACCTTAAAAAGGTTAATTTAAGGGTAAATGCTTCAGATCCCAGAGGGATGAATATAACAAAAAATTATTTGTTGGCTGGTCTGAGCGTTTTTAATGATCCAAGAAGAAATTCAAAACTCTGTGAAGTCTGTTATGGTTAGTGCTTTAGTTTTTGTTTCACAGGGCAGGGCATGTGAAAACGAGAGAAGGCCAAGGATGGAGGTCACTGGAGCTCACCTCTGGTTGCTGGGATACATTAATCTTTTTGTGTGCAGGGAGGGCACCACCCAAACACCACTTCAGCTACAGCCCTGTTGTAACATGTGTGTCCTCTAATGTGGAATATCTTCATATTAATTCAGTTCCACTATCAGATGTCCTTTATTCACACATTTGTTACAGACACACTATACTTGTGTTATAATAAAGCTGACAACTAGTTTAAAGACTTTTAGTAACAGAAGCAAATGATCAAAGTCAAATAATGAATTTATGAATGTGGAGCAAAATTTTAAATATTTCTTCCCTTGCCTCAACACATCCATTTAAACTGCCCATGTGTCTAGTTTTGTCTGTGAATAAAAACAATAATAACTAGACAGCACTCAGAGAGCCCAAACCTCCAGCAAGGCAGCTCAGTGTCCCCATAATGTCATTACACCTAAAAGCAACAGTCCCATGATGGTTTGACCCTCATGAAATGACTCCTTCACCAGTAAAACCAACCCCTAGAATCTGGAATCACATTGGTATCAGACACCTAACTAAATGAGCACAGTTTCAGCCACAATTTGATCTCAGTTCAAGTCTGTATTATGATTATCATTATTTGTTATCTCACGGTAGTAAACTTTCCAGTTTCACCAAACTTTACACACATAACAACCATATTATGTAGTTGTGCCTTTTGATATATTGAATTTTATACTAATTTTATTTTTTGTTGTTTCCATGGAAACATATTGTTTCAGGTGAGTCTTAAACACATATATTAACCACAACAAATCAATGAAGATAATTAGGGCCACACGATTTTTTCTTTTCTTTTCTTTTTTAGAATCATGACTTTAAAGTCGGAATCCTGATAATAAAATCAGAATTCTGAATTATACGATTTTATCCTGAAAATCCAACCGGAAAACATATCAAGTTTTCTGGGGCGGAACGCGAAGGCGGGGTTTACTATACAGGATATACACACGCGAAAGCGGAAGCTTGCGGGTGACTTGTTTGTGTTGTGATGAGGCTGTAGTGTTAGTGTATTATCTGTGGCAAAATATTCCCTTCATAAACCAAAGACATTGGATTAACCCGCTCATAAATGCAATTTAAAGACTACATTTTACTGTCTCCTCCTTAAGAAGAGGCTAACTCTTGAGTTACAGCTGAAAACAGGGAGACAGTAACGGGAGAGGAATGTCGGCCAAAATGAACACCAGTAAAAGCAACGACAGCGGCGAAGTTATTAAAAACTACCATAAGCAGGCGTTTGAGTTCATATCGAGAGCACTGAGGATTGACGAGGACGACGCAGGTTTGTTTGTCGTGTTGAGGAGTTAGTCTCCGATGTTGACAGCTTGTAATAACCCGCCTCCTCTCTGGTGACAGGAGAAAAGGAGCAGGCGGTGCAGTGGTACAAGAAGGGGATCGCTGTGCTTGAAAGAGGGATCGCAGTAGAGCTCACGGGACAAGGTAACACGCAAACAAACATCCACATGACCAGGGAGTCGACTGTTGACATTCTTACAACTCAAATATGTTGTTTTCAGGAGCTCAGTTTGAGCGAGCGAAGAGACTTCAAGATAAAATGGTGGCCAATCTCACCATGGCAAAAGACAGGCTGACCCTTTTAGGTAAGTGGCCTCTTGGTTGTCTCCTGTCCTGAAGTTTAGACTCTAATCTGTGTCCATGTTTAACAGAGGGAACTCTGGCATCTAAAAGGAGAAGCGACCCTCAGAAATCCTCCAATGATGTTCTTCCACTACCGAAGCCTGCACCTAAAAGTCAGCCCACAGGGCGAAGTGTGTCCACCAACATCAGGCCCTCCATGACCTCTAGACCCCCATCTAGACTCACCGACTCAAAGGTGATACTTCTTAATTCATTTACAATTGGAGGCAAAATTACTCAGCCCCCATTGTATGTCAGATTTATTGGCAAAATGTACTCTTTATCAGTTGCTTGCTATAAAATAAAAACAGAACAGTTTATATTGCTCAATATAGCAGAATTTTCTGTTAAGATCTAAATTTGCATAAGGGCTCCATGCCCGAACTCCAAGACGTTCACCACTGCTGACCCAAAAGCACAAGAAAAGTTGGCTCCAGTAGCTCAAAACCTCCAACAGCTTTGACATCATTTGACATTCTAAAAGGACAATGATGCCTCAAAGTCCACCAAGGCGTGGTTTCAGAAGAAGTCCTGGATCGTTCTAGAGTGGCCGTCACAGTCGCCTGACTGGAATCCCATAGACAATATCTGGTGGGATTTGAAGAAGGCGGCTGCAGCACATAAACCCAGGAATATTCCAGAACTGGAGGCCTTGAGGTCCATGAGGAATGGGCTAAGATTCCTCAAGAACGTTGCCAGATGCTGGTGTCTGGCTGTGCATGACATTTACTGCAGGTCATACCAGCAAAAGGGTCTCTACCAAGTACTAAAAACACTCGTCTTTAAGAGTTGAATCATTTTGAGACTACAGTCGTCAGTAAAAGTAGCATTTTGTGTTATATTTGGGAAAAACACATGTAATATCTGTTGCATTGAGCTATTTAAACTGTTCTGGTGTGATTTGTTTATTGCAAACAGCTGATAAATAGTATAATTTGTCAATAAACCTAATATAGAATGGAAGTTGAATAATCTCGCTTCCAACTGTAGGTTTCCACTTATATACTATTTCAAGATGCCAGATTCTGATGGAGTGTTTAATGTTTTCTTCCTGCTCAGGTGACGCCTCAGGTGGGAAAATATCAAAATGGAAAACCTGCAGCTGTGAAACAGGCCCCAAAGAGGGAAATGAAAAACTTTAAGAATGTGGACAGCAAACTCGCCAACTTGATTCTGAATGAAATCATTGACACGTGCGTAAAAGCAATGCTGTCTTAACACCTGCACATTTTGCTGTCAGTGGAATGTACATTCATTAAAACCCTTCGCTGCAGTTAAAGTAGCTTTCTGTGAATTTTGTAGCAGAGCGTCTGTATCCTTCAAAGACATTGCGGGACAGGAACTGGCCAAGCAAGCACTCCAAGAGATTGTCATCCTCCCTGCCTTAAGACCAGAGGTGAGCACTTAGAGGCATTTTGTCTCTCCTTGCTTTATTTCTCTTTTTTTCAGATTCATATAGAATGTTTTTTACATTTTGTCATTCAGCTCTTTACTGGCCTGAGAGCTCCGGCACGTGGCTTACTTTTATTTGGCCCACCTGGAAACGGGAAAACTATGCTGGTAGGTCTTTTTTCCAACACAGGAAGCCACTTCATTCAGATGAAACTGAGTCTCCAATATGCATACAGTGGGGCAAAAAAGTATTTAGTCAGCCACCAATTGTGCAAGTTCTCCCACTTAAAAAGATGAGAGAGGCCTGTTATTTTCATCATAGGTATACCTCAACTATGAGAGAAAAAATGAGAGAAAAAAAATCCAGAAAATAACATTGTCTGATTTTTAAAGAATTTATTTGCAATTATGGTGGAAAATAAGTATTTGGTCAATAACAAAAGTTCATCTCAATACTTTGTTATATACCCTTTGTTTGCAATGACAGAGGTCAAACGTTTTCTGTAAGTCTTCACAAGGTTTTCACACACTGTTGCTGGTATTTTGGCCCATTCCTCCATGCAGATCTCCTCTAGAGCAGTGATGTTTTGGGGCTGTCGCTGGGCAACACGGACTTTCAACTCCCTCCAAAGATTTTCTATGGGGTTGAGATCTGGAGACTGGCTAGGCCACTCCAGGACCTTGAAATGCTTCTTACGAAGCCACTCCTTCGTTGCCCGGGCGGTGTGTTTGGGATCATTGTCATGCTGAAAGACCCAGCCACGTTTCATCTTCAATGCCCTTGCTGATGGAAGGAGGTTTTCACTCAAAATCTCACGATACATGGCCCCATTCATTCTTTCCTTTACATGGATCAGTCGTCCTGGTCCCTTTGCAGAAAAACAGCCCCAAAGCATGATGTTTCCACCCCCATGCTTCACAGTAGGTATGGTGTTCTTTGGATGCAACTCAGCTTTCTTTCTCCTCCAAACACGGCAAGTTGACTTTTTACCAAAAAGTTCTATTTTGGTTTCATCTGACCATATGACATTCTCCCAATCCTCTTCTGGATCATCCAAATGCTCTCTAGCAAACTTCAGACGGGCCTGGACATGTACTGGCTTAAGCAAGGGGACACGTCTGGCACTGCAGGATTTGAGTCCCTGGCGGCGTAGTGTGTTACTGATGGTAGCCTTTGTTACTTTGGTCCCAGCTCTCTGCAGGTCATTCACTAGGTCCCCCCGTGTGGTTCTGGGATGTTTGCTCACCGTTCTTGTGATCATTTTGACCCCACAGGGTGAGATCGTGCGTGGAGCCCCAGATCGAGGGAGATTATCAGTGGTCTTGTATGTCTTCCATTTTCTAATAATTGCTCCCACAGTTGATTTCTTCACAACAAGCTGCTTACCTATTGCAGATTCAGTCTTCCCAGCCTGGTGCAGGTCTACAATTTTGTTTCTGGTGTCCTTTGACAGCTCTTTGGTCTTGGCCATAGTGGAGTTTGGAGTGTGACTGTTTGAGGTTGTGGACAGGTGTCTTTTATACTGATAACGAGTTCAAACAGGTGCCATTAATACAGGTAACGAGTGGAGGACAGAGGAGCCTCTTGAAGAAAAAGTTACAGGTCTGTGAAAGCCAGAAATCTTGCTTGTTTGTAGGTGACCAAATACTTATTTTACCGAGGAATTTAACAATTAATTCATTAAAAATCCTACAATGTGATTTCCTGGATTCTTTCCCCCCATTCTGTCTCTCATAGTCGAAGTGTACCTATGATGAAAATTACAGGCCTCTCTCATCTTTTTAAGTGGGAGAACTTGCACAATTGGTGGCTGACTAAATACTTTTTTGCCCCACTGTATATGGCTGTTGGTGGCTTTGCTCCAGTGTTTTCAGTTGAATCACAACCTTTACTTCACCTCACAAGGCCAAAGCAGTCGCAGCAGAGTCAAACGCCACATTCTTCAACATCAGCGCTGCCAGTTTGACCTCTAAATATGTAAGAAAACACTTCTAATGTTCCTTTTGCTCGAGTAAACTAAAGTTAGTCCAGGTTTGATTTTCTTAACTTCTCTTGTCTTCGTCGTCACAGGTAGGAGAGGGCGAGAAGCTTGTACGTGCACTGTTTGCAGTTGCCAGAGAATTACAGCCCTCTGTCATCTTCATAGGTTGTTATTTTTGGATTTATGGACTAAATGTGCCGCAAACACAAGCTTTTATCCCCCAAAGTTCCTCATTTTGTGTTTAATTTCCGTTCAGATGAAGTTGACAGCTTGCTCTGTGAAAGGAGAGAGGGAGAACACGAGGCCTCTCGTCGATTAAAAACCGAGTTCCTCCTTGAGTTTGATGGGGTAAGAGCAGCAGCAGCCGTCGCTCCACGGCCTCTGAAATCTGATCCTGAACCAGCTTCAGAGTGTTTGAGCTGCCTTTATGCCAGAGATCACTGGTGCTATTTTCATAACGGTGCTTCTTTGTTTCAGGTGCAGTCCGGAGGGGATGAGAGAGTGCTTGTAATGGGAGCGACCAACAGGCCTCAGGAGCTCGATGAAGCTGTTCTCAGGCACGCAATGCAGCTCCACATGCTACACAATCATTTATTTCATCTTTGTACCTGCTCTCTACAAATTTTCTTTTGTGTGCATCTTACAGGCGCTTTGCAAAAAGGGTTTATGTGACATTGCCGGATACGGAGGTATTGATTATTGAACTGTTATCACACTTCATTGCTGTGATCAGTGATCGTTGTTGGCTTTGGATTATAAATGTTGGAACATTTTAAAACTTACAGCTTCTATCTCTCACCCCTCTAGACAAGATTTACATTGCTGAATAATCTTTTGGGAAAGCACGGGAATCCACTGAGCAAAGCTGAGCTGTCCAGTCTCACAAAGTGAGTTCTTTATTTACATGTCATGCTACTTTTATTTTTGTGTTGACCTGCGCTAATTCCTGGATGTGCAACTCGATAGAGCGACTGCAGGATATTCGGGAAGTGATCTCACATCGTTAGCCAAAGACGCTGCGCTGGGGCCGATCAGAGGTAGAACACCTTCCTCACATAATCAGATGGTTTGTGTATATTAACTGGATTTATTTATTTTGTGAAAATCCTTTCTTACAGAGCTGGGACCAGACGAAATCATAAGTGTGGCTGTTAGTGAGGTAATGCACTCCCAATGCTGCATATATTTTCTCAAAGCCTATTTAACCACCATAATGTAACAGTATTTATCTGTATAGTTATACCTTTTGTCTGTATTCACAGATGCGTAACATCAAGATGAAAGATTTTGAGGATTCCCTGAAGCGCATTAAGCCCACTGTTAGCCCAGGTACTCTAAACATGTACACCAAATGGAACAAAGATTTTGGTGACTCAACAGCCTTATAAACCCTTTTTAAAAGGGTGAAAATAACAAATGATTCCCCTGTTTTTGTCTATGGGTACAAAATGTCATAAATTAAATGAACTTAACAACCTGGATGAGACACTATGTACATAGTTTGGTTAAGAAAAGTGATGAATGATCACCATGACATTTGGAAAAATATTGCTGCAATTCCTGTTTTATGGGAAGGCTTTGAGACTTGTATGAGTTTCTTTACTGTATTATTACACTTCTAAAACACTGTCATGCTACTTGAAATATTTATTCCTCAGAATGTCCTGAAAAACTTCAAATGATTATCCTCTTGCCTCAAGGTGGCGGCAAATTTCAATAAATGTTGACACAACTTCATTGATCATGATTATTTTGCACATCTACTATTTACCTGATGTATTGACATGCTGATGGTATTGACCCCCACATGCTGTACTTGTACACATGTGTAATAATCGGGAGAAGATTTTGCCAACTTTGGGGCTTTCGTATTAGAAAAAAGTTTCTCCATTTGTTTTGATTGTAGATACAAAAACTGATATTGTATTTGAAAGGATTTGGAAGTATTTATTGGATTCTATCATCAATAACCCACATAAGTTAATACACTAAAATGTTCCTGTCCACAAACTTTTTCTTTTTTGAGTTGTGTGAACTCAAATTCACAGTGTCTTAATTAAACCCAACAGACATGGTTCAGGGTTCATCATTATGATTTCCTGGTGAGTGTGCTGTGCCTGCTTACTAACATTACCTCAGAGAAGGAGGCTGTTTGTTTGTTTGTTTGTTTGTTTGTTTGGCTGCAAGCAGGATTGCACCACTAAAACAACTTGTAGGATTTTCATGAAACTTCATGGGAGAGTTAGGCATGCAGGATGGAAGAACTCAATCAATTGTGAAGAGGTATGCGCTCCATTGAGTGCTGTCCTTGTTTGTATGTTAAATGAAAATGTGTTTACAGTGTCAGCTATGCAAATTGTTCTACATTTCTGTGGTTATGAGTAAACAGCACAAATTAAAAAACAGTCAATTTAATTTGTGGCCAGTGGCATCGGTGTGTCTTCTGCGGGTCACAATAAAATCCATGAAATGACTCCATAAAGGTTGGACAAAAGTTGTGACTTAGTTTGAAAGTTTTTCATTGAGCTGAACTGTAATGGCTTCTCACTCCTCATGCATCAATAAATATGTTCATTAAAGTTTCTCCACATTGGTTTTATTCCTTTTCTTTTAAATCAGGTTATAACTACAGTATTTGACACAGATTTTTTTTCATAAATCCCTTTTTAGTTAAAGTCGCACCCTTTTATATTTCATATTTCGCTTGTTTCACAGGGTATCTGAGTCATAATAAACCATATACAAATGCAATATACTATTTAACATTAA
Organism: Chaunax sp. Z400; assembly: GCA_037577475.1. Taxonomy (NCBI): domain Eukaryota; kingdom Metazoa; phylum Chordata; class Actinopteri; order Lophiiformes; family Chaunacidae; genus Chaunax; species Chaunax sp. Z400. The sequence continues at coordinate 7,152,345 of CM075193.1, forward strand.
TAACGGTAACATAACTGTTAGATTTAAGTATAAACTATATACTGTATACTTTAACAGTTGGCTTAGCATCTGTCTTTATTATTCTGTAAAAATGGATTCATATTCCAAAAAGAAACAAACGTGGCTCTGTAGGTATATTTCATGATTTTTTTAAACGTGTGAATTTCCACTTGTGATAGACATGGGATAACTGAAGCTCCTGTGATTGTCGGAGCTTCTGCGTGCCTCTTATTTGTGGGTAGATGGTGCTGTTGTTCTGTTCTTACATGTTGCACAGCTGCATCTAGAATAAACCAATATTTAGCCTGTTTGGAATGCAGTAATTTATCTCAATGAAAGAAAGTCCATGATCTGCTGAGGTGAGACCCATCTTGAGAAAAAGACTGGAGTGAGTTTGCCGTTTTAGGAGCCGTGTATGCTTGCATACGTGAATATAGAAGCTTCAGAGAAACAGTCACAGCGTGGATTACTGAAGCTCCATTATGCAGCTCTGTTTCCAAGGCCCCAGAACCAGACACTGTCTATCATGACAGGAGACTCTACTCAGTCAGGGCTCGCCAGCTGTCTGGGCATGGCTCATTCAAGATTGGTAATGGTAAATGCTTGTGGTCAGCCTGTATTTCAGTGCACTTCACACTCTTCCAGTGAAAAATTTGACTTCTCTACCAAAGGCCCTTCCAATGGTCAGCTGGTGGTCTTCCCTGTGGTTTATGTGGCCCTGGCAGCTGCATCATCTGTTTCAGCAGATATTTACTGACTGCAAATGCAAAAATTTTTTGCAATTAAGGTCGTCCTCTGAGTTTTATTTCCACACTACTAAGAAATTTTAAAAAAGAGAGAGAGCCCAACATGCAAAACATGCTCTCAGAGGTGCAACCACACCTCATACTCCTACTCTCTTTTCCCCAGGGGATGTGGTGTGTGTTTTTGAACTTGTCATGACTGAAGAGCGTCTTTCATGATGCCAGACAGGAATGGAGGGTGTTAGGGGTTTTGCTTTGGTCATCACCTTTTTTTCCCTCTGTTTACCTTCAGCTTAGAGCATCCTACACAGTAAACAAATGTTTGTATGACGGACTAGTTGCAACGTTATGTATATGTCTTAATGTCAGGTGGTAGATTACCCAATCATCTCTTATCAACATTTTTATCATAGGTAATAACTTTATAGAGAGCAATTATCACATGCACGCGATGTGCTTTACATTTTCTGAGAGAAGAGAGAGCATTATTGAGGTGATTTAAACCTTTTTAGATGATTGACAGCTTCCCTTTTTGGTTGCGTGTCAGAGGCCTGCACCTCCACAGTGGCTCATTGATGCTTTGACCACTACGTCCACTCAAGGGAAAACAGAATAGGTGATCATTTGATACTCCAGTGGAGTAGCCCACCCTGTAGAGAGTAGAATAATAGTCAACACAGTGGGGACCTCTGACTGAGTGAACCAACAGTCTGGGAGTGTTTCTTCAAGAGACCCATTATGAAAACAGTAAGTGGATGGGAGGGTTTTGTATTATTATTATTATTATTGTTTGAGTTTATGAAGGTATTAAGTATAAACCTGACGTATTTTGTTAATTGTCCTGCTTTACAGTCGTACATTAGATGCTAAATGACCACAAAACAGATTGCGTGCAGCACCATGTTGGAGCGTCGCTGTGAGCTTTAAAAATTTGGGATTTGGCCCTTTTATAACTCTTGTTTTAAAGATGTGTTCAGGGCTTACACAGTGGAGAGCCTTCAGAGCTGAGTGTGTCCACTCTCCAGCACTGGCTGTGACTGTTCCACTGGCCTGCACGCCCGATTCATAACTTCATTTACCATGGGAGTGTTATCTTTCTCATTTACTATGGCCATGTTATCTTTGGCTTCAACCCAAGTCTAATCTTGTATCCAATGGCAATGTCTTTTATGGGCAAATTTATTTTTCTTGCTTGCTGTTTATTTATGGTGTGCGTATGAGTGGGTGTGTGAGAGTGAAAAAATTAGGTGTCGGTATATTGATATGTACATATGTGAACATAAGCTTATTTATGCCAGGTCTGCCTGAGGTTGGAGCAACAAGGACCATGTGAACCTCACACTTGTTAAAAAGAATATTTCAACATTTTAAGATAGCAATAGCTTAGCTTAGCATAAAGACTGGAAACAGGTAAACAGCTGACCTGACTCTGTTCAAAGGTAATTACCAGACCAGCATGTCTCAAGCTCACAAATTAGCATCTTAAATCCCATTAGTTTAATCCATGAAGAAAACAAGGTGTAAAAATGACATGTTTTTTTTACGAGGGATCAGACTAATGTTTAGCAGGGACCAGTAGCCTGTTACCAACAAGCAAAGCCTGGCGCATTGCCCCTGTAAAACCACAAGGTGTTGTTTTTACACCTCAGTTTGAGTGTTTCTCATCTTAATGCCAAGGTAAGCTAAAGGGCTAACCATACAGGTGTAGCAATCTTCTCAAATCTTGGCAAGAAAGTGAATGAGCAATTTCCTTTAAATGAAATGTCTACATTTGATCATAATTATCACCATTTTATTTGTTGAGACATGAGCAGAATATAATTACTGTATTCTTAAGATTGTAGGCCTTTGCTGATACTTAAACACGTAATTTGTTGCTTTAATCAAGTGCTTTGACTGAGCGACACGCTCCATATTTTTAAATGTAAATGATATCACACATATATACAGCATCAGGAATCCTCTCAAGTTGCTTAAATAATAATAATAAATTGCCATCTGATCTCACTTCAAGACATAGTGTTGCTAAAGTGGGAGTATAATCTTTTGGTTCACTGGAACCCCCAGTGGATGTTTGTTTTGTTGGATGATTCGTATTTGTGGAAAGAGTTTTCAGTAACCACCTGATTGCATGTGGTAAGGTCTGTAAAAGCTACTCTTACAACCTCGCTATCTATTTTGGAAGGCCAGCACCTTTTTAGAAAGTGTAGAAGGGAAACTGCTTGTGGCAAAGCAACATTTTTTTAAAAATGTTTTAGCCTGCACATAGATGATTGATCAGCAGGAGGAGAGGATTATTTTAAGCCACTGGGGTATTCGTTTTTATAGAAGAAGAAAAAAGACAAGGAAATGTATCTATGTCTGCCTGCCTTCGAGTGACTGAGTTAAGTTCATGTATTTTATCCCTCCCTGCAGCCTACAGCCACAAAGCTGTAAAAGACCACGGTGGACAGAGGGGAGCTAACTCTGTCATGCCCGCACAGGACCTGCAAAGCCATTAATCTCTGTAACCTCTGTGAGGTGATCAGAAGACAAGCCCGTCCCTGTGACTCCATAAAAACTACAGATTTATAAGACTTGGCATCAGTCAGTGCAAATGTCAACTCATCCCTCAAAAGAGTTGCTTTCAGCCCTGCAATCCGGATGTTCCTCTAGACAAAACAAAAAAAGCTAAATAATGTTCCATACATCTTTTCAGTGGAGGAGAATAGTGTGGACATACAGCATACCCTCCACAGATGATGCTCAGGATACACACTGGCATTGGACTGAGGTGGACATGTTGAGACGAAGATTTGATGCAGGGAGGGGCGGGGAAACGATGCTAAGGGGAACCGTGAACTGTTCAGGTGAGCTGCAGGCTGCCCCGCGGTGCATTCCTTCAGCTAATGTGCAGCCTAAACATTTGATGAAAAGTGAAAGTGCTGTGAGTACTGAGTATTTTCAACGAAATAATGTTTTGTCTGTCATTTTGTTTTTCCCACTCCCCTTGTCCTCCCCCTTTTTTTTAATCTCTTTCTTGCCCTTCCCTCAGGTTGTTCATGTGAGGACAGGAGTGATGGTTCAGCTCCACCTCTGACCCCGGTCAGGTTCAGAATGCAGGAATTAGACAACCAATCCATTCCCATCTCATTCTTATTGGTTAGTATGCACCCTGCCCTCAGAATCCAGGATGAAAAACATCTGATATCTAAAGGGAGATCTGATGATGATGTATTGTGTTATAAGGGATTGTAGTATCGTCTTAAAGTCATTTCTATCAGGAGAGACAAGTGAATGAGGTGAAGGTAATTGTTTATTGCAGCAGATGACATGTGATAATTAGTCTGTCAGAAAGTATTTGGCTCTTAGACTCTTCAGGAAGATGTGATTGAAGGGCATCTGCCCCGAGCAGAAGCAAGATATATATCCCCTATTTGAGTCCAGACACTATGGTGGTGGTGGTGGCTGATGACTCTGATGAGGCTGATGAAATTATGAAGTTGGTGAATCTGCAAAGACTGGCAGGTGATGAGGAGGTGGAGGGTGCACCAAAGAAGTAGAGAGAATCATATTTAAAAAGACTGCAGCAAGACGATAGGTTAACAATGAAGGTGTGTCCCTGTGCTATTGGATAGATGGGGCCTGCTGATGAGAACAGCCATCTCAACTGACAGCAGGAAATTATGACTGAACATGTGTGAGAGGTGTGAATAGATGTTATGAGAATAAACAGAGACAGAGACCTTGAAAGCCTTCAAGGTCCACTGTGTAGAATTTAGTGGGATATGGAGACAGAAATGGAATACAGTATTCATAATTATGTTTTCAGTACAACTACCTGATAAAGACCTTGTGTTTTCATACAGAGGGAGCAGGTCCTCTTTCATAGAGTCCACCATGTTGTTCCACCATATTGTTTTTACACCAGCTCTAGAGGGGATCTTTCAGTTTTTAGCGACCACAGTTGGGGAAGATGAGATGGGGGTGTTCAGTGTTTTGCAATCAATGAAATACACAGCTAGTTGTCGCTAAATCCTACACACCAGACCTATAACTGAATTTTATGATAATCTATTCATCAATTGTCAAGCTACAACATTGTAATTTGCGCAAAACCAAAAATGTCAACCTCATGACAGCCCAAGAAGAAAAGGGGATTACCAAAGTCAGTAAGATATTTCATTCAGGACCAAAGTAGTGTAACAACCAGTCAATACTGCATCTCTAGAGCCACGATCAGAGCAAAGTGACTTCATCTTTCTAATGGCTTTTGATCACAAAGCACACAGATGCTCTTATCCAATCACTCTTTTGTGTGGTGAAATAGGTGTCTGCTACAATTAAAGCAATTAAATGTAAGCAATTGAATATGATTTCCTTTGGCAGGCTTTGAGAGAGTTAACCAAAAGACACATTCCTTCCTTTGCATTAGCATCACTGAACGGACTAAAGCAATTTGTATAGAGTCACTGGTTGGCAGATCTGAACATGTTAGCATGCACAATATAAGCCTTCTTCAACGATTTGTATAAGACATACAAAGGGAGGTTCTTTAGGATGTCGTGCTGAAATAAGACTATGGAAACGTCTATAGTTTAAAGCACACTTTCTTGGCTACACGCCCAGAAACAGGCTTGGAGTTCTCTCTGAGTGCTAAAGCATTTCACAGGGCCTCGAAGCACGGCTCACAATACAACACTCACACCTCACACATTTTCTAGTATTTGGTAGACTATGTCACTTTCCAGCTTTTTGGGCAAACTTGAGGTGTTAAAAATATTCCCTTAGGTTCAAAATCCATTACTTTTTCATGCTCGGACATATGTATGTGTCTGAAAATGTTGGTTTGCAGAATAAAGAACTATGTAGTTAGTATTATTGAAAATCTCATAACTGGATCAGGCTTGAAATTGGTCTTGTTGCCGAGGAGCACAAGAAATCAACCTTGACCTCTGTCACATGACCTGTAAAACAGAGGTCTGCTCATCCACAGCATCAGACCATGAGGTGTCTGCTGGGGGAGGGCACAGGGAATGGTATCATTCAGGGATGTTGTTTTGCTCATTTATCACGTCATCTTTCACAGTGATTCTCCAACAAAAAAAAAAAAAAACACACACACAGACTAACAGGAACAAGAAGCAAAACCAACTCTGTTATACAACCATGAGGATAAGTCTATGAGGGCTGATCACAGGAAAAGCTGCTGGAAACCTCGTGTGGAACAGGAAGAAAACCTGAATTTGAAAATGACTGCAGTGATAATTAGATGCTTTAGATTGTGATTCTAAAATGTTATACGGCAGCACAACATCAATGGTTATAAAGTTTAATCAGCACCATTGTAGCATCCTGTGAAAACCACTGTATAATTATAATGTGATTTAACCTCTGCCATGTGCCCAGTGGTGCAACAGAAAGCTGGAAGCAGTTTAATAAGAATCAAACTCCAACTGAATGATAATGTTTCTCAGTAGCTGTCATCAAGTTCACAATATAAAGTTAAAGGTAATGAAATCAGTTCACAGCTTGTTTCTGCTGCAGCTGCTGCTTTGTTGCCAAAATGATTGTAGGTTCAAGAAACTGCAGCTTGGCTTCTTTTTGCACCGGAGGCTAGCTGTTATCATGATGTGTCATGCTCGAAAATAGGATGATAATACTGTAATAATGTAATAATGTAATACCAAGGACTATTACTTTTTTACAGTATAGTGTTGGTATGGTGATTTTCAAAACACATTGCAATGAGAAATTGATAGATTTGAAATGAGACATGGGAGATCAGAAACGAATCATGTGTTGGCTCATCTGTCCTATAAGAGACACTTAAATACAATACCATGAGGCTGGTATTTTAAGTGGAAGCCCAGATCTTGCCAGGTGTTCCACAGCTGGGAGTTGGACACTTAAGTGAGTCGCTAACTGTCTGGTATGTTGTCCAGGTGGTCAGTCCAGCGCTTCCTTATAAGTGAGACCAGGGTCATGAGGTTTATACCTTCTCCTGATCATTTCACATGTGGAAATGAACTGGGGAAATTAGCTGAATATTTAACCAGTATATACTCTACTTAGGGATCCTCAGGGATCAGTGGAAGTTTGTGTGACCAATACACAGATCAAAATGATTTGGTTTTTAAAATTTGTACTTGCGTCTTGATTTCTAAAACATGTACATCAAGCAAACTTAACACATTGTATAGATCATTCATTTATATGACAAACAGTGTTAAAACAACATCTTTTGGTTCAACCTGGGTATACTGGGCCTAAATTGGGAGTCTTCAGTGGTTGTCTTTGGGTTTAGCCAGGGTATTTCCCCCAGTTTGCAGCCTTTTTGCTAAGCTAAGCTAATCGACAATTGGCTGTAGGTTCTTATTTACCATAAAGATATGCGATCCTCTCATCTAAGTCTGAACTTTCTAATAGCATGCATAGTGTGCTTAGTTGTGGTCCACTTATCAGAAGGTTGGTGGTTCTATCTCCAGCCCTCTACATGTTGCAGTGTCCATGGGCAATATACTGAACCCCAAATTGCTCCCAGTGGCTTTGTCATCAGTGTGGGAGTGATTCTGTGAGAGCTTACCGCTCCTAATGAGCCCGTGGCACCCTGCATGATAGCCTCTGCGACCACTATATGAATGTTTGTATGAATGGGTGAATGCTGGCTTGTGTTGTAAATATATTGTAGTCGTTAATTAGACTAGAAAGGTGCTATATAAGTACAGTCCATTTATTATTTCTATTGCATTCACATTCCAGTGGTCTACATACTACATCTACATCTTTACTACAAACTACACCTGAAATTGAGTTCTTAATAACCAGAGGCTTGACATAGACTTTGAAGGCGCCACACTCACCCCACGGTCATCAGGTCAAATTTTAAGTAGGTTAAAGTGATGTTGTTTCTTAATTAGGCTCAAGCAGGCATATGTCATGAATCATCAGTTGTTTCGAATGCATCATCTTTAAAGATGACAAGTTTTTGCTGAGGGAGAGGATAATGGTTTGGCCCACCAACCTTTTCTCACACATGGGTCAACTCACCAACCCTGACGGGGCTTCAGGACAGCTGAGAACGTTGATTTTGTTAACGAGGTCATGCCTTTTAAAGGAGATTTGAAATGCTTGTTTGATGTGATTTTGATCCTGACTGACACGTTCAACCTTGTTTACCCCTTTCCACCATTGACATGTATGTAGAGCAACACATCAGGAAGGGTGACAGGTGGCCTTTGCTCGAGATGTCTATAGAGATCTGCAGCGTGATACAGTAGGTAGTTCCTTTGTCAAGCTTCTGCACTTTTCCCCTTTAATGAGCTAGTCCACTAATCCCCTGAATCCCCAGAAGGCCAGAGGAGAGTATCCAAGGTCTAGTGTCAGAGCACCAACCCTTCACTTAGACTAAGTAGGCTGATGCAAAGAGCTAGGCATACTCTCTCCACGGTGCTAAGCAGGGTTACATGGCCGCCTGGTGTTCCAGGTAAGGTTCGGTGGAAGCCGCGGCTACAGTCTGTCAGACGGTAAACAGCTGGCATGTCAGAAATGGTGTAAAATAAACAGTCTTGGATATCTCTGAGGGTCTTTGAGTTTACTGTATGCCAGTTTCAGACTACAATGTATTTTTGTCTGTCGCAATGGTCACTGAGATCTGGTGAATATAGAATCATAACTTCTTGCCAGAACTTGACCGAGAGACATGACAGACCAAATGTTGCTCGCCAACCAATCATAGCTTGTCATCTTTTATAATGTATGCGATGTCACCAGGAAGGAGGTGATAGGGACTGACTTCTGGGAACAAGAATGTAAACACACAACGGCAGTGTGTGCGATACTGGCTGTCTTTAACTAAAAGTAAAGCTTTAAAGATGGTGACCTTTCCTCTGTTTTACAGATTCACCAATAGCATTATTCCTCTATTGCTGTGAGGCATCGGTTGTTGTACACTGTAAGGCATAAAATTGTCATTTGTCACACCTGACGCTCATTTCCATTGACAACTCCCAATGTCAGTTGGGTCAGGCTATTATCTGGCTGATGTTATGCCATCTGAATCCCTTAGTTAGCATTAGTTCTCCTTTGGAAAGGGCCCATGTTTTCTGCATCTACAGGATATAGAGTTCTATTTGCAGAATTACATTTCCGCATCCAAATCTTGGCAAAATCTCCCCTCCTGTCAAAACTGATGTACAGACCCATTCTGGAATATATTCAACCCTCAGTGAGACCAACTTACATAAGTTACCTGCTTAAACAAGCAGACCCTGGAGGAGAAATTGCAAACTAGAGCGGGTGCCCAAATAAATGTTTGCATGTGGTTCAGGGCCAATGATCTTGAGCCACTAAACCAATCCACATTGCACATTGGGCTCGACACAGAGCCTGTGTTCACCTGCCTTTAAATGCATACTGAACCATTCATCTATTCTTTTCCTATGGGTTTTATTATGGAGTCATATACTGAAAATATTTCATAAAACAGTGTAGCCCCTTTCTATCTAATTATTGTTGGTAAGAGCAATAATAAAAAGTGTTCTTTTATTGTATTCAAACTCAGCATGACAGCAAAACAAAACCTCTATAACACCATGTACTTGGTTTTTAAGTCATTATATTTCAAGCATCAATATCTGCTTCTGCAGGCTTGCCTTGTCAGAGCAGAGAACTGCTTTGGTGTAGGGGGAAGAGGAAAAACAGTCCGATCTTTGTACCGGTGGTTAAGTCACTGCATGAACTGTAGGCTTCACTGAGGAAGTCTTTGACTTTCACAAATCTCAGACATGGACCACGAATCACCAAGAGAGGCTATCACACGGTCCAGGTGTCACCTCACATATAGAGACTAATATTCATCTCATCCAAATTATATCTGAAAAGCTAATAATTAAAATCATATAGACCTTCCTGCACACTTTTCATGTGTAATACACAAATGCATGTGTAGTATTTAAGTTGAACTATACAAACATGTAAAGTTGTCCTCTAGTGAAATATCAACAAATGGGCCCATTTAGGTTTAGGTGAACTGATAGAGATTCAAAACCTGTGAGAAGGAGGTGTGAACATGCTGTGAGCTGGCAGGAGACATTTATAGGGTTTTGTTAGAGGAGCTATGTCATCTTCACCTGTGAGCCAGCTGGATGGAAAAGAAAGTCTAGACTTCAAATCATCTTATTTATCTACACATGAAGAGCTGATTTGATAAGCTTATGTTAAGGACAGCAGTCAGTACAGAGGCAAGATGCACTGATCAGCCATAACATTATCATGGGATAATGGGATAATCATGGGAGCTAAGGCTAGCCTGTGTTGTCCGATCCTGCAAAAAGAGCTACTGTAGCACAAATTGTACTGGTTCAGGAGTCAGAACACAAAGTACATCGCAGTTTGCTGCAGATCAGTCAGAGTGCCCATGCTGAACCCTCTCCAATTCCGAAACTGCCTACAAAGGACACATGAGCATCAGAACTGGACCACGGAGCAATGGAATGGAACGTTTTGAAGAACACAACAAGTTCAAGGTTTTGAGTTGTCCTCCGAATTGTCCGGTTCTCAATCCAGTGGAGCAACTGTGGGAGGTTCTAGAGAAACGAATCAGATCCATGGAGGCCCCACCTTGCAACTTACAGGACTTAAATGATCAGCTGCTAATGTCTTGGTACCAGATACCACAACACACCTTCAGAGGTCTTGAGGAGTCCAATGCATCAGTGGGTCAGAGATGCTTTGGGACATATGCAACATTAGGCATATGGTTATAATGTTATGGCTTATCGCTATAAAAAAAATAGGATTAAACAAGAAATGTGATGAACCTCATTGAACAGACTTTGTCACAGATTTCCTCTTGATACTTTACTACGTACTTTACCAATATCATGTACAGACTGACCCCAAAAAATGACAGGCAGGCCATTTACCTCCATACTGTGTGGAGCCTTCATACAAGCAGTCCCTGTGTCTCTCATTTAGTGACAGGGAGAGAGAACGTGTGTAGACCTTTTTAAGCAGATTCTGTATTGGTCTCTTGACCTGGTGTATGTCCTCTGTGAAGAGAGGCTTTGTTGCCCTCAGACAGCTCGTAGCCTTTAACACACACCTTCATAATAGTATCTGTGTCTGTGATTTTCCATTTGGAAAATTGTGAGCTTTTAACCTCACGTTGAAGGCTTCGCTCTACCCTGAGAGAGAGGGAGAGAGAGAGAGAGAGTAATCATCATAAGCCTAATGATACAGAGGCCTACTGTGGCTGCGTTGTGATCGCCAAGCTCCACACACACGTGCCAAAGCATACAGGCAAGACTTAAGCTAATCTTGATGTCTTCCTGTAATGTGCTAACACCTGAGCATTGTACAGTGTGCAGTACATGTTGCTGTTCTGTGCTTAGCTAAAATACCCTCATTGTAAAAATTTGTAATGGTGCATTTTTTGCTATAACAAGGCTTAAATATTGACTGACACTCGTCTCTGCTTTTGACTTCCATAGATTTTGTTTTACTGACATTAGCACCTGCTGAATGCAGGTTCTTTCTTGACCTTTGACCTGTTCTTAGAAGCAGTGTAATCTAAGTTGCAGCTGTTCTCCACATGAAGGCACGACAATTGTTGCTGTCAGACAATCTAATCTCCTCACTTTTACTGTAAGAGGATGGCTGACTACTGTAGGTGTGAGGATCATTCATGAAAACTGTGTTAACAATAATGCATTGACTTCCCATTACAAAAAAGATTATGTTTCATTCATTAAAGGTTAGCATCTCACCTATTGGCTAAAAGTGGCTTGGTTGTGCCATGGAGTTTCCGTGTGATGCCTCCCTCAACCATTATCACGACTCATATCACAGAGGAATCAGGGAACCTCCCTGTCTGTCTCTCTCTGGGCTGCACACAGGCATCACAGCAGAGCTGAAGCTGTGTTGTGCGGCGTCTCTATGTGAAGGCGAGGGTGAGAGATGACTGGGTTCAGTGTTTGCTGCTGGACGGGTGACAGTTGGGGTCAGAGGTTCACTTTCCCCTCAACTCTGTCACTCTCTCTCCGGACTGGCTTTGAGAGGCTCAAAGACGGGGTTTGATGAGGAGGACTCGGAAGCACCAAGGCTTCTGGCAGCGGCAGCAGCCCTTCCCTCCACATCCTGAGGGCCGGAGCCGCACTGTGGCGACCAGAGAAGGAAAACAAGGTGCACACTGTCACATAAACACTGACTGAGGGGGGTGGTTCAGGTTACCCCTTCAGGGGGTGTTTGCCACAGAGACGCTCACTGTGAAGAGGAGAAGTGTGGAGGAGGGGAGATGTGGTGTGATTGTAAGTTTACACAGAACAAAAGAAGCAATAATATTGGAGCAGCATGTGTCAATGAAGGCCCGAAATGTATTTTAAATGACTGTAATACTGTCAATTCACACACTTATAGAGTGCCAGATGGTCTAATTCTGACCCCAGACCACAGCAAAGTTGTCAGTGCATGCATTAGCTCACAAAAACTTCATTGCACTTAATATGATACTTCTGGCTTCAGTGTACAGTTAGATGAATGTGCTCTAAGTGCAGTCACACTGGCAGGACTTAAGTCAGAACCTGTATGGCTCTTTTCTAAATGGAAGTGATTAGTGAGAAGTAGAGCATGTCTCTGGAGAGGAGGCGCTGGTTCATAGTCAGAGTGCAAAGTACAAAGGAATTATTTCAGTGGTTAGGATGGGAAATTGTTGCCAGACCATATACAGTACAGCTTGTCCGCCAATGCTGTTACAAATTGACTCCACAATCAAACAATCTTTACTGACAAGATGTTTCCCCATGTTGGTCTGCAGGACCTGCATTTGAACAAACAGTATTGGTGTTGTGTGATGTTAGGAATATACATTTTGGGAAATATGCTCATTGACTTTTTTTGCCAAGATTTTGATTCCACTTTTGTGCTAAATGTGAAGCAACAGACAGCAGCCAATAAACTTAATATAGCATAAAGAAAGGCAATCCTGGAACCCATGGACTATCATCTTATGACCATTTAGCCTCTGGAATCAACAACCAATGTTTTAGGGCTTCTGGTGGAGCCTGTGGATATCCACATAATAGATATCCAGGCCAAGAATTCCTCTTCTGTGCACTGGTCATTGTTTACAACTTGAGAAGCAAAAACTGAGTTGAGCAACAACGACAAGGATTGCAGATGCATTGTTTTGAATGCATGCTCATGAAATTGTCAACAGACGTTAGCCATGGGTTCCAAGATTGCACTCCTGCCAATGCATTTCGCCTTTTTGCTATTTACAAACTATTTACCTGCATGCAGCCACAGCCCACTCAATCATCGTCAAACCTCTGAGTTGGCTGCTAAACAGGATTGCATTCACATAAAATGTTTTTGGAACCACAGCTGGGAAATGAATGATTAACAAACACCAGCATTTGCAGAGGAGGCAGTTAGTAATTTGATTATTTGCTCAGTGTTGGAGTCCTTCAAGTGTCTTTCTGTGAGATACGCTTTTGGACTAGGACTAATGAGCTAAATTAGATTAGATCAGTGGACTAGCTGACTTATCTTTTTCTCTGTTGGCTTGGATTTCCACCCAAAATCTCTATCTGCTAAGATGTTAACAAATGGATTACAGGTACAATCATTTAGACGGTGGGTGGTGAGGTATTAGTGACCACATCTAAGCTGGATTTAAAATGAACAGACTGATCATCCCCACTGGTGTAACACAGTCTTGTCTACTGAGAACAGAGGAGAGCAGAGCTACTGCAGAGGACAGCAAGGATTCATGCCTTGGTATCGAAACTCAGGCCATGGAACTAACGCTGAAGGGTTTTCCTCCGAAGGTAGTAAATATTCCATGGAGGAACAATAACCTCAGTACTCTGCATACAGACCCTCCTCTGTCTGAGCAAGGAGAGACCATTATTGGGGTCTACCTGTTGGTGCTGGGTAAGTCATTTTTTATATTTGGAAGCTGAGGGGTGGAAATATTGTAGGAACAGCAATGGATGGATTCTCATTGAGCATGCCCATGTTAAAATCCTCTCAATTAAATGGCATATATGAACTACTGACAAAATGCCTGAAATATTTCCTCTTATTTTACAACTTATTTTGTCTTCCATCACATTATTTTAGTGTCAACAACAAAAAACAAAGTTTACAAATGCCCATCGACCAATGACAAAGTGTGCAGTGTGTGTTGTTGGATTTGGTTCTCATTTGGGTCTCGTTAAATAACGTAGTCGAGGGATTTTATGTAGCTAAGACCCTGAGTTATAAAAAGACAAGGGATTCTCTTGGCTTTTTGCCACAGTCATCTGCTCCAGAGTAAAATGACTTATCCCTGAGGACCCACAGCTCTGCTGCTATTCTAGTCTCTGTTCTACAATCATTAAGTTTAGTAGCTAACACAATGATGGATGTAAAGAACAAGGAATGATATGATGCTCTGCTATGCTGTGCTTGATCCACTATGCTATACTCTAATCCTCTATACTATGCCATAGTACTCTACTTTATGCCACTCATCTGAAATATGCACTTGACAACACTAAACAATGCTATACTATAAACTAAAAAACTAAACTAAAAAAACGATACTATATACTATTTTTATTTGATTCTTTGTAATGCTTTTCCTTTCTACTCTACTACTACAGTACTACTCTATACTATACTATGCTATACTATACTGTACTATATTATACAATACTATACAATACTATACTATACTATACTATACTTTTCTATACTATACTATACGATACTATACTTTTCTATACTATACTATACTATACTATACTATACTATACTATACTTTTCTATACTATACTATACGATACTATACTTTTCTATACAACACTATACTATACAACACTATACTATACTATACTATACTATACTATACTATACTTTTCTATACTATACTATACTATACAACACTATACTATACTATACTATACTATACTATACTATACTATACTATACTATACTTTTCTATACTATACTATACTATACTATACAACACTATACTATACTATACTATACTATACTATACTATACTTTGCTATACTATACTATACTATACTATACTATACTATACTATACTATACTATACTATACTTTTCTATACTATACTATACTATACAACACTATACTTTTCTATACTATACTATACTATACAACACTATACTATACTATACTATACTTTGCTATACTATACTATACAATACTATACTTTTCTATACTATACTATACTATACTATACAATACTATACTTTTCTATACTATACTATATTATACTATGCTCTACTTTACTATACTATACTAATGTACTGTACTATACTATACTTTACCGTGCTATACAATACTGTACTGTACTGTACTATACTATACTCTACTGTACTCTACTGTACTGTATTATACTATACTATACTATACTATACTGTACTGTACTGTACTGTATTATACTATACTATACTATACTGTACTGTACTGTACTGTATCAAAGAACTGTGTGGTTCACTGATAGTTACTGAATTGACTGTGTATTTGTCTCTCTGTAGGATGGCTGTCCTGGTTTGGAAACAGTTTAGTGATGTTTGTCCTGTACAGACAGAGGGCCTTGCTTCAGCCAACTGATTTCCTCACTTTAAATCTGGCCATTTCTGATGCCAGCATCTCTATTTTTGGCTACTCCAGAGGGATCCTAGAAATATTCAATATCTTCAAGGATGATGGGTATTTGATAACCTGGATCTGGACATGCCAGGTAAAAGCCACGCTAAGGCAATACTTGATTTAAAAGAGTTACATCTCAGAGCCATTTCTTTACTTATCAATATTATTCTATATATTCAATCAAAATTTAAACATTAACAATTTGTCAAATCCCAGGGATGTTGCTTTGAAACATGATGATTGTGCAGATTGTAAAACTGTATGCATCAGCTGTCTTCGGCCGATCCCCATTAATGAAGTACATTAAAGGAATCATTAAAGGAAGTCTTAAGTGAGTGTGGGTGTGAGTGTGTGTTTGTGGAAGGGATCGTGTTAGCAGCCATGTGGGCTGGAGGTTAAAGCTGTAATAAGATTACCAGAGTGCAGGCCTTTATAAGGGGGAAACTCTTCAAGCAGCATGGCACCTGTCAACAACCAAACAGGAAACAGACAAAGCTGCAGGGAGGACATATGTTACATTATTTAATCACCTGTTTTATGTTGTTTTATTTTGACAAATAATTCATATTAAATTAAAAGTTTTATGTCTGTGTCTAGTTATGTTCATTTCTATTTTTCCTCCCCCCAAAGCCTCAGCCTGAAATTAAATAGTTGCCATTCTTTTGCTTGGAATTCAGGATATTTTTCTTGTTCAAGGTAAGCTGTGTTGGAAACCTTGATATCCCTACTGCAGTGAGTGAATGACAACAAACTGGTGTGACAGCACATGTTCAGTCTCAGAAGTGTAAACCCTTATATCTGAGTAGGAAACACACTGTAAATGGAGGTCTGCTGCTCTTAAGCTTCAGTGCAACTGTTGAGATGACCTCATCAGCAAGACATCCAATCTGTGGTTTTCAGGTAAAGGAGAAATATTGAGATAGCAGCGCACCCCTCTTGTGGTACCTTCCCCTGAGAGAGGTTGGTTTACAGAGGGAGTGGCAAAAGTAAATGAGGGAAAAGTAAGAAGTGACAGAAATAGAGGAGGGAGGAATAACAATGTGAAGGAGACAGGCATGTGAGAAGCATTAGCAGATTACTGCATGGAGCATGATGGGGCATGAACAGCAGCAAGCTGGCCTAGATCCCTGTGTTTTGCATCCTATGGGACATGGTTTACTGAATATGGTAGAGACTTCTGATGTTGCAAAGGAGAATCCAGTGTAGAAGAGTGTAGAAGATGTGTAAATAATAAACCAATCCATTTTGATCCAATGTTCATAAAAGCCAAGAATGGGGCAGATGTAAACACTGATGAGCTGAGAGGATCGTCTTAATGCACCTCATCCTAAATTCTTATAAAAACAGAAAATATACAATAGACTAATGTTGAATGAAAACCATACTGGTTTAGTTGGCTGAATGTGGGGATGAAAAAAAAACGTGATGATTGATGGTAATAGGATTGGGACTAAGAAAGATCAAGAAAGTAATCAGTGAGGAGACCTTAACTGTTCCATGTCTCCTGGAAATGGCACAGCAGGGAGCTGAGCGTTGCACGGTTGGAGCTAGACCATAACACAGTCGCGTAATTCCCTTTAATAAGAGCTCTTATTTAACAATCCTCTTCCCAAACAATGGACTGAATGCTAAAAAGCCTCATGGTTTAATTCATTTGGTTTCATAAGTTTCATAACGTGATTCCTGCAAGGTAAAAGCCTGCAGCCCACATCAGAGGAAATGCCCTGCATCTGGATCATATTGAGGAAAAAGGACAGGAAGAACTCTTCATCCGATGTGTCTCTATCTGTTAAGTCCAAAGCAAAACAAACTCAACAGACAAAGGTCTGGAAAAGAGACTTCAGAGATCACTCAAAGACATTTTGAAGATGTGCTGGCAGGACTGACCGACTCCTCTCTTTGATTTCTTCCAGGTAGACGGTTTCTTCACCTTGCTCTTCGGCCTTGCAAGTATCAACACCTTGACTGTTATCAGCATCACCAGATACATCAAGGGATGCCACCCAAACAAAGGTCAGATCTAACCTCCATGAAAAGAACATAAAGGAAGTTTCAGACCTACATCTCTGCCTCCTCACATTTCAGCAGTTCTTATCTGACAGAAATGTGTGTTTGTCTATGCTAATGAAGCCTTATTACCAACTTCAGCTGTGAAAAATACCACCACTTGTCTCCAGCAAGCCATTCACATTTCACCAACATGTCATTAAGTTAATTTGAGGTGACATTTTCTGTCAACTGATGCTGAAGAATGCCTTAATTATATGGAAATGAGGTAGAGCTTCTGGCAACAACATGGCGTCAGAGTTTTTACTGTTGGTGGTTTTTCGAAAAATAAATGCAGGAACCTGTGAGTTGTTTTTTTTTCACATCGAACATTTGGTGTTACATGTGTGACATCATCAACTGTATTATACAGTATGTCAAGGTACAGCTGCAATTACAGCAAACTGCAAAAGACATTGATCTGAATCTAAAACAACAAAAGTTATGGCTCAGTAATATAAATACTATATGTCTATTAGTGTTTAATACATTATATAAGGTAATTAAGAACCTAGAACCAGCCCGAGCTGCCAGGAGTCGACACACCAAGATCCTCCTTTGACTGCCACCTTGCATACAGTATATTGCACCCGATCCCAAAGCCTACCTCCACAGCTGGTGGTCCCACAGGCCGGCAGCTCCATGATGCCTATTCAGGCTCGCCTGGCCGAGCCCCATGGTCAAAGGCCCGGCCACCAGACACTCATGCCTCGATTTACCAGTCGATCTATGTTCCAACCTTCACTTATGGTCATGAGCTCTGTGTTGTGACCGAAAGAAGGAGATCATGAATGCAAGCATCTGAAATGAGCTTCCTGGGTGGCATGGCTTGCCTCAGCCTCAGAGATAGGTTGAGGAGCTCGGACATCAAAAATGAGGTCAGAGTAGAGCTGCTGCTCCTTCGTGTAGAAGGAAGCCAGTTGAAGTCATTCGGGCATCTCATTAGCCTCCTGAACACCTCCATTTGGAGGTTTTCCAGGCATGTCCAACTGGATGGAGACCCCGGGGTAAACCCAGAACTCGCTGGAGGGATTCTTTTTTTTAGAAGAAGCTTTATTTGTCACACACAATTATACATGGTACAATTTAGCGAAATTCTTTCTCTGCATTTGACCCATTCCTGAGGAGCAGTGGGCAGCCAGTACAGCGCCGGGGAGCAGCACGCTTTTTTTTCTTTTCTTTTTTTTCCCATATCTCATTTGGCCTGGGAACTCCTCAGGGTCCTCCAGGAGGAGCTGGAAAGTGTTGTTCGGGAGAGGGATGTCTGGAATACCCTGCTTAGTCTTCACCCTGGATAAGCAGAGGAAAATGGATGGATGGATGGATGGACTTTGCCAGCCTTCTCTCATAAAGTCTAGTGCACATCTGATGGTATTGACATAAGATATGAGTGAACTCTGCTCAGAAATAGACGAGGCCAATTGATTTCCTTTCTTCCCATGAATACAAAGCTATGTGTACTTTGTCAACAGAGGTTCTTTTCAGCTGCAGATGTTTGAAAAGACTGTTAATATAAGAAAAGACCTTATTGTTCCACAAATGTCACAATCTTGACATTCATAACAAGTCAAGAATGCGGGATCTTTTAGTGCCTCTCACTTTTTCTGTCCTGTGTTTGCCAAAGTCATTACATTTAACCTTTTCTCAGACAGTCTCCTTCAGAGCGTAGAGGAGGACTGTGTTGTATTCATGTTATGTTTCCTTGTTATGTGGTTCTGCAGCTTACTGTGTCAGCGTGAACACCATTGCTGTCTCTCTCATCTGCATTTGGACTGGAGCGATGTTTTGGTCCGTCGCTCCACTGCTGGGCTGGGGCAGCTACACAGGTCTGTTCTCACACCATAGCCCTACAAAAAGAATACAAGCCTTTCAAAAGACTTTTACTCATATGAACTCTTATGTTCCTCAGATCGAGGTTATGGCACCTGTGAGGTGGACTGGTCAAAAGCGAATTACTCCACCATCCACAAGTCCTACATCATCTCCATCCTCATGTTCTGCTTTTTCATCCCTGTGATGATCATGCTCTTCTCCTACGTCTCCATCATCAACACAGTGAAAAGCACAAACGCCATGTCAGCTGAGGGCTTCCTCACCGACCGTCAAAGGAAAGTGGAGAGAGATGTCACAAGGGTAGGCAAATAGAACAAAAAATCTAGTTTCTTTTTTTGAGGTTTTTATTGGGAAAAAAATGAGAAGACATTTTAAAGCACAGTTTTGTCATCTTACCATATGTCTGTACGTTCTTCCTCTAAACAGCTAATCTTGTTTCTAGTAGTAGCAATACAAGAACATTTATCTTAGTCAGGCTTATTTCAAGCAGAATGTGCTATTTTTTAATAGCATGCTGTGATTAAAATAGGTATATTCAAGGGTATATACCCTTATGTCAAATCAATCACACTCATATTGGATGCTAGATTGTGTTCATTTTGATATATGGTAATGGTGGTGCAGTGCTTAGTGCTATTGCCTCATATTTAGAAGCTTATGGGTTTGAATCCACCTATTCTGTGTTGCAATTGTATAAAAACATGTCAAGGGTGTATCCTACCTACAGTATCACCTAATTTTACCCAATGTCATTTCAAGTGTACTTGTATGATGATTTCTTTTAATTTAGTGGCTCAGTTTTTAGGATCTTTTCACTCAAATTAAAAAAGAAACTCATAGTGAAAGAATTGACGACTCTTTTTTACTACATATGTAATCAGAATGAGTGGCCTGCCATTTATTACAAGAGATTTCTTACTTTTCTAAAGCCTACAATATTATTCCTGTTCCATGAAATCTTACCAACTGCACTTATCTTACAGCACTGGTACATAAATTCACTTGTCAAATCGAGTATTTATTGCTTGTATTTTCATTTAGTTAATTTGTGCAGTCTAAAATTAAACCCTTAAAAGCTCAATTTAAAAATACTCCGCCTGTAATAAGCCTCCTCTCATGTGATTCCACTCCTGACAATTGTTTCCACATGTTCCTCTTTAGATTTCCATTGTGATATGCACGGCTTTCATCATGGGCTGGTCGCCATATGCAGTGGTGTCTATGTGGTCAGCCTGGGGCTTTCACGTGCCAAGCACAACTAGCATCATCACTCGTCTCTTTGCCAAGTCTGCCAGTTTCTACAACCCGCTCATCTACTTCGGCATGAGCTCAAAGTTTCGCAAGGATATCTCTGTGCTGCTGCCATGCACACGAGAGCGCCGAGAAGTGGTGCATCTGCAACACTTTAAAAACTTCAAACCTAAAGCTGGAAACCCGCCGCCACCTGCATCACTTCCTGTCCAGACGATAGAGGTGAAATATGCAGTGGGAGAGGTGAACCAACCTACTCCTGACAGAGACTCAGGCGTGAATAGCCCTCTTGAGCCTCCTCCGTCTGTCACACAGGAGGTGTTCCACATTAACCTGCCCTCACACATTGAGACATCAGAGTACTGGTGCGACAGGCTCTGAGTAACTTACTTGAATACTTGAAATACAACAGCATTTTTGTGTTTTTTTTTGCTATAACCCATGTTAATGAACTGTATGTGTAACCAATGTTAATAAATTATTTTATGAATCAAGAGGGGCTTCACACCTCTTCATTTCTATTCAAACCAAACTGGTTATGACATCATACAGCAAAGGGCAACCCATAAAAGATTTGTCTGAATCTTCCCAGAATGCATCTCCAGCCAATGAAATGTGCAGTCAGAAATGTTACGAGGTAAGAGACACATTATTAAATCTGAATATAGGAAGAAATAAAAAAAAAAATTCCATCTTCCCCTGCTGCCCCTGAAGAGCTCCCATATATGCCACATCTGCTGAATGATGTCATATCACACTTTGTCAAGTAGAATCTTTCTATAGAAATGTGTCATTTAAAAAAAATCTCCATTCATTGAAATATCATCCTGTAAGTCAATAAGAATCAGGTTGGAACAAAGGTTTCCATCAAACAAAGCTTCCTTACTCTTCAGCTGCATTTTTACAGAAAACTGAAAAACTCCACTGGTTGATACTAAACCATTAATTTACAGTGGAATCTGAACCGTATTCTGCTGTCATATATGCTGTAAACTGCAATGCAATCAAGGAAAAATAAAGTGATTACAGCACTTCAAGAGAATGCCATTATTTACAGAATATACAGTACTGTAAACTGCAGACAGCAGAGCATCATGGGCAGGTAAAATAATACAGAATTTTAGGAAATGACATACCATATTCTTGTCAAAGTGTATTAATAGTTATTAGTAATTGTTTAAAATGTAGTAGTTTCATTAGTATTTGTTCATTATTAGTATTTTCAGTAGTAGATCCTTAGTTTAGGGCAGCTGTGGCTCAGAAGTTAGAGTCATCCACTTATTTGAAGGTCGGTGGTTCGACTGGTGTTCAGTCAACCGTTGCTTGAGTTGTGCGATTGGTTATCTCTCCTATATTTACATATTTGACTGTGACCAGTATTGTGTTGTAAATTCACAAGAATACACTGGTGGACTGTACATATGCTGTAATTCTAAAATACAGTATAAACATAAAGCCATTTGCAGATGAAGCTGCTGCCAGTTAATTACTGTAAGTTTACAGTGAAAAGTTTTACAGTGTAGGTTTGGTGTTTTTTTTTTGTGTTGACAAGCTTTCAAACTAAAAGCGCAGCTGAAAGAGAAATAAGCAACTCTAAAACAGCACCTGAGCTTTTTTCAAGCAACATTAACAGGCAATTATCTACTTGAACTGTGATTTAACAAAAGAAAAGTTCCTGAGGTAGTTTCTGCCTCTCTGCAAATGCCATAATCACATACACAATGAACTCTTTTACAGCAGCCCTTAAGAGCTCTCCATCAAAATGGCAAATCAGCTTCCATAGCCAGCCATAAAGCACAATAAAAGCAGCAGCTTGCGTGCCAATCTACATAAACCATCAGGCTCTCTCTGTTTGAGTTGTTGAGGTTGACATATAACTCTGTATGTGTGTGTGTGTGTGTGTTTTTGTGCTTTACGAGAGGGTGTGAGTGAGCACATGTACTGTAGACCACAACAGAAGACACACAAGCCACAAAGTGACAGTGGATGGGATTTCTCAAGCAGGTGTTGTTTGGTTTTTTTGGTGGAGGAGGAGCGATTGCTCTGGTGAGAGTTCACACAATCCGATAGATACAGAACAGATAACCAGACTCAGCTCGACTCCACTTTGAGGTAAATTTACAGAGAGATCTGAACAGTGTTCTGCTGTTTTAATGTCATACGGCAACAGCTGTCGAGTTGTCGTAGTGGTTCAGAAGGTTGGTAGGTCGATCTTCAGCCCCTGCAGTCATGTCAAGGTGTCCTTGGGCAAGATACTAGTCCCCACTGTTCCCACTGGTTGATTGTGTGAATGGTTATCACTCCCAATGAGGTGGTGCAAGGTCCAAACCATTGCTCCTGTATGAATGTGTGTATGAATAGGTAAATGCTGGCTTGTGTTATAAATTGTTTTAAATTGTCAATCAGACCAGAAAGGTCTCACCTAAATAAATTCAGATTACCATTTTAGTAATAAGTATTACGGTAAAATTCTTTAATTATTAATAAATAATGTATATTCAAATAAAGTAAATATACAGTAATTTGATGACAAAATTAAGAGGAATACAGTATTAAACTTTATGTTTAGTAAATATACAGTAATTCTAAAACACAGAAAAAAACTGTAAAGAATACAGTATTTTGCAGGTGAATCTGCAGACAGTTAATTACTGTGAATTTACAGTATTAAGTTTTTGCAGTGCCCCACACAGGATTCTTCAAGTCCCACTGTAAAGTAAATCCTATCCATGGTAATGCAAAACCATGCATATGTGAATATATGCAGACTTCGTCTTACTCTGTCCTAAAAATATGTCAAACAAATAAATGGTGCATGTACTGCTATGTTGCTGGTTGTCATCCCTCTACATCCTCATCTGATGGCCGCGGGTGACTGATTTCTTGCCTGGGTGCCTGGAGTGGGACGGGCAAAGAGGAGAAACTCTGGCCCCATCCCAGTCTCCAGTTTTAATGAGCGCTCCGATCACAGGAGCAAAAAGTCCAGGTGGAGCTTGAACACACGCCGGCTGGTCCAAGGTTGCTTTTCAATGACAGAGTAACGATTCGGGAGTTACTTTTTTAACGCCAGGAGGAATATTTTAACTCCTCAGGTAGGTTCACCTTGATTGCTGAGCGGAGATGAGGGTTTTTGAGCAGAGAGCTACAATCCAGCTTCTTCTATGAACTCGGGTTTTCGTGTTTGCTGCTGCGCGGCATGAATTGTCCACTTTTTTTCTGATGCGTATAATTGCGCGTAATTGCTGTCGACTGCGTCCAAACCAGTTTTAGGACTTTACGCTGTCGCGCTTTTTCTTTTTATTAACATTTTTCTTCTGCAATTTTTGACTCTGGTTCATCTCAGCTGAGCTTGTGAGGTTTGACAGGCAGCCCGTATAAACGTACTGCTGTTTAGATTTATGGTTTGTTTTACTTTCTCCTCAACTTTGTCTTTTCTTCTGGTTAACACCCGTTCCTCTTTTCTAAAAGGAGGTTTTTAGTTGAATGAATATGGTTTATTGATTCTGCAGCCTGTGAAAAATGATCCAGCATTTTTTTTTCTAGCCTTTATTTTGAAATGACCAATTTTTCCATCATAACAATCAGCAACCCTGAGAAGCGGGTTCTTCCGCTTTTGATTTTATTCCTATAAATTGTGTTTGACATTTCCTTATGTCTGCTTTCTGATGATCCTGCATGATTATACGGAGCCTGATTAAGCCCAGCTGGTCTCTATACAGTGTGTCCAGAAGCAGACTGCAGGCTGTGGCTTGCACTGACGCTTTGCCAAGAATTAAAGTAATTCAGACAGTTCTGCTTGATAAACACTGTCCTAGCAGCAGCAGCAGCCCAAAAGAATACAAAAGTGACCTTGTAGAGACTTGTTGGTTCTTTCGTGTGTCTGATCACTCTGATGGTTCTTGGCTTGTTGCTACAACACTTTGCACATCCAACCTGCCTATAGTACGTTTCTGACACCTGTAAATGCAGGGATTTAACTCTCCCTGGCACTGGGAGTGTGTTATACCGACTCACTGCAGGCATACCATCGCTCAGGAAGGCACTGAGTTCAAGGCTGGCCATAATACTTACTTAGTCCCCTTTGCATTCACATTGGCCACCCTGGACAAGGAATGTGGGTGCTGCTGAAATGGAGGAAGAAATAAATAAAGTCCTTATGTTTTGGCGTGAAGCTACATGGCCCTCCAGTCCATCATTACTGATGACTTTTAGGGGTGAAAATGTGAAGAAGAAAAAAAGCCTATCATTGGTTATCAGAAACTCCCCTCAGACACTTCTAAGACTGTGCTGCAGCAGTCAAGTGTGTGTGGCCTGTCCATGATTTAAGAACCACTGTGTGCTGACCTTATCCTTAAAGATAAGTACAAACAGCAACTGTATCCCATGTGCACCATAGTCACTGCATACCTGTGACACTATAGTATATCCTGCATTATGTTGTTTACCTGCAGGAGCCGAAAATGTTAATATCAGTGCAAAAGCAGCCCAATGGGCTTGGTGGGAAAAAAACACGTTGTCCTTGTGTAATGTCAGTTGGGGTTGTAGGGTCTCATTGTAGTGAGAATCATATCTTGGAATGAATTGCGCTTTAATTCCTCAAACTATGTGACCTGTCAGAGCGGCTGGGTTCAGGAGGCCTCTGCACAGAACCATTTGTCTTTTTGCAGCAACTGTAAATCACTTTGCTTATTTTTTTTTCCTCAAAGTTAATAGGGAGTGTGTTTGATTTGTGTCGCCACCCAGCATAAATAAGACAAAGGAGATGCTCGGTTTGGCGGAAAATGATGGTGTATGCAAGATATATATCCCCTATAAAGTATGAATCCCTCCCAGTGTGTGATTTATGCTGGTAGTAAGTTGTGAGTCTGAAAGCCCTCACATACCACAGCCCTCTGCAAAACATGCGATAAGATATCCCAGACCTCATTCTCTGTTTGTTTATTTTTGATCCTTCAGGTGAATGTGTGTGAGAGAGATTGTGTTCCTTCTGGATCCATGATATAGTACAGGAATCTCCCCACAGTGTTTGTCAAAGGATATCATTTGCCCCGTGTTTCATTGCCTGAAGGTGGCATTTAGAGGCGCGCGCTGACAGCACAAATTAAGATGTCTCAAATTGTTGTCATTTTTGACATTTTGTTTTTTCCTACAATGATGTTAGTCTTTTCTCGGAGGAATCAGGAAAAGAGCCTCTGAACGAGGGAGCATTTGTATAATAAAAGTACATACAGTACAGTTTCCCATCCACTTGAATGGGAAACTGTGTCCAAATTTTTGACTGGTACTGTACATTGCACATTGGGGTTCATGGTTTTCCCAGGTTTGCTTTCCTTGCAGCTGTCTATCAGTTTAGTAGTGTGTATTACCCAGTGACGTGACTCACCCCCGTATGTCTCCTGTACTGTAGAGGTGCATCTGTCCCAGCTTGTTCCCAGCCTCACTTGGCAAGGACAAATGGTAGTACTGATTGAGCGGCAATGATCTACCTGCCAAAGCACATCGCTATGGAAAAATCCCGTCAGTGCTCATGAATGTCAGATATCAATGCAAAACTGCTTTAGGGGAAGTCCTACTGTATGCCAACTGCAGTTCTATTGTGTACTAATTCTAAAAGTATCTTCATTAGATGAGAAATAACTTCACAAAAAAGCACCTCATAGACCCAAGAGTATCATATGTAGAATCTGCTATCGAGAACTTAGCATTGAAACATGTGGTCCTGTTAGCTTCATCAAGCCGTGACCTCCGACTGTCACCGGGGCAGTTTGCTGCTGAGTGTGAAGTGGCTGGGATGAGAATCACTGGGAGGATACCCCAGGGTAGACCCTGGAGGGATGGGCTGGAGGGATTGTATCTCTCGGCTGGCTTTGGATTGCCTTGGCGTACCCCCAGAAGAGCTGGAGGAGGTTGCTGGGGAGAGGGAGATTTGGCCTTCTCTGCTGAGACCGCTGCCCCCTGCGACCCAGACCCGGATAACCGGAAGAAAATGGACGAATGGATGGATGGAGCAGAAATTAATTTGGAGAAATTGCATTTTCTTTTTTCTGCCACCTTCTGCTCTATTGAGTGATTTTATTTGCTGATTAAATTATGGGTGTACTATGCATAAATCTGCACGCCAGCAGGATAAAGGCACAATAAAATCAATGACTGATTGCAGTTGTTAAAAACCTTCATTTATCCAGGGAAGAGTTCTCTTCTTCAGGAAACTCCTTTTACATTTCCACATTTCTGCTTGACAACGGCCCACTGCAACCACAGTCTGCTCTGCTGGCCACTGAGAAGCTCGCTGGAGCAGATAGAGGTTAAAGACCTTGTTCGAGGGCACCTCATTAACTATTACTAACGATCAGCCTGTCCTCACTAAGATTTATCCTCCTGGAATCCAACAGGCCTCAGTCCCAGAGCTCAGAATCGGCTACCTCTCATATTGAATTCAGCCCTCAGCCTGTGTAAGACTTTCCCAAGTCATCTGTCCAAACTCTTTGCCTTGTTAGTTATCAGCAGTGCTATCATTAAGCAGCAGGTCTGCCATGTCTGGAATGACGTCTTCTCTTCTTGCGAACACAGGCTTCAACTTTATGTCCTTACATGTGTACACAGAGAGACATTTCCTGTGTCTCCTGTAAATCCAGCTTGATGTGGTCGTTGGTGTCACACAAGCAAGCCATTTGATTGAACACAGTTCCCCATCCCATACACATTAAATTACAGCTATGGGTGCTCTTTAATTGAGTCTGACACAAGGAGGACTCTCACAAACAATTGTGACATACAGTCCAGATGTTTGCCGTGGAGATCCTGATTGGCGCTTATTTTCAGGTTTTTAACCCAAATAACCGGAACAGGAAACACTGAGATACAATCCCAGAGAGGAAAGCGCAACAACATGATTTATAATAAGTGTTTTCAAAATATTATTGGGTTCTGGAAAGTGTATCTGGGTGGCAAAAGTTAGCTCTGTCTTGTTTCCAGCTGTAACTAAAACCCTTGACACACTCGTAAATGTTGGTCAAAGTTACTCTCAGCAGGCAAGCAGACAGCAGAAATTGGTTTTCAGACCACAGCGGTGAAATTCGGCTCTTTCTCCTCTCCCTTTAGGGTTGGGAGGTTACACAAGGACATCTGGCTGACCTGCTGAACCGGCGCACCACCCATCATGAACAAAGCATCACTCACTGCCATCTGCCTCGGTGAGCAAACTGTCTCTCTGCAGGTGTTCAATGTATCACGAGTGACTACAATTCTTCATATTTCCAAAATAGTCCGAGTGATGTCTCCTTCGGAATCACTTTTCACACCATCAAGCGACAGCATCCATTGACATAGGTCTTGTGTGGACAACAAACACACTGATGATGATGTTATTTTGTCTCCTATTGTGTGAAACTCCCTCTGCCTCACCCGCAGCGCTCCTCCTGTCCTCTGTTTGCTGGGCCAAGCCTAACGGATCGAAGAACAAGAAACCAAAGCAAGGTAGACGTCATCACATGCAAGCCTACAACCTCTGTTAGTGTCAGTGTCGTAGTCTCCACTGCAGTCACTATTAATTCACAATGGTGAATTCCTAAGGTAGAAGCTTCCAATATTTATCTATAGGCTTCAAATGATGTTATCTTATGATAAGATATAGTGATAATCATGATCCCATGGTGATTTTTTTAAATGTTATTATATAAAAATGTACTTTCTGTATTAATCCCAGTTAGAATTGAGTTGTGAGTTAAATTATAGACCTGACTAAAACTCATTGCTATTAGGCCTCCAACTAACATTATATAGTTCTGCTGATTGTTTTCTAGATCAATCAGTCAATGAATCATTTGTTTCATAGAAATGATATAAATAGATTGTGAAAAATTAATTTTATGCTTTCCTCAAACCAAAAACCATGTCATGAAATGTATTATTTTATCAGACCAACTCTCTAAAATGTATAGATTTTCAATTTATTATCACACAAGACAAACATAAGTAACAAATACTCACATGTCATGAGCTGAAACTAATCTGAAAACATAATTTTGAACTTATTTATTTATTTACATTGCTGTAAATGTGCCAGGGTTAGTCAAGGGGTTATTTTTCATCCGTAGTCGATGGACAGATGTTACAAAGTCACCCTTAAAAACAGAATATTAAATTATTATTCCCAAGTTATTCATCATTTGTGAGCATGCAGAACAAAGGGAAGAGGAAATACTAAAGTTAAATGAAACATCATTCAGGACACAATACTAAAATGTCAAGTACTATTTAAAACATGTAATACAGGGACTAATAAAACAACACATGCCAAACAAATAAATGCACAAAAATAATATTAAAAGAAAACATGGACTAAAGACAACATTGTGCTACATTGTTAGAATAGAAACTGACTAAAAACATGCAAAGCAGAAGCACAGACATAAAAGAATGACAAATATAAAAAACAAACAAATCAGTCTGACACAGAAAAACAACACTAAAAACATGCAAAAACAGGTACATGAGGACCAAATCTTGTCTTGAACCATCTCGCTCTTCCTCTTCTTCTCTCAGTCATTCCAGCCATAGAGTGTGATGTGAGAGCAGGAAAGATCAACCTTCCAGAGTTCATAGTCAAATGTCCTGCACACTGTAAGGAAACGAAGCAGCAGGTCTATGGGACAGGCGTGTTTGCCTCCATTTCCAGCATCTGCAACGCAGCCATCCACAGGTGGGCGGATGAATGTGAAACAAAGTCTGTATGGCAGTCAAAGTTGTCTTTGAACAGATACATCTGCTAATCTTTTGTGTTCACAGTGGCGTCATCACCAACACAGGAGGGAAGGTGATAGTGAGGAAGATGGCCGGGCAAAACGTCTACAAGGGCAGTAATTCCAACGGAGTGCGCTCCTTGTCTTTACCTAAGTGGAGGGAGTCATTTGTTGTCTCAGGTAATGATGAAGTAAACAGTGTTAAACACAGTTCTGTAGGCTTAGCCCTCCAGCCAACATCTGGCTCTGCTGTGTTTCAGTGGGGAAGCCTAAGAAAGGAGTGATCTATCCATCTACTCTGGACTACGTCCCTTCAAGACCGACCTACGTGAAAACGAGTGAGGAAGGCTGTTTGTGAACACATTTTATATGTGGACATGCTTTTAGGTGCATTACATTTAGTTTGTTAATGAATAGCGTGACACATATCCAGTTTCATAATGATAGGACAATTTGATTAAGACCCACTAATCGATGATTTGGTGATTTGTAATTCAAAAGAGTAATGAGTGCAAACAGCGGATCAATAAGTGCCAAAAGGATCAAGAAACCTAGACATCTAAAAACTTTCACTTTCCAGCAGTTTTAGCCCAGGTTTAACCCGGACATCTATAATCTGTCGGCCTACAAATCATCAATGCGTTCTTGAGACAGAATGTTACTAGATACACATCCAGGAGCTTGATTCATGTCTGAGCGCTGCGGTCTAGTGAAGAATGTCAAGAATGCCTTACTACACTGCGCTTACTGTAGACGCTCTTCCTCCCGTCCATCAGTCTGGTTCACCTTTCTGTGGCATCTCCCTTCAGGTCAAAAGGAGAGCAAAGCCCCTGCCGTCACCACAGCGCTGCCTATGACAACAACACCTGAACCCACCACAACTACAACACCTGAACCCACCACCACCTCCGCCACCACAGCAGCTCCCACCACCACCACCACCACTCCTACGACTGCATCTCCACCACCACCCACTACTACCAAGGCTCGAGCTGCTGTCCATAAAGTCAGAGATGCAGGTGATTAAAACAAGCACACACTTATACTTTACTTATTTTTTTAATTCATTCATGCACAACAATCACTTCTTTCTTCTAAATCAGTGGATCAGTGAATGTTATGTGGAGGATTGTGTATTTACTTGGATGCAGGATGCTGTTAATGATCCAGTAATGCCGATCCACACAGAGGATCCACTGCAGCCAGAGTGCCGCCTAGCTGACAAATCACTAACACTAGAAGCTTGTAACTTAAAATGCTGTTTGCCAGAACAAGCTTTCATTTGTGGGGAAACTGAGTGATGTAGATGAATGATTGCTGCTAGTAATAGCAAATCACAACCGCAATTAACACAGCTGGTCTGTGATGAAGTTTGTGCACTTGATCACCAGACCGATCATCACTCTTATTAAATAAAACGTAATCACACGATAATCATGGTGAGTCATCTGTCCTGTTGTGGATACACAGCTACAGTGAGTAGACAATGCTGCAGTATCTTCAGGCATGCGTGTACATGAGATGGGCTGTGTGCCAGACAACCTCCCAGTCGTTTCTCTCTACTTCATTTTCTGTAACATTATCTCTTCCCTCTCCATATCGGCACCCTATTGGTCTTTCTTCTGTCTAGGCAGCAGTCACCCATACCTTGCCTCTGTGGCGTCCGCAAGTTCACGTAAGTGAAGCAAAGCAAACGGGGTCAGTGTTGGGATTTTTTGGTGGCATGTGCCGTGGTGTAGCCTTACTGTACACTGGGATGTGCAGGAACATGCATTTACTATGGAGTGTTGGCTTCACATAATGTGCATCAGGTTTCAAATTTGCTACAGTTGCATCTTACTTACAATATTCTTTTGTCAAAATATGCCCACACTGTGTTATTCTCAACACTGGTATAGGACAGTCACAAAATGGTCAAGGAAAGAGTTTCAGCCAAGGTATGTCATTACTTTCACTGATTGTGCAGCTCTTGGAAATTCCTTTACAGCACATGTAATAATTCAAATTTAACTAAACCTTGGCATTTCTTCAAAGTACTCAGAGGAAGTTCCTATCCGAATAGATTCCCACAACGTGCCGGCGCAGGTAAACCAAGCTATGATCTTCCTGATGTGTCTTTTTTCATTTCATTCTTTCATGTTTTGTCTCAACATTTGCTCTTTGCTCTGATACGTTAACTCAGCATGGCTTCTCTGCACTGTATGTGGACAGCGAGACTTCTAACACAGGATCATCAGTCCATCTATTGTTCTGTTTCAAGTAAAACACCAGAGAATTACTAGATTCCACGAGGTAGACATTGTATTAGAAGGTATTTATTACCTTTTCCTCTCGATTATTATGTAATATTTCCATGAGAACAACTCTTTAACTAGAGTCCATGACTATTCTAGCAGCTCTGTTAGACTGCACTTGGGCATAGTTGTGTTTTGAGCTACATGCTAACATGCCCACAATCATAATGGCATATGCAGATGTTTAGCAGGAAATCTTTACACACTATAGCATAGCATATGGCGTGCAGCACAAACACAACTAGAGCACATACCTCCACCAAGCAAATTTTAATCCTACTATGGCCTGCTCCATGACCCGCCCTACTCTGCCTCTGATTGGCTTGGTGTGACAATGATGTTTGTCACACAGCCCCTCACTGAAATAACTTTAATTAAGTGAGAAACGTCATCGTCAAACCAAGCTAAGAGTAGGGCGGGTCATAGCATTGCCATAGTAGGATCCATACCATCTTCTAGATGGTATGGATCTTCTAGATGGCCTCAAAATCGAATCAACTGTTCCACCTCTCTACAAAATTTTATTGAAATTGTTTCTCCGTGACAAAATCACATTATCATCATACAGTAGATACTGTAATATTCTTTTTATCTGGCTGCACAGATAAACACATGACTGTTATTTCATGTTTCATAACGTGTCCCCCATCTTGGTCCCAGGTCTGCGCAGACAAGACACAGGATCGGCTATCAGGAGACAACCATCCTCACCAGTTGGCCCAGGTCAGCCTCGTCATTAACACACACTCACACACACACACACACACACACACACACACACACACACACACACACACACACACACACACACACACACACGCACACACACACACACACACACACACACACACACACACACACACACACACACACACACACTGACTGGGAATGCTGGTCAGGGGCAGCACAGGGGCCAGAAGTCTTTGTTGGAACAAGAATCCAGGAGCTGTAGACCGCTGTAAGTCTGACCCTCGTATCCACACCCATAAGCGCCTGTGATCTTCACCCCTGGGTCACCACTAATCCACTCCCATCAAACATCTCAGCTAACATTCCTTTCACGGTAACTGCTTTTCTCTGTCATCAGGCATGTCCTTTCAATCATGTTTTCATTCCCTGAGATTAAAGGAGCCCAGAAAGGTCCTGTAAATACACCCAGCATATATCCTTTTGTTTTTGATATCATGCTGCAGAGAAAATACCCTCAGCTTCGCTCAACTCAAAGCAGCTGAGCTGCGTTTGTGGATGGAACCCCCAACCTGAAGCTCTCTTTTGCCCCCTTTCTCCCTCCTTCTCCTCTATTATTCTTTCTGCCTGTTTCTCATTGCTACAAGCAGCTTTTAACAAGGTTCAGCCAGCCCCACCCGAACGGACTCTAACCATGAGTCAGTCCAGTCTTGGTAAGTATCTCCAGACTGTGAGCGGGAGTCCTCAAACAGTACTATGAGACACGTTCACAGACGTAGACAGGTCTGATCAAGCAGGAGGAACACGAGCGTAACAGAACTCTGGTTGAGATGTTTCATAAAGCTGCAGTAATGTTTACTGTCTGTAAGATGCTGTGGATCACGGCCTGGACATCCTTTAGAAATTAGGGTACAAGAGGAACTGTACCCAACATTTCAAAAAGTGAGCAGTGAGTATGTTGATATGCCTCAAAGATGAGCAATGGTGTGATCTCGTTGTTCTGGATTCACCTTGTGCCATATCGTCGTGATTCTGAGACGGCAGTGAACTTTCTCTTTTAGATAAGACCACGATGAGAAACGCGCTCTGTCAGTGCCGTAATAACATCTTATGACGGATCCCATCTGGTCTGGCCTGTTGTAAATGCTTTCAGAGCGGGAGAGAGATGAAAGCAGGCGCAACAGCAAGTGGTCCAGAGCTGCTCCCAGAGAGGCGTATGACCCAGTCCACAGCACTGCAGGATCTGGGTTCATTCTCCTGCCTGTCAGGAATAGAAAGCTCTTGGCCTTCAAAAACCAGGCGAGGTTTGGCCCACTTAGGAATATGCTTCTTTTTGCCTCTGTGGAATGCAAAACCATGGATCCCTAAAATTAGACAGAACTATATCCATTTTAATGATGGCTGATTGCATTATGTGGTTTCTGAGACACAGTGTGGTTTCAAACTGGTGCATCTTTTATCTGACCGACCCATTTTCACTGAGGCTGAAGAGTGTGAAGTATCTATAATAATGTCACACTTTATTGATTCCCTTAGGGAAATTCTTTATGCTGAAGGTCAGAGGTCAGAGGTCAGGACCAGCTACACTGCGGCGCCCCTGGAGCCAGCAGGAGTTCAGTGTCTTTCTCAAGGACACTCCAGCAGGGAGGACACTGTCTGAACTTGGGAGTGTTGAACTCAACCAGATGTTTGAATTTATTGCTGAGCATCGAGGAAATGTTGTGATCCATCTGAGCCTCTCATATGTAATGAGATACGCCTGCTTGACAACCACAAAGGCTCGTGAAAAAAACCTCTTGAATGATGCTAAGATTTCTGTTTATGTTAGATGCAAGTTGACTCAAAGAAAAAAAGGAATATTACCCACAATCCTGAGCCACAACCAAAGGTGAGGATCAGTATCCCCCTGATCCTGCTCTGACCTTCTGGCCGCAGTGATCACTGAAGTGGCCATGATCAGTAGAGTTGAGTCCAATCCTTTTAAAGCACCTATTTCATTAGAAAGAACAACATTACTGTCTGCTGTACAGCACAGGCCTTTGACCAGCAGCAGATTAGTCTAATCTCTGCGTCCTACTATCTACACTGTCCCTGGTTTGACATCAACTTTAGAATAATACTCCCATGCTTCACTGGCCCGCTGGCTGGGCTCTTGTCCTGGTCAACAAAGGCCCTGCTCATTCGGTACCACTGGATGGGAACCTCACAGGCCAGGCTGCATGTTTGTGTAAGCTACCCGTCCACCGCAGGGAGGAGTTGGCTGAAGTGTGCAGTCATGGCTCAGGCAGTTAAGACATATGCAATGCGCTGTTGTGGTTTCGCTCAGCTGTTTTACCTCCTGGTGTTCGATTACATTTTGATTAACCTTGAGCCAAGCAACAAACTACCAAAAGTTTTTTTTACCACAATAGTTTGATGCCAAGAGCATCACGTCGAAAAACAGAAAAATGAGACGCATGTTTTCCCAGAAAGGTGGGCTTCCTCCGTCTCTCTAGCCAACAGGTAAAAAGAATGAGCAAAATGTAACTGAAACTACCTCCAGTCACTCAGTCACTGTCTGTATGAGTGGCTCCTGTGTGTTTGTCTGACTCAAGGCTGAACATCTTGTGCACACCCCACTGATCAGGTGTCAGGTTTAAGTGGAGGTCACAAGTATGCTCCTCCTGGATGCTCATCCTGAACACAGCTTTCTGATCTTCCCCCTGCACAGCTTTTCCCAGAAGGGATTGGTCCCCCCCTTCGTTTCCTCGTGCTGATTGGTTCCCTGGAGCTCGACGACCAACAGGTACCAGATACAAAATAGATCATCCTTCTTCAGCAATTCCTAAACTTTATTTATTTTAGATATAATTGTTTTCTTTGATTTTCAAACTGACTGGCATGAGTGTAGTATTTGTAATGAAATGAATGTTATCAAGGTAGGTGTTGAATTGTTTAATGGAAAAGAGCCACTTTGAAAGTCACTTTAGCAATTAAGCATTTTTAGTATTGCAATTAAATATGACAAAACAAGCTAAGACTACAACAATGCTAGTGACCCTGTAAGACTAAGCAGTCCCTTGAGCTAAATGCTAACATTAGCCCAACTACAGGTTTACAACATGGATGTATTAAGTGAGATTCTTCTTATAATACATTCATGGTTTACAATAACAATGCTAACACTGGTGGTTAACCATGTTCACCATCGTAGTTTGCCAAGTTAGCATGCTAACATGAAGTAATTATTAAATACACAGAGCAGCAGAGGCTGACGGGAATGCCATTAGCTTAAGGCATCATTAAGCACCCTGAATGTAACCCTTGTAGCTGCTGATGCCTCCACCTTCTCTGCCGTACATTCAGATGTTAGTTATGCAGCTCCAGACTCAGGATACACATGGAGTGAGACGGACACACCTGAGGTTACAGGTAAGTTGAACTGACTCGAGGGCTGCCTCCTTTGCATGTGCAAACACAGCATGCTTGTGTGAGTGAGACAGTTAGCGATCTGCTGACAAAGTATGTGTTGGACTGGCACCATCTGTGACTACATGCAGTGTGCCTCTCAGGGACATACATGCCATCTGCCTGCCATATGAAAGATTCCTGTAAGTAAGTGTGGAAGAGAAGAGCACAGGGCAGGTTTACATGTGTGAGAGAGTCGTGATGGTTCTGCACAAAGCTGTTGTTTCCTTTGGTCTGGGATTGGTTGGAAAGAATATGTGACCAATCACAACCATGGAAGTGTGTGCTTTTCTCTTTGAAGTTGTGGGAATACTAATGGGTTTTACAACATCCTCCTCTAGCTTGGGATCAGAGGCCTGATATCTCAGAATATGAGCGCTGGTTTTATAACTTTGGACCATACCGTAAGTGTTTTTCTATTTTTGTTTATTGGGAACTAACAAGCCTTGGGGCTCAGCTTTTATAGTGACATGTGTATAGATTGGGATTCTGCAGATGTAAAATGTGTTTGACTGTTTTCTCTCACTGGATGCACTTCACACATCTTCACAGACATAACCTCACTCTCATGTCCCCATTTAATTGTCTGACACAGAGCCACTGAGATTTTTTTTCTTGTGCCATTTATTGTTTAAATGACATTGGTTGTGTGATTAAATATAAATAAAAAATGTCATTTTGACATTTTAGGTGAGATGTCCCTCTGGGTTTATTCATATAACCTGCACATTAATTTGTATCAGTAAATAATAATAATAATAACAATAACAACTACACTGTTGTTGTTGTTGTTATTATTATTATTATTATTATTATTATTATTACTGATCAAATTAATGTGCAGGTTATATGAATAAACCCAGAGGGACATCTCACAGTGAAACATGGTGCTGGTGGGAGCAGGCTGTGATGTCATGGTGTGTTTACATGAATTTCACATGTGCCACTGATGTCTTTACTTATAGTGCCTCGCTCCACTGACTCAGATGGCAACCGTAAAGTACCACTGGATACCACCCACACTAGAGGTGAGCAGTGGTTACCATGGATACAAAAACCTGTATGTATCTAATGAGGCCTCAGCTTGAGCACAACATATTGCATTGCAAACTTCATTCAAACTTATTTCAGTCTTTTTCTCTGTTATTCAATAAGTACTGATTTAACTATACTGAACAAAAATATAAACACAACACTTTTGTTTTAGCTCCAATTTTTCATGTGTTGAAAGCAAAGATCTAAGACTTTTTCTATGTACACAAAAGGCCTATTTCTCTCAGATTTTGTTCACAAACTTGTTTAAATCTGTGTTAGTGAGCACTTCTCCTTTGCCGAGATAATCCATCCACCTGACAGGTGTGGCATATCCAGATGCTGATTAGACAGCATGATTATTGCACAGGTGTGCCTTAGGTTGGTCACAATAAAAGGCCACTCTAAAATGTGCAGTTTTATCTTGAAAAGAGACATTTAGAGGCACTGAAGTGTCAGTATCTGGTGTGACCACCATTTGCCTCACGCAGTGCAACACATCTTCTTCGCATGGAGTTGATCAGGTTGTTGATTGTGGCCTGTGGAATGTTGGTCCACTCCTCTTCAAATTCTCGGAAACGACTTTGGAGACGGCTTATGGTAGAGAAATGAACATTCAATTCACGGGCAACAGCTCTGGTGGACATTCCTGCAGTCAGCATGCCAACTGCACGCTCCCTCAAAACTTGCGACATCTGTGGCATTGTGCTGTGTGATAAAACTGCACATTTTAGAGTGGCCTTTTATTGTGACCAACCTAAGGCACACCTGTGCAATAATCATGCTGTCTAATCAGCATCTTGATATGCCACACCTGTCAGGTGGATGGATTTTCTCGGCAAAGGAGAAGTGCTCACTAACACAGATTTAAACACGTTTGTGAACAAAATTTGAGAGAAATAGGCCTTTTGTGTACATAGAAAAAGTTTTAGATCTTTGCTTTCAACACATGAAAAACTGGAGCTAAAACAAAAGTGTTGCGTTTATATTTTTGTTCAGTATATGAGTAGAGCTGAAAAATTAGATGTCATATTTTCCATTTACATAGACGGAACCAAGAAACCTCCTTTTTTATAGCAATAATGTTGTGTGATATTAGTTACTCGCTGCTTTGAGGAAGAAATGTGCTAATGCTAAGCTGTAATGACTTCATCTACTGTATGCAGTGGAGCCAGTAGATGCCTGGAAGCCAGAAGCAAACCTTTATGAATCAGGTAAGATTACATGCACACACAGCCCCCTCTGAACAAGTCCCTTTGCCAGTAAGTCCTCATTTTACTGTAAGGCTGTCCAAAGAAAAGCATCTGGCTCCCTGCTCAGCCTGTAATTGTAGGGATTCGGTCAAAGTCAAATGGCACGACTGCTTGAGGATAAAATCAGTTCCTGTTTGGCATATTTTTTGCCACAACAAATACTGGCTATGGTTTAGCATCTCTGGAAAGTGGACAGCTGGGAATGCACCAGGTTCAGTGAATATTTTACTCAGCTTTCATGTTGATTCTGCAAAAACTGGAGGCTTTTTAGTCAGAGAATGGACATTTTTGGACCTTATATTTTTATCTACATGATCTCTTATTCCCTAGGTGGTGAAAATCTAAATTTTTAACTCTGAGAATTCATATGTCAATGATTTTGTAAGTGAATTTTTTTTTAAACTGTCTGGGTAGATTTAAATAGAATTGCAGAATACTGCTTTAAAGACATTTATTTATTTTCAGGCTTCAATGTGAGAGAGCAAGAACCTGTACCCAGAGCACCTGAGCCTGTGTCACAGGGAGACCCAAGTATGTATCTCCTCCTCCTTCAAAGTCACTATGTATAGAACTGGTATTTAATTATTGCATCTTTTAAATTGTTATGGCCTAAGATTGAGCAATTCTGGTGGACATTGGTGCAAATGATTTATTTCAGTGTCCCTGCATTAAAATCTGTAGTGTGCATTAAAGGTACCCTGTAGATTTTGTTCTGCAAACAAACACAATCAATGTAAACTTCATCATTTCTGTTGTTCTGAGTTTTTCCTACTATTAGTTTGTTTTTCTTTTTTTGCAGATTGTAAGGTGGACCTGGTCTTCCTGATGGATGGGAGCTGGAGCATTGGGAAGAGGCGCTTCAAGATCCAGAAGGACTTCCTGTCTGAAGTGGCTCAGACCATCAACGTGGGTTTGGCTGGACCCATGATGGGCATCATCCAATATGGGTAACCTCATTGCTTTTGTTGGGTTGCTATTCACCATTTTTTGTTGAAAACAAATAACATATGGTTGCTTGTTGTTTTGTCTGAAGAGATGACCCGGTGACTGAGATCAGTCTGAAGTCTTACTCCAGCTCCAGAGAGGTGAAGTCAGCCGTAGATAAGATTGTGCAGAAGGGAGGCCTCTCCAATGTGGGTGAGTGACCCGCTGTCAGCTGCCAGCTACAGTAAAAGCCTACAAACACAAGTGTGAAAGTGAAAGGGGTGCAATTTTCACATGCTTTACTAGTGGAGCACATTTTCACATGCAAGGATGGAATTAAATCTAAATTTGCTGCGAGACACTGTTTGCTAAATTACACCCCTGCTTTCTGTAGGCCGTGTTTTTCCTCTAACCGAAAAGTATTTGGTTTTACCAGCCTGTGGGGGTCAGTTTTCAGAAGCAAGGGATGTTTGTCTGTTTTGGTTGGTGCGTCAGCATTCATCCTCTGCCACATGTGTCTTTATGACTCGCTAAGTTTTCTATTTATACAAATAGTGTTGTTTGCCCAGAAATACTCTCTAATCATACAACAGTGTGATGGTCTTAAACGCTTCAATAGAGTCTCTTCTCTTTTTCCATCCTGTGACCACCAACAACACTGTGACCGACTAAATGATAGGATGTCACTATTTTTGTGCTGATAGACAGTAAAAGCAAACTTGTATGAAATGCACAGGGTGCAATGTAAAGTTTTTATAAGGCACACAGGAGTTTTTATAGATGGTTGTTTCTGTACATGTTGTGAAACAACACAAGACGTGTGCTCGAAACGTCTGAATGTGGATTAAGATCACTTACAACTGTATGTCCAAAACAGTTGGGACATTATGTGCAATTTAATACAGTACGAATATAAGATATCTAATATTCAAACTGATAAACTTTATTGTTTTTTTACACATATACGGTCATTCTTAATGTGATGCCTGCAACATGTTTCAAATAAAACGTTGGGACAGGTTTATGTTTACCGTTGTGTTTCATCACCTTTTCTTTTAACAACAATCAGTAAGTGTTTGGAAAGAGACAACACTAATTGTTGAAGTTTTAAAGTAGAATTCTGTCCCAGTCTAATACCTGGAGTCTTTTCCTCTGAAGCCACGCTGTTGTATGGCAGCAGAATGTGGCTTTATTGTCTTGCTGGAACAAATCGGGACGTCCCAGAAAAAGACGTCGTCTGGATGGCAGCATGTTAAATTCCTCTTTACTGCACGTTGTGAAACGTTCTTAAACTTTGCTTTCACAGATTTCCTCAAAGTGTTGAACCTCACCCCATCTTTGGTAGTGAATGACTGAGTCTTTCCAGGATTCCCCTTTCATACTCAATCATGATACTGTCAGCTGTTACCAATGGACCTCTTTACCGGTGGAATGGTCCAATCTGGTGTTTTTTAGTATTAGACAACTTTCTCAGTCTTTTGCTGCCCCGACTTGTTGCTGGAAAACATTCAAAATAAGCATGTATTGACAAAAAATCTTTACTACTACTTTACTTTAGATACTGCTTTCAATTGAGCCGAATGTCATAAAGGATTAGGAAATCATCACATTCTGTTTTATTAAAGTTTTACAGAGCGTCCCAACTTTCTTGGAATCAGGGTTGTACAAAAACATTTACTTTCATTTCATATTCTACAGTCCATGTGTGTCTTTATTCACTTGTTGACTGGCAGCCATGTGAATAACACATAGTTTCTACTCCCTAAACTATCCAGATGGCATTCCTGCATATCAACCACAGATTTGGTTATAAAGTGGATCTAGCCTCTTTGTTTGTGTCTCTCTGCTGCCCCCTGGTGTTCTGACAGGAAAGGCCCTCAGCTACATCAACAAGCAGTACTTCAGTGATGCCAATGGAAACCGAGGAGGAGCCCCTAACGTGGCCGTGGTTCTGGTGGACGGCTGGCCCACAGACAAGGTGGAGGAGGCGTCTCGTCTCGCTCGGGAGTCTGGCATCAACATTTTCTTCGTCACCATCGAGGGCCCTGATGACAACGAGAAACAAAACCTGGTTGAAGCCAACTTTGTTGATAAGGTGGAGTACGGTCACAGAGATGTGTCAGTGGTTCATTATAGGATGACAGTATGAAACAAAGTGTGTCCTCTATTCTACAGGCTGTGTGTCGGACAAACGGCTTCTTCTCCCTGCCTGTGACCAGCTGGTTTTCTTTGAGGAAGGCGGTGCAGCCTCTGGTGAAGAGGGTGTGTGACACAGACCGCCTGGTGTGCAGCAAAACCTGCGTCAACGCCAACGACATCGCCTTTGTCATTGACGGCTCCAGCAGCGTGGGAACCGGCAACTTCCGCACGGTGCTGCAGTTTGTGGCCAACGTCACGCGGGAGTTTGAGATCTCTGACACGGACACACGGGTCGGGGCGGTGCAGTACACCTACGAGCAGAGACTGGAGTTTGGCTTCGGCCAGTACAACAACAAGGCAGAGCTGCTGAACGCCATCAAACGCATCAACTATTGGAGCGGCGGGACCAGCACTGGGGCTGCCATCACCTACGCCGCAGATCAGCTTTTCAGCAAATCAAAACCCAACAAACGCAAGATCATGATTGTCATTACAGATGGGCGCTCCTATGATGATGTCAGGGCGCCTGCACTCGCTGTTCATCGCCAAGGTCAGAGGTCAACCACAACAGAAATGTAATTTATTGTTTATTTTTGCAGGGACAGTGCAGGATTCAAAGTAATTGCACCAGAGTTAGCTTGCAGCTAATTTACACCTGTAGTCCCTGAGCAGGTAGACAAAAACAATCACAAAACAACACAATATATAAAAGTCCGTCAGTGTGAGATAATAAATAGAATCAGCCTATAATAAATACAATAAGTGCAAGGCAATTATTAGTGGTGACACTTTTGTGCTGACTTTAGCCAAAGCTTAAGTTATAAACACTGCAAAGCTTCCAGAATGTGAAAAATAAGATTATAAATTAAGATTTTAGGCAGATATGGTCAAATCAAGCTGTGTTCATATTCTTGCATTTTTAGATAATTCTGAACCCTAAATAAAATATAAAATTCATGGTTATCTAAGACTAGGATTTAGACGAAAAAAGTTTTGACCCAGAATCAACAATACAAGTATACATAAAGTTGTGTCCTCTGGTGTGTCTCAGTCCACACTGAGGTTTCATGCAGTGTGTGTTTGATGTGACAAACACATGCGAGGGCGTGTGTGTGTGTGTGTGTGTGTGTGTGTGTGTGTGTGTGTGTGTGTGTGTGTGTGTGTGTGTGTGTGTGTGTGTGTGTGTGTGTGTAATCTGCTGTCCCTTCCTGTGACCCAGGTGTGATCGCCTACTCCATCGGCATTGCCTGGGCGGCGCAGGATGAGCTGGAGTACATCGCCACTGACCCGGACAAGGAGCACTCCTTCTTCGTGGACGAGTTCGACAACCTCTACAAATTTGTACCCAAAATCATCCACAACATCTGCCAGGAATTCAACTCCCAGCCCAGAAACTGAGGCCGGGCAGGTGGAGGGGAGGTGTGGAGGGACGGCTGTCTTAACAGCACACTGGCTGTAAATTTACTCACTGTGTTGCCCAGATGGTGGCGCTGGATTGGCTGCAGCGCCCCCTACTTTAACAGGAAGGAGTCTGAATTTCAGTGAGGATTGTGGGTTTGGACAAAACAAATCTTAAAGAGAATCGGTCCCAAATACACAGATGACATTAATGGTAAAGGGTTTGCACACACAGTGACATTAACATCTCATGTATACTGTGGTGCTAGTTGTGTTGGGAAACTCATTTAATAACGGCACTAATAAGAAAGTCATTCGAGAGGGCTTGTAAGTTGTATTTAAGGGGTTTATTAATGTTAATAAATAACTTATCAAAACAATGTTGGGGTGCCAGATTGTAAAATATCCCTCTAGATGGTCCTACCTC
This sequence comes from Chaunax sp. Z400, assembly GCA_037577475.1. Classification (NCBI taxonomy): domain Eukaryota; kingdom Metazoa; phylum Chordata; class Actinopteri; order Lophiiformes; family Chaunacidae; genus Chaunax; species Chaunax sp. Z400. Next base: position 7,195,209 of record CM075193.1, read on the forward strand.
TCTTCTGGCACAATCATACATCATCCAAACGTCTCTAACACAACTCTAAAGACACAAAGCTGCAAAAACCTGGACTAAAATTCACTGATTGGACTCTTCATTGTTTAATAGCTGCATATTTGATTAATTAAAATTGTCACTAAAATTTGGAAAAGCTTGTTACATGCTGGAGGAGGCAATGGGATTTTTCACAACTCAGGAACCCAAAAGTTTTTATTCAAATCAGTAAATAATTTATCACCATCAGTAGAACCCTTAAATACAACTTATAGAACTTTTACTATGGCGGCCTTATTTAGAAGTGGTACCAACATGATTCTGGGATATGGTGCATGCTGAGAAATGTAGATTTAAAGTATGCCTAGCACTTCTTCCTATGGCTTAACAGACTTCATAAACTTAATGTGGTGCTTTTTTTAAAAACAATTCTCTGTGAAGAGGATGTACTTTTCTAGAAGTGGTGCATTTTGATCTTCTTAATAGGAGAGATTTGATAGTAGGGACATTGTTTAAGTTCCTCTCAAAGACTATGGTGCTGATGTTGAGTTGTAGAAATGAGGTTTATGTGCAACGAGAGGTTCTGAAAGACAAATCAGCAGCATGGAAGACATGGACTTGTGTGAGAAGTAAAGCTTGTATAGTGATTCCAGATCAGAGGTTCGCTTCTCTGAAATGAAACTAACTCATCTCATCACTCTCGCTTTCTAACAGCTTCTAAGTGGCTTAACATTACAGTCATCTCTCTGTTTTGCTGACAGAATATTTATGATTTTCTCCCTTTTTGTCCTGTTTGTACATAATATGCATATTAAAATCCTCTCGCAGATAATTGAGCAATATTTTTTTTTCAATTTGTAATAAAATAAAGAAAATTAAGTGAATTTAAAGTGGCTGATTTCTCCTGAATATTTTATTGATCTGATTACCACAGTTTGTGTTGTCATTTATAGATTTAGTGACTTCCATTTTCAGAGGGTATCATTATGTTCATATGTCTGTTGTGAATATATGTCCTTAAATCCACTTAGAAATCCTAAGAAAAAAAGATGCTTTTATAACTCCAGAACTTTGAGGAGTGTGTCCAGACTTTTGGCAGCTACTGTATATGAGTGCATTGAAAACAGGAACGAAGAATAGCTAATTCAGTTTACTTTGATGGTGCAAATTTGCAAAATTTTAAACAAATATAGGCTGAAAAAAATGCAACAGATCAAGTTATAGCCCACTGAATAATTCACTAAATCCATGGTAATCCATGCTGCAAACAACTTTCATGTTTAATGACCAACACCAGAGTCCAGTTAAGATTTTACAGCAGTTTTATTTCGAACATACTTTCATATACAAACCAGTGACTGAGAAAATGGCTCATATGAAGCTGTACTCTACATGTACAACATCTTGATTGTTTTCTTTTAAACCCAGGATCAGTTTACTGTAAACTGGAATTTGCAGGACATTTCTCTCAAACTCAGTGTTGAATGATTCACTCATTATTTCAAACAGCCCTACAGTACTGCACTAATTTCCTGCTAAACAACTGACTACTGTAAATATCTGGACGTGATACATCACACTGTAGTCGAGCATGTCCACACAGTTGGGGAAAACTACATACAAACCATTCAGTTCAAACAAGAGCAAACTGGCCAAAATCTGTTAACCCTAAATTGGAACATCTAGAACCCAGTTTCAATTCTAATTATATAACCAAGATGGTTTACTTTGGACACTTATGTTCGTAAGTCTACAATAACTTGAATCTAATGGACAGGCATTATATTTTATGGTCTTTAACACTCTACTAGCTTTAACCTGAAATGCACAAAATTGATTCCCCAACCACACTTCTCAAAATAGGAACACTCGAACTCACGCTGCACATTAGATTTTAAGACTGAATATATATTTTGTTTATTATAAGCATTTGTAATTTTACATCCAATGTTAAAATCGACAACATTGTGACAATCAGCTCCGTTTCTCCGTCGTCCCCTCCCTCCCTTCCTCCCTCCCTCCCTTCCTGTTCCCAAAACAAGCTTGTTAAAATAACATTATTCAAGACCTTTTGAAAGCAAAGGCACATTTGTCTATACGTATTTTAAAAAGGAAAATAAAGGCAGGCCGGCAAGCAAAGTCAATGTGGGAAGCAGGGAAGAAGAAAAGAGAGGCTTCCATGACAGCTCCAGCGGGTCTTCAGTGCCCCACATGTCTGGGAGAACATAATCCAAACCTGACTGTGTCTAAGAGGGAAAGCTGAGGGCCAGAGGGATTTAGGATGAGCAAAGTGAAGTCACGGGGGCAGAAGACCGGCTTGACACCTCATTCCTCCTCTCCACACTCTTTAACACTTGTCCTGAGCCTCCTAGCAATGGAGGTTAAGTTTTAGTCTGTCTGGGGGGCAGGGGGGCACTGTGGCCCATCACACCCAGGCCTGCCTGGATTGTAGATGAGGGACTACAGAGCAGTTCTCTCCAGACTGTCCTCCCTGCTGACCATTTCTAAGCAGAGTCATGGCCCAGCTACATAGTCTACCAGTCTGACATGAAACCAGTGGGCTGTGAGAGGTGGAACTGGACCCATACCCGAAAGTCCTTCCCCTCCTGTGTCTCTATTGGTTCCCGAGCATGGGAGGCTGAGTCAGAGAGCGGGGCTGCCGGGAGAGAAGTAGCTCCGCATCATACAAACACTTTGGCGAGAGCGTCAGACCCGGCGCTGGCGATGTAACATTTAGAGGGATGGAACGCCACATCATGGATCGACTCCTCGAACTTCATTCTGTGGGCTGTGAACTCCTGGATGCAGGTTTTACTCTCCAGGTTCCACAGACGAATGGAGCAGTCATGACCTGCAAAAGAGATGAGGAATTAGGTATGGAACATTCAGTTGTGGACTACATATTGTCCATGGATGAGTCTATTACCGGCTTACATCAGGACAGATTGTACCAGTACATGACAATTTAAACAAGTGTTGTAGACATTATCTATGACATTAGAAGCAAAAAATCTTGTAACTGTCCCCATCCTGCAATGGCGATGATTCCTATAGAAATAATCCGGATCTAGATGATCCAAAACACAATCAAAGTCTAATGGATTGTTCCTTGACTCATATCCTACCAGTACAGGAAAACAAAATCATTAAAATATGTTGATTTGTTTTAGTAATCCTGCAAACAGACAGACAAACCAACGCAGGGAAAAACATTCCCTACTTGGTGGAGGTAATGAACTAATGTAAAAACCTTTGACCCAAGTGGTTAAGAGGAACTTACTGCCTGACATGAGATAAAGTCCGTTAGGGTCTACAGCTAAGCTTGTGACAGCATCCAGGTGAGCCACCATGGAGTGAATCAGTTTCCCACTGTTGTTGTCAAAGAACTTGATGTGTCTGTCCTCCTGAGCGGTGATGGTGATGGGAAGAGTCGGGTGGCTGAGGACCTTGTTGATCTGACAGGGAGTGCCTGACGAGACGAGACGAGAAGCGTTAGACATCACACAGCAGGAAGGGGAATTTAGACCGAATGAACTGACAAAAATCTGATGTGTGGAAATACTATGCATGGATGTTAGGAATATTAATGCAACTTTGACTTTTTAAAAATAATTTAGCAACAAATCACCTGAGTAAGTTTGTAATTTATGGAGACACGAGAACTTATCATTAAGCGCCATTAGATCCTATAACTGAAGCATTGAATCAGTGACAAAAAGAGCAGTAAATCTTTAAATCAGATCCCAATATAGAAGTGATGAAATCAGAAAAATAATGGGGATTGTGGATGAGGATGTGTGCTTGCCAACCTTTGTACAGCTGCCACCAGATGCCACTCAGGAGCTACATTTTTTGAGCAATTGACCACTTCAACATCAAGACAGAAGTCAAGTTCTGACTATAACTCAAGAAGTTTACATATCGGAGGTGTAAATGCATCTTTCCAGTTCATACCTGGCTCCAAATTGGACTCCAGACTAAGGACCAGCTGGCGAGTCTCCATATTGAAGAGGCCAATCTGCCCATTAGTGAAGGATGTGACCAGGTGGGCCGGGTCACTGCACACCAGGTCCACTGAGGAGGGAACTCCTAGCTCTTGTACACAGAAACACAGAAACATTCATGTAAACTATTCTATTAAGGCCAATACTTCAGGAGGAAAGTCACAATGAACGTTTGCAGTCAGTACTTTTGTCTTCGTTGAATACGGCGAGGGCAGGGGAAATGGTGTTGGCGTCCCACAGTCTCACTGTCCCGTCTGCAGAGCAGGAGAGGAGGCGCTGGTTTGCACTGCTGTACACTAAACCCCAAACTGAATCAGTGTGTCCACACAATTCTCCACGCAGCATCGACGGGTCTGCCAAAGAAAAACACAAGACGACACAAGTCAGTTACCGTCTTTGAGATGAACGTCCTCAGATACAAACAAAACGCACAACGCCGTTACCGTAGGAGTCGTAGGGGTCAATGTTGGGATTGGGCATGTTCCAGCACTGGACAGACCCGTCCACCCCTCCGCTGAAGCACTGCTCCCCTGTACTGCTCATCACCACGCTCAGTACTGCCCCCCTGTGGTTAAGAAATGACAAACTATCAAGACTTGAAAACAAAAAACCCCCAGAAAAACATTTTTTAGTTATGTGCAGTGTTTTTACCTGTGAGCCCTGAAAGTGTAAATGGGCTCCACATCTAAAGACGCACTCCTGTGGACAAACAAAGTGTTCATTAATGGAACGCACAAAATCAAACTGCAAGTTAACTCGATAAGGTTAAAAATTATTCGTGTTCAAGTGTACAAAGATTTAAATGCATGTACAATTTGCTGCTTGATTTTCATCTTATTCACAACACTCTCGACTCTTTAGTCTCTAAAAATAGACACATCACAATCCTACACACTGTGTGGGTGGTAGAGTTGTGACAGGACACAATGAGTGTTGTGGAGCAGAGTGTTGTCAGTTCTTTGTCACATGGGGACAGTTTCCTGCAGCTGAATCACAGAAACAAAGACAAGCTGTCCCTCCAAGGATACTATAATAAACAACAGAGCTTTTCTCTCTAATGATGATCAGTTGAGTCCAAAGTAACGGAATCAAAAACACAGCTGGCCAAGAATTAGTCTTAAAAAGCACATAAAGGCTGAATGGACGACTAAACAATAAACCAGTCATTTTAAAGCATTTTTTTCCTGATAAAAGTAGGAATCCATGACAAAGATAGTCTGGAATAGTGTTTTGCAGCTTGCGTGGAGACATTCTTACTTTTTCACAGGAGCCGTCTTTTGCAGGTTCCACATCTTGAGGGTGTGGTCCTCCGAGGCAGTGATGAGCACAGGCTCCACAGGGTGAAAGGCCAGAGCTCGAATCCCATCAAAATGGCTCCGCAAGGTGAATTTGGGGTTCCATGTTTTTCTCATGGCGTCCTTATTGTTGCCAATCTGAGGAGCAGACATCCAGAAACCCTCATGTGAGAAAAATCCCACTCACCTTATATGCTCCATTTGGTGGGGGGATAGACTCAAGACTCAGAGGGTAGTGTATGTGATGGGTGATGTTTTAAAAGAAAGACTAATGGCTCTTAAAAATCCATTCTGCCTCCTCTTACTCACATCGTATGCCAGACTGTCTGCCTCGTTGGCCACGGTGAGTCCAGCTAGCTCCCCCAGTCCCAGCTCGCTCTCCATGGCCTCATCTGTGCCCATAATGAACGGCTTCCCAGAGGTGGGTGGGAAAGTCAGCGCCTCAACTGCGGGAAGAACAAATAAATATACAACCACTGTCAATACAGTTTGTCACCAGTCTAAGAATAACACTTGATTTCTGCATTTGGTATTTATGCTTATGTACCTTCATCCGTTCGGTTCACATCGTGCTCGTTGAACCGGACCGGGTTGGGTCGGGCCTGGGGGATGGATGGAGGCTGCATGTGGGACAAGTCCTCTGCCTCTCTCAGGTTAGCCAGCATGTCCTGCAGCTTGGACCGGTTTGGTCCTGTTAACAATTCAGTTCAAAGGTGTTACCAAACAGACAAACACTGATGGAGAGCAGAGAGAGAAAAAAAAGGGGCAAAAAATATGAAAATAATCAAATGTTTTCTTTAAAAAAGCATGAGCTGGAAAAGAGAACTTAAAATTAAATATGGAAGGAAAACAGCACTGAAAAGGAAGAAAATAAATCATTAAATGATAGTATGCAAAGGCAGAGAAAATGAAGGGAAGGTAGCACCAGAGTTTTTGTTAGATGAATAGAAGAGGCAGAAACGGTACTGAGGCACGTTCATCTTTAAGTGTGGGCGGTGTGGAGAGAGGAAGACAACATATAGCTATGTGTGAGGTCTTAGCCCAAATAGAATCATGTAGTGAACCAATTTGGAGGTTTATTTTTTTTTATTACAAGAAGTGCAGTACACCAGAGGTAAAAGTGCAAGAAAAACAAATCCTGAACTGGAAGAACTCCGACAGATCATCTTCTCCACACAGCTAAAAAGTGATAACGTGCTAACACAGTGTGGAGAAAGATTGAAAGCCAAGTGTAAAAAGAGGCGATGCAATCAAATCAAGAAGAAAGTGAGATGAGCGGAGCTGTTGATCTCATGATTCAATGAGAGAAACAGTAACCATGCAGATCTTTGGCCTCATAAATATGAAATCTAAGAGCTCTCAGCCACTGAATGTGGTTCCATCTGAAGTGGGCTGTTATTCTGACAGCAGCATTCTGCTGAGTCACTTCATTAAATCATTGGAAAAGCTTTTAATTGCTTTCTATTTACAACAGCAGAAAAATTACTTAGTACTGTAGTATCAATATGGCTGACAGATGAGGATGAAGATGGTGATAATCCTGTGATTATGAGTAGGGAAGATACCAATGTAGGAAACAGATGACTGGAGACCAATGAAGCTCCCAGATGGGACAAGTGTCACATTCATCTCTGATGTCTGACAGGTTGAATGAGATGATGATGATGTATTCAAAGATCAAAACATTTAAACGGCACAGAAAAACATGCATCAAGCACTAAAGTTTGTTTGGGTGGAAAAATAAAGGTGACATCAGTACATTCACTAGGAGACAGAGGAGACATTTGGTATGAAATGACAAAAAGGACAGAGCAATGCCAAGTAGAAGGCTTTATAAGGAGCAGCTAAAGAAGGAGATGAGAAAAAACAGCCAGGATGTTTTTTTGTTTTTTTTATTGAAGGTTGTTTTGGCTTAAAGTCAGGCTCTACAGAGAGAGGAGGAGAAGGAGGGAGGCATCAACGCCTGACAGGACTTACTCTTCACCCCCTTTTTCCCCTTGCGCTCCTTTTTGTACTGCTCCTTGAGTTTGGTTATCAAGCCCGGGTCCACGTCCCAGGCCTCAGATATGGGACCTTGCTCGTCCTTCTCTACACAGGGGGAACAAAACCAGACCGAAAGGCTGTTGAGGAACTGCCCCAGTCAAAGCCCGAGAGGGCCGAGGCCTGTACTACGAAGAAAGTTTAACATAGGCCAGGTTGTCCGTTCATCGTCTGGCTTCATTAAGCTTAGCAACCATAACCACACTAAGTGGCTTAAGAACATTGTTATCAACTGGTTAAGGCAAACCAATCCAGGGTTTCCAATCACAGAAAAGAGGCTGTGTTTGCAGCATATGACCAATCGCAAACATGACAAGTCTATTGGCAGCAGAGCAGCAGGTTCTACAAACTAAGAGCAACCGATAATATTAGACACAGTGTGTAGGCGTAAGTCAATAGGCTTATATTACTGCCCCATCATTAGGGCATGAGAAGATCTAAGTATCGTTCTATTTCTGTATTTCATTGAATTAACGTGTTGCTTAGATGTATTCTTATTACGTGTGTCAATTTTAGCCTGTTAGCTGCAACCCCAGAGGTGTCAAACAGTCTGAGCAGTAAAGATAAGAATATAAAAATCAATTCAAAGCTGTAAGAATGCTTGCTTTCATAATATATATACAGTGGTGTGAAAAACTATTGGACCCACTCCTGGTGTCTTCTGTTTTTTTGTGTATCTAATACTAAACTGTGTCGGATCTTCAAACTAAATTTAACATAAAACAAAGGCAACCTGAGAAAAGACAAAATAAAAGTTTTAAAAGATGATTTTATTTAATAAGGCAGAAAGGTCATCCAGTACGAAAAATAATTCATCCCCTTAGAAACTAAATCAAAAAACCTACCAAACTGCATAAATAACTGGTTGCAGCTGGACGAGACACACCCAGATCTGATTACTACCATCCCCGATCAATCGAACCATCACTTAAATGATGGATGAAGTTGTCTGGAAGGTCTAACCAGTGGCACACTAAGCCAAATTTTTTGTTTGAAGGTCCAACACAAACATACACACAAAAATAGAAGAAGTCAGGCAGGGGTCCAATACGTATACACACCACTCTATTTAAACACATATGTACAGCAAATACAAGGGAAAACCAAAAGGTTTTCCGTTTCTGTTGCCCTCCTAAGAGACTCTCATGCACTGAGCTCCTCAGGATCTTGTAATAAAGGAGACGTCATTCTCCACAGAATTGATTGGTCAGTAGGTGGGGCTTTTACATGTACTGAACTCTTATTTTGAACATAACCTGCTCCTTGGCAGGTTAGATGTGCAGCAAAAGTTGTTGTGGCGTTACACCTCCACGAGAAGTGACCCACCATTGTCGCCCTGAAAAACCACGGTTAAACTTTAATTTCCCTCACTAAATACAAATCCTGCTTCGTAGTACAGGCCTGTGGCAGGGTGAGTAATCTGCAGAGACCTCTCATGGACTCAGACTCTCCTGCAGGTTTCTCAAGTCTCAATGGGAGTGGTTGGCCAATAAGACCTGAGGTGTGCATCTTTTCTTTTAAGCACGCCTCTGCCACCTCGGTGAAATTCAACTCACTATAAATGCATTCACAGCCATCTCGTTTAATGTTTTTAGGATTTCTATTGCTAAAGATGAGAGTGGTGGGAGGGGAAAGAATGTCATGTGGGGAATTCTTTCATTCGAACATTTGGATTCCGTGTCATGACAAATCCAATTACAAAATTCTCACCGTGAAATCCTTTTGATAATCAAATTGTTATATGACTCAAATCTACGCTCAAATACAAAGACAAACCTCAGCATGACATTAAGATTCAGTTTATGGCTTAAGTCTAAGGATAAGCGAGACTCAAAGTGAATCAGGCTGATTTGATGACACACAGGAGTGGTAGAGACATTGTGGTCACAGGCTGCTATGAGAACAGACAGTGGAAGAGATCACAAACTATGGGTTAAACAGAGGAACACTCCAAACATCATGATTTATGACCACAGCATGAGATATGAATGATAAGTACTGCGTGAACAATCCACAAACTATGAGAAGAGATCACATTTAGAAAAGATTCTCGTTTAAATTAATTAGCTATACTTTCGGTGCCTGACACTTTTATAACACATTTGTAAATAAAAATCAAACAAGCTCCTCATTGTGTAAGAGAAAATAAACATGTTGATATTATATGTGCTATAACTGTATCTGTGGTGTCAGGATGGTACTTTTCATCTGATTCCAACTGTGCCCTTAACCGGTGCATGACTCACCCCAATCTGTGCCGTCCCCGTTGCCTCTGGACTCCGGCGAGGTGTCCATGTCATCTGGACTGGACAGGAAGTCAAATCCCTTCAATGCCTCCTCTGCATCAGGGTCCTCACTGGTGTCCATACTGGCAGGTGACAATGATGATGACGGCTTCTTTCTTAGGATCTGGGTAAAAGATATTTTGAGGGCCGTTATAAATAGCAATGAGACAACTTTCAGACCTGCCGAACTATTCAATATTTTGAATAGCATAACAGTGTAAATGCAGCACTGGGTGCACATGTTTTCACACCACATTGATCAACTCATCACCATATCAAGTTCTCAACATATAACTCTGCTAGGAAGAAAACAGGACCATAACCTATTCTTGTGAAGAAGAGCTTTAAAGAAAAGACACTGCCATTTGGGAATAGGCAGCCATTTGTAGTCATGTTTGAACAATCTGGCATCAGTTTCACACCGTTTCTAAAATATCTGCATAGGTCTATATGAAGCAGATGAAAGCAGAGGGTGAGTACACAGTATTCTTACCGTCCTGGATTCCATGTTAGTCCCGTCCCTCCCGTCCCTCCCCTCGCTATCCTCTTCCTCATCTTCATCACTGAACTCAGCTGCTGCATTCTCAATGAACTTGAAGGCCTCTAGTACGGCGCTAGTTTCAGAGAGCTCAGTTTTCCTGTTGATGAACCATGATGCACACATTAAGTCACTACGTAACTGCTATTATAACACATTTTCAAGTTGTGTAAACAAAAAGCATTGAAGAATGCAATATACATGTGACAAAGGTCTTTACTGTGTTGCTATCAAGACTTACTCAAATTGTATTTTAATCATACCGATCCCAATTTCCCGCACTATACCCACTTTGAGCAATAATAATATTCAAAATCGTTGCATGTAACAGACTACTGATAGATTTGGAGGAGAATACTTACCCCCTGGTACCCATGCCCTTTGTTGATGTGTCCGTACCATTCACCAAAGGCTCATTACTGGTCCGTTCACCTGTCCTCACGCTTCCATCTCCAGCTAGACCCAGCAGCGCCCTGACCCGCTGGGACTTCACGTCCAAGATGGTGTCTGTGTAGCCCACTTCCTGCAGGTACCTAGAAGAAGATGGACGTTCTTAAACCTGGCTGTATTTCATCTAAACCAATTTTAAACATGTAATTTAAAGTGAAAGGAATACAAACAAAAGTATGAATGAATCTTGCAGACTGCAAAAGATGATTAGGTAAAGCATTCTTTACAAATGAAGTTCATTTACTACTGAGGTCCTCTTGCAGTTGTCTAGTTGGTGGTATCTGCTCTGCTAAGGCTGAATGAGCTACCCATTAAATACTATACCTACTGTAGCCTGTAGAGATGCAGAACAAGCTCAAGTGGTCTTAGCAAGCAACTGGTTGAAGAGGAGGGGGTGTCTTAGCACATTACTGATCTGTCTCTTGACATAATGTTAGAAATAAATTGGCTGCCTCCTCAGCCCTGATGTTGGGGCAGATAATGAGTGAGGCTGCCTGATAGTATCTGGGATAAAGGCTGGAGCCCAGTTTATTTCCACAGACAGACTGGGGGTAGGTAATTACTGCTGCTGCCCATGTGAGGGCACTCTTCCTCAATTCTTTTCTGGAACGTAGTGCTGCTGGCACAGAAGTGTGATTCATAAAAGTTATTATTTTGACACAAGTGACAATATCTTAGCAGAGAAAAGAACCTAGGAGCCAGTCAGCATCCTGGTATTTCTGTACAGTCAATTCTCATGTGGTGATTTTGCTTTCTGGGTTGAAGGCTGTCATAGAAGGATTAGAGAATGTGCCCTTACTGTCTGAGGAGCTGACGGCCTTGTTTCCAGGACAGCTGATTGTTGAGGGATCCAGAAGACTCATTCTCATTGGTCTCATCTGGAGGAGAAGAGAAGGACACAAATTAGGGCTCCGCAAAGAGCAACGGCATCTGACATTATTTCCATTCCTGTATCATAGCATCCTGGCAACTAAATGCATGCATCCAGCACTTAACTGCTTTCAGCGAGTCAATAGTGGTTTGGAGTTAAATAGAGGAGAGTAATGCTTCTCTTTAAATTGAGCCAGTGAAACAACACATTTACATACTGTATAACCAAATATTCTCAAAGCAGCTGTGCATTTACAATCCAGTCTGGTCACATATAACAGTTCAGAGTTGGATTTGCATCAGATTTATTATTTGTTAACATGTGCAACTTAAATAGCTGGTCTGCAAACAACACTAATGATAGGAACATATATGAGATTTAAAACACATCACTGAGGGCTTCTTCATGCTAAATCAAGACTTTTGGAATTTAATCATGTATTCTGACACATTCAAAATGGCTGGTCTCTGCTCTAACCATGTCCCATGACCTACTAGAAACAGCAACAATGTGTATCTGTGCCTGCAGCATCCACAACAAAACGCGCTCTTTATGGCTTTCTACGGCTCTGACAAAACTAACGATGACGAGATTCAAAGCTCACTTTGATATTCAACGACATCATCACTCTGCTTGCGAGTCATCTGGGAATTCTGCACGGAGCAGAAAGACGCGTTAATAAGGTTTAGATGGGGGGAGTGTGCATTGAGGGGTTGATTTGGTGGGGCAAAAGGAGGAGGGGGGGCCACAGAAAGTGGGTCATGCCAAATGCAGGAGTGTTAGGACCGGGCAGGTGCACTACCAGATGAGCGACACCTCCCACCCGTCTCGCCTTCTTCCAACTCCTCCACCTAACACCTCTTCCCTTCACCTCCCCCAATTCATCAACACTTCAAGGGCTCAGTTGCTTTTAACGCCTCCATGAATATAGATGAGGAGAGAGCAGAGAAAACGTCCCAAACTGACTTGAAGATGAGAGGCCAATTAAATGACAATAATATGACGAGAAACAGGTAGTGCACTGATAGTGTTACTGCAGTAAAGAAGTAGCGTAATGGGAAGCTAACATTTTGTAACAATCTGCATGACTTCACACCACAAAGGGAGAGTGGAAAATGTGTGTTTTTTGGTCATTTGGGTGAACCAATCCTTTATAGAGTGCATCTTTGTCCGAAATAAAAGTGAAATGATTGTTATTCTTTCTTTCTTACATTAGCCACCATGAATGTTCCCAATCTGAACGGTTTTTAAGTAATTGCACTTTGTGTCCTTTGACTCTTTGAATTGCTCAATATTTGTGTCTTACCTCCGTATCAAACAATGGCACTCTTTCACCATTCAGAAAAGGCCATTTAGAAGAAAGCTATTGAGGATAACAAGATTCAACATGAATGCAGCCCTCACATGCGTACCAATTCTGTAACTTGAGGTATGTGAACTCTGCAATCACGGTGATTTAGTATGAGGAGCCACTGTAGACTTACCAGAGTCATAGCTCGGAGGCTTCATGTCACCTTGATTTAACTCTGTCCCATATTTTAACTTGTGGTACTTTGCCCTGGAAATAAAAAGAGCAAGCACACAAATAAGCAAATGGACTGATAAAAAAGGCCTGAGAAGAAGAAATTAAAAAACTCATATATGCATGTCATCTGCATAAGCTTTGAAAGTCAACCCAACAACAACTTGCTCTACTTCTCACATGCATGTTAGCTACTTATATGAACAGCTGTAAGGTAGCATGATGGACATCACTGTTAGAGCATGTGTTTTAGAAAGCGATACGTTAAGTTATATAGAAAAGAGGGTTGCAACTAATACACTAATACTTGTTTTGTATGTTATTCAGATAAGCTACTAAATGTACTCTCCTGTCCTTGGAATACTTAAGACACCAAATATTAAACATTTGAGCTACTGGAGCCAGTGAATTTCATGCACAAAAAAAACTTAAAACAACAATATTAATTGATGGGCTCAATTAATAGACTTAATTGTTTCAGGTGCTGTTGCAAAGGTATGCAAAATCACCTTTATGACCATCATGATGATGCAATAAACCTTAATGAACAGATGTGCATGTTCATTAAGGTTTATTGCAATAAGGTTTATTGCATATTCATGTACATGTTCACTCATGTAAAAACATCAATGTTGAAATACAATTTCTTGAAATCATCAATTTAGACAAAAAAAAAGTGTGAAAACAACATGTCATCACAACATGATTCCACTGAAGAATTCATAAAAATTACAGTTAGACGCTGATAGAAAATGGCACACAACCATTTCTTCCAGTGACTGCAAACACATCCATCCATACAAGAAGAGCTCTCACACTTTTTATAGTTCACACAGTGCCCACTCCCCCTGCAATTTAAAGGAAGTAACCCCATAAAAATCAAATTCATTTTAAATCAGGTACATTCAACATTGAGAAAGCCATTTCTGATATTGCTTTTAGATACCCTCGGAGACATGACCTGTTGCTTAGCAACTGGGTAAAGTGGTAGTAATCCGGGGCTAAGTGTTGCTCCTGAAGCAGAGTCCGCTGTGAGAAAAGTAGACAAATATACACTACAAACAGCCAGAGGATGAGTCCGTGTTTAACAAACCTGAAGTTCTCTGACAGCACAGATAGTCAAAATGGTTCTAACCACTGACCTGACAGGAGGAATGGGTACACTAACATATTTTGACAATTGTTGTTGAGTGACGATTCTCATTAGCCCAGACAATGTCCGGTTCAAATTAAGATACCTGCAGCCAGTCATTCCCTCATCCAAGTTTTCATTTTACTGCTCTTAACCTTTATCTATCCAGGGAGGACTCTACATTCATTGAATTCCATACACTCCCTGCTTGTGTAACAAAATGTTTGTTATCTTCTGTTGACCACAGAGCACCAATGTACTTCCACCGTGGTTATTGCTGAGGGAGGACAATGGATTGCCTAACTACACAGCTAAATCACACCTGAATGGGAGCGGTAAAATGTGACTCACGTCTAATAATTTGCTAAATGTTTAAAAGATAACCCTGGTTGTCGGTCAGATGATCAAACGGTGTAAAAAAAAGAAAACCATTTCATTTAGAGGTAAAACAAATTGTATGCTTTAGTAATAATAATAATAAATTGCTACTTCCACTGCTGTCACAGAGGTGGAACAACACAGACCTCCATCATGCCTTCATTGCATTTATACAGACCGTCGGTGCTGAATAGAGGCCCACCGTTCCTGCCTTGAAAAGGCAGTGTAAGTGGGGTCATTAACAGAGATGTGCTGAACACATAAACATATCTCTGATTCTGTGTGCAGTGACCCATTCCAAGTGTATCATCGCCACTACCACAGGGACCTTTTGTGTGATAGTCACAGGCTAACATTGTAATTCTTCTGGTTTACTGGAGACAGACGGTGAAGAGATCATCTCAGGTGGAAAGATTTCCTCTCTCCTCCTTTCTCACCCTGTCCTTCTACTGAGGACAATGCAGAGTCATCAGTATCTGATAGCAAACAAAGCCCTCATGCCAACACATGCTCTTGTCCAGAGACATCACACCAGCTGGACTTGGGGAGGGGGGGGGCTCCCTTTGGTACTCCCACTGCATTACTGCTTCTGCAGACACCAGCCGAGACATCACACTTGTACGCGAAGAATATAAACAAGAGAGGGCTGGGAAATCTATTAAAAATGATGGCAGCCCTTTTCACACATCAAATGTGCAGAGCTGCACTCTGGAATGCGCTAACATTGTGCAGGTTGAACAGACATTGATTTGTTGGCCAGTGAGAATCTCCCACTGCTACGTTCTCCTTTTCTATGTTTCTCAGAGGCAGGAATTCATTTTTAAGAGTGTACAAAACATAACTGCTGCAGACTAGCTGAGGTATTTGTGTGTGTTGTGGGTGGGCTGAAGCAGCAGTGCGAGCTAAGACACTCACCTCTCTTGTTTCAGCGCATACTCCAGCATTTTGATCCTCCTCACAAGGTCTTTCTTCAAATTCTCCTGGCCTTTCCTCTCCCCCTGCAGGAAGGCGATTTGGGCCTGAAAATAAAAAAAAATAAGATTGTCAGGGGACCTGACAAGAGCAGTAAGAAA
Source organism: Chaunax sp. Z400 (assembly GCA_037577475.1). NCBI lineage: Eukaryota > Metazoa > Chordata > Actinopteri > Lophiiformes > Chaunacidae > Chaunax > Chaunax sp. Z400. Next base: position 7,210,794 of record CM075193.1, read on the forward strand.
TTTACACTAGTTTCTTTTATAAATAGAGTCAATGTTTCCGGTGTTTTGTCATCTCAGGTATGAGTTAGCTCACAACAAAGACGACTTTAAAAACAACCTTCATCAGACAACATCTAAGGAAAACTACTTCGGCAAAGACTGAAATAGGATGATGTCTAATCAATATGCGTGGCATGGTGGGAAATAAAAAGGCAATCTGCACTATTCTATTTTAATCTCAACTACTCACTCTCCCAAACACCCTCTCTCTAAAATCCCTTCCCTCTGCACACCACAGTCTCTCTTCAGTAACAGACAGCAGCTGTTGACGCACTCCGTCCGAGTCAGCATTACACTAGATTACATTCCTGGGTACCACACACATGCGTGCAGGTGCACATGCTCATTTGTAATGACATTGGTACAGACCAGCTCACAGTGAGATATACAGTTAATGGGCAGCAGCAGATAGATCACACAGCAGATCACATACAGTGAAAAGTTGTATCTATTTTACTGCAGGATCAGGCACTATGCAGTTTTAATCATCACAGTGTTTTCACAAGTCTAACGTACAAAAGGGAATAAAGGAAACAAAGAAACAATCTAGCAATGGGAAGGAAGTGACAGAAATTCATGGATCTGTCCCCTATATCCACGGATCCACTCCCAAATTTGATGATATCATCCATGGCACAGGCACCAGCCTTCCATCCAGTTTCATGGTAATCTCTCAATGACAAAATCGGTGCAAAAAGCCCTAGCTTACAATGTTAAAAACTGTAGAGAAAAGTTCCTGAATCCACCATACATGCCCAACCCTTCCCCTAGTTTCATCAAAATCTGTCTGGTAGTTTATGCATAATAGACAGGTTTTTAAAAAATCCTAGAATTATGAGTGGATTCATTTATCTGGATTTAAATGGCTCCTCCCTGTCATATGCCCAACCCCCACACCCAGTGTCAGGAAAATCCTTCAGGTAGATTTTGTGTAATCCTGTTAACAAACAAACAAACAGTGGCAGAAACATCATCCTCTTGTTGGAGGTAATAATACAATATTTTTGGTGTTACAACAAGGTGAGAATTGCCAAAGGAGTCCAGAGACTGCAAAAGTCTCTAAAGGCTTTGTTGTTTCCAGAAACAGGTGAGCAAAGCATTTCCGTTTCAGCACTTCATCGAAATTACACTCTCCTTTAGACTCAGTTGTTGAATATCACCAGCAAGCATAACAGGTGCATTTAAATGCCACTCTGTAGCTAGGAAAACATGACAGAAATATAATTGTTCAATCTTATGTAGAATTGATGCAAATGGAAAGCAAAATCTGAAACATAGTGAACCATAAACTCCTGATTCCAAATATTTTACAGGGAATGAATATCAACTTGATTCCCTGAATATCTCACACACACATGCAGAGGATGGTGAGAGTTTGAGTGGGCAGGATCACATTTCGAGTGCTGCTGCCTGCAACAATGAGTCATGACAGCACTTCAGTCTGCCTTGAAATAATAACAGTACTTCTTAGCATCCACATTCTCCATAGAGGAACTCATAACAACCTGCCTGCTAAGCTCCAGTACCCTTAAGATTTAGGGTACCGGTTCTCAGTTTAACAGTGTAAACAGCACTGAGTTTAGCTGGCTACAGGCACATGCTAGCAGTTTGTGGAAACAACGGATGGTCCTACAAGGTGTGTCAGCACAGCACATACATCACTTTACCAGTTACAACTATGCGGTCTCTGATTCCGTATTCACCCTGATTTATGTGCATCTACCCCCAGCTGGTTCTATACTAACACTTTCTGGTTGACAACAATGTCAACAACTTTTGGTATGCATCTGATTTTCCACATTCTTGAGCCAGTGTCACTGAGCATTAGGAACAGAAAGATGCCAGAAGAAAGGATGGCAGCTCCAAAAGATAAAATCTTCACAAAGAAGCCTCTGATGCATTTGCATAAGCTCAGTGACAGTAGTGTGGAGTATCTCACATATTTCAACAATGAGAGCAAAAGCATGAATAAACAAACAGAGATTGCACATCAGCTCATTTTTCACTGTTGATGTAACTGTACATCTGCATTGACTGATTAAGCCAATGAGCATTCACTTCCTCATCCAAATGAGGCAGTGGTCAAGGGAGCCCCGGCTGCCTGATCTGCCAGAGACAGAGAAGAGTGCAGCTCTGTGAATCACTGGCTCACCATCTCTCCTCCATCAAACATTAACCTTGGGAGGAATGCAATGAGTCAACTCAGGCCATAAAGAGACACAGGAAGCATTTAATTCCCGGGCTCACACTGCCTGCATTATTGGGCTGCTGGATAAGGGCTCCTTAGTCTGACTGAGTAAGAGACGTGTAGCATGGGGCATCCATCCACAGCGCAGCAATTCTCAGAGACAGAAAAAAGAGGCGTCTCACGAGGACGGAAAATAAACACTAGCTACCAGCTGAATTCTGGTAAGCTAAGGAAAGAAGGTTGGCCACAATACCTTCTTCTTTGGCATTTAGTCCAAATATTTTGGTTAAGATTTAGTAAAATCTAAGATTAAATTAGTAGAACAAGGAATAATAAAGACATGACACCTTCTAAGGCAGAAACACCAAAGTACAGAAACAAATAATATCCAAAAGACACAATTAATCTTTTTTCAATTATAGTAAGTATTAAACATTTTTAAATCACAATTTAGGTAGATGTCCGTGAAGTTATTCTACTTTCGTGGTTGCACTAATTTAACATTTGAACAGGAAAAAAGGTTTCATCTCTTCATTCTTAGAATCATCACACACTAGCATGAGGCTGCCAAAAGAAGACAACAACTTTACTCTGTTTAGATTTTCTTTTCAACTTAATCTTCAGTCATTACAGACATATCCCGACAAAGACATTAAATCACTGAACTTTCAGACAAAGATTTGTGAATTCCAGACATGTTTTCTCCCAGACTTGTTCTGCGCCATTGACAAAGACATCTACAACACAATGGGGCCGTTTAATCTAGTCACAGTGAATAAATCCAGTAGATGTGAACAGCAAGACTGAACTCACTATAAAAAATCCAGAAGATACTCATACAACCTCATGGCTCACTCACAAACAGAATGGTCACGCCTGAAGAAGGCAAAGGGGCTGGTGTAAATCTCACGTTTACAATGCAAACACTGGGTTTACTCTCACAGTTACCGCAAACCAATGAGTACAGCCGACGTGATGACTAGCCAAGTACATTCCACACATGCCATTACACAGTAGCAAGAGCAATAAGGCAGCAAAACAACTGAGGCATCACAGAGGTGCTGGGGACTACTGTAACATGTCTTTACTACTTGTTCAAAGAAAATGAACCTCTTCATGGCTAAAATAGCTACCTTCAAGTAGATTGAATATTCTTAGCATAAAATTACCAAAACACCAACTTTTGACAGTGATTACTGCTGACAAATGTACTCATCATAATGAGCTCATCACTTAAAAAAAACAAGAGCAGATACCGCAAACCTCCACCAAGGCTGAGCATGCCCTCCAGAGACCCTCCTCCCCACAAGTTACATTCCTGTTTATATGCAACATGTATTTGGATTCTTTTAGCATGAAAACATACACCTAGAACTTCAATCCGTCCATCTTTTGTTGTAGGGAAATCTCTGTCTAAAGTTTCATGCCAATCTGTCTATAACTTTCTGAGTCAAATGGCTGACCTCAAGATTCTTAAAACTAATGTTTAAGTGAAAAAATACAATCATGGATCCACCGCTTACTTACTTACAGTACCAATCAAAGGTTTGGACACGCCTTCCCATTGCCTCGAAGGGAAACTGTCCAAACTTTTGACTGGTACTGTACTTATTTACTCCATAATTTAGTGGTTCCTTCTTTGGGACATTTTTTCCTCACAATGTTAAATGAAGTGAAAAAATTCCTGACGCCATCTTTTTATTTGTATCCACTCCAAAATTTAATGGGCTCTTCGCTGCCACATGGCCAATTCTCCCACCAAATTTAATAAAAATCTGTCAAGCATTTTTTTGGGTGTAATCCTGCAAACAGACAGACAAACTAAATCAATCACAATGTAATGACCTCCTTGGTGAAGGTAATTACATTTACTCATAAAATGTATTTTAAGTTGCGTCTGCCTGTCTGCCTTTGGTTTTCCTTAACAATCATAGTTTGTCTGTCCTTGGGTGACAGCGGTTAACCGCAATCCCACAGTGATATTTCTTTTTCATGGTGATAAGAAAAAAAATCCATATCACCACAGCCCTAGTATAATGTCTGGAGGAAAGCTAACAGGGAAGATTTGTCTTCTAATCATTTATTTTGATAACACATTTATTCCGTATGTAATGAGACTTTCTAATATACTTAATAATTAAATTAATACAACCTGGACCAGGAGTTGCTCCACAAACATGGATAGATGGACTTAAGATACACTTCAAGGACCCCAACACATGGACAAGGGTAACCCTATAGCCTCTTTGGCATGGACACAAAAATCTAATAATACAATAAGGGAGACCTGCTTACAAACCACAAAGTACATAATACATCCAGGTTGATATAAAAGGGAATACAACTATACAGTATTAATAGTAGGGCTGTGGATTGGCAAGAATCTGGCCATATGATATGCATCATAGTAAAGGAGTTATGATTCAATACATTCAATACTGTAAGCAAAGCGATATATTGTTTTATAGGCCTGTGATCTTTGTGTTTACACTGGTAATATATGCTAAAATTCTTCCTATCAGTCAGATGACTAAAGACTGCTATCTAGTCAGAGGTTCAAATACAACACAAAAGGAATCACAGCCACATATATTTGCATGCAAACGATTAGAAATCAATAAAGAGATTTTTAGAGGGTTATTGTCTTACACTCCCAAATGGTAGGACATCAGTTCCAAAAATAGACTCTCCCCCCTCTTTACTCTATAACTGATTCTTTCCACCTCCACATTCTGGCTTGGAGAGCATCAGTAAGAAGGCTGCACCCTGACTGTATGTACAGATACAGTATTACTCAATCATCAGACTGACTAATAGGTGTGGGTATGGAACAAACTGTTTGGCTTATTACGCTACTGTTCAACAGACAGTGAGTTACATTGTGAAATACTGAGGAACTGCGGTCATAGCTGGAGCGCCCTCCATCGAATGCAGACAAACTGCCCATCAATCAAACTGCCCATCAATCAAACTGCCCATCAATCAAACTGCCCATCGATCCACGATCTTGTGTTGAGACAGTAAGCTACTCAAACTGAGATTTAATAAAGATTTCTGCTCAGTTATCTGGAATGAGCAAAGCTAGGCCTTTCACCTTTTATATAATAACAAAACAGAAAATTCTTGCACTGTCTGATATCGCCCATGGCTATTAATACATCTTATCTCAGCCCTTAAAACTTCACACAGACACACAGATTTGTTGTTTTCATCTCATCACGAGTTTCCACTTGAGGCTCATTTTACACGTTACCGTCATACAGCTCACGTCAACTTGACAACGCAGTGCTACCATAAAGAGCATACAAACATAGATGGCATGTTGGGTATTTTGAATTCCAATGTGCTGCATTAATATTAGATAAGGCTCATGCACACTCACATACTAGTATGCAGGCAAACAGCAACATTTTTCAACATCAGCAGTTTCTCTGACAAACAGGTCATGTGACTATGAAGTGTGGTCCCAGCAGAACCATGGAAAAAACGAAAGGTCAAAAGCTTCACAGTCTAACAAAACAATTCAACAAGACACTGATAAAATCAGAAAAATGTGACAAACTGTCCGATTACTAGCCAAGCCATCATCACGCTTAGAGCGATGAAACAGAGACATCATGTTTCAGAATTGGTACCTTACCCCTGGGTCATCGGATGTTTAAATGAAGTGCGACATGACATTGAGTAGGTCACTCACTGCATAATCCAATCAAAAACAGACGTTGTGAGTCTAAACATTCTTGCTTCGCAGGTTAGACTACTGCACATGCACATTGAGAGTGCATGCAGTGCATGCACGGTCAACGTAGAGGGTCACCACACCATGAAGTTAATTTGCCGTGGACGTAAAATGAGTTAACAGTATCAGGAAACAAAATAGAGACACCACGAGCCTCGCCATTCACGTACAGACGTAGCAAGATGTGGATCATCCCCGCTTGCATGGTGGTGGTTCAGGTTTGAAACAGTAGATGTTGGTCAAAAGATCGGTTGCCGTTGAAGACAGGACCAACTCGTTTCACCATCTCCAAACAAATCACCGCTCAAAATATGAAGAATATGAAAAGCTTTAGGACGTAGATGCCCATGACAGGCCTGACTCAGCCAAGGTACCAGCACAAAAACACACTAAGACAACTTTGGCAGAATGATTCTGCAAAAATGTGCCTCAAGACAAGAAAAGCAACAAATGGCAAGACAAAAACAATGTCACCAAGTACATTGCAAAAGAAATGGCTCTTATTTGAGTTTTAAGTGGATAAATAACACACATTTTCCTTAAACATGTTTATATCATTAGTAGGCTACAATTAATACCCTATTAATAAACGCTAACTAGTACAGTATAAGAATTTTATTAACATATTTTGAAGGATGCAAAATATTGTCTTATCGTTATCAACAAAATCCTAGAAAATATCAAGATATCATTTTTTTGTCAATATCGTACACCCCCAACACAGAGGCAGATGTAAACACAGTAAACATTGAAGTATGAACCCAAATATCAATCTACACATTTATTATAAGAAGAGTTAAAAGACTCATCCAAAACTGGGCAAAAAACAATATCATCATTCTGACCATTTAATCTAGTGAGTATTTCCAACTCTGACATACTAGGCACCACAACTTTACTGTAAAATTGCAGAGGCAAGAAACTTGAGGCACAACCTAGCAGCTATCCCTCACAACCACAGACACAGGTGAAGGTTGTAAGTATGCATGGAGGAAGGAATTAGCTGACTGACAAGGCAGCTTTACAGCACAGAGACAGGCTCTGGTGCGAGTCCAACAGAGACAGTAGAGAAAAGCTCAGAGGACCAGGCTTTTGTTAATAAACAATGGTCCCTCCAGGCTCTCTTAAAGGAAAAACACAACCCCTTTTAATCTACTCACTATTATCTGTACTGTGAATATTTTGTATACACGCCAAAAACTGTTTTTTGTGGTGCTTCTGCTGAATATTACAGGTCGACCTATTGCGGATTTTCAAAGGCAGGTGTAATATGCAATAAAGCTTGTGACAGAAAAAGCCAATAACCGATATCATCCGCAAATCTCTGACTTTATTGAAAACTGATAACGGTTGAAATAAACATCTATGTCAAAGTAATAATACCTAAATTAATAAAAAATAATAATCTGGATCACATCCGACTAAATAGTAAGTAAAAAATAAATAAATATGGGACAGTTCAAGGAACTTGTGAAAAAATAGTTGGGAGCATTTTTTAGCCATTAATTTCAGCTCGACTTGAGTAATTTCAGTTCTGAAGTTGACCAGTGGAGGCTGCGCAGCCATCAGTCACTGTCAGAGCTGAGTTCTGCGGATACCGATTTATTTGTGACATGACTGAGGATGGAGATGTTTCTCCCCCCTGTCTACACCATGGTTATGTGAGAGAGGTGAGCGATTGTGTTTGAATAGCTTCTATGTGAACTGGTATTATCTTTTTTTTTTTTTTTACATTTTCGAAGCCTATCTTTTCCATGATTATATCAGAGAACAACAACATTGAGAAAAGAGAACATGTAATCTTGGTGAGGATGTATGTGCTCTCTTTTTTTTTGTACTTTCCCACTCTGAGGCACACACTGAGAGGGCAAACAAAAATAACTGCAGCTTGGGGGTGGATGTAGTTTCGCCTGACAAATGACGGCGACACCCGTTTCTGAATGCCACAGAATATGCAGTGTATGTTTGTGGATGGTTCAGTCCCTCTTATTGCCGCACCATTAAATATACCTCAGGCTTTGTCATCTGTAATAGTAAACCTGATTTCTCAGTAATATGTCATCTAACTGAGGCACAGTAATTTTCAGCTGCTCCACGGTTTGCTGCGGTCCTCTCTGACAACAAGGCATCAAATAATATGAGCTGCATAATAATTTTGCTTATGTTAAACACTTTTCCTTTAGAAATACAAGAGACAAGTCTATCCAGTGGAGATAAGTAGCTCCACATTTCATTCTGCACAGCCACCTTACACGCCGAGTCAACTTCAATCTCCTCCTGGTGTCAAATTTTGGCTGCTGATACCTCTGGCAAGGAGACACCCTATGGAGCCGGGATTTCCCCTTTAACAGCGGGCTGATGAAGGGGAGCACTTCCTGGCCTGTTCAGGGTGTAACTTAACTCAACCTCAGTTGTAAGGTCTGGAAAAGATCTATGCTGATCAGAGCTACAGGGTGATGCCAGTAAAATCTATACCAGAGGAATCAATAAAAAAGTTTTCCTGAATATATTGCAATACGGAAAATCTGAGACAGGGCTCCACATGGAATGCATGCTTGCATGATGCAAGTAAAATGCCACCTTGGGGCTTTCAAATCTATTTGCTGTGGCAAGATGTAAAAAAGAATTGAATAGATTGTTTCTCATGGAGCTGATGAGTTGATGTACCTGAGGCTGAGCCATACCACTTTTTAATCTCTGTTGAGAGTTGCAGTACTGATCACTTGTGAGAAAATGACAATGAGTAAATATGTTAACGAGTTGAAGTGCAAGCAAACATTCCAATTATCCTGGAAACTGGAGTTTAGTTTGGTGTCAGAGGATGTGGGCAAAACTCCAACAAAGTAGTGTGCAGTTTACCCTTCAAGATCACTTATAGATGATTACACTTTAAGTAAATACAGTCGACTGTCCACTGTTATGTATTACATTGTAAATCAGGGCAGATATTAAAGCAAAAATTCAACTTGTTTTTTTAAAAATGTCATTTCGCTGGAAATCATTTGGAAAACATAAAGAAACACAATGCAGTTTCAATGATAACCACTAAGGATGACCCTGAATTAACACCCTACCCAACGAAAATTAATCAACAACTACTTTAACATTCAAGTGATCATGTTTTCACCCATTTCTGTTTATTTGCAGGAGCCAAAACTACTGGACTGATTTCCACAAAGTGTCAATTTTGGTGCAGATCTTAACAGAAGAGCAGATCCAGAAAACTTTCCTTGGAATTACAAGACAGGGTATTTTTCAACCTTTCCCTTCATTTCTCAGGAGATAATCCATAAATCATGATATAGATGTACATGTAACTACTACCAATGTGTAGCTGAGATTGAAAGGACGCCTAGAAAGAAAATGTTGACATGTGAATGATTTACTTTGTGATTTTAAGTAAGGATGCACTTCTGGTTTGTGTAAGACATGTTAAGGATTGTTCAGTCATGGCAGAGGTATGCATACCACAGAGTGACATTAGAGTTTAATTCTTTTTTTAATGACACACTGGGAATATTTACTGGTTTATGTAATTGCAAACAGTTCCTAAGAAAAAGCAATACATTTCAAGTTGTCAACTTTGAAATTGCGAGACATTTTCACCATTTTATGACATTTTGTAGATTAAACTATAAATCAATTAATTGACACTTTTGTTACCAACATTGTATAAGGCAGACTGGCTAGAGCTGTAACGTATCACTAGCTTAGCAAATCAGGTTGATGTATCAATCTGTTGATCATCAATAACCACTCAACTGGAGTCTAAGCTTGAGTGGCAGCAGACTGCGCATTATGCAGAAACAGCATAGCTGCAAGACACGTCAGTCATGCACAGTACAGTTTCTGTCCTGCTCCAGAGGAGGAGTGGCATGGCCTAACAAGCTGGCTGGACAGCATTCCTACAAGGCCCAGAGTTCAACTTCCGCTGAGACAGAGACAGAGACACGAGACACAGCTTCAACTCTGTTCCATTCAAAGTCGACACAACCACCCAGAAAAAAATCCCGGGTGGGGAGTATTCACAAGAGTTATGAAATCCCTATGTATATTTTCAGGGTTTTTTCTAATCAGAAACAAGTCACCTTCTTAAAATATGTAAGATAGCTTGCCAGTTTTCATTTGTGACTAACACCTAAGTGTGTGAACAAGATGATGAACACTATGAGCAGGATGAATATAAAGATGCTGCATGGTATATTCCATTAAGTCTCTGCCTGCTAAAACATTTCATTACGAGTCTATTTATGTTAAATTATTTTCTAATGAATCCACAAATACCTTGGACAACAAGGTTAATCCCATGTAGAGGTCCAAAGCTTTCCCATAGTTGAGTCATAATTTTTACTTCAGTACTGTACAGGACTTGCACAGAAAAATATTAAAGAAGACTAAAAGGTCACATCTGAGAAAACAAAGAATTAATTATTGAAATATCTATACTATGGTACAGTGAGTACAATTATAGATAGATAGATTATCTTTATTGTCTGTCCCATCAGTGACAGAAATTTGTCTTTGACAGGCTCAACACACTCAAGTCACATATAAAACACATTTTAAAACACACATTTAAAATACATAAACACACACACACGGAAGCCATTAGTATAACCTGCAGTAGACAATTTAAAACTATGTTCAAAACATCAGTGAGCCTCATATTTAGAGTTGGGTGCAAGAAAAACAAGACCTCATTTTGAGCGTGCATCATTTTGCCGCCACAATCAAACCACCAAGTTATCCACTGTGCAATGCCGCAGTGGCTGCTGTTTTGCTGATAAGCTGGCTTCATGACAGCAGACAGGAAGCTTAATACCAAACCAGATGAGTCTAGAACCCTACTAGACTGAGCGGGGAATACGTCACTATCTACAAACAATGCACCGTGTCTCCCTCTGGTCTTTTTGTTAACTTAGGTCAGTCTGTCAATGGAGTAACAAGCTGTGAAGTCAGTGTTGGGTCCTGTCTGGGATGCAACAATTATGGCCCCACTGAATGAAAATGATGGCAAGAAATAAAACATTTTCTTCCAAACTGTGATCATAGAGATTCAACAATACATCTTAAAATCCTGGATAGAAATAATGGCTTGATATAAAGTAACTTTCTCAACTGTAGATTATTAAGTTAAAAAAAAAACATGCTGATGGTAGTTACAAAGTTACAAAAGTTAACTTATTCACCTAGAAATAAGTGAGAGATGATCAGTACAATACTGTGTAATCCCAAACAATGCAGTCAAATATGGGAAAAAGAATAAAAGCTGATAAAACTTAAAACTCAAGGAAAATAAAGTTAAAAATCAGTTTGACGAGAAACCATAACAATCAGGGTTTTAGAGTGACCCTGGATATTCAAGACATAAACTTCTAGTTTACACTGAACTTAAGGAGTTCCAGTTAGGTCTGGTTTCCCTTTGGAAGATTCTGATTCACAGCAGGAAAACTGCTACTGTCTTCATACATCTTACAAATCGCTGAATAATGAAGTTATTCAGCCATTAGTTAAGGGTCAAATATGTTGTGAAACGAGTGGCCCAATCAATAGGACCAATTAAAAACACCGTGACCTTTTCCCAAGACAGAAAATAGCATTTTTGCTTTTCTCATAGGAGTGGCAGTGACATGGCAGCTAGCTTAATATTCACAACCTATACATAACAAACCCACAGTCTCTTGATGTTATGTGTTGTCTGTCAGCTCTCAAGAGCTCAACACACTAATGGAAACAACTACCTTTTCTCCGCTTCATTTTGTATAAGGCTTTAGGAAAAAAAAATCAAGACAGGGTAAGTCGGCAGTTATGTTAGCCGCTGTGTTTCTACACAACGTCTTTGCACTACACATTCATTACTTTGCAAGTAAACGTAGATATCGCTTGTTGAGTTAGACCTGTTTCAAATAAGCCTGCTCGAAAGCTTGTCTTTCTCCTAAACTCCCAGAGGAGCTAGAAAGTTTGGTGGTTTAAGACAGCGAAGTGGTCACAAACAGTTGGGTCAGTGAGCGCTGTAGCTACTATAGCTCCTGGGCTAAGCTACCAAGCTAGCCTGGTAACATGAACAATCAAACAATATAAGTTACTAAAAAGAAAAAGCACATTGCTCAGGTAGACACACCATTATGTGCTCGTGTATAAATAATACGACGTGTTTTCACCTGTAATTCGGCCCGTTCCACCTCCCATTGTGCTCTCTCTACTTCGAAACGGGCCCATTCGTGCTGCAGGAAGTGCAAGATCCCCGGGATACTGTACTGCGCCCTGGACACCTCCCCAGAGTCACCATCGGGCAGCGGTCCTTTCCCACCGCCGGCTAAAACAGAGTTGTTATTGTTGTTGAAGAACACGCCGGGCCCCGCCTGTTCGTCCATGGCCGGGCTCGGTAGAGACCTTAGCCCGTTGTCTCGCTTCTTAGTTGTGCTAGATACCAACGGAGCAGTAAGACGTTTGCGCTCTGGCTGCTCAGCTCGGGTAATGAACTGACAGCTAGCTGTCATTGAATGACGTCGGTAACACCGGCCACGCCCACAGCAGGTTGACTGGGACGTTCGATTCGGCTACCCGGACTCCCCGGGGGACCAGACTCGCGATCTTTACATATTTTATCATTCTATTACAGATCCTACTTTAGTATTTATTCCGCAAAGTCGACGAAAAAAAGTAACCAAATGCAGAAAGCAGCCCAGTGAGGTCATAGTTACTTTATTCACATTTCAAAGAAATGAGGGTGGAATATTACACCCGGCAATTAGAGCACTTGCCACTTAATGATTGCAGCTGATGGTCACTGATTAATGTAGATATTACATAAAGACAGACGTCAATTCAAAGCAATATAACAATCTATATGATATGCAGCACATACTTATATTTATTCACTTCATTATGTTCCAATATTTATAAGCAGAACAATTAACCGTCTGTGGGAATTAGAATTTTTGCCTAAAACATTTTGATCAAAGATAAATTATCAGTTATGTGTAAGAACATGTAGTTGGGACATTTACAATATAAGAGGAAAACATCAAAACAAAATATAAAGATTCTCAGTAACAATCAGCAGACCCTTAGGCTAAACCAGGTCCATTAAACAAACATGGATGATTGGAATCTACAGGTATAAAATAATTGTCGTGTTCATGGTCTATTCTAAAATCACACAGAATTCATGGTCTAAACTTCAACTTTTGGATGGTGAGAGATGACAACCAGACAAAAGGGAAACAATCAGGGGAAAAAGACCCTACTGAAAATAGAAATGTAAACTGTATCCCTTTAATAAATGTGCATCAAGTTCAGAAATGATACATTCACACAATCAGAATTTCCTACAGATTAAAAGTGAACATTCAAAGTTTTTCTTTAAAGATATTTACATCAGTTTTTCTTGACTTCAAGAGGAGTTCTTGTCCATCAAAAACAAATACAGTATGTAGAATAAATAAATACTCAAAGACCACCCCAGACGTGTATCAACTTTCATAGAAATAGTCTGCTTTGAACAATGTGTCTGATATTTTTGAATTTTTAAGCAAAGTATAATTTACACATTAAAATCCTTAAAAAGGCATCTGCTCCTTCTAACTCAAAAATTCCACCTTCATGAATATACAAATAAAAACTACAGTTTTCCTGTTGGACAGCAGGTGTTTCTTACTTCACTGTTTTACAAGTCTATTCTCAGTGTAAGGTTTATACACTGGGGGCTTCACGTTCCTACGTCACACGATTGAAAGTTGAATATTGGACCAGAATTGATTTCCAAACTATTACTAACTAAACTATGTAATGTCACAAATCATGCTCACAGGCCCATCCCTTAAAATGAGATTTTCAGTAAGAAACTTTCCAGTCAGTAGATGAATGTGAAAAACAGCTTTGTAGTGTCAAACCCTGCACATATATCATTCTGTACAGTGAAGCCAAAACACCCAACTGTAGAAACAAGAGAAACATGCAGTATATTTGTGTGGCGAGGAGGCATACGTGGTACTAAACCATTGACAGAAAACTAAATGGACGAAATACAACATTAAAGTCGGTTTCGAGGGTGTTCAGTGCATTTTCAGAGAGTTCAGAAGAAGCTCGTCTTGAGTTTGATGGTTGGTGCAGCTTGCACAGTTGGCTGGGCTTGCCTGGCGGCAGCTTTGGCTCTGCTGCTGGCCTGATTGGCTCGTACAGCCGATTCCAGACGGATTTTAAGCTCAGGTACTGCACCGATTACTATCTTGAAGGCAGCTGGATAAAGAGGGCCAATTCGCATTAAGTTCTGAAGCGCAAAATCATGCAGGCCTTTGGAGACTTGGGGCGCAGAGGAGATGGCATTTTCATCCAAAAGGTAGGAGACCAGAGTTGGTACCAGAAGGGCCAGCAACTGCACCCCTATTAAACACATCAAACAATGAGACTTTAGAAAAAGCTCATCACAAACAGCAAAACTAAGCAGAACAGTTCAGAGAAGAGGCTAGGAGAGCTTATGGCCACAACTCCAGCCTAATAGTCCTAGACCAGATAAATGTATCTCAGTATAAAACAAATCTGTCTCCTATATCTCTGAAATATGTGTGAATACATATACAAAGTTCAGTGAGGAATGCTCAATGCTTGAATGTTGGATTAATTAAATTAATGTATGTCCCAATAAACTGTCATATGTATTGAAGTGAAATAATAAAATGCTGACGCTTCATGCCTGCATTGGAATGATTAATGGTTTTAAAATGCAGGATGAAATCTGACAACATGGACTGAATGGAAACTCAGATCTACGAGTGCAACAGAAGTCAAGCAGGAATTATAATAAACAGAATAAGAGTAGCAAAGATGAATTAATTAGTTCATAAACATAAAATGAATCGTCTCTTAGGATGTTTGACTAATATTCCAAGCAACCTCTTATCACCACTGTTATTATAACACAAATGTGAAATCAATCATGTTTTTTAGCACATTTTTGTAAGTGTGCAGTGCATTTTACTTTTCTAGGGAAATTAAAACAAGAAGAGGCATAACTGAGGACAACAAATGCAACATTTTTAAATATGAATAAGTAATATTGAATCTATAATACCATACAGCATAATAGTGCAATCAATAATACAACTAACAGTAAACTAGTGCAGAGATTCTATATTTAGCATCTACTGCTCTGTTCTTTGACAGCACACATCCAAAGACACTGAGCTAAACACTTTGGGAGACCTACTTTCACTTTAATGGAACATGTATGGTAATTCAGCAGTCCATTAAGCAGAGGCATACTTACGGTTCTGCTCTTCACCCATGCCGACCAGATTCTCCAGGACCCTGATTCCCTCCTGCACAGCCTGCAGCTCGGCAGCAGTCCCTGGCCGATTGCGCTCCACTGCTTTCAGCTTCTCCACCATCAGTGGAGCCAGAGCGTGGATGTACGGAGTAGACAAGGCACGGCTAGAGTGCTGAAACACTGACAACAGCAGCTGGTAGCAACGTGCTTGAACCTGTGGCAAAAAGAATCCACTTAACTTAGACAAACATATCTGGAAAGTCTAAAACACAGTTTGATCGGGGGTTCAAACTGTCCAGATTAAGATCCTCTGTGCTTACCCAGGGATCACTGGAGTTGAGGGCATTTTGGAAGCGGTCCATGCAGCCCTTTTGCAGAGCAGTTACCCCGACAAGTTCTTTGCTGGCAGACAGCAGGAAGAGTGTGATTGCTGTCAGCATACTGACCTCATCCATGTCAGGCCTGGACTCATCTACAAAAATACAGAATCAAGCATGCATACTGTCAATGAATGATGATTACATTAATTTTTCTTATCCCCTCCACAGAGAAGCCAGAGGTCACAGTAGAACATGTGTGCATGTGTATTTGCTTACCTGGCTGTGAGTGCTCAAGTACCGAGGCCAGGCTGCTCCTAACGAGGCCAGTCCACTCTGTCTGCATGCTCTCCATCCGGGCCAGTGGGGAGGTGAGGATGGTCTTGATGCCCTGCAGGGCAGCTGACACGGGCACAGGCACGGAGTTGTCAGCAGTCTTAACTGCAGTCTCCCTCAGCACTCCAGTGATTAGGAAGAGCACAGTAGGTAGGATGGTCATGCTTCCTGTACAGGTGAAAAGAGACACAGAGAATGGGGCAATCATTTCATTGTGAACACTGCTATGCTAATAATATTCATACTCACTATTAATCTCAATCAAATGCATATAACATCATTACCTTACACAAACTTGAACAATGCAGGCCAAACGGGCAATAAAAGCAATAAATAAAACATCAAGAGACTTGCTATCAATGTGTACCATGATTGCATGTGTGTGTGTGTACGCATGTGCGTTGTCTGCCTGGGGCCTCACCAGCAGGAGAGCAGAGTGACGGAAGTTCTGCCAGGATGGACACTGTGTTCGCCACCAGGCGTGCGCTTTCTTCAGGTAGTCTCTGAGGCCTGAGTGGCACATGACTGGGCGACTCCTTCACACGGGTATTGAGTTGTGGTAAATGGCGGACGAGGACGAACACGAGCAGCTCCATGGCTGCAAACACCAGAGACTTGCCAGGTACGAGCTCCCCTGTGTCTCCTCCTTCCCCCAGGCTGGGCTGGGAGTCTTTCTCGTTTTCTTCATCTTTGACTGAACAAAATAAAAGTGACTTAGATTACTCAAAAAGCCACAATTCAAACCACTTCACCATGCATATTAAACTTCATAGGAACATCCTTTTGTTCGTTTATCTATATGTTTAAGTGTGACACAATATAATGTAAATAAGGACAAGTCTGGGATGTGCTCCTGACCCTTGCTGGTCCTCTGTCGCTGCAGATGGTCCTGTGCGGCCCTGATGGTCTCCTGTACAACAGCAGTGACCTGCAGCTGTACAGCAGGAGGATCCCGAGTCAGCAGCAGTCTGTGGAGCACATTGAGGAGCTCGACTGCCAACAGCTACAACAGAAATAACATTTACAGTAACACCACTGTGAAACACCAAGCATGTACGACATATTTTACTAATGCCCAACACATCATTGCCAACAGATCAACATGCATTTGTTCTATTAGCATAGTAAATGGACAAAGATTTATACAGAGTTTAGTTTCAATCCCAATAAACACATCTTCAAATAAATAACTTTAAGACAGAATTTTCAAGCACACGACATTCGAGTATAATTTTCTTTTGTTACTTAAAGAACAGAAAGCTGTATTGATATTTAAATAGCCTGAAAGAAAGAATGACAGCACACAAACGTACGCACAGCATGATGTCTGTGACAGGAGATGTAATGACATTGTGGAAGCAGCAGGAAGACATATTTAAGGGGATGGATCAACATTTGCATCATAGTGCCAGCAAAGACGTGTCCCAGATTAAATGTTGCCCCAAATGCAGCCAAGAAAACAGTATTTTTTGTGCATATGTGGGACACAACCTCTGCATCCTTGGAAGGCCTCAGTTTTCTATTATCCATTGTGTGGAGGTCGGCTGTTTAATGGAGCTCAACTCGTAAAGTCAGTAAATATCACGTGACCCTGTCGTTTTTACCAGATATTTGTACTAAGGTGGCGATCAGTCACTGGTAAATATATCACTTGAAATAGACCAATGAAAAAACTACTGATATACTGACAAATAAACAACTAAAGTGTAAAAAAGTATACCAAAAAAAAGAAGAAACTTAAGTATTTGGTGCAATCTGCAAAGTTAGTCACAGAAAGTCACATCCTGTTGAATTTGTAATGTTTACCTCCTCCGACTAACTTCAGTCACACTCACTGTTTGATAAGAAAAAATTAGTCCCAGGTACTTCACTCACTGTGTGGTAACAAAAAATCGTATGGATACTTGTTTTCAATCAAAGTAATTCTATTTTATGTGACTTCATTTTCAACAGTATTACAGTTGTTATTGATGATGTCTCATTTGAACACTATATGCTCATGGTTTATGCAGTGCTTGTTACCTATGACAGTAATGCTGTTTTTGCACTGCAAATTAAAAGAAGTTGTAAAAAGACTGTATCCAAAATACAAATAAGCAAATATAAATTGTGTTTCCTTAACGGCAGACTCAAAATGCAGCAAACAGTTTTCACATTTTGACAAGTATGTCAATTTGAACAGTATACTGAGTATATGAACGAAAAACAAATTCTAGTATAACAAATCTTTCATCAGATCTCTCTTCTATACATATATAAATATGTAACATCTGCACTTGTGTTTTTACCTGGTCATGTGCGATATGGTTCTTTGCACATGGAGATTCT
Organism: Chaunax sp. Z400; assembly: GCA_037577475.1. Classification (NCBI taxonomy): domain Eukaryota; kingdom Metazoa; phylum Chordata; class Actinopteri; order Lophiiformes; family Chaunacidae; genus Chaunax; species Chaunax sp. Z400. Next base: position 7,229,009 of record CM075193.1, read on the forward strand.
AGCAGAGTGAACAGGGCATGCAGGCAGGACATCACATGTTCAATGGGCTCCTCGGGCCGGGGGAAGCAAAGAAACTCTATACTGACACCTAAGAGACAGAAGACAAAAATGCATTTATTCTCTTTCTGTCTCTACCATCACCCTTTCACTGTTGGCAGATAAGATGTGGATCCATGGCTGTAAGATTAGCAAAAAGCAGTGACTATGAAAAAGCAGTCACTCTGCTTATTTTAAGACACTTCTGTTATTTATGAAGAAGAATACATATATTAGGATGAGGGTCTTTTCTCTATATAATACCTGCGTACAAAAAACACCCAAACTACATCAGTACAGGTTTTCTTATTGAGACGTTCGTGGGGAACAAAAACACTGTAACATGAATACTGTATACCACAAACAATGTGTAATTTTGTCAGCTATTTTTTCGTAGTCCTGTGTCAGATATCCTTATTCATTTTAATCATATTTTTCTAGGTGATTCAATCCCTTATTTTCTGTCAATAAAGTTGTGTTCAATGACATCGGTGTCGTGTCGTCAGCATCTCGTCTTAGTCATGGAAAAAGGTCAAGTTAACAAAATTAACATCACTCTTTACCCAACATGAGATGCATCCTGTCTTCCACAGACTCTTCAAAGGTCTTTGTGGTAAAGGAGGCTCCTTGGTGGACGGCAGGAGCCTTGGAGGACACTGAGGGGACCTCATCTTTCTCTTCGCCTGCGCCGAACCCGGTGCTGCTCAGCCACAGGGCCACAGCATGCAGGACGGGGGCCCACGAACTGCGATAGTGGAGCCTTGCTGTGTCGATAGTCTCTGGAGTATAAAACGCTCCACCTGAAGACAGACACACATTAATAGAATTTATTTTATTTATTTTTTCCAAATACACCACATTAAGTACTTTATTCAAATATATATTTAAGTAAACTTACAGACATTCAAATACATGCTCCAAAATTGTATCTGAACATGTAGGCCACCTGAAATATTGATTTATTTTCTCCAAATTGTAAACAAATGAAAAATTCAAGTGATAGACAGCTCAATCAGCTGGAACATCTAATTCCATCAAAACAGCTATTTGACAGTAATCTAGTAGATGTTTCTAATTCAAGAACTCAAAAATTAGTGCTTGAAGTTGGCTAAATATCCATGTACCACTAGAAACACTGCGCAGCTGCATTGTTATGTACATGTGTCCATGCCTTCAGCTCCAGACAAATGAAAACATCAGCAACAAAATAAAACATAAGAATCTGTCTTGTACCTTCAGGAGGCAGCTGACTAGAGAACTCAGCAGGTAGAGTGAGCAGAGCATAGTCTCTCAGCATGGCCAGCCAGAGGCGGCTCAGCGACGGCAGCTCTGGCTGCACCAAAGTGATGAGGCTGTCAGGTGGAAGCACGTCGGAGCCCAGATCCTCCTCATCCTCGTCATCATCTGCACTTCGGACTGGTTTGGCAGGCTTAGACTCAGCCTCTTTCTTGATCTTCATCGACACCACATACACCTGAGAGAGAAAGCCGGTGTGTGCATTTGCAGTATAACTAATATAGGGCAGTATTGTGATCGGGGGTCTGCAGTCTCACCTCGGCCCATGCCTTTAGTACAGCCAGTTTCTCCATCGTGGTGGCACTCTCACTATACAGCTGACTGGATGAGCCTTTCCCAGCTTGCACTTTGTCCAGAGACGACACAAGCAGGTTGTGGACTCGCCGCAGGTCATTGAGGTCACTGACTACGCCACTACCAATCCACGTACTACACACCTGGAGTCACACAGAGGGGTAAAGGTAATTAAGGGAAAAAAATAATTCAACATATACAGCACCTATTCACCTTCTCTTACAGCGCTAAAGAAAAATTAAACATTACATGAGAGTGTTCAAGGTTGATTAGCTATCGTACATGCCATTAAAGAGGGCGATGGTGTCAAAGACATAAATAGCACTGGAATATTAGTACTGTAAGTGTGGTGCATATATGAGATTACATGCTTCTGAGGAGAAGTGCTATTAGAATGTCAGGCAGCCAAGGACAGGAGACTAGGGAGCCTATCAAATGCGTTTTGATACCAAAGGTTCTTAGTGTGATACCTTGATACCTGTTTGCTAATTTAAACTTTTGTGAAATGCTCTTTTACTTAGGTATAGTTGCTTTCACCACATTGGAAATACAAGGCATTATGGATATTTGTTTTTGTTGTTGTTTTAAGTCAATCATTCTATTTAGGGAGAGAGAAGATCAGGCTGTTGGCCTTAAGAATTTCAGTGGGCAAAAACCCTGAGCCAGAGACACACAGGGGAATGTCAAAGAGAAAATACTTTTTTTTTTAAAAATACTGCTGACAGGCATGTCTGTCATTCTTTGCATCGTTCAAAGACGTCAAAGAGCATTGAGGTAGAAAATCTGACACGACCGGGTCCAAATGGGATGATGATTCACTGTGCACTGTTATTAACGGCTACTGCAGTAGCATTACAAAACCTCTAATATCACTGAAATACTGTATACCAAACACACTTAAAGTGTGTCCAGACTTTTGACTGGTACTGTATATGAAAGTTTGTTTTAGTAGAATGAGTGTTGCAGTACAAACAGAGCTGGCTGTTAGGTGCTTATAGCATCACTACAGTTTACACCTCAAACACAGCTAAACTTTGACTCTAGACTTTAATAAACAGAGCGTCTTACCTGGCATGCCTTGGCCGTTATGTCAGATGGTGTATCAGGTGAAAACGCAGGTCTGAGGGCAGCTCCGACCTAGATGCATACATGATGGGTAAAAAATTAACTTCCTCAAGATGTTTCACATTAGTTTTAATTTTTTTTGTTTTGCATGTTGATTTCGTCAATTAGTGTTTACTGACATCTCATCATTGTTTTGTGTTAGTCATGTAACAAAAGGTTGTTAATTAACTTAAACCTATTTCACATTTGCTGTATGACTACGAATTTTGGAGCATCATGGTTTTTGACTCACATTGGCCTGATACTGTTCCAGGATAACGTGCCCTGGGAATTCAGGCTCTGGAACAGATGCAAACTTTTTAATGATGTCCTCCAGGGCCTGCAGGCCGGCCATCCTCAACTGGTTACTGTGGTCTGTGGCTGCCATGAAAGCCATGCGGATGAGGTCAGATAAATGGAGCACCAACAGATCTCCTGGATGGAGAGAAGGGAGGATGGAAATAGGAGAGAAATACAAACACAAGGAACTAAAATCAGAAAGAAGGACTAATAACATATTTCTGTTCCATTTTATAAGGTTCAATGTGTGCTTGCAGTGATTCAATAGAAACCACTTATCAGCATTGAGGCTGACAATTTAATTCAGTTTAAGGAATAAGCTTTTTTTCAGCTGACACTTGAGCTGCCTGGAGGTTGCATAAAGTCAAACTAAAAAAATTAAAATACATAAAACAAATCAACATTCATTACAATTTTTCAGCAACCACAACAGTCTGGACTATTGGTTGGTATAAAATCTGTGTCAGCAACATGTGGCATAAATCAATCACAAATCCTTCTCTGAGCTACTCTGTTCTGGCAGCATGATGAATGGTACCTTTCGGGTTTTTGACTCGTGCAGAGCGGGCAGCTGCCAGGTCAAAGTGTGCTTTGTCGTTCTCACACAGCAGAATGATGCGGCACAAGCAGTCTGCAGCAAAGACCCTTGTCACCCAGCGCGGCGCTACAGAGGGCTTGGACTTGTCGTCTTCACCCAGGCCTGTGAACATGGTGTCATCATCCATCTCGTCTTTTTTCTCAGAGTCTTCCTGATCCTTTTCCACCTCAAATACAACAACTCCTCCTACATCTAAAAGAAGAGACGGACACAATCATCACACAAACATTTTAAAAAGCAGATTTATTTCACTACTGAAACTTATTTTGTTTTCTGTCCCAGTCTTAATGACAGATAATGTCAATGTGTCATATTTTGTAGATTTACCTGTAGTTGCTGCCAGGACATCCTTGCAGAGTTTCAGCCAATGAGAAAGCTTTTCTACAGCAAGAGATGACAGCATGTGGCCCAGTGTGTCATGAATATCTGAACACAGCTTCCTGTCTGTCTCCCGATCTAGCATGCCAAACAGAACGCCCTGGAGACCAGTCTCTGTGATGTTCAGATCTGAAGTAGGTACAAAGAGAAGAATATGCCCAAAGTTAAAGTCACAGAGTCTCACTGAGGCGTATGAATAAAATGAATGCTCTCGGCAGGTTCACAATTTGCACTCACTGATTGTAGTGTGTTTGCTGTCTCCTGATCTCTTTGCCAGGCTCATGGCGTACTCGCAGACCTCCGCAGCCTCTCTCTGAGCAAGCTGTCTCAGACAGGCCACAGCAGCACGGCGCAGCAACAGATGAGAGCTGCAAAGGTGCACCTGCATCCCACAGTAGAGTAAGAAATGAATGTTGAGAAGAGGACAAACCACAACAACCGTACTTGGAGTATGAAACTCTTTCTGTCTTACGCAGAGACAGGGAACCAGGCTGGACAGGTTGACATGGCGTGGAGCAAACATGTGTAGCTGCTGCAAGCATGAGATGGCAGCTGCCTGCACAAGGGAGTCAGAATGGTCCTGCATTATGGCACAACCAACCAGACAGGACGAGCGGATGGTGGAGATGGTGACTCCATTTCCTGGTAAACCCGATGATCAATTAGGAGGAGAAAACAAACAGCATTATTACAGTTAAAGGATAACGCAGTATGACTCAAGGCTGCTACAGTGGCCTGTGGTGGGTTAATATTGATTACTCTGCCACCTGTTGGCCAAGAAAGGGTATTTTCATGGCTTTTAAAGAAGTTAGAGGCACAATCACTCAGAGTTTGTGATTTTGTTTCTGCCAAAGTTACCCTGTAGTTCTGGACCCACAGTGGTGATGAGAGCTCCCAGGCAGCGGCCCAAACACTGGTGCACCTCTGTGTGAGACGGAGGCACAGTGAGGAGCAGGGTGAGCACCAGGGATAGTGTTGGCTCCACATAGCCTCTGTACATGGGACCACTAGAATCCACAATCAGAGCCAGAGAGTGCAGAGCCCATGTCTGATAAAAAACGGATTGAATATAGATTAATAAGTAACACGTAACAAACACAAATGATGAAACAAACTGGTGGTGTTTAAAAAACTTAAATCAAACAACATTTAAAAAAAACATCAAGTTCATCTAAGTAAACCAACCAAACTAGAAACAACTTTCCAGTTCTTGTTCATCTATGAGTGAGTTTTAAAATCAGTTCCTCCTGAGTAATTCACTGTACCTGGACCTCATGAGATGACCCATCCTGGGCCAGAGCCAATAGGATGCTGACACTGGTCTTTAAGTGCTGGCCTGAGCCAATTCCTCCAACATATCGATGCAGACAGCCAAGAGCCAGTGAATGGCCTGTCCTTGACACTACATCACGGGCCGACTTCAGTCTGAAAACAGAGGAGGAAGACAGGTATGGATCCCATGACCTGCTAATTGCAATCAAAATTCCTAGAATATCAAAAACACACTTCTCTAAAGTAACACATAAAATTTTGTGAAAAAAAATTAAGCTCCGAACACTAAACATGACCGACAGACGGACAGAAAGAACCCATTCTTATAACCAAACAAAAAAAGCACAGATGATACAGATATGAAGCGCTAACTTGTCAAAGCTGGTCTGCGCCATTCTGGCGATGAAGGTAGCCTCTCCCACCACCTGAGCCATCCTTCCCAGTGCCTCTCCAGCAGCACAACGCAGTATGGGATTGGGATTGTCTAACGCTCCCATCACCAGGGCCAAGGCAGACTTTCGCACTTCCTCAGGACCCAGAGTACTCTTGTTCTCTGCCAGACCCTTCAGTCAGAGAGGAATGAAAAGATAAATGGTTTCTCATTTAATATATTATCTGGAAAACCGAACATCACTCAAGTTTTCTCACCTTAAGGGCACTAAGCACCGCAGTAAAGATGTTCAGCTGGACCGCCTGCTGTCGAACTCCTTTAGCCTGCTTTACACACTCTGCAAAGTGGTCTAGCATCTGCAGCCTGAATCATGTTCACAGTCAGGCAGAATTTATTACAAACTAGCAAGTCACAAAGAGCATTGCAACTGTGCAAAAATGAATGAAAATAAATAAACCAACAAGAGAACAAACATATCACAAAATGTTAACATATTGCAAGTATTATAAACACTTCTTGAAATTCCCACAGTAACAACTAAACTTCTCACCTGTGTTTGAAGGATACATGAGGGAAAACCACACCGAACAGAGCCACCGAAGCGTCAATCACCGACACACCCAAAGGGAGAGGCCCTGGGATGGCCTCGCCAATGGGAACACGCAGGTAGATGGAGGAGGGATCATGTTCCAGAGCTCCGCTGCCAGACGCACTATTGGGCTGCAGCTGTTTAGGAATGATCAATAGGTGGTGCTGATTAATACATGAGATAATAATGGAAAAATTGAGTATAGACGTTGGTGTTAACCAGTTTCACAGAGATAATGAGAAAACAACCCGATCTCACACAACTTGACATTCATTGTTTTTAGTATATTTTATTTTATTTTATTTGAGTATATTGGTGACTTTATTCACCTGATCTTCTATGGACTTGTGGTCAGTCTCCTGAAGCCAGGAACCCATAAGCACACTGTCATCATAGTGACAGAGAGAGCGCAGCAAGGAGGTGGTAGTGTTGGCCGAGTTGTCGGTCAAAGTGAACTCTGCCACCAGCTCCCTCAGGAGAGCGTTGAAGCTGCCTACACGGGAAGATTACCATTTTAAAACCTCCTCCATAAAGGTTCTTAACTTCCATAGAAAACACACGCGGAAGAGTTTGTGTTACCTTCATAGGTTTTGGGAGGTAACAGAGCGAGGATGTCGTACAACCTGAGCCTCACCATCGCTGCACTTGCTTTCAGGTGAGCACCATGGACCTTAATGATGGCAGGGACACTGACAAAAGAAGAAAACATTTCACCCATTAGATATGTAATTTGAAAACAATGAAAGAGATGCAGGAAATAGTTGTCACACATGATACAAAAAAAGAGAAGAAAAAAGCACGACACTCACTGAGACATCATGGTCATAGCACATTCAATGGGACTCAAGAGTCTACGGATGACATCTTCTGTAAGTAGTTCGGGACAGTGGGCCACGAAGCTACGCATGGCTGCAAGGGAAAGAAACAGGAGCATTGGTCAGGACTGTTCACATTGTGTCACAATATAGAGCATGTGCTGTACGAGGAGGTGTATTTCTTTACCACATAGTGCTCCGGCTCGGCCCTCCAGAGTGACCTGCCAGGTGAAGGAGTCTCCTCTGGCCTTCTCTGCCTCCAGTTCCTTCTGGGAGCGAGGAAACACATTCCTCCACAGCAGTAACATCTTGGGAAGATGATAGCGCACGAGGGAGGAGCCTGGGCACAAACGCAATGAGATGGCAGCATCGTCAGTGAGCGAGAGGGAGAAAGTGTTGTCAACAAATCAAAAATAAGAGAGACGAGAGAGATGTCTGGGAGGCTCACCCAGAGTCATGAGGGCGCCCAGCAGCAGCCATCCAGCCTGTGTACGCTGCAAGGACAGTCGACTGTTCTGAGCAGCTGTACGCAGGAGGTCTTCGGCTATACTCACCACCAACTACAAGAAAAGAGCACAAACAGTTCTATCTTTAAATCAATGTAGCTATCAGTGAGGCTGGTGCAGAAGATTGAGACCCAAGTAACAGTTACGCAAAAGAAGGAGCCAGAAAGATTACATTTTGAGGATACGCACCTTGCCCTTAGAGTGGGGGATGCCCAGTGGACACTGGTGTACCCCTCCTAGCAGAGCAGCCATGGCAAAGCTGTAGCCGCTCACAGCCTCAGGTGAACTCTTTAAGTTATTGATTCTCTCTGCACAGCGGTCCAGCAATGGGGTCAACTGATAGGGCAGCGCGACAGCAACACAGCGCAAGCACCATGCAGCTGCCAAACGAGCTGCCATGCTGGGGTGCAGCAGCACTGAGGTCACAGTTTCAAGGAGCCCTAGGGAAAGCGGACATGGAAGATGCTTTAAGTGGCAGAAGAATCCAGGCTTGATTAATTCTCTCTGGTTGAAGACATTAACAGCAATATCCAACAATTTCTGCATATTGTGAGCACTAGTGTTTATAGAAACTTACGAGCACTGAAACAAACGCCCCATTTAATATTTCGTGTCTCACCTACAGACGGCTCCTGGATGAGTGGTGAAGCTGTGGCACTCAAGCTCTGGACTAAACTGCCCAGCTCTTTGAGGGCACACACCATGACATGCTGACTGGCAGACACATCGGCTGCCCCGGCCTTGTTCTCTCCACTGATGTCATTCACAACTGCCTCTGAGAGAGAAACACATGAGGCAAAGACAGAGAAACAAACAGGAAGGGCTTGTCAGAACAAAATGAAAAAAGGTAAACAGAGATCAACAATCCTTAAAAATATGATGTTACTAATTCAGAATGCGTGCAGCATTGATGGATAAGGTGACAAGCACTGCATTTCTTTTTAGATTGAGATTTCTCTCAAAAATAAGGCTTTTGGTCAAATTTACAATATCAATTATAATCCTGTGATGTGTGTTACATGTTACATAAAGAAATAATCTAACTGGCAAGCCACATTAGTCCATGTTAATGCTGTCACATATCTTAAGTCACTTCATGAACTAGAATCCTAAAAACACTGCGCAACATTGTGCTGCTGTATGCCACAAACACAGAGCTCTGAGGATAGTTTAGGTTACAGATGCATTAATGGATAAATGTGACAAAAAGACAAACACTGCAATTTACAGTGACCTGGATTCAAATGTGTGCTGATAAGGCCATCTGATGGTTTGGGTTGTCATTTATCAAGAACTTAAATCCTCAGAGCTCTTAAGAAACGACTGTCAAAAAGACAGACAGATCATAGCAAAGGAAAAGTCAATCTAAAGACTTGAGGAGGAGATTTTAAAGCTGCTTTTTGGGACTGTGGCAGTCACGCTGTTCCAGACAACTCGAGATGTGGAAAAACGACTGTAGAGCACATATAAACAAGGAGATCCCACTTCAATCATGGCTCCAGAAAACCTTTTCAAAGTTACTTTTAACATAGATATTTTACAGTCTAATTTCAAGAAGCCTCACAGACGCAGCTGATGTGAAAAGCTACAAGCAGGAACTACATTGAAGAACCCAGGACCAAGTCTTAAGAAACACCAACATTCGACACAATGTTCAAATTCTGTTTTTAACACCAATATGCATTGCACTGTATTGACATAGTTTACATCAGTTTCAAAGTTTCAAAGCAAATCAGAGTAAGAATCATCCTCTGTGAATGTGATAAAGGTGATTATAAAAAATGATTGATGTGTTGTTGTAAAGCAGGAAAAAAAAGGTAATTTGGGGGAACTGAAATCAATAAAAATAAATGATGGACAAAAGTGCAAAAGTATGTCTTGTTGCTGTGGGGGGGAAATGGCTTGTTCCTAACAATGCGTCAGTGACATTAGTGGCACATGCAGTTGTCCTGCCCACTTAAGCCAGCTGTTAGCAGTCAGAGAATGATAGTTATGTTATCTGCTCCTTCGGGATTGCAATAACACAATAATGATGCAATAACAGAATGTGAATTCACAGGCGAACAGCTATGGAGGTTATGCAATGAAGCAAGAATGAGTAGCTTGAATACTGTGCTGACAATGGATAATATAACATGACATTGTGATGCTACTTGTGGATAAAAATGAATGAAAGAAGCGTGATCTTTAAGCAGAAACCAAGAGGGAAAGAAGAAATAGAAAAAGCCATCTCCGCACCCAACAAAGACAGAAGAAAAGCCACCTCCGTATGCAACACAAGCGCAAACCATGCAAGGCTTTTCCAAACTTAATGAAGATTAAGTTAAAAATGATAATAATGGATGAGTACTTACTCTGTAGTGCTCTGAACCGTGACATTTCCCCCCCATCCTCCTTACCCACAGCCCTCATTTGTTTGCTGATGGCTTGGCAGATTTCTTTGCCGGCAGCGATTTGTGCTTTCTCGCCAAGTAAGCCCCCCAGGGTGGCACGCAGCATGAAGGAAACACAGCGGCGTGAATACACAGCCTCAACATGTGTCTGCGTGGCCCGTGGGTGAGACACAAGGTCCAAAACATGGGAGAGGAATGTGGCAAAGTTGCGCTCCAGCCATTGACCACCGAGTGTAGTAACGAACACAACATATGCCTGAGAAAGATGGAAGAAAGAAAGATGGATGTGTGAGGTAGTTGCATCAGAAAACAAACGCTCAGATTCTTCTTGTGTTTGATGAGTCACCTCACCTGTGTGACGCCCACCCGCACCTCCCTGCTGACAGAGCCTCCCCCCTTCAACATCTCCCCTCCGCTCTTCAGGAAGCCAGATCCACCACGCAAAAAGCCTGTGGCCAATAGTTCCAGCACCTCCTCGAGAGTGGCCCTCTTCACGTTCTGACGCATCACTGAGAAACACAATATTTAGATTGTGAAGAAGAAAAGTGGTGAGCAAGTGTAACATGAAAATAGCCAAACATAAACCACACAGCTATACTCTTTAACCTACCAGCTGCTTGTTTGGGCATCAGGGCAGTGGCCATAACTGTCCCCAGCAGTTTGGCCACTGCCACTCGAACACCATAGTTAGATCCTTCCAAGGCTTTAAAGCACAAAGTGGCCACATTCTCCAGTTCGGTGGTCCACATGAATACTGCCTCATTCTGCAGCTCCAACAGACACTGGTCAGGCAAGAAGAAGAAAGATGGAGTCTTGTTGGTAACATCTACATTATATATGTACAGGAAAGATCTAATTGATTAAAGACATATCTTTAATGCATAAAACAATATTTTGGTAATACAATGTTTAGTTTATACATATATTTGCAATCCAGTGGACAAACAACTTATACAGTACAATTGTCATATTTTCTGAACAGTAAATTGTCTTTCATAATAGGGAGAAGATTTGCACAACACATTTGAATTTGATCAACATCATAACATGGAAAAAACATTTCAAAAACATGAGATTTCCTAAAAGATCCCCAAAAACAAACCTTCACAATTCATTCAGCATGATAGGGAATATTGTTTATTTTCGTTTGATGGCATTAACCAAATCTAAAAAATTTTTGTTTACTCCTTCACAGCTCCATTACACATTTTTCTATGACCAACCTTTGCTACCGCACAGCGTACAGCCATGGACCTATCTGTGAGCAGAGAGCGGGCGTTCTTGTAGATATCTCTGTGACATGAAGCTGCAGCTCCACCCAGTCCACTAAGCACCTTCTGCAGGCTGAGAAGGATCTCTCCTCTGCCTTGGGACTAGATAAACAAAGGAAATGTGAAAGCAAGAAATTTCAAATGAACTTCTTTTCTGATTCTGATCTCTTCAGTCATTCAAATGTACAATTTAATGAAGTGCATTCCTTCTGCTAGAAAATGTAAAGCTGCATCCTAATGTTGTACTCTTAAATTGCATACCTCTGCACTCTTTAACGCTTTCAAAAGATTATTGATCGTGTCTGGAAATGAGCTTCCAAGCATCCTGCCCATCTTCTCATAAAAAGCTCCAACACAGGCCACTGCAGCACTGCAAGAAAATGCAATGCAATAATTATATACAGTAAGAATTCAGATTCCTTTTATTGAACATGCACATATAAAATAGATCATCACTTGAAAATTAACAGACTAAATCTTTTTTTTCAGTTATTTTCATATTTGTCTCCTCTTCAGAACAATCAAACTGGCTTTTATTTTATTGCTGATAACAGAATAACAACCTGCATCATAAGTTAGATTTAATCTCAACGCTCTAAGCACATTAGCCTTCATACTAAAACAGTGCAGGAGCACCACAGTGGCTTAGGGGTTCACAAGGATGTCTTGACCTCCATGTTCACCCACATCCACTCTCACTTCACCTGAATTTGACAGAGACAAGCAGGTACACAACATTGCTGGTTAAAATCCTGCAGGACAATAGTGAAACAACTTCAACCACTGTCAGATTCCATTTATACAGGCAAGAAACAAAGCATAATATCTGCACATATACACTTAATCCCCCCTTTTAATCATGAAATGACATTTTACAGATTTACATGAGGCTTAACTGCTAATGCCCTGAAAGCCAGGCCTACAGTATATGCCTGAAACACTAAAAGCCTTGCTTAACAGCTTATAGCTTAAAGCAAATGTTTATAATGTCAAACAAAATATGTATATGAACAGTGACTGCATTCAAAAACAGATGATGAAAATAAACAGTGCTGTGTTTAAACAGGATCTTACAGTTTTGTTGGCAAGTATGCAGGTGTGTCATCCTTGCTTTTGATGATCTCATTGCATTTATCCAGAGTCTGGAAAACAGTGAAGGTGTCACCAATGCTGTAGAGGGTAGCAAGATTTTTGGCCAGTAGTTTTCTCGTTGGTGGTCCAGGGGCACTGCTTATCAGTCCTGTCAGCTGCTCCACCAGCTTCTTCTGCTTCTCCTTCACATCCACCTACCATTCAAACACACAATATTGTCACAAAGGGCTTGTATTGAAATCCGGACAAAAAAAAAGTCCAAATCTGTATAGTCACCCTGTTTGCTGCCACAAGCACTTTATCCAAGAAGCGGAGCCATTCAAAGATGAAGACAGGTCTCTTTGCTTCGGTGATCTGGGCCAAGGCATCTTCATTAAGCAGTAAACTGTGAGCCAGCTCCATGGCGAGGACTTTAAATGTCAGAGCTACACCCTCGCCTCTGTAATGATATGTTGAGGGGGAGCTTTGTCAGGAGAGGTTTCCTCTCAAATATTTACCCTTTGATCCAATCAGACAACCACATAGAAAGTATTGCAGCAACATCTGAGACACCTAAGATCTGTGCACATTTACCGTCCATGCAATGAGACTTAATTAGGTTTGTCCAAAAGATATTATTATAAAGATATGGCAGCTGTCACCGAATAAAAGGTTTAAGTCCGTGCTTATCTGATGTCTAAAATGTAGCAAACCAAAATGTCAAAGACGAGCAGCGTTAACTCTTTGCCGTTTTGTGTTGACAGTTGCCTCCAGCTGTTGATATGAGAGCTGGTTAGCAACCTAAGCTAGCTAGTTCCGACAAGGAAAAAGCTCAACTCGGGCTAAAACTCTCGGCCAAAATAGTGATTTAGCTATCCATCTTCTTCTTTTAAAACATTCAGCGGTTCAAAAACACCTCAACAACAGTATCTTCCTGAAATATGGGACATATGTATCCAGTTTGTTCATCCTACCTGTGTGTCGACAACCCAGGATGAATGACGACAAGTATCTGTCGTGTCTCATTAAACTTTGTCCGATGTGAAACCAATGAAATAATGTGCTGATTAAACGCATAATTTAAAAGACAAAATTGAATAAATTCGATTTTTTAATTCATCTTCGTGTATACAAATAAAATACCTTTAACAAACGTATTTGTCAAATGTGCCGGAACGTCACACTTATTTTGTGCCTTATAGCCACCCGGGATATATAGGTGAACGTACCAAATATGGAGAGAACGGAAAGCCAACAAACGCACATCAGGATAATAATTTAAGTTTTGAAGCTGTTGTTTTATACATTTTCTTTCTTTTGTGTGGGTATAATGTCTGATGAGGAAGAGGACTATATGTCCGATGCGTTTCTCGGTAAAATGTACGTGTTTTGTGTGTTTACAGTTTGAAAATCTGATGGCTTCGAGATTGTTTGATTTGGAACTATAAAGGTAGATTATTGTCCTGTGGTCAGCTAAACAATTAAATACTATTTTTAAATTGTAATTTGTGAAAATATAGAGGTTGGTGTTTACAGTCACTGCCATCGTAATACCATTGTTGTCTTATCTCCATAAATTTCTGTGTTATTCTGTCTGCCAGACAAGATGTGAAACCAGGTGTCAGCATGGTGAGGCGGGCCAAAGAAGCAATGAAGAAGGAGATGAAGCAACAGGAGGTGAACATCAAGAACCGTCAGAAGACCTTCAAGGAGCAAGAGAAGGAAAGTAGAGAAGCAGCTTTACAAAGCTCCATTAGCAATAAGAACAAGGGATTTGCACTTCTGCAGAAAATGGGTTACAAAGCTGGTCAAGGCCTCGGGAAGCAGGGTAGGTTTCTTCTTTACTGATTTTTTTTTATCTGTGTGTATTTGTTGTGTGTGTTAATATGAAGCTCTGTTACTTCTTCAGGGGCAGGAAGAGTTGATCCAATTCCCCTAAATATAAAAACCGGTAAGCAATGCATTTGTCCATTTGAAATGGTATTTGATAACAGTATGTGCAATCCAAGTGATGTCATGCAGTGTGTGTGTATCAGACCGAGGTGGCTTTGGAATGGAAGAGGTGAAGAAAAGAAAAGCTGAGGAGGAACTTGAACATTATCGGCAGAAAGTGCGAGCCAAACAACAGAATGACGCCAAGTCTCTGGAAGATTTTCGGTGAACAGCTGTCTATGAAATGCACTATGCCTCTAAACATTCTCTATTCCTGTTAAATGAATGTTAAATAGTCTGTGTGTGTAATGTGCTTTTTCTTACCAGGTCAAGGGTAAGGACGGAGAGAGAGGAGCGAAAGATTGAAGGAGATCTCAGAAGGAGTCAGCGAGCCTGCGAGCAGCTTGACAGTCAGAAGGTTGGAGGAATTATGGCTGTAGCACATCCATAAATCAGTGTTCACGCTGTTTTTCAGATTTCTATTCTCACTACAGTGAGAAAAACACATGCCAGGAATATAGCATCACAACAATGCAGAAAACAATTGAATGTATTTAGACATTTCTCAATACTGTACATGAGTAAAGAAAAGGCGGTTGGGGTTTTTGTGTGAATCCTTTGCCTGAATTGTCTTTTCAGAGCATCAGTGTCCCCAGGGAAGACTGGTACTGGCCTAAAGCAGAGACTGATGATGAGGAAGATGGTCCTCAGGAGCAGGAGCAGGAGCAGGAGGAAGATGAGACTGTGGAATTAACAGTTAGTATCACTATATTATAGTATAACAGTCAAATCTAATATATGAATCCAAAGAATCCTTTTCAAATAACTGTTTGGTAGTATGTTATCAATTTGGTGCCAAAACATGGTGGTGTGATAAATACATCTCGTAGGTTTCTGTGGTGATCAATCCAAAATAATATTAAAGTGTATTTCATATTCACATATCTGTTACAGTCCTTTGACAAACTGCAGATTTTGACATCCTATTTGAGAGGAATCCATTTTTACTGCATATGGTGTGGAACCACCTATAATGGTAAGAGTGTTGACAACATGGAATTGTTTTTTATTCTTGTTTTTATTGCATTTTTCTGAAATGTTGATTGAAATGTTGAAACGTTTATTCTTTTTTTCAGATGAAGAGGACTTGTGTGGAAACTGTCCCGGGGACACAGCAGCAGACCACGAATGAACTTGATCAGAAAAAGTAGTTGAGACTGTTTATGCTGTTTGTGGGTGGCTGTGTTTGTCTTAAGAAAGCCTGTGGGAAATTTAGAATTTAGGATATGCTCTCGTACTTACATTTTGAAAAGATGGGAAAAAAAAACATTATGAGACGTTTCAAGCAATTGCATACCTGTGTTTTCATTAAGTTAATGTTCATTTAATGTTTTCATTAAATATTTTAAGAATTATACTATTTTATTTTCTGTATTGTTTTATTTTAGCTACTTCTTTTACAATAAATGACTGGGTTTCATTGACTTAACTGATGTACAATGTCATTATACCTGGTTTTGCCTTTGTGCTTATGTGATGCTCAGTTAATGAGTTTATATGGGTCTTGGAAATTATTTTTATTTCAATATTCTCTCTCATCACCAGTGGATTTCAATACCGTTTTTTTCTCACCAGAATATGAGAAGAGGTTGGCTTTTTCATCCCACCGACATAAAAATGATGGGGTTTTAGTCACCCTAATATCTGTCTGTTTGTCTGTAATCATTTTTTGTCAGGAGCATATCTCACAAACTTTACACATTTATAAGTAGTTGTGTCTATTGATATTTGAATTTTATACACTTTTTTTGTTCTCCATGGAAAGAAATGATTATTAAGGTAGGTCATCTTCTCCATAGCATATATCCTAAACACTATCCACCACACTAAGCTCATCATACTGATGTATCTGTTGTACAATGCTTTGGGGGACGTCGGGGAGACATGTCATCGCCAGCTAATTCTTGTTGCTTGTTTTGAATTAGAGAGAGAAATATAATTATTAGTGGGGATATGGTGGAAAAGTAGGCCGCATTTGAAGGAGCCTTTGAGATGGGATGGCCTCGTCGCGCCGTTGTGACGCAATGACGCTTGTGAGACAGCTCTGTGACGTTTACCAGGAAACGAAACTTACTGTAATGGGTAATGGGTAAATCGAAAGTATGCCCAGATGCCCGAAGACACGGTAGGAGAACTGCCTAATCCAAAATGGAATCGATCAACTACGTCGCTCGATTGAATGAGAAAACGCAGAAAACACGGTCGGAACCGAGATATGAAGACGTCGGAGCTGTTGGTCCCGATCACAGTAGAACGTGAGTTGCACAATTTCTCTTGTGATTCACGATCTTTAGATTTATGCTGGATTAAATTTGGACAGAACGTTAACGAATGGGAGATAATATTTTACTTTATAATATAAAACAGGAATTGTGTCTATATTATATGTTGCTTAAGGCCATTCAGTGTCCCCAAGTTCATATAAATCAACATTATCAGCTGAGCTACTTTTAAACTACGCATGCGCTTGATGTTCAATAGAACCTCAAAGTTGTGTGAACATATTATCAATCGTCTGAATATTTTTTTAAAATCCAGTTGAAAAAACATCAGGAAAAAATAATGTCATGGTGTGAGGCTCTAGTGAGGCCGACTGTGTTTGAATGTCTGTATTCTGAGTATTCTTTGTGAATTTATTGGCCTTTTTAATGACTTTATTGATAGTGAAAAATAATTGTTTTCCCACCATCGGTATTGTATCGACAACAGTGAAGAAAAAAAGCAACCAATAAATAATGTGCTTAGGTGAACATTAATATACATGCCTCAGTATTGTTCACATACTGTATAATGAATGGTTTCATAATGTGTAATGTTTTTATTAGATATAACCCTCACCACACCACACATCAGAGTCTTATGATGTCTTCTCAGATTTACCATCAGAGTGGTCCTGAATGGTAAAGCCTATCCTGATGGTGTGGGCAAAAACAAGAAAGAAGCCAGACAGAAGGCAGCTGAAAATGCCCTGAGAAGCTTGGAAGAGGAATCGCTTGACTTTGTAAGATTATTTATTGACTTCAGGTGTGAATTTTTGTATTTCAACGCATACAAGATCAACATGTCTCTTTGACATATATTTTTTGTCATCTTAACAGACAGGAAATGTACCAGAAGCTCCCACTGCACCAGTTCATCAGACAAGTATCACTCAGACCAACTATGTGTGTTGGCTCAATGAATACGGCCATAGGAACAAGGTGGAGATAAAGCCTATGGAGTCAACAAACCTGGAACAAAATAATGCTACTCCGTAAGTCTTCTCACTGCACCCTAATTCATTCATAGTTGTTCAGTCTCCACTTTAAATGCAAGAGCCTCTTCAACTTCATGTATATGTGCTCCTCCGCTGATTGGCCCTCTTACACTTGCTTGCCATCCCTTCGCTAAACATGGACACATGGTATTACTGGAAACAGGGAGACCTCCTCTTTACAGAAACAGTGGCAATTTAAGTGTATAAGTTTGCATCAGAGATGCTTAAACATGCCAGGACTTCTTTAGTTGTGCCTCTGAGTTGAAATACTGCATCAGTTAGCACTAAACCCATTGTTTTCAGCAGGCTAGCATGTTAGCATGAGTTTTAGTGCACTCTGGCAATTTTCAGTAGCATTTTGAGACTTCCACCTTCAGAAATAGTTATATTAAAATTTCAAAATGTAATTGAAAATTTTAGCTCCAATTTATGAAATATATGCAATTGTAAAGGAAGAAATACCTTTAGTGTCTCAGAATATCATTTGGTTACCATGTGTCCATTTGGAGTCTCAAACATGTCCCTTTTGGAGCTCCGCCTGGACCTGGACCACCTTTACATGAAAAAAGAATGTAGAACCACCTTACTTTGTGCTGTCTTTTAGATATGTTCACTGATATTGTTGGAACCCTATTTTTAATTTTGGGTTTACAAAAATCTATCAAATTAAATATATAATAATAACAATAATATTAATAAAAATGAAAGAAATAGTAAAAAAAAAAAAGTAATAAAAAAATACATTTTTACTGACTTCAAAGGCTCAATGTCCTCTTTTTCTGTATCACATGTTTGTAACACTTTCACAAGAAACTGTAGGTGATTTTCTTTCTGGTAAGAACTCCTTCATGTATATAGTCACAGTGGTTCAGAAACTACAGCCCTTGCAATTTGCACATATCTTAGGTTTTAGGTGTCATTAACACATAAATAGGCGTGGAGTGGAAGAGGTTAAATAAAGTTTGTGTGATATTAGATGCTGTTTCTTCGTGGTTGGTGATAAGAAGTATCCCGCTGCCACTGGGAAAACAAAGAAAGAGGCAAAGGAGGAAGCAGCCAAGCTTGTATATAATGATATGCAGGTATGTGGGAGTAAAACTACAGAGGTAAGTAGTATTACACACTAGTTTCTCTTAGCTTCATTCCCAGAAAAGTACACAGGGAAGGAAGGAATTGACATGCTTGTCTTTGACTGTAATATTGTCATGAATATTCAAGTAGATTTTGCAAGTGGCACTCCAATCATAATGGAATCATACTTTTCTTTTTCCTAGACAGAAGAACAGAAATCCATGTCACCAAGTCAAATAAAGGACAAATTGAATCAAAGTGTGTCGGATGTCAGGTGAGCACAGCCCTCAGATTCTGCTCGGTTTGTTTCAGGTGAATAAAAGATTTGATTAGTTTCTGATTTGTCTCCGTGTTACAGCGAGGACACAGCTGATGAAGGTTTTAGGGAGATAAATTTCATCGGACTTATCAACAACTACTGTCAGAAAACACATCTCACTCACGATTATGTGTTAGTGGATAAATGCGGTCCACCACATAACTCTCAGTGAGTATGACATGACTGTAACCTGAATGGATGCTACACCGAATGAAAACTCTTAGATGGATGTGGAAACATCTGAACTCAGTGTTGTGAATATTTCCTCCCTGTCTACACAGGTTTTTCTACAAATTAGTCATCAACAAAAGGGACTACCCTGTGGGTGAGGGCAGGAGTGGCAGGGAAGCCAGACAAAATGCAGCACAGCAGGCCTGGTCTGTCCTTGAAGGGCAATCAGACTGGGACAGCAGGGTATTTAATATTTACTGTTGTTTAGCCATGGTAAATAATGTTATTTACTATGAAACTTAGTTATTACTTTGATTGGTTTCCTGAGCCTTTTAAGTTAACCATCAGTTATTCAGCTCCACACCTTTAAATATCTGAACTCTTAAATGTGCAATTAAACCATGTAAAAAAAAAAAGAGAAGCTTTTATAAGTTCTGTCACATTCATCAGCGTAATTGATGGAATTTGGGGGGGGGGGGGGGGGGGGGGGGTCACAGCTCTGAGGAGTAGAACACTAAATATTTCCATTATGATATTTCACTAGTTGAGTCCACATTATAAAGTTTTATACAATGTTGAAAATATACCTTAGGAGAGGTATGAGTATTTCATGCTTGTATTTAATGTTGACTAACTATGAAGTGGCACCTAAATATCTTTATGCACATGAGGGACACACAGCTAATGACACAAAACATTATGTATGAATGCCCTGAGTTTAAGCAGTTCTAACAGCAGATTTCCCAGCAAGGTTCTTTTGAACATTGATAGTTTAGCATCAAACATAAAACTGCTAAAATATCAAATGTGTTATGTGCTAATGTTCAACACACTTATGTTGCACCGCATGTCAGAGAGCATCAGTTAACGACAAAAGAAAGTAACGGCAGAACACGCCCTTTGTCCTTTCAGCAATCTTATGGATCAGCTGTGTCTGACGATGTATCCACCAGTGGGTCCACAACACTGAGCAAACTGTAAGGCACTGACTGAGGAGCACAACAGATGGCACAGCTTTGTGTTGACAATATGCTACTAATGTGTCTCACTGTATTCTCCAAAGGGAGGACTGTGAACAAAACTCAAACGACAAGCTATCGACTACAAGTGACTCGGTTGTTTTCACCGATTCACCGATTCCCTCCAAGCATCAGGTCAGTTCCTGCCTCCGCCAAGGAGGTTATGTTTTCACTCATGTCCTTTTTGTTTGTTGTTTGGTTTGTTTTTTGCCATTATAGCGCAAAAATTACAGAATTTCCACAATTCCACATAGCATGGTGGAAGGACAGGGTATGGGTGAGGGATGAACCATCACAATTTGGTGCACATCTGGACAGAGGGCTGGTTTCTCAAGACATAATCCATAAATCAAGATTTCTAAAAAATTACAAATATTTATAGTGTTGATATTTATGAGTGTGTTGCTAATCCAGATAATAAATATGTATTTATGTGGGGTCATCTTAAGCTCAAGACAAAGATGGAGGCTTTTTCAGTCTTGGTGGAGGTATATGCTTCACTGGGTGCCATTCTAGTTTCCTATGTTATCCTCTGATGCTGTTATTTGTCTTCACATGGTAATGTCCAGGGTTTTGCAGGATTTATTTTGAGTTGCTTTAATTAACCTTTTAATTTAGACGTTTTCTTAAAGGGCCTTGATCTCTCAAATACCAAAAAGTAACTTGATACTCAACCAGAATGTTTTTTAGTAATCCACGAGCATCACACACGTGGTCAACGAGAGTAAACAAGTATGACGAAGTATGTGTCAGTAATTCCAGCCTAGTGAATCTAGTTCATTTAATTTTTCATGAGCTCATTAGGTGACTGAGAAGTAAAGGAGGACATCTTTAGGAAGCATTCCCTTTATATTATTCATTTTGAATGTTTGTATGCTTAAAAATAACTGACTGTGTTTTTCATACTTCATTACAAAGATTCCAAGCCCAGATAAGCCCAAAATAAAGTAAGAGGCCTCATTTAAAGTTACAGTACAGAAATATCGCACCTGATGTTATTGTTGATTATTATTTTTTCTTGTCAGACTTGCAGCAAATTTCCTAAATGCCAACAACAGCAAAGAGGTAGGGTGAGAAGATATTAATCGTGCTGTTTTATTGTGTTGGTTTTTGTTTAACCTTTTAATCTCCATGTCATGATTTATTTGTGTTCATTAAGGAACTAATAAATTTCAAATGCAAGAAAAGTGGAAGCAGTCAAAGTGAGAAAAGAGCCACACCAGCAGTCTCAAGGTATGGAAAAATAAAAAATTTAAATGTTAGCATGGGTTTGTGGTTTGCATAGTAATATACCATCATTAATAGTCGGATTTTTATATTCATACTAAATCCTATGTCATATTTTTGCCTCAACAGTACTTGTGTTAATCTCAACAGGTTTAAATCAGAATTTGACTCTTTTGTGCAACTCGGCACCGGAGCCTTCGGTATTGTTTTCAAGGCAAAAGAAAAGTTGGTGGAGAAGTACTACGCTGTGAAGATTGTCCGCTGGAAGGAGTAAGTCAAGAGGAAATTATGTTTCATTTTGTCAAACAGAGCACTGTATAGTTTTCAGCCAGGCCATGTTTTTTTAAATTTTTTTTTAATGTCACTTTCCTGCTGGAACTCAGGCGGACTAGGTATCAAAACATCCTATCAAAAAATTCTGGGAGTCACATATACAGGTACACTGGATAGTCTTATCATATTCTGAAGGTCATCCTACACACAGAGTTGTTTCTCTTTCTGGGCCAACACTAGAAATGGGAGTACACATCTTTGATTTGCCTCCTAACATGTTTCCAGACACTCTTGACCAGATCATACAGACTGACTTTGTGTCATTTTGTGTGCTGGTCCCTTTGCAAAGGCATTACGATTATCACTTTTTAAATAGAACTCCCAAAAGACAACATTGGTCGACGATCTTTATTTCAGATTTCCACCACACAACTTACAAATGTAGGTCTCCAAAGAAGTTAACAAGTTATAAAAGTGTTGTTGCGAGAAAACACGTGTGTCAAGAAATAATTTAAATGAAGTTGGTTAGATACGGAACAAAAAAAATCTGTAAGTTTGTGGTGTGAACCAGAAACTATCCCATACTCACGACAAAGTGTGATTTATCTGGTGTGTTCAGGTGATCACCCAGAGCATTTCGGGGCCATTATGTGTCTGTGCAGAAATGACAGTACAGAAGTTAGTTGAGCTGTACTTGAACCTAGGACTTCATTATAAGGACATTACTAAGTTGCTTGCAAATCGTCACCATTATATTATCTCCGAACGACATTTAAAAGAAGTTTTGAAATATTGTGGTTTGTGTCGGCACAGCTGATATACTAGGTTTGAACATGTAATTACTTTCATTCATGAACAGTTGCAAGCATCTGACCATCTCTGTGGCAATAGGTTACACAAAATGTAAGGAGAATGGATTACATGTCGTTTAATTCTAAAAGAACTAAACACTAAAAATCTGGCGTCGAACACACATCAACCGTGGTCCGTTGCACCACTAACTGACAGTGACAACAACCCACAAATGATGAGTTTTGAATGAATGAATATTTGTTTGGTATAAAAAACATATTTGTTAGCCTGGCAGTCCTACAGGCCTTTACAATGGTAGGGGAAACGCTGCTTCTATATATAACAGCTTTTTTGCCCTATTATTACTGTTGTCTCTTTTCTAGCCAGCTAATTTTCAGCTGAAAATGTTTTCCACTGTTGCCATCCTTGAGTTTCAGTTAGGGCTGCACAATATTGGCAAAAACTGACATTTCTAGATTTTTTTTATACACAGTATGTCGTGATTTCATCCAAAACTTTTCACCAGCTGACTTGAATATCTCTATTTCAAAAGAATGAATCATTCTAGAGCTTTTTTTATTATGGGCTTGACACTTAAAATAAGCCAGTCAGTGTCATGTCTGACAAATTCTAATAATAAAATGAAAATAAAACAGCTCCATCATACTGGAGTTTTTCTAAAATCAAGACAGACTTCTCCTGTAGATCAGTCATGGAAATTGCGAAACATGTATCGTGTCCTACAGTGTTACCATTGTGCATATGCACAATGCATTGTTAATGCTGACACGATATATATTGTGCAG
Organism: Chaunax sp. Z400; assembly: GCA_037577475.1. Taxonomy (NCBI): domain Eukaryota; kingdom Metazoa; phylum Chordata; class Actinopteri; order Lophiiformes; family Chaunacidae; genus Chaunax; species Chaunax sp. Z400. The sequence goes on from CM075193.1 coordinate 7,252,249, forward strand.
GCCTCGTTTCATTTGTATAAGCAGTACAAAATTATTTGAAATTTGAATTAACTGAGTCATATTCTTGATCAGGAAATCTCTACGAGAGGTGAAGGCATTATCAGATCTCTTTCACTGCAATATTGTTCGATACTACACATGTTGGACGGAGGAGTCAGGATTCCAGTGGGACAGTTCATCTGACAGTTCCAGCAGTTCACAGTAAATCCCATCCACTCACTGAAATCCTTACTGAACTGTGCTTTTTAGTCAAACGAGGATTTTCATGTAACAGTTTCTCTGGTCATACTTTCCTAGGTCGCCCAGTGATTCCTTGATGAATTTCCTCTATATTAAGATGGAGCTGTGTAGCAACACAACACTTAGAATGTGGATAGATGAGAAGAATAGTCAGAATGTGAGAGACAAAAGAAAAGAAGAAAGTCTAACTTTTGTCAAGCAAATAATCTCTGGAGTCGAGTACATTCACTCCAAAAAGCTCATCCACCGAGACCTGAAGGTGAGACAACGTGAAAAAAACCCATTTATTGCATCACAAAGCATTCATGAAGCCACATGTTTGTTTATTGCTTTCTCTTTGTCAGCCCGACAACATTATGTTTGGGCAAGATGAAAACATAAAGATTGGAGACTTTGGTCTGGTCACTGCTCAGACTGATGATAATGAGAAACCGGTCGAGAGGAGCGTGTACAAAGGAACACCATCTTACATGGCTCCTGAGCAAGTGAGACGTCTATATTGACAATAACCTAAATCACTAGTGCTGTAGAGTTTAAGCATCTTTTGTCAATATTGTGCTCTTGTTTTGTTTTTTGACAGAAGAGCAGAAACACATATGACCGACGGGTGGACATATTTGCTCTGGGGTTGGTTTATTTTGAACTTCTTTGGAATTTGCCCACCTACCAAGAAAGAAAACTGGTAAGAAATCATGCTTTATATGTCGATATTAACTGTTTACTAATGAGCCAGACAGTTTATCAGATAACAACAAATGTTTATTGATTGACTTTACAGGCCTTTTTCATAGCAGACACTCTGACTTGTCATTTTAAGACATTCTATTATAGATATTATTATCCACACCACTAACGAAGTGGAGGGCTCAAAGTATAGGTCCTGTCTCTGTGTTACATTTTGTTTCTGGAGTGCAACTCAAAAAGTGTACATCAGTGTACATCAATTAAAACATGAAGTGATGTCATGCTGTTTAGAAACTTTAAATGTTTCTATTTCTTCATTTCCAATATACTGGAGAGGTGCCTTTTGATATTTGGCAAATTTAAAAGATTTCTTTATTTCTCAAATAAGCAATTAACAAAAATTACAATTCACAGGGATGCCTTATTGATTCCATGTCAGCAAGTCTTGAAACTAGAAGTTAGTTCTCTACAACATGAAAAACATACATTTGGTGTTGATATGAGTATTTCATGCTTGTATTTTATGTTGAATAACAATGGAGTAAGCTCTTGTTTTTTTAGGAGAGTTCTTAACTTAGATTAGTATTGTTGAATACTAACAAACACCTAAAAAAAAAACAGAAACAAAGGATCATAGCTGTGTGCGCCTCTATCATTATCAGCTCAGTAATAGGCTTTTGTCTTGAAATGCACCCGTGATGTGACATGTCAGTATGTCTACTATGAAAAAGGCCCAGCAGCTGATCAGTTTGTATCCCGCCAACTGCGTGTTCTTCCTCCCTTTTATCACTGCATGAATTCCAGATTTGGGATGATGTCCGAAACCAGAAGCTTCCTCAAGGATTTTTGCACCATTTCCCCAACGAGGTACACCAGCATTCTTTCATTTACTTTACACAAGACACAGTATTTTGTCATTTGTGAAGGTCAGCAATAGGGGAGTAGTGGTGCAGTTTGTGAAAAAGATTTACTTTGTTAGGTCGCCCAAGTAAAGTGGAACTGAGTGGAGCCTCAAACACACTGGTAGAATTTATTGATATAATGTAAAACACAATAGTTGTTGATTTAGTTGTTTTTGGTTGCAGAACCTAATTATAAAGTCAATGCTGAGTGAGAAGCCAGAAGACCGACCTGAAGCAAAGAAACTGAAGATGGAGTTAGAAGAGTACACACAAGCTCTTCAAAATCGTGACATGAAGACTGTCTGATGATTTTATGGAAATACTCAATAGATAAAAGCATCACAAGCATGACTATATCATATTCCATAATACTTTCAATTGTTGGGGGCGTGCCTTTTAATCACATTTGGTGAGCTTATGTGACAATATGTACTGCAATTATGTGTATTGATGAGACGAGGGATCAGGCAATACAATTCCCTTTTAACAAATAATTATAGTAAAATAATGTAACTCATCTGCTTCATTTTTATATTCAAATGCATCTAAGATACTTTTATCAGCTATGTGTTAGATTATGTGATTATGTTTTTTACATCATGGTTCTTCCACTGATTCCTATAACAAAGTGTAAGACAGAGATCGTACAATCACCAATGTTTGTTTTTTGTTTAAAGATCAAGACAAGAAACTTCCTTATCGACAAGCTGTTTGTACAAATGTTTTACTGTCTGCTTGTAGATTTGTCCATGATCTGCTCTATGAAATGTCGGTACCTGTGTTACCTGTGAAGTTTATCAGCTTCAAAGGCTTCGCTCGAAAACTTAATAAGATTCAAGCTTAGGCTGCAGAAGCAGTGAAGTATGCTATCTACCTTGTGGTCTTACAGGCCAGGTAGTGCTCTGAAGCAAACATTTAATGACTTCCTACTGGGTCGGTAATGACAGAAACCTACAACATCAAATCTTTTGAGGGTTGGCAAAAGCTATGTTGAAGAAATGTCAGCCGAAACCATTACAGATGTCTCAGCTCGGCTCCTGCCATCTCCAGAGAATCTTAAAAGATGAGAAACTGACTTGATTATAGCTTTTTAAAAATATGTAATCGAACATGACCCTTGGTTAGTATGAGTATTTATCGGTGGATCCAATGGGTAAGACTCTAATGGGCTGCATTTGCACTATATGAAGATTATATAGAGTCAGATTCTCTGGGTGTACATTGGAGGTCCTAGCAGTGTTGTTGGCACAGCAGCGGCTGAAGACAATAAATCATGAAATGTCTAAAATATGATCTGACTCTTGTCTGTTTCTTTACTACAATCATTTACAGTAGTCGTGAGGAGGTGATGAAGGTTCATAAAAAGGCTCTAAAACCTGTTGTAATTTATAGTTGATTTTGTGAAGTTATTCTCGGACTATTTATTTTCAAAGGGAGCTGGAAAGAATATTTGGCAAGGTAGGTCTCCATTACAGTATATACTGTGTACAGAAATAAATTACTTTGTGTGAAATTAAAAGAATTCAGATCAAAAATCACAAACAAATACTCAAGACGTTTTGTGGAAAAATTTGATTAAATGTTTTGACTATACAGAGCACTGTGTCACCCCTAACCTGAGCAGAGCATAGAGGTCTGATGAATCAGATTGTTTGATTTGGAACTATAAAGGTAGATTATTGTCCTGTGGTCAGCTAAACAATTAAATACTATTTTTAAATTGTAATTTGTGAAAATATAGAGGTTGGTGTTTACAGTCACTGCCATCGTAATACCATTGTTGTCTTATCTCCATAAATTTCTGTGTTATTCTGTCTGCCAGACAAGATGTGAAACCAGGTGTCAGCATGGTGAGGCGGGCCAAAGAAGCAATGAAGAAGGAGATGAAGCAACAGGAGGTGAACATCAAGAACCGTCAGAAGACCTTCAAGGAGCAAGAGAAGGAAATTAGAGAAGCAGCTTTACAAAGCTCCATTAGCAATAAGAACAAGGGATTTGCACTTCTGCAGAAAATGGGTTACAAAGCTGGTCAAGGCCTCGGGAAGCAGGGTAGGTTTCTTCTTTACTGATTTTTTTTTATCTGTGTGTATTTGTTGTGTGTGTTAATATGAAGCTCTGTTACTTCTTCAGGGGCAGGAAGAGTTGATCCAATTCCCCTAAATATAAAAACCGGTAAGCAATGCATTTGTCCATTTGAAATGGTATTTGATAACAGTATGTGCAATCCAAGTGATGTCATGCAGTGTGTGTGTATCAGACCGAGGTGGCTTTGGAATGGAAGAGGTGAAGAAAAGAAAAGCTGAGGAGGAACTTGAACATTATCGGCAGAAAGTGCGAGCCAAACAACAGAATGACGCCAAGTCTCTGGAAGATTTTCGGTGAACAGCTGTCTATGAAATGCACTATGCCTCTAATCATTCTCTATTCCTGTTAAATGAATGTTTAATAGTCTGTGTGTGTAATGTGCTTTTTCTTACCAGGTCAAGGGTAAGGACGGAGAGAGAGGAGCGAAAGATTGAAGGAGATCTCAGAAGGAGTCAGCGAGCCTGCGAGCAGCTTGACAGTCAGAAGGTTGGAGGAATTATGGCTGTAGCACATCCATAAATCAGTGTTCACGCTGTTTTTCAGATTTCTATTCTCACTACAGTGAGAAAAACACATGCCAGGAATATAGCATCACAACAATGCAGAAAACAATTGAATGTATTTAGACATTTCTCAATACTGTACATGAGTAAAGAAAAGGCGGTTGGGGTTTTTGTGTGAATCCTTTGCCTGAATTGTCTTTTCAGAGCATCAGTGTCCCCAGGGAAGACTGGTACTGGCCTAAAGCAGAGACTGATGATGAGGAAGATGGTCCTCAGGAGCAGGAGCAGGAGCAGGAGGAAGATGAGACTGTGGAATTAACAGTTAGTATCACTATATTATAGTATAACAGTCAAATCTAATATATGAATCCAAGGAATCCTTTTCAAATAACTGTTTGGTAGTATGTTATCAATTTGGTGCCAAAACATGGTGGTGTGATAAATACATCTCGTAGGTTTCTGTGGTGATCAATCCAAAATAATATTAAAGTGTATTTCATATTCACATATCTGTTACAGTCCTTTGACAAACTGCAGATTTTGACATCCTATTTGAGAGGAATCCATTTTTACTGCATATGGTGTGGAACCACCTATAATGGTAAGAGTGTTGACAACATGGAATTGTTTTTTATTCTTGTTTTTATTGCATTTTTCTGAAATGTTGATTGAAATGTTGAAACGTTTATTCTTTTTTTCAGATGAAGAGGACTTGTGTGGAAACTGTCCCGGGGACACAGCAGCAGACCACGAATGAACTTGATCAGAAAAAGTAGTTGAGACTGTTTATGCTGTTTGTGGGTGGCTGTGTTTGTCTTAAGAAAGCCTGTGGGAAATTTAGAATTTAGGATATGCTCTCGTACTTACATTTTGAAAAGATGGGAAAAAAAAACATTATGAGACGTTTCAAGCAATTGCATACCTGTGTTTTCATTAAGTTAATGTTCATTTAATGTTTTCATTAAATATTTTAAGAATTATACTATTTTATTTTCTGTATTGTTTTATTTTAGCTACTTCTTTTACAATAAATGACTGGGTTTCATTGACTTAACTGATGTACAATGTCATTATACCTGGTTTTGCCTTTGTGCTTATGTGATGCTCAGTTAATGAGTTTATATGGGTCTTGGAAATTATTTTTATTTCGATATCCTCTCTCATCACCAGTGGATTTCAATGCCGTTTTTTTCTCACCAGAATATGAGAAGAGGTTGGCTTTTTCATCCCACCGACATAAAAATGATGGGGTTTTAGTCGCCCTAATATCTGTCTGTTTGTCTATTATCATTTTTTGTCAGGAGCATATCTCACAAACTTTACACATTTATAAGTAGTTGTGTCTATTGATATTTAAATTTTATACACTTTTTTTTGTTCTCCATGGAAAGAATTGATTATTAAGGTAGGTCATCTTCTCCATAGCATATATCCTAAACACTATCCACACTAAGCTCATCATACTGATGTATCTGTTGTACAATGCTTTGGGGGACGTCGGGGAGACATGTCATCGCCAGCTAATTCTTGTTGCTTGTTTTGAATTAGAGAGAGAAATATAATTATTAGTGGGGATATGGTGGAAAAGTAGGCCGCATTTGAAGGAGCCTTTGAGATGGGATGGCCTCGTCATGCCGTTGTGACGCAATGACGCTTGTGAGACAGCTGTTGTGTGACGTTTACCAGGAAACGAAACTTACTGTAATGGGTAATGGGTAAATCGAAAGTATGCCCAGATGCCCGAAGACACGGTAGGAAAACTGCCTAATCCAAAATGGAATCGATCAACTACGTCTCTCGATTGAATGAGAAAACGCAGAAAACACGGTCGGAACTGAGATATGAAGACGTCGGAGCTGTTGGTCCCGATCACAGTAGAACGTGAGTTGCACAATTTCTCGTGTGATTCACGATCTTTAGATTTATGCTGGATTAAATTTGGACAGAACGTTAACGAATGGGAGATAATATTTTACTTTATAATATAAAACAGGAATTGTGTCTATATTATATGTTGCTTAAGGCCATTCAGTGTCCCCAAGTTCATATAAATCAACATTATCAGCTGAGCTACTTTTAAACTACGCATGCGCTTGATGTTCAATAGAACCTCAAAGTTGTGTGAACATATTATCAATCGTCTGAATATTTTTTAAAAATCCAGTTGAAAAAACATCAGGAAAAAATAATGTCATGGTGTGAGGCTCTAGTGAGGCCGACTGTGTTTGAATGTCTGTATTCTGAGTATTCTTTGTGAATTTATTGGCCTTTTTAATGACTTTATTGATAGTGAAAAATAATTGTTTTCCCACCATCGGTATTGTATTGACAACAGTGAAGAAAAAAAGCAACCAATAAATAATGTGCTTAGGTGAACATTAATATACATGCCTCAGTATTGTTCACATACTGTATAATGAATGGATTCATAATGTGTAATGTTTTTATTAGATATAACCCTCACCACACCACACATCAGAGTCTTATGATGTCTTCTCAGATTTACCATCAGAGTGGTCCTGAATGGTAAAGCCTATCCTGATGGTGTGGGCAAAAACAAGAAAGAAGCCAGACAGAAGGCAGCTGAAAATGCCCTGAGAAGCTTGGAAGAGGAATTGCTTGACTTTGTAAGATTATTTATTGACTTCAGGTGTGAATTTTTGTATTTCACCGCATACAAGATCAACATGTCTCTTTGACATATATTTTTTGTCATCTTAACAGACAGGAAATGTACCAGAAGCTCCCACTGCACCAGTTCATCAGACAAGTATCACTCAGACCAACTATGTGTGTTGGCTCAATGAATACGGCCATAGTAACAAGGTGGAGATAAAGCCTATGGAGTCAACAAACCCGGAACAAAATAATGCTACTCCGTAAGTCTTCTCACTGCACCCTAATTCATTCATAGTTGTTCAGTCTCCACTTTAAATGCAAGAGCCTCTTCAACTTCATGTATATGTGCTCCTCCGCTGATTGGCCCTCTTACACTTGCTTGCCATCCCTTCGCTAAACATGGACACATGGTATTACTGGAAACAGGGAGACCTCCTCTTTACAGAAACAGTGGCAATTTAAGTGTATAAGTTTGCATTAGAGATGCTTAAACATGCCAGGACTTCTTTAGTTGTGCCTCTGAGTTGAAATACTACATCAGTTAGCACTAAACCCATTGTTTTCAGCAGGCTAGCATGTTAGCATGAGTTTTAGTGCACTCTGGCAATTTTCAGTAGCATTTTGAGACTTCCACCTTCAGAAATAGTTATATTAAAATTTCAAAATGTAATTGAAAATTTTAGCTCCAATTTATGAAATATATGCAATTGTAAAGGAAGAAATACCTTTAGTGTCTCAGAATATCATTTGGTTACCATGTGTCCATTTGGAGTCTCAAACATGTCCCTTTTGGAGCTCCGCCTGGACCTGGACCACCTTTACATGAAAAAAGAATGTAGAACCACCTTACTTTGTGCTGTCTTTTAGATATGTTCACTGATATTGTTGGAACCCTATTTTTAATTTTGGGTTTACAAAAATCTATCAAATTAAATATATAATAATAACAATAATATTAATAAAAATAAAAGAAATAGTAAAAAAAATTAAGTAATAAAAAAATACATTTTTACTGACTTCAAAGGCTCAATGTCCTCTTTTTCTGTATCACATGTTTGTAACACTTTCACAAGAAACTGTAGGTGATTTTCTTTCTGGTAAGAACTCCTTCATGTATATAGTCACAGTGGTTCAGAAACTACAGCCCTTGCAATTTGCACATATCTTAGGTTTTAGGTGTCATTAACACATAAATAGGCGTGGAGTGGAAGAGGTTAAATAAAGTTTGTGTGATATTAGATGCTGTTTCTTCGTGGTTGGTGATAAGAAGTATCCCGCTGCCACTGGGAAAACAAAGAAAGAGGCAAAGGAGGAAGCAGCCAAGCTTGTATATAATGATATGCAGGTATGTGGGAGTAAAACTACAGAGGTAAGTAGTATTACACACTAGTTTCTCTTAGCTTCATTCCCAGAAAAGTACACAGGGAAGGAAGGAATTGACATGCTTGTCTTTGACTGTAATATTGTCATGAATATTCAAGTAGATTTTGCAAGTGGCACTCCAATCATAATGGAATCATACTTTTCTTTTTCCTAGACAGAAGAACAGAAATCCATGTCACCAAGTCAAACAAAGGACAAATTGAATCAAAGTGTGTCGGATGTCAGGTGAGCACAGCCCTCAGATTCTGCTCGGTTTGTTTCAGGTGAATAAAAGATTTGATTAGTTTCTGATTTGTCTCCGTGTTACAGCGAGGACACAGCTGATGAAGGTTTTAGGGAGATAAATTTCATCGGACTTATCAACGACTACTGTCAGAAAACACAGCTCACTCACGATTATGTGTTAGTGGATAAATGCGGTCCACCACATAACTCTCAGTGAGTATGACATGACTGTAACCTGAATGGATGCTACACCGAATGAAAACTCTTAGATGGATGTGGAAACATCTGAACTCAGTGTTGTGAATATTTCCTCCCTGTCTACACAGGTTTTTCTACAAATTAGTCACCAACAAAAGGGACTACCCTGTGGGTGAGGGCAGGAGTGGCAGGGAAGCCAGACAAAATGCAGCACAGTGGGCCTGGTCTGTGCTTGAAGGGCAATCAGACTGGGACAGCAGGGTATTTAATATTTACTGTTGTTTAGCCATGGTAAATAATGTTATTTACTATGAAACTTAGTTATTAGTTTGATTGGTTTCCTGAGCCTTTTAAGTTAACCATCAGTTATTCAGCTCCACACCTTTAAATATCTGAACTCTTAAATGTGCAATTAAACCATGTAAAAAAAAAAAGAGAAGCTTTTATAAGTTCTGTCACATTCATCAGCGTAATTGATGGAATTTGGGGGGGGGGGGGGGGGGGGTCACAGCTCTGAGGAGTAGGACACTAAATATTTCCATTATGATATTTCACTAGTTGAGTCCACATTATAAAGTTTTATACAATGTTGAAAATATACCTTAGGAGAGGTATGAGTATTTCATGCTTGTATTTAATGTTGACTAACTATGAAGTGGCACCTAAATATCTTTATGCACATGAGGGACACACAGCTAATGACACAAAACATTATGTATGAATGCCCTGAGTTTAAGCAGTTCTAACAGCAGATTTCCCAGCAAGGTTCTTTTGAACATTGATAGTTTAGCATCAAACATAAAACTGCTAAAATATCAAATGTGTTATGTGCTAATGTTCAACACACTTATGTTGCACCGCATGTCAGAGAGCATCAGTTAACGACAAAAGAAAGTAACGGCAGAACACGCCCTTTGTCCTTTCAGCAATCTTGTGGATCAGCTGTGTCTGACGATGTATCCACCAGTGGGTCCACAACACTGAGCAAACTGTAAGGCACTGACTGAGGAGCACAACAGATGGCACAGCTTTGTGTTGACAATATGCTACTAATGTGTCTCACTGTATTCTCCAAAGGGAGGACTGTGAACAAAACTCAAACGACAAGCTATCGACTACAAGTGACTCGGTTGTTTTCACCGATTCACCGATTCCCTCCAAGCATCAGGTCAGTTCCTGCCTCCGCCAAGGAGGTTATGTTTTCACTCATGTCCTTTTTGTTTGTTGTTTGGTTTGTTTTTTTGCCATTATAGCGCAAAAATTACAGAATTTCCACAATTCCACATAGCATGGTGGAAGGACAGGGTATGGGTGAGGGATGAACCATCACAATTTGGTGCACATCTGGACAGAGGGCTGGTTTCTCAAGACATAATCCATAAATCAAGATTTCTAAAAAATTACAAATATTTATAGTGTTGATATTTATGAGTGTGTTGCTAATCCAGATAATAAATATGTATTTATGTGGGGTCATCTTAAGCTCAAGACAAAGATGTAGGCTTTTTCAGTCTTGGTGGAGGTATATGCTTCACTGGGTGCCATTCTAGTTTCCTATGTTATCCTCTGATGCTGTTATTTGTCTTCACATGGTAATGTCCAGGGTTTTGCAGGATTTATTTTGAGTTGCTTTAATTAACCTTTTAATTTAGACGTTTTCTTAAAGGGCCTTGATCTCTCAAATACCAAAAAGTAACTTGATACTCAACCAGAATGTTTTTTAGTAATCCACGAGCATCACACACGTGGTCAACGAGAGTAAACAAGTATGACGAAGTATGTGTCAGTAATTCCAGCCTAGTGAATCTAGTTCATTTAATTTTTCATGAGCTCATTAGGTGACTGAGAAGTAAAGGAGGACATCTTTAGGAAGCATTCCCTTTATATTATTCATTTTGAATGTTTGTATGCTTAAAAATAACTGACTGTGTTTTTCATACTTCATTACAAAGATTCCAAGCCCAGATAAGCCCAAAATAAAGTAAGAGGCCTCATTTAAAGTTACAGTACAGAAATATCGCACCTGATGTTATTGTTGATTATTATTATCAACAATAACATCAGGTGCGATATCATTATTATTGTTATTGTTGATTATTTCTTGTCAGACTTGCAGCAAGTTTCCCAAATGCCAACAACAGCAGAGGTAGGGTGAGAAGATATTAATCGTGCTGTTTTATTGTGTTGGTTTTTGTTTAACCTTTTAATCTCCATGTCATGATTTATTTGTGTTCATTAAGGACCTAATAAATTTCAAAGGCAAGAAAAGTGGAAGCAGTCAAAGTGAGAAAAGAGCCACACCAGCAGTCTCAAGGTATGGAAAAATAAAAAATTTAAATATTAGCATGGGTTTGTGGTTTGCATAGTAATATACCATCATTAATAGTCGGATTTTTATATTCATACTAAATCCTATGTCATATTTTTGCCTCAACAGTACTTGTGTTAATCTCAACAGGTTTGAATCAGAATTTGACTCTTTTGTGCACCTCGGCACCGGAGCCTTCGGTATTGTTTTCAAGGCAAAAGAAAAGTTGGTGGGGAAGTACTACGCTGTGAAGATTGTCCGCTGGAAGGAGTAAGTCAAGAGGAAATTATGTTTCATTTTGTCAAACAGAGCACTGTATAGTTTCCAGCCAGGCCATGTTTTTTTTTATTTTTTTTTATGTCACTTTCCTGCTGGAACTCAGACGGACTAGGTATCAAAACATCCTATCAAAAAATTCTGGGAGTCACATATACAGGTACACTGGATAGTCTTATCATATTCTGAAGGTCATCCTACACACAGAGTTGTTTCTCTTTCTGGGCCAACACTAGAAATGGGAGTACACATCTTTGATTTGCCTCCTAACATGTTTCCAGACACTCTTGACCAGATCATACAGACTGACTTTGTGTCATTTTGTGTGCTGGTCCCTTTGCAAAGGCATTACGATTATCACTTTTTAAATAGAACTCCCAAAAGACAACATTGGTCGACGATCTTTATTTCAGATTTCCACCACACAACTTACAAATGTAGGTCTCCAAAGAAGTTAACAAGTTATAAAAGTGTTGTTGCGAGAAAACACGTGTGTCAAGAAATAATTTAAATGAAGTTGGTTAGATACGGAACAAAAAAAATCTGTAAGTTTGTGGTGTGAACCAGAAACTATCCCATACTCACGACAAAGTGTGATTTATCTGGTGTGTTCAGGTGATCACCCAGAGCATTTCGGGGCCATTATGTGTCTGTGCAGAAATGACAGTACAGAAGTTAGTTGAGCTGTACTTGAACCTAGGACTTCATTATAAGGACATTACTAAGTTGCTTGCAAATCGTCACCATTATATTATCTCCGAACGACATTTAAAAGAAGTTTTGAAATATTGTGGTTTGTGTCGGCACAGCTGATATACCAGGTTTGAACATGTAATTACTTTCATTCATGAACAGTTGCAAGCATCTGACCATCTCTGTGGCAATAGGTTACACAAAATGTAAGGAGAATGGATTACATGTCGTTTAATTCTAAAAGAACTAAACACTAAAAATCTGGCGTCGAACACACATCAACCGTGGTCCGTTGCACCACTAACTGACAGTGACAACAACCCACAAATGATGAGTTTTGAATGAATGAATATTTGTTTGGTATAAAAAACATATTTGTTAGCCTGGCAGTCCTACAGGCCTTTACAATGGTAGGGGAAACGCTGCTTCTATATATAACAGCTTTTTTGCCCTATTATTACTGTTGTCTCTTTTCTAGCCAGCTAATTTTCAGCTGAAAATGTTTTCCACTGTTGCCATCCTTGAGTTTCAGTTAGGGCTGCACAATATTGGCAAAAACTGACATTTCTAGATTTTTTTTATACACAGTATGTCGTGATTTCATCCAAAACTTTTCACCAGCTGACTTGAATATCTCTATTTCAAAAGAATGAATCATTCTAGAGCTTTTTTTATTATGGGCTTGACACTTAAAATAAGCCAGTCAGTGTCATGTCTGACAAATTCTAATAATAAAATGAAAATAAAACAGCTCCATCATACTGGAGTTTTTCTAAAATCAAGACAGACTTCTCCTGTAGATCAGTCATGGAAATTGCGAAACATGTATCATGTCCTACAGTGTTACCATTGTGCATATGCACAATGCATTGTTAATGCTGACACGATATATATTGTGCAGGCCTCGTTTCATTTGTATAAGCAGTACAAAATTATTTGAAATTTGAATTAACTGAGTCATATTCTTGATCAGGAAATCTCTACGAGAGGTGCAGGCATTATCAGATCTCCTTCACTGCAATATTGTTCGATACTACACATGTTGGACGGAGGAGTCAGGATTCCAGTGGGACAGTTCATCTGACAGTTTCAGCAGTTCACAGTAAATCCCATCCACTCACTGAAATCCTTACTGAACTGTGCTTTTTAGTCAAACGAGGATTTTCATGTAACAGTTTCTCTGGTCATACTTTCCTAGGTCGCCCAGTGATTCCTTGATGAATTTCCTCTATATTAAGATGGAGCTGTGTAGCAACACAACACTTAGAATGTGGATAGATGAGAAGAATAGTCAGAATGTGAGAGACAAAAGAAAAGAAGAAAGTCTAACTTTTGTCAAGCAAATAATCTCTGGAGTCGAGTACATTCACTCCAAAAAGCTCATCCACCGAGACCTGAAGGTGAGACAACGTGAAAAAAAAACATTTATTGCATCACAAAGCATTCGTGACGCCACATGTTTGTTTATTGCTTTCTCTTTGTCAGCCTGACAACATTATGTTTGGGCAAGATGAAAACATAAAGATTGGAGACTTTGGTCTGGTCACTGCTCAGACTGATGATAATGAGAAACCGATCGAGAGGAGCGTGTACAAAGGAACACCATCTTACATGGCTCCTGAGCAAGTGAGACGTCTATATTGACAATAACCTAAATCACTAGTGCTGTAGAGTTTAAGCATCTTTTGTCAATATTGTGCTCTTGTTTTGTTTTTTGACAGAAGAGCAGAAACACATATGACCAACAGGTGGACATATTTGCTCTGGGGTTGGTTTATTTTGAACTTCTTTGGAATTTGCCCACCTACTACGAAAGAAAACTGGTAAGAAATCATGCTTTATATGTCGATATTAACTGTTTACTAATGAGCCAGACAGTTTATCAGATAACAACAAATGTTTATTGATTGACTTTACAGGGCTTTTTCATAGCAGGCACTCTGACTTGTCATTTTAAGACATTCTATTATAGATATTATCCACACCACTAACGAAGTGGAGGGCTCAAAGTATAGGTCCTGTCTCTGTGTTACATTTTGTTTCTGGAGTGCAACTCAAAAACTCAAAAAGTGTTTAGTATTTTTTCATGAAACTTTGTACATCAATTAAAACATGAAGTGATGTCATGCTGTTTAGAAACTTTAAATGTTTCTATTTCTTCATTTCCAATATACTGGAGAGGTGCCTTTTGATATTTGGCAAATTTAAAAGATTTCTTTATTTCTCAAATAAGCAATTAACAAAAATTACAATTCACAGGGATGCCTTATTGATTCCATGTCAGCAAGTCTTGAAACTAGAAGTTAGTTCTCTACAACATGAAAAACATACATTTGGTGTTGATATGAGTATTTCATGCTTGTATTTTATGTTGAATAACAATGGAGTAAGCTCTTGTTTTTTTATGAGAGTTCTTAACTTAGATTAGTATTGTTGAATACTAACAAAAACCTAAAAAAAAAAACAGAAACAAAGGATCATAGCTGTGTGCGCCTCTATCATTATCAGCTCAGTAATAGGCTTTTGTCTTGAAATGCACCCGTGATGTGACATATCAGTATGTCTACTATGAAAAAGGCCCAGCAGCTGATCAGTTTGTATCCCGCCAACTGCGTGTTCTTCCTCCCTTTTATCACTGCATGAATTCCAGATTTGGGATGATGTCCGAAACCAGAAGCTTCCTCAAGGATTTTTGCACCATTTCCCCAACGAGGTACACCAGCATTCTTTCATTTACTTTACACAAGACACAGTATTATGTCATTTGTGAAGGTCAGCAACAGGGGAGTAGTGGTGCAGTTTGTGAAAAAGATTTACTTTGTTAGGTCGCCCAAGTAAAGTGGAACTGAGTGGAGCCTCAAACACACTGGTAGAATTTATTGATATAATGTAAAACACAATAGTTGTTGATTTAGTTGTTTTTGGTTGCAGAACCTAATTATAAAGTCAATGCTGAGTGAGAAGCCAGAAGAGCGACCTGAAGCAAAGAAACTGAAGATGGAGTTAGAAGAGTACACACAAGCTCTTCAAAATCGTGACATGAAGACTGTCTGATGATTACATGGAAATACTCAATAGATAAAAGCATCACAAGCATGACTATATCATATTCCATAATACCTTCAATTGTTGGGGGCGTGCCTTTTAATCACATTTGGTGAGCTTACTGTATGTGACAGTATGTACTGCAATTATGTGTATTGATGAGACGAGGGATCAGGCAATACAATTCCCTTTTAACAAATAATTATAGTAAAATAATGTAACTCATCTGCTTCATTTTTATATTCAAATGCATCTAAGATACTTTTATCAGCTATGTGTTAGATTATGTGATTATGTTTTTTACATCATGGTTCTTCCACTGATTCCTATAACAAAGTGTAAGACAGAGATCATAGAATCACCAATGTTTGTTTTTTGTTTAAAGGTCAAGACAAGAAACTTCCTTATCGACAAGCTGTTTGTACAAATGTTTTACTGTCTGCTTGTAGATTTGTCCATGATCTGCTCTATGAAATGTCGGTACCTGTGTTACCTGTGAAGTTTATCAGCTTCAAAGGCTTCGCTCGAAAACTTAATAAGATTCAAGCTTAGGCTGCAGAAGCAGTGAAGTATGCTATCTACCTTGTGGTCTTACAGGCCAGGTAGTGCTCTGAAGCAAACATTTAATGACTTCCTACTGGGTCGGTAATGACAGAAACCTACAACATCAAATCTTTTGAGGGTTGGCAAAAGCTATGTTGAAGAAATGTCAGCCGAAACCATTACAGATGTCTCAGCTCGGCTCCTGCCATCTCCAGAGAATCTTAAAAGATGAGAAACTGACTTGATTATAGCTTTTTAAAAATATGTAATCGAACATGACCCTTGGTTAGTATGAGTATTTATCGGTGGATCCAATGGGTAAGACTCTAATGGGCTGCATTTGCACTATATGAAGATTATATAGAGTCAGATTCTCTGGGTGTACATTGGAGGTCCTAGCAGTGTTGTTGGCACAGCAGCGGCTGAAGACAATAAATCATGAAATGTCTAAAATATGATCTGACTCTTGTCTGTTTCTTTACTACAATCATTTACAGTAGTCGTGAGGAGGTGATGAAGGTTCATAAAAAGGCTCTAAAACCTGTTGTAATTTATAGTTGATTTTGTGAAGTTATTCTCGGACTATTTATTTTCAAAGGGAGCTGGAAAGAATATTTGTCAAGGTAGGTCTCCATTACAGTATATACTGTGTACAGAAATAAATTACTTTGTGTGAAATTAAAAGAATTCAGATCAAAAATCACAAACAAATACTCAAGACGTTTTGTGGAAAAATTTGATTAAATGTTTTGACCATACAGAGCACTGTGTCACCCCTAACCTGAGCAGAGCATAGAGGTCTGATGGACAATCAGTTAAGATGTGTTTTACCTCCAGCGGTGGAAGATAATAGGATATAATGTGTCCACATGAAGGCTTTTTTTTTACTTTTTCACTTATATATTTAAATCCTTAATTGATTTATCTTACATTATAGGAGAAGCCAGAAATAGATATAAAGTTATCCCTGCCAAAACAAATAAACATTTTTTGAAAGAAATAACCATTTATTTTCTAGAAATTGATAAATATGAATCATGTCTCAGTTTAGGGTGATACAAACTCTTCACACAGACTGGATTGTTGTTGTCTTGTGTGATGTGACCTGTAGGGAGAGCTGTGGCTCTGCGTAGCTCAGGCTCTTCAGAGGGTAGCTGAAGACTCCAGGCCTCCTCTGCCTGCGGGTGAGAAAGGTTTATTCACAGCGAGAGGGCCAAAATGGAGGGAGCTGTGTGACATTTAATCATGCCTCTGGCGCATGCTTGATGATTAGCATCTCTATGGAAAACAACAGTAACAAATGCCAAATGCAGGATAACACACAATCACCTAGCCGTGGTGCACGCAGTCATATATTCCCCTGGTAATCAGCACAAATCAGCTCCTGCAGCTCAGTAGGTTAACTCAACAATCACCAATACACCTGTGGATAGAGGCCGAGCCTGTGGGTGGATCGGCTGCCTTTAGGTAGATTGAATAACTTGGTGACAAATTGTCAGTCACGGCCTTGATCATCATAGATTGATGGCAAAAGCTACAAGACTATAAGCTACAACCACTGAAATGAACCTTTCACAGTGACATTCACATTGGGAGTTTTATGAGGATCTCCAGAAGGTCTCTCTGAATTTTAAATTTAATTAGCAATTTCCTTGTTATCCCAAAGGTTTCTCTATACTAAACTAGCAAACCTCCTCCGAGGCCAGTTTAATTCACTCGGGCTTAATTCAAACTCAAACTCAAAGACATGTCAAAGCCGTTCATGCCTTACTGAAAGCCCCACTATTTCTTCTAAACATTGGTAGTGTTTGCACATTTAAAGCCCTAAACTTTACCATAGAGCAGCTTTAAAAAATACTAACCCCTATGAAAATATATTTAAATTCGCTACATCCAGATTTTTATTGAATTTTTATTTGAGAGCAGCCCCTTAAGTATGTCTGATCCATGCATTCTTCCCTGAGGAATAAACACCTTATGTTGTAATGTGAAAGAAAGTGAAAAGAAAAATCCCAGATCCACCCCTTGATCCGGATCAATCCAAAATTTAATGGTTTCTGTCTTGGCCCATGCCCAACCCTTGACATTTTGTAGACATCCCTTACTGTAGTTTTTGCATAATCCCAAACCAGTCAACAGACAAGGATGAAAACATAACCTGCTTGGTGGAGGTAATCTGTAAAACCTGCATTTTTAATACTAAAATATTGATTTATTTATGTTTTTCATTTGAAGATGAAAAAAAAAATAAAAAAACTTCTTGCCTTGACATTTACACCACCAAAACAGTGTCCTCTAACATTTTAACAATAGGCCTGTCTAAGATAAGAAACCTGGTATGTTTCCAATCTTCCACAGCTGTCACACTTGTGCGAGCTGGGTTATTGGATGTATTGAGGTCACTTCCTCTGAGAGCAGTGTGGGCACTGAAGCAGCGCTCTAGTCAGTGGCCTGGACCATGTAGCTGGGAGGAAAATAGACTCACCAGTCGGGAGCACAGCAGCAGTGTCTCCCTAAAGTCCCAGGGGTCGGAGTAAACGATTACTATGTGCAAAGCCTCGTTGCAGAAACAACAGCCGGAGTTTATTCTGCTCTGAGTGTTTTAGGAATCAGCCTGGCTGGAAAGACAAAACTATCACTCACCAGCAGTTATCAAAATGACAGTTGAGGAGCCGGATAATGTTGTCATCTTCCCAGCCTGTACATATATTTCAGAAGTTTCTATTATAAAAGTTATAGCCCACTTAACCTCTGCTGAACTCCAGTTAACTGGAGCATGACCACATGCTGTTTCTTGCAGGAGGCCCCATGTGACTCTTACTCTGGTCTTTCCACTTCTCTAGAACCAAATTATGCCACTTTCCACTCCACTTAAAAAACACTGCCAGTTTCGGCTAAAGAGCCTGATCTAACTTGTTATAACAACTCATAGAAACTTAACATCACTTCTGAACATTTCAGAGTTCCTGATCTGTTTTTTTCTCTTTTACAGGAAACCCTTGATTTCCATTCATTTCTGTGTTTCAGTTTTAAAAAATACTTAAAAGACACCAGAACATGGTTTAAACGGTGTAACTTATATAATCAGCGTGTACTATCTGACAAGGATAGGATCACTTTGACCAATCTACATATTATGCGAAAAGCGTGACAAACTAATAGTTATGTTCATGAACCCTCTATCTTTAGGCCCTCAGGAGAGAAAAGTGATATAAGAAAAGGTAATTGTTTATTACAGCAGATTATATACAATAATTAGTCTGACAGAATGTTTTGGAGCTTAGTCTCTTCAGGCAGCAGAAGCAAGATAAATCTCCCCATGAAAGTCCAGACAGTGGTGGTGGTGGTGGCTGATGACTCTGCTGAGACTGAAGAGACAGTGATGGGGAGGTGGAGGGTGCGCGAAACAGCAGCATGAACAAACTAAAAGTACAGAGAGAATCATATTTAACAAGACAGCAGCAAGATGATAGGCTAACAATGGCGTGTCACTGTGCTATTGGATAGATGTGACCAGCGGATGAGAACAGCTGATACCACAAGTGACACCCCCAGTCAATGAAGTGTTAAATTATGACAGAGCATGGTGAGAGGTGTGAATGACAGGATTGTATGAGAAATAAACTGTGCAAGTGTGAAAATGAATAGTCCTCCTGACTTAACTTTCTCTGGAGCTTCATTTATAAAGAGTGGGTTGAAAAATACGAATTATGCTGTGGTCCTTTAAAGTTACACTAACAGTACAAACATTTAAGTATATGTCAGACAGGTACGTGGCTGCCATTGGACACACCGAGGTCATGTCCTCTGCTCACTTTCCAAGAATTTTAAGCGTCAGAGGGAGCTACACTAATTTAAAAAATCCCAGACATGGTGAGTATTTTATGATATGATTCCAATATCTGTAGACTCCAAATAGTGTTCTTGGTGGTGTGGAGAAAGTTTTGAAGCAGGCTTTGGAAATAAAATACTGCTGGATAAATAAAAAACTGAATGGCTATGATAAAAAAAAAAAATAAAGGCTTTATGTCTTCTTCTTTTTTCAAACTTACATGTGTTGTGGGACTTCCTCTGTTGCTAAAACCCTGGTTGTAATTTACATTAAACCTAGATATTTCCATTCCATTCTGCTCCCATCCCGTGAAACAGCGTGTCTGAGGGATTATTTCTGAGCGATGACTAAAAGTGTTCAACATGCTCTCAAAATGCTAAATAAAGACTTTATCTCCGCCTGAGTTTGAGGAGATTATGTGATCACCTACACCTACAATGACATAGGCAGATGTATGCTCTCTGAGGGCTTTCTAGCTTTCAATGTGGTATCATTTTCAAAGGAGCTGATATTCAAATTTACACAAAAATCTACATAATAGCAACAGATAGTATCAGGAAACACATAACGCTATGTGGATGTAAGGTACAACTTCATAACATTTAAAAAAGCTTTGATTTATTTCACAGACTGCCCAGTAAACAACAGGAGAATGTTCCACCAGACTTTGCAGTGTTTTATTCCCTTTAGAAATAATACTGAATATTGGACCAAACTTGTTGCTGTCAGTTTTTCTTTGAATCAAGCTCAATCCGCGTATCTGATCTCCCATTTTAAAGAAAAAACACCTTGAATCAGCTCCCATCCACTGGACTCAGCTCCAGACAGCAGAGGAGATCAGATCATCTTCACAGCACAGCGCATCAATCACAGGCTCTCTTCTCTTTTCACGTGAGAACTCCCAACTGGTCTACATTAAATGCACCGCAAATCAGACAAAACACACTTGGCAAATTTTGCATCATACCAGCCAAATATTCAATCATATGCTACAATATCCATTCCCACTTCTTATATTTACTTCTCACATAAGAGAATACCACCACGCTGTCTACTGAGAGTGTAGGCCTCTCACATAGGAGAAATAATGCTTTCCCACAAGATTTCCTTTGTCATCTGTTGTTGTTTACTACTGTTTGTTCGACTCCTCAGCGATTATTCTTTTCACATTCATGTCACACAGCGTTATTGGTGTTTCTTCAGTCAAATTCATGTAAACAAGTTTCCCTCGGCTGTGAGATACATTTACTCAAATGCATCTTAAATTAATCCCTGATGTACTTTTCATGAAACCAAGGACGCTGCATCATTTGATCCAAGAAATCATCATTGAAGACCTAAAATAAAACATTCTTTCCAAAAAGCAGTTTTTACTCAATTCAAGAACAATAATATGAGTCATGTGCTAAAATTTGATAAAATGCCATCATTTGTTGATTTTGCGTTCTCCAGCCGCTATCCCATACAGAAATATTCTGTTATTGTGACAGAATATTATTGTGACACTATATATATATATTATATATATATATATATATATAGTGATCTTACCATGTTGGTGTGTTTGTGTTGTGTTACTGGTACATGTGGGTTAAAGCGTGGTACGTGTCGAAGTGCAAATTTCTTGGCTTGCCGTGTGGCAGTTGAAGGATTGCTGAAGGAGCTGTCAGAATAACTTGATTTACGCTGCCTTATGTCACTTTGTGTGGGCTGGTAATTTACTACAAATTATATTTCCTTCTCTGCGTTGACAGCCTGCCAACGCTGTCAATTGGCAAAGCCAGAAAAGTCTTTGTCGACTTCTTGGCCCCTCAAATCCCAGAGTGCCATATGTCGCAACTTTAAAGGTCAAGGGCACAACGGCAGACTCAGCCGGTAAATCTTTAATAAATCAGCCCCATAGCAGAGCAGCAGGGGAGGCAGCAGAGTGTCAGGAGGATCCTCTGAAAGCTTCTTTTTCTTTTATTCTGGTTTTCTTTTGCAAAAATGACACCTGACAGCCCAGCTGTTGTGCTGATTTCATGCCCACAGGAAAAACGTGTGAGGTGATGCAATCGTGATGGAAGCAGATTTCCCGGGAGGAAAATGGAAAGAAAAAAGGAAGAGATGAAAAACTGTTAAATATAAACGGCACACTTGGTGTCAGAGATTGTGTATTTATCTGTGACAGGAGTTAGAGCGGAAGGTTACACTGCACCACCCACAATAATGTTGTTTACTGCTACATTGATCCTTCCAAATCAAGGATGGAGACATCTCAGCATCCTCCTCACTGCTGTCATAAATACATCATAATCCTGGTAAATACTAGGCAACAGGCAAGTCTCTAAAAGACCATAATGGAACAATTTTAGTTGCTTTTAAATGATTCAGAAGGTGTTCGCCTCTACGCTTGCACCTGCAAGCTGAAGCTATGAGATAGGATTCATGCTCCATGTGCTATTAAGGGCTCAGTCGTTAAGCGTTTGTAGGCTAGAAATTAGAATAGTCAGTGTCAGAGTCAGGCAAGTTGACTCGATGGCATAATTTAAACGAAACTGAGCCCTTACGGAAATTGACTGGCAGATGAATTGAAAGATAGTGGTTGGACTGAATTGCTTTTGTAATGTTTGCAGATTCATGGTCGCCTCCTCCTCTTTGTGTCAGTAGTAATTACACAGGCACCTATGGGAGAGACAGGGAGCGAGATGAAAGCACTGTGAAACCAGGACATGAACAAAGCCAGAAACAGAAAGACGGGGCCAACGCTTGAACACCGAGCCATGACAGACAGCCTTTGGGTCTGTTTTATTCAGCTGCCAGAAGCTCTTTAGGATCCGTTTTATCTGCTCTGCCTTCCCACCCACCCTTCTGGATGGAGCGCCAGATGATTTGTGTCCAGTTTGGCTTCACTCAAGCAAACACGGCGTCTGAGTGCAGACACACTCTGCCTTCTTCTCTGCAATCAGCCCACCTGTCTTTATGTTTGAGAGGCTGTTAAACCTCTTTACTGCCATGAGTGGGTTTGTTTGCATGTCTCAAAGATAAATTTCAAGTATATTTCACACACAATTTGATCTTTTTATCTGGATTTTGCTTTTCTTGGAAGGGGTCTCATAGGAAAACATTTTGTGATTGGTGAAAAATCAAATCATGTCTTGCATAAACATGCTTAGCATAACCGTGAATGATGGAGGAAGTGAAACCACCAGTGATTCAGGCAAAACTGATGATTGCACAAGTCCAAACATAAGTCAACATCCTCTCAGTGGCAATGCTAATGAAGCTATATACTGTAGACCTTTGTTCACAATTTTACCCATCTTAGTCTAGTATATTAGCTGACTAAAATGAATTAATTGCCATCAAAAAAACAGAGATAAGTGATGGTAATCAGTCTTCTGTGGTATTTCGTCATGAAGTCAGTTACCTAAATTTCATGGCTATAATTTTGCTCAAACCCAAATGTCAGTTTACTGATGGCACAAGAGGGAGAGTCAGAGCATCACCACAGATATTAGGATTTGTCATCTGGCAACCACAAATGTCTCTCCAAAAATTTCATGACAATTATTTTCATAGAGAGATTCTCCGAAACCAAATCAGCTATCTTATAAATAAGGATATTGTTTCCACTTTAAAATAAGAGCTCAAATCATAGACTTCATGCTTAATTGATACTCCAGATGATTCAAAGCATGAATCATAGGATGTATCATGAATTCCTGTGGATAGCCAAGAATGACTTTATGTGATTAGTTCATGCTTAAGTAAAGGTGGTAAAGGTGGTACTTCACAGTTATACTTTATTTCAGACCCATGTATATGTTCAGCCTCACTGAAAGCAGAGCAGTAGATGTTTTTTTTTTCAATTGAACTGTTTATCATGGTGAAATGTTGACATATTAAACATACATCCATAAATATATTTACATTTCTAAATAATAAACAATGGAGTTGAATTTTAAAACTAAAAAAAAAAATCACCCAATGACAAGTGAGTACAAAAATCATTAAAAAGTGAGTAAATGCTGCTTTATAATAACTAAAAACAAAATGGAATACATCCCTGAATATAATGAATTCATTATAAGGGTCGTGGCTTTAGGATTATCATTGACGATGCCATCCTACACATCTGTATTGATCCTCACTGGAAAGAAGCCTACTCTGTCCAGTTCCATAAAAAAATCAATACCAGTCAAAGTCACTAAATCCTTTGTGAGGCAGAATTGAGTGTGTCAGCAGTTAACAAACGGATAGGTAGTCACTAATTAAAAATTGGATTGCTCATTTTCTTTCTTAGTCAGTGGTGGAAAAAGTACTCCAATCTTTTACTTAAAGGCCCAGTGAGTAGGATGGAGCAGCAAAAATGGAATATATTATGCATAATTAGGTCATAATTCATCAGTGTTTAATCCCCTAATGAAAAGATGTTCCTTTTGTTACCTTAGAATGAACCTTTATATCTACAGAGGGAGTGAGTCTTCTTCTCATGTTGCTTCATCATGTTTCTACAGCAGCCCAGAATGGAAAAACATCACGCTGTCTCATGAGAGGGCCTTATCTTTAGTGGCCTCCATAGGGGAGGGTGAGACCAAGGATGTTCATTTGGTTTCAGTCAGCCATCACATAGATGCCACTAAATGCTTCATTCTGATCCAGAATGTCTAAATTTATAGGACTCACAGAAAATTCACAACTGTGAGAAAACAAATAATGATAGAGACTTGAACTGAGATCAGATTGTAACTGTAGCAAACTAATAAAATACCAATGTGATTCCAAATTCTAGGGACAGGTTTTCATGAACAGTCATATTGTGAGGGTCAGACTATCATGGGACTATTGCTTTCAGGTGCAGTGTAATGGGGAAACTGATCTGCTTTGGTGGAGGTTTATGCTCTGAGTGCTGTCTAGTGATGTCATAAAATTCTATATACAGTAAATTACCTGATATGACATCCTTGTAAAAGCAGCAGTATGGATACGCCTAATTAGATCAAACTCAATGCACGGCACATCTGCCTCTCAGAAATTCTTTTAGGGATGGTTGTGAGCTCACATTGCTTTCACCGACTGTAGCTCCTGTATTCCTCATCAGACCCAAATATGTGGCTTACGCTCATCTCATAAACGGATTTCTGGGTGTGTGAGAAACCTCATAGTGGAATCTGTGTACCATGTGGCCATCTGTCTCCGTATTTCCAGCCTCCCGAGCCACTTTCCCAGAAATCAACACCCTGTGGCCTGAGTCATCCTCATAATTCTGTCTTCTGCATTTCTTCTTTCTTTTTTTCATCATGGTCTGTAAGCGCTATAAAGTGTTTTTCCCCTACGAGCGCATGCTGTCATGAGAGACATGTCATTCTGCAGAGAGCACAGTAGATTATGGCGTTCCTAAGAGCTTTTCCTTGCTGTACATTATCGCCACTGACGGACATACAGCAATATGAGCAGGAAATGTATGCACGCTCTTTAATGGCTGGAGATTCATTAATCAATGGTAGCGTATTGATTACTGACATCACAAGCATTTATTTAGAATATTTCAAGGACCAATGCATCTGTGTCTTCTTTTAGCCCTTAAGCTTGGCATTCTCTTTATGACAACACTGTACATGATGAAATCTTGGGTTAGGATTTCAATTCAATTCAAATGTTGTAGAATCTAACTGAAATAAACCTTTTGTGTTAATGCAACAAATTTATGTAAGAACAGCCCGACTAGTAATTGATTTTTTAAGGAATATTTCAATATTTTGGGATGTACAATCTAACTAACTCTCAGCAAGTAATTATATTTCCCAAAATGAAACCATTCTTTCAAAGCGAATGTGCACATAGAGCATGAGATAAAATCACATCACATAATGATTCTTCACCCGGTGTTTGTTTTTTTATATAGAGACTTAAAAGACCTCAAATGAATTCGAGGATTCTATTCTACCATGATACAGTATGTACTTGGTGCCAAGTGGGACATGTTACACTTGAATTAAATGAATAATGTCAATGAACTTGTTTTGGTTCTGGCTGGGGGCCTTTGCTGCATGGAATTCCCCTCACTCTATCCTCATATAACTTAGGCAGTGCTAAAAGGTCTGTATGGCATTTTTGTTTTAGTTTTTGGATGACAGCCATACTGATAAACTGTGCATGTACAGTGGTTGATAAGCTAAGCTCTGCCAGTATGTACCAGTCGGGCTCCAGAGATCATCATCCTTACATTTTAAGTTAATCCTTCTCACTTGCGGAAGGCCCTTAAGCTAAGGGCCAACCTCAGCATGCTAACACCCTCTCAGTGGTAATGCTACTATGATAATAATGCAGAATAGGTCTAAGGTTTACCCATCTTAGTTTAGCATATTGGCAGACTCAAATTTGCTTATGGGCACCAAACACAGATTAGTGGTGGTGATCAGTCAGCTGTAGTATAAACCATTTTCTTTCATAAACCAAAGTCAATTACCTAAATTTCATGGCAGGAAGTTTGCTCAAACCTAAATGTCAACACACTAATGACACAAGAGGGAAAGTCAGGGGATCGACACAGTCATTAAGATTCATCCTCTGGCAACCGCAAAAGTTTCATGGCAGTTCATTTTATAGTTGTAGTAAAAACTCAGTATAGGCAGGGATATAGTGTAGTGAAAAAAAGGTGGGAAAACCATAAACGTCAGTCATTCATATGCATGACTATATAAAATATACTATACTACAGACAATCAACACTGAAACATAATAATAATAATAATAATAATAATAATAATAACAATAAATAATGATAATTATAATAATAATAATAACAATAAATAATAATAATAATAATAAATAATAATAATAAATAATGAAAATAATAATAATAATAATAACAATAAATAATGATAATAATAATAATAATAATAATAATAATAATAATTATTATTATTATTATTATTATTATAAATAAATAAAGTAACCAGTGGAAATTATAATAATAATTCAAAACAAAATTCACACTGGGACAGCAATAGAAATCGATCAAGGAGCATTTGTTGAACCATTTGCTTTTGTACATGACGACAAATACTAATGATGAACAATATGTACATATATACACATACACATACATGTAGATATGTTCAAACTATGTCTAAACTATTCCATAACCTTCATATTCATATTTATATATTTGTATTAATTGTTCATATTGTCACTCTTCTCCTTTTTGTAAGAGAATTGGACGTTTGCATTCAAAAACATTGCAAACTGTAAAAATAGAGTGAAACACATGTTAACAAAGACCAAACACATTCTGTATCATAGGAGCTGATGGAGTCTACTGCACAGTAGTAGTGATGGAGATGGATTTCATCAGATGTTTTAACTTCCAATCATGAATAAATATTAACACTGTTATTATGATGATATCACTCAGCATCTGGCAACTTTCCTCTCCCATCTGCCGGCTGTCTGGACTCGCAAGCCAGTGAGGTCAACATCCAAACTGGCCAATCCCATTTGGATCCACAGACCCAGTTGGCCTCCCTTTAGAGTGGCACATGGATATTTGGTCTAGCCGCAGTTCAACTGCTGATTGTGTTTCAGCAAAGGCCACAGTGCCAAATGAGTCTCTCCATTGTATTTTCCTGTTCTGCTGGTGACAGTGGTGCTACAGTAGGACACAAATGTTGACTTTACGACTTATGACTAAGTGTCATTTTGACACATTTAGCAACCAATACAACATCTAATAATTAGAGATATTTTCAATTAAGTGCACCACAGTAATCACATAAGTACTGAATTTGAATTTACCCTTTGTTTTCAGTTCAGGCAGCTGTGATGACATTGTGTCCTCCAGGGGGCACTGTTGTATCAAGCTACATCCCACTGCCCATGCTGAAGGAGGAGGGAAGTGGCATGGCTATCTACTACTCTCGGTGTGTTTGTGTTCTCACTTGCAAGACAATGGCACTACATTCTTATCCAATATAACCTCCACCTCGAGGAAAAGACAGATTGCATTGCTCTTTATCTCCTGCAGCAAATTAAAACTGATTCCTATTGTAGAAAAGCAGATAACACTCCCTCAATCCCTTCAACACTATCATTGTATAACCAATACAGGAAAATATGGCATATGTTGACATCAGTGAGGAAAGTCCCATGAATCAATACCATGCATGATCTTGAATGATGGCCGCGCTGCTGACAGAACTGACGAGCTCATTTGAATTATGACAGAATTATCGGAGGATGTTGATCCCTGCAAGAACAATAGGTTGATTCAAATTCAAGGAACTAAGCCGTTTTATGAGCATATGTAATTAGTCAGAGGTTACATATGTTGACTGCGTTTCAAAGAGAGCGCTAGAAGCTTTCAGATAACGCATAATGTGTTGTATAATTTCTTTGACCTTGCCCTGACTATTACACTCCTCAAAATCTTTCCCGGGCCTGCCCCTCAGATCTCACCCCCACTCTCTCTACTTGCAGTTAAACCCACTCACTCCTCAGGTATTTGAATATGGATACCATCTTTCACTGTGTTATTGGCCTATTTGTCCCCTCCTGTCCTTCATTACAAATGATCTCTCAGCACTAATGAGTACATGTCTAAAAATACCCTCCTGATCCAGAGAGCTGGATGTGTTGCGGTGCGTATTGGGCTTAAACAGATGTTAATGGTTATGGAACATCAGAGTGGTGTAATGAATAGAGGCACGACCACTCAGACTTAATTTAGAGAGAATATTTTAATATTTAACATGTGTATGCATCAACCTACTGAGATTCCACAGCCATGGATTCAGTTTAGACATCCCCTACACCCCTCCTGGCTACCTTTTTAACAAACTGGTGGTGTTCTCTGTTGCCATAGTAACACCGCATGACCTTTCCTGGAGGGTCGAGCTTACGTCAATGTGTAGCTCGAAAGATTTCATTCCAGCTCTCCACCCATTGGTGGTCTTTGCAGTTGGAAATGTTCCCCGCTTTGACGGATGAGGGAAATGTTCCAACTGGACTCGTCTCAGAGTGAAAGAGAACGTAAGGTGATGGATCACCAGCCCTGTCTAATTAACTGACAGGGCCACATGAAAATTCAATGACTTAATTCACGGAGAAATGTGTGAGCATGGCCATATTTGCTTTGGCCAACCATCTGCACAGGGGAAACAGAATCATACATGGATCGAGTTTAACATCACTTGAGCTAAGTTGATAAGCCGACTGAAGGCTCGTATTTATCCAGTAGCTTTAGTTGTAGATGTCGCCTTCAATTTGCATGAGAAAAAATATTACAGCTCAATTTACTGCTCAACTTGAAATGCTCATAAATTACACTTTTAAGCAGTTCCCCTTCCAATAGTTTTCTTCTCTGTGCTTAGCGTTAGCTGTCAGTTTAGATTAATGTGAGGTTATGATTAGGTATCAAGATGACTGGCTAGTGATAGGGCTAAATTGAGTTCATGCTAAGCACCACTGGATGGCATGTTTGGGTCGGGGTTAATCTTGGGCTTAAATTCAATCTTAGCATTAGGAGTGAGTGGTAGTCTGGCTTTCACTAACACTAATTAACACATGGTTCACATGTAAAAAAAACAAATGTGAAGAAAAAGCTGTGATTTGAAGGAGGTGCCGGAACTATTTCATCACTAACAACAGCTGACGTCCCAGAGGCTTGTCACTTTGAAATTTGCATGCAACATGTGAGAGGAGGAGACGTTGCACATAAGTGCTCTGTGGATCTGTTATGTGTTGCTTGTGAAGAAAATGTTCTAGAACATAAGTGTAAATTGACATTATTACATTTTTGTTTATATATGGATTAAACAAATTGGATATTAATTGGGATGTGTTGGTGGGTTGATGTTTGAAAAGAGCCAGAGTAGTGTTTGCTTTACTTCCAGTCTTGGACGTACGCTAGGATAATTGCTAATCTGGTTCCAGGCCACTGGAACTAGAATTAAGACCACTGACAGCTGTTTCATGAGTTGGTGAAAGACTAAACCAATCAGAGCCTCATAGGTAGGATTAATAATGTTCCTATCATCTCCTGGTATTGCAAGCTACTGAGCTAAAGCCATGGAAAAACATCATCATCGTTATCATCATCATCAGAAGTAAAAACACTTAAACTCCAAAATTGTTGCTCGCAACAGCTACACTGTTTGACCCACGAACAAGAAATGGGCGTGAGCATAACATGAACATGAATGTGATATCAGGAGGAATAAGAGACATGCTACATAATTGTGTATTTAATTCACAGATATGACAGTGGCAGCAATCTTCAAATGTTTCTTACACAGGCATTGGTACCATTAACATAAGCCCTTTTTACACAGAGATCTTTTTACACAGAGGTTGTCCAACAGCGCCCAAACGAAGGCCCTAGTGTGACGTTTATATCCTTTAAGCAGCATATGTAAAATGAAAAAGCGCAGCAAAAAACAATCATTTACCTTCCCTGCTACATGGCAGTTGGTCTCATCATTTGTTTGGAGGGTAAGGAGCTACCGGACCTCACTTTGTCTCCCCAATTTGAAGACATTTTTGGTCTTTGAGTTAGCCGCAAACTTCTACCAGCTGCTTTTTAAATTTTCCGTCCAACTGTTTTGCCAGCTTGTGTATTTATACAGATGTCTGATGTGGCGCTGTTACTACCTCTCCTGCCATCATAAGCCCCATTTCCACTGCGTAGTACTGGCTCTACTCTACTTGCCTTTGTTGCATTCCCATTAGGTAAAAAGTATCTGGTACCTGGTACTACTTTTTTAGTACCAGCTCCATTGCGGTTCCAAGTGAGCCGAGCAGGTACTAAAAGGTCACGTGAAACGTTACAGACCAGTGATTGGTCAATGCCCAACGCACACGTACTATCCTTCACAGCACAAATCAATCGCAGCCACACTCAAACAGCCAGGCTACTTTAGCAACTGTAACTTTTTTGAATTGCAGCCGCTATAATGAGGAGGTACAGACGTTCCTGTCCTAAACAGCTGATGAGAGGATCACGAGAGATGTGTGTCTTGTTGAAGACTAGGTCACGGCAGTTTCACGTGGCGCCCATCTACCCTGAGGAGGTACCATCCAGTAATGGAAAATGACATACTATGCCGAGTCGAGTCGAGTAGAGCCGGTACTTTGCAGTGGAAATGTGGCTATAGAGGCGGAACAACACAGACCCCCCATTACGCCTTTGTAGCGTTTACACAGAATGGCGTGACAGAATAAAGGTGCCACCCTCCTGCCTTGAAAAGGCTGTGTAAAAGGGGCTACAGCTTTTCTACCTTCTGCCATGACCAAAGCGGTAAAGGATTCTGTTTTCAATCCATGTGAGAAGGCAAAAAAATAAGATTGGAATCAGTAACCTGCTGCAGATGAATAAGTCATGGCTTTGTCTGACTCAGGCATAGATGAGTATTTTTGACTTTCCACAGACAGCAATAATACCACTTTACAAACCTGGATATTACACAGTGATGCATGATGACTATGTGGCCACATGGAGAGAAACTGTTTGGATGATTTCATCAGACCTATGACCAGATCAGAAGTGCCAATCCAGCAAAATGTTTGCAGCATGAGAGTCAGCTGTAAGCAGGAGCCCACACCCTTTCCTCCCTCCGTGAGAAACCGAGTAGACATGGAGAACATACCTCCCCCTGTTCCTGCCCAAGGGTTCAAATCTAATTCAGACAAGATGTTGGATGTTCGACAACCTCGTTTTGTCATTTGTGCTATAGATCTAGATGAAAAGGTGGCGATTGGCAGGAGCAGAGCTGTCTGGAGGGGCTTCATTAGATACTACAATCTAAGCTTCCTCCAAGGTCGGGGTCAAAGATGGCTCTTATTTGCACCTTATTTCATGGCCAGGAAGATAATTGACCCACGCAGTCCATCTGGTTCATGAGGAGGTCTTGGTTAGGAATGGCCTTTGTAGCACGCAATGCAGCACAGGACACAGGCAAATAAGGACTGTGAGAAAGGAAATGAGGAAACACTTTTTGTAAACAATACAATCATTGCTTCTTTAAACTTATTTGGTTCAGGTTTGCAGACTACATGTGACAGTATCTTGAGATTCCGGGTCTTGGCTGTTGTCTTTGTACAGTCTTGCTGAGCATGATAATGCCAGTGTTACCCCTCCCCTTCTTGTCCTCATGGTCTACTTTGTGTCCTTCACGGGCAATAATAAGTTACAGTGCGCTGATTGTGGAACAGACAACCTGGGGCAGTCCAGCTGCACCGGAGTACAGTTTCAACCCTCAAATGATGATGTCACCGCTCCCATGTGACAGGGCTCAGTTTCACTGTCAGATCAATTATTCACAGTGTTTAATTGGATCAGCTGAATCCAGATCGCTCAAGGGATCCATTTCCAGTAACGGCAGCTGCAAATACAGCCTGAGCCAGCACACAAGACTTAAGGTTCTAGATCAATATCCTGGAGCACACCTCACCAACTTTACAAAAACAAGTCAAATGATACGCAAGGTTGCTTCAATGGAAGGCAATGATGCATGTGTTAAAATACACCTTTCCTTTTTTGGGTTTATCATTAGGTGAAGGCTAGTCTGTGATGATGCTGCATTCATTAATCACACAGTAGAGTACAGTGGTGTTCGCAGACTCTTAGTCATCAGATATTCCCCTGGCCTCCACTCTGCTCCTGCCTCCAACTCATTACAGGCCTCCCAGCTAAAGTTAGCCTCTCTTCTTGGACTAAGACAGACCCAATACCCCCGCTAGAACCTGGTTTTAGGATATAGAGTTTAATGGAAAGAGCCTTCCAGTCATCAGTCAGGGCTCAAAATAGAAGGCTTCTATCTCTGTGGAAAAGGAGAAAGAGCCAGTTATAGGATGGTAATCACGCTTATGAATGTTATGAAACTTCATTTCACATTCAAGTTGTACATGTATGACTGTATGTGAGTAAAAACCTTGAAAAAAACCCTTGAACCTTAAGTCCTTTTATGCATGACACCTACAGAGGCAGAACTCGCAAAGTCGTGAGTGACTTTGGTAGCCATGTTTTTCAGACATGTTCTTATGTAAAAAGGAAACAAACTTTTAGCTTACAGTGACTGTGACTCACCCTCGGTCCACAGAAATAGTCTCAAAAGCGTTTTGCACGGCTTGACCTCTAAAACAATAGCAATTGGGTTTGAAGCAAAGCTCTGGAGGTAAAGTTAGTCTGTGTTATGAAAAGTTATGAATGCATTTTTATGAAATTTATTTGGTGGTGATTTGGATCAACGGCTGGATCCAGGATTAAAAATGATTTTTAAAGGACTTTTTACTATTGTCATTGATAATGCCAACAATGTTTGGACAAAAATAACACGATGACATCCCGATAAGATCTAGCACACATCAGAGTCTGATCTGGATCCAAGTGATATTCTGGATCTGATTATCCAAAATGTTAAAATTTATAGGGCTTACAGAGAATTCACGACTGTGAGATAATAAATAATAATGATACAGCTACATGGGACTATTGCTTTTAGGTGCAAAGACACATAATGCAGAGTTGCCTTGATGGAGGTTTGTGCTGTCTGAGTGATTTAGAATTAAGTATGCATCTTTATGATGAAAAATCTAGGTGTTTCCTTCAACATTAATGCCAGCATTGTTCGAAAGGGGAGCTAAACATGATTAAAAATGGATTAAAAAAGAGCTGATCAATGTTTCCAATAGTCTAATTCTATTAATCATTTGTGCTGAGAGGGTGATGTCTGCAGATATCCCTATATACAACCAGCAGCTCCACTGGGGCATTGATCTTGTGACTGTTGACCTTTCTTGTATTTCTGTTCAACTTGAGGGGACATGCTTTGGAGACTCAGCTAACCAGCTTTGTTCACCATTCAGCGGCAGCTCTGATAACCCTATTGATCTGGATACGCATTGATCTAGTGTTCAGGCTGGAGCCGGTCTGGGTTAGCAGGTTGTGTGGGTAAATGGTGAGGGGAGATGGGGTTGGCCATTTGGGATTGGGAATTTCCATCTGACAATCAGACCTTTCCTTTGTATTCAAATTGTTATTTGGTAATTTATAAGGAACAAAGTCCACAGTCTTCTTTAATATTAGCTAGCTCAGACTGAGAAAACATGAGCTTAATAGGCTGTATAAATGCTTAGCATCACTCATGGTGGCTTCATATATTAGGTCTTGTATCTCTGTCATGTATCTGTCTATCTGTATGCAAGTAAGGAGTGAGTGACAGCTTGCAGTGTTTGACTTTCACATTATCAAAGATGCTGAGGATGGTATCCGTGGGACAGCTTACATATTCAGTACATGTATATGATGAAGGAGGCATTGTGTTAGGTCAGCAGAGAAGACCCTTTGGAATTTACTGGCTAGTTCTGCAATAATAAAGCAGTCAGAGATGCTGCGTTTGTCAGAAGCCGCTCATTCATGAAATATGTGATTCAATTTGGAGCTTGACTGGTCACAGTATGCAGCATAATGCAACATAATGTTTAGTTAGTCATATGGGACATCTTGTATAGAATGGTGGGCTTGTGCTGATGGTGCAACATTGCAGTGTGAACATTTTCTTGGTTTCATGCCCTGGTTTTTAGCTACAGGTACACTAGAAATGTGACTGTTTTGAAAATGTTTGTTGGCAGTTGTTCATTTTTAACGAGAAGCGAGGGGGCGTAGGGGGGGTGTTAAATGGGGGAGGCTCATCAAATATTTTTTCAACCTGGGGAAGTTGCTGGGATGTTTTTTATTCTGTCTTTTATTCCGAAATTTTGTTTGTACCGTGTATTTTATACATATTTTTATATGAGCTAATAACTGTGGGAGATGGAGGTCATGTCCTTGCAAAAATATTAAACATGAGCCCCTTTTACACAGCCTCTTCAAGGCGGGACTGTTGCGCCTTTATCTCTTGTTGAGCCTCACTGCTCTGTATTGCATATGCATCGTTGTTCAATCTCTGCAGTGGCTGCAGAGGTAGCAACAGTGCAGAATCAACATCTGTACCAATGGAGCTAGCTGGCAAGGCGGCAGAACAGGACAGGTGTATGATGTTTCGACAACGTGTTGTTTGTGCAACCTACAACTGGGTGAAAAAGCAGCTCGTCGCAGTTAGCAGCTAACTTGATGATGAAGAAAATCGCACAAAAATGTCTTCAAAGTGGGGCGACAGTGTGATGTCCAGGACCTCCTTACCGTCCCAGAAGAGGACGAGATCAACCGCCATGCAACAGGAAAGGTTAATCATTGTTTTTGCAATATTATTTAATTGTTCATGCTAGACACATATGTAAAACGTCATAGACACTGATGGTGCTGTGTAACATGTTACACCTCTTTTATTTGTGGAATACCGGTGTGTTATTTAAATGACACACTAGGGCAGAGTTATGCCGCCTTTGTTTGTGTAAAAAGGGTTATAACAATTTGAGATTCTTCAGAGATTCTTCCAAAAAGTTGAAAGAAAGCCCCTCAATACTGAGAGCTGAACAGAAAAATAACAGGATATACATCACTGACTGAAAACTTCTCCTGCATCTCATTTGAGTTCTTTTCAACAGCAACAGTGAACACAACAGCTGTGAGAATGCTGCCAAAGCTCTGGGTCAGACCACCGCTGTTTCAGCCCAGAATGTTTGGAGAGTAGCGCTGCATATTTCTGGTCCTTATAGCTGGTATTTTTATATAAAAGAGACAAACTTAATGTGGGGCATCAGAGGGTACGTTTTGGGAAAATGCTCATGAACATGCACAGAGAATGGAGGGCTGGCTATTATTCTGCTGTGTGATAATGGAGAGCTGCCTTGGTGGATCATCATCACACAGCTTGTGTGGTGATGAAACACAATGGTAAACATGAACCTGTCCCAACTTTTTATTTGAAATGTGTTGCAGCATTTAGAATAAACATTTTTTTAAACTATAAAGTTTGTCAGTTTAAACGTTTTACTGTCTGTTTTTATTGACAAATAATGTCCTAACTTTTTTGAAATGGGGTTGTACAGCCTTACCCGGATACCAGTATGGCTTTAGACCAGCCACAGTGAATAGTGGCTTGATGCTGTGCTGAGAGAGTCGGTGAACTCATGCCAGACATTAAACATGACAAAATGTGCTGGCTATTTTTGGACTCTTACATAAACATTGTCTGTTTTGCCCTGAGCCCTGACAAGTCTGTTTCGAAGCATCCTGCCAGAAAAGGTTCTGGGACTAGGCTGCTGTCAGAGCTGCACACAAATCCTGGGAGAATCCTGAAAAAAACAGAGTGACTAAGAGATTGATTTGTCAGGGAAATGAATATCCTCTGAAAACCATATGAATGGCGCCACACCTTGTTTACTCATGACTGTGTTCCCCTGTCCTAACCTGAATTCAGAATTGTTGCCTCACATACTGTAAGTCAGCCATCATCATCATAGCTCTGATGTTCACAGCAGTTCCCCAGACAAAAAAAAAAGCACCCAATGCTTTCATAACAAACATGACCTGACAAGAGTAAAGACTGAGATAAGAGAGTGAGGGTAGTCGGAGCTGACATTGGGTTAAATACGTTCGAGTTGCAGAAGTGAATTAGGGCAAAAGGGGAGCTCAGATGGAACAGTCAAACCTTGGCTCCTCCAGGGCGATTGTGAAACCCCTTTACACTGAAACTATTCTCCATTCTGATGCTTTCATGAAACATTTCTATTTCTGGACCGTCCACCCCTCACCCTCGCTAACCGAACACACAAGCATCAGAACATACTCAGCACATTGGACATCACTCCGAGCATTATTGTGGATGGCAGATGTACTCAGCCAACACATGCAAAGAGTGCATGAGAGCGTATTGCACTCTCCCTCATGAACATGCATGCATGCACAAAGTGAAAATGCAAAACAATGGAGTGCAGAAGCAGATGTCCTCCATATTTTGTGCATTCATTCCACACGTACACACAGTAAGATCCTTCTTCCTGGTGTTCACATGATAGACTGTAATCGGGGTTGAGTCACATTTGCATTGCGTAATTCTCCTTTGTTTTCTCTGGGACCGATGTGGAAACTAAACAAAAACTCATACAACAGCTATGTCTAATTCCCACTCCCATATCCTACAAAGCACAACAAATCACCCCCACACACACACACGCACACACACTCTCTCACTCTCTCTGAATCTATCACTCTCCCAGCCCTGTGGCAACAGATGCTTAATTTTTGCCTCCCTTTACATAGTGAGATCATCAGTCCGTGTGTGTATGTGTTGCAAATACTCTCAGCTCCCCCAGCCAAGTCTGCCCTGCCCCCATCAGACGGCAAAACGCTTGCATGTGTAATTTTTGGCCCGCAGGGTTGAAAAACGAAAAGTAACAGTTGGTGTGCATGTGTGTGCCGTCGACTTGTGCCAGCATGTTTTCTGTTTCTCTTATTTGAAGGTGTGTGTGAGCCTGGAATGCTTTGTGTTTCTGGATAGCGAATCTCCGAGTGCTCTCTCACTGTCGTCTCTGAGTAGGGTCAGAGGTCACGGCACATATTGTCCCAATATGGAAACCGCTCTTCCAGCTCTGCAGCACAAAGGCTGGCTACACTGAGCTCTTTGTCGGGACTGCCAAAGACCCCAATCAGGTCAACAACACTGCCTCTGAACCAATTAACCAAGGATGTTTGCTTTGTGTCCTAAATGCACTCATAATCATCAGTTTTCTGCAACAACAAATACATCAGAATCTTTCACTGTATTGTCTGTAATGTTTAGAATAGCACTACAAATATCTGACTCCCCTCCAGCTGTTATGAGAGGATGGAGAAAAAGAGATGGAGTTGCTGGGAGGGGGAGGGGGGAGGTGTACATTAAAGGATGGAAATGGAGTGAGAGCGACAGAGGAGGAGGGGTATCTGCTGTAAAATCCTGTTATGCAACCCCTTTTCTGTGCCTGGTGTATTGCATCTGTTAAAAATGGAAGAGAAAAACAGCTTTGCAATTAGTGCTCCATGTCCTGAGGGTCCTGGTCTCCCCCAATCACATTGCTCTGTCCTGCTCTCTCCAGAATGCGTGTTGCTAAGCAGATGATGTGACTCAGGAACACACACTGCTATTGTTATGGTGTCGGCGTGGAGCAGACATACTGGTAGCAATGCTCTGACTCTGCCTCCATGTGCGGCAATGTTTACTGGAACAGACCAGTCCTGCAAATTAAACCAAGCTGAGTTGTTGTGTTTTTCCACCTCTGTGCTGTGAGAGTGGGAGATTAGGGATGAAGCTTTGAGCTTACATTTTGGGCACATTCAAGGTTTACAGCAACTAAGGGTGTGGCCTGCATACACGGGGGCTTCCTCTGTGGTGAGTGGGGTGTTTATGGGTCTGGCCCTATTTCCTGACTCTCAGATAAGGACCACCCACCAAGGCCTCATCACTCCAAATCCGTCAGCAGTTAATGATCCTTGGGGAGGCACAAACACTCTTATAGTGGAGCAGTGATGTAATTACTCAGCATTTATCAAAGTCTCCAGTAACATCATTGCTAAGAAAATAATAAACAGTCATATATTATGGCAGAGAAGTGTTTCCTTTAGCTTGACATCTTGTTAATGCGCCATTTTATTGTGGTGACTTTATATAAATACGATGTGGAAGCATGTCTCCCCTCAGGGCAGTTAAGAGGGGCAAAATATGTCAGGTTCAGACATCCCAGCTCAGTCAAGGCCTTTTATCTTCATTGTTCCTCTAATTGTTATAGAGTTCTTTTCAGAGGTTAATCCAAGTTGAAAGTAAGCGGGTGTGTAATCAGAGCCTGTAGGGATTGACGATGAGGTTGTTGAATTAGGTCAGGCAGCACTGAAATGATGCAGTAACATAAAGGACCATTTACACGACAATGGTTCTACCATAAACGTAACCTTATGTTGCGGTTTGGCCATTCATCTAGGTGACAGCGGCGCTTTTGGGGCCTGAAAACGAAATTTTAGAAAACGATTTCCAGAGTGTAATCATTTGAAAATGCCACAGTTACCGTCACTGTGTAAACTTTCTGAAAATGTGGGTCTGTGATGACACAGCCCTACGTCACGCATGGCTATTACGGCTCCAGTCTAATTCACATGTGTGGACAGAACAACAACAACAAAAAAACAATGTTGCACTGTCTGGTTTTATTTGTTCTGCAGACGCTGTTGAGTTTATTAAGGCTCGTCCAGTGTAGCTTTGCAGAAAGGCTCTCTGTGGTGTTGATTTTTAGTAGTTACATTGCCTTGGCATGCATACTACAGCGTTTTCAACCGTTTTTGCATATTCGTGTGCACGAGGATCGTTTTCCAAAACATTGTGGAGTGAATGCAGAACTTTTTAAAAAGGCGAATGAAAATCTTTTGTCATGTAAACAGGACCTAAATCTTTTTACATTTCAACATCCTTACAGAAATTCAATAAATTTCTTCCAGGAAAAATACAGGGGCTTTCTGCATTGTCAAAAGAATAAAAAGGCTTATTTTCATCCACAAGCTGGTCCAGTGGATTTGATGGTTGACTCCCATGCAGACATCTCAAGTTGGATTCTTGAGTTTTTATTTATTATTATTTTTTTAGGCTCTAATTCAAACTTTTCTTCCATGTGTTTTTTTTTTTATTTTTATTTTTTTACAGATTTTAGGAACATCTTAAGGATTTTCAATCCAAGTCTTAGATGAGCATGTATGATGACGCCATGCAGAAACACCCAAGAAACGCAAAATGATCTGCTTTTTGTGAGAAAGAAAATGAAAGAGAAACACAGTGGCTGTATTTCATTGTTCCACATGGCCACAGCTAATGGTCTCCATCCCTTGTGTGAATGGGGGTTATTTGTGCGAGAGTGTGATACATTATTTAAGAGTCAACACGGTGGAGATAGAGAGGCCCAGCGGTGGTTGGATAGCATTGATTGTGACAGGCCAGAGGAGATGTGCACGCCTCTCCTAAGTGTCTGGGGCTTCTCACAATGCTCTCGCAAATAAACTTTTATTGCTCCAGCTTTGGAGTCTCTACAGCCAGCAGCCTATCAGGCAAAGCAGCTTAGCAGATACCCTGTGGTAGTCCCACATTGAGCCTCCACACAATCAATCGATCATTCATCACTAGTCCCTAAAAAACAAAAACAAGCAGCCAAAAGACAACCAGGGCAGGAGGTAGCTGAGCTGGACTGTGTCACACAGCTCTTGGCTGGGTGGAAAAACCCTGTCAGGTTTTATTTGGGAACAGTCCATGTCCTGTTCTGTGCACCACAAATTGAAACATTTGAGCAGGAGAGGGAAAGGAAAAGTAATGAAAAAAACTTTCTGAAGGAGGTCGAATAAAATGTGGCCCCCGGCGCCCCCTTCTCCTCCCCGCTCTCTCCCTCCTCCTCCAGCCCTCCTGCACATTCCTCTCCCCTCAGCAGATCTGGCATGCCCCACAGGAGGCGGCGGCAGCAGCAGCACAGTAATCTTTTCAAAAGGGCGGATTTGAGCGGCCGCCAGGGCAGCCGGCCAACTATTTCTCATTTGGTCCTGGCCTGGAGATGACCCTCCTGTTGGAGCCCCACTCTCAGGAAAAACAAAAAAGCCAGCACCGAGTAAGGGAGCGCCTTGGCAACGCTGGAGAGCCAGGAACAGACCAGCTAAAGCAAAACAAGGAAACCACAAGCCTGCTCTCAGGAACATCTGTACTGCCTTCCTGTGTAAAAAGAAAAAAATTAACTTAAAACTGTCTGCAGTAGCCCAAGGGATTTAACAAAAACATGGGAGGGCTGTGGTTCATTCTCTTTTTTTGGAACTCTGTCTGCTTGTCTTTTTTTTCATTTGTCCATTTCCCTCTCACGCTGACAATTTCCCAAGACCAATAACCCCCCCCCTTATCCTCTGTTCCCACTCCACAGCCCTCCACCTAGCTCCGGCCTCTTGCACTTTCAGTGGAAGCCCACCCTTGGCTTGGGAGGAGCTGGTCTGGGTCTCTGTTATGCTTGCTCAATGATGGATGCACAGAGAAACTAAGAATCCAAGTCCAGCATTCCTTCTTTTACAGTGAGGTGAGAGGGTGGAGGGAAAAGCGGAGGCATTCCTTAGCGTCTTTGTAATCACTATATGTTTGACAGACACTGCAGTGACCTTAATCCAAACTTGTGGTCAACCCTCAGACAAGAGTGCCCAGTAATTATCTGGGTGTTTCTACTTGCAAAAGGCAGCATCCAGAAAAAGTGAAACTGAAAAAGAAGGGCAAGACATGTGGAAATGTTTGGAGACTTAAAGGCTTTGTGAGTCAGACCCAAGACATCAAATTCCACATGCTGGGTTCAGATATCGTGTCTATATGCAATGTTTACTGCCACACTCAGCCCTTACTTGGCCACTGGGCCAATAAGACGCAGTTGTGGCCAGATTTAGAGAAGGAGCAGGGGACGACAACAAAGAAAGCCCTTATGTTTTCACTCTAACCCTCTCTGAACACGCACACACACACACACACACACACACACACACACACACCAGAAAAAAAACAACAACAACAAAAAAACACACCAATAAAAACTCATCACACATCTGCCAGAGCCGCTGAGACCTTCCTCCAATTATCCGCCCACCGTGCTGGAATCCCAGGAAGGCTCTGTCCGGCAGAGCGTTTGATGTTGCCACGCAACATTTGACAGAGAACAGGGCAGCTTTGAAAATCGGAGCGTAAACTTGCCTGCCAAGTTTGACGTGAAGAAAGAGTGGATGGGGGAAAGGGTATGGGGGGGGGCAGACAAGGAAAATGCCACTAGATGGAAAGCAGCTGCTGACGACTGGGAAACATTGCTTTAAATGGGTGCAAATGTGGTGGAGCTCTACCAAAACTTGGCCTGCTGGTCAGCATTTATCCTTCTGGGGCCTCTTGCTGATGTGCCTAGAACAGCAAGTTGTGAAAAACACTTTCACATAGTAAATGTATTGTTTTTATTTTTTGATACTTGATTTTTGGGTGAAGTGTCTCAAATGGGCTTCAACTATTCAGCCTCTAAAATGTAGTAATGAGTGTAAAAGTGCTGTTGACATGCTTAAGTTTTGTCATTTCTATGCATTACGCATATAATTTCTTCTAATAAGGTTTCTGTTATAAGATCCTAATCGTTTCCATGGACCGGCTCCATCTGAATCATCTTTCTCACTAATTATAGTTTCAGAGGACAATGACGAACATAACACAAAACCTCGGCTCAGTGCTGTGAACCTCCTGAGGCGAATGAGGTCACTCAAGATCCAGTTTGTTTAGAGTCTTTCCCCATTACAGTATCAACACGACGATCTGGAAAGGTGACACCTGGGGGGCATGACTGTCATGAGAAGCAGTGGCAGCGCTTCAGATAATAACCTGGCCACACCTCCGACACAAAGGAAAACAAGTACAGTAGAGGAGCTGCATTCTTTCCCACGATTACTGGTAGAGTGAGGTAAAGTGAGCCAGATTAGTTGCAAGGCAAACAGACGCCATCATGCACACACAATCCCACACCCATCTCAAACTTTCACTGCTGCCAGGTTACAATGCCGTACCTTTAAAATGTCATCCTGTGAGGGTATCATACATTTTGTGCTGCTGTTTGAATTTCTAGATCAGATTCGGAAATCATTTGTTAGGAGTTACAGAGGCCTGTGAATCATGCATGAATTAACTTTATTTTCAGTTACACGAAGATGCACCTGTTCTGTGGTCTGTTTGTAGTGTAAATAGTGATGATGGCAGATTATGGGTGTTGCAGCTATTGGTGGGGGGTTTAAAATGATTGTTTTGGACCTCCTCTCTTTTACCACGATGTAAATGCAGCAGTCTGTGCACACCCTAACATATCAGATGAAATTTGGGGCTTCCAACTATTTGTTGTTAGAAAATCTCACTAAAGTCAATTCCATTTATGAATTTGACATTATTGCTTATCAAAAAGTTTGGCAGATAGTTGTTTTATTGATGTCTTTTGTAATGAAATGTCCCTAAATATTTATGTGGAGGGTTTCTTTCCATCAGTGTTATGTGTGTGTGAACAAAGCCACCAAAATCATTAGCTAAGAACACGATCTATCTTGGAGACACAGGCCTCAGTGATTATTAATAGTACAAGAAATTATTGGAAGATGAATGGAATTGCATAAGTCACTACATTGATTTGATCAAATGAAAGAAATTCATTGAACACAAATTGCAAGCTCTGGATGAAATGACAACATGTAGCCGTATTTTTTGTCATGTAAGTGACAGATATTAGTGTTAAAAACTTTCAAAACACGTCACATATATGTATCTTCAGTGCCTCCTACACCCAATGTGGCAGATAATGGATGTCTTCCTTAGAAACCTCAGTTCCACCAGCTTAAAGCAAATAATAATTGCTTGTGTGAATCATCCACGTTGAAACAAGCTCAGCAAGATTTCTCAACGTTTAGAACAATCACCTGCAGTCATGCTGGAAGGTATTCTGGCTGCAACTGACACGACCTGAATTTAAATGCATGAGAGTTGTAAATTTGCACAACATCAGACTTATCTCGGTTGCATGATATTCACTGATAGTAAGACAAGGTCAGATCACATGGTGTAAGAATATCATTCATGACTCGCACAAAACAGCAACTGGACACTGAGCAATGACACACACCCACTGTTGTCTCCTGCAGGACAGAGGCAGTAGTGATACATGACGATCCCCTGACTCTTTGTCTCGCTCCGTTTAAGCTGCAGATAGTGTTACACCCTCTCCTCCACGCCAGAAAAGATCACGTTGTCCTCTTTGACATATCGGCCCGCAT
The DNA here is from genome assembly GCA_037577475.1 of Chaunax sp. Z400. Taxonomy (NCBI): domain Eukaryota; kingdom Metazoa; phylum Chordata; class Actinopteri; order Lophiiformes; family Chaunacidae; genus Chaunax; species Chaunax sp. Z400. The sequence goes on from CM075193.1 coordinate 7,295,519, forward strand.
TATCCGTTTAAGCAGGTCCAATTCACCCCCGCTCACACAGACACGGGCCTGTTTGACAGAGATGACACATATAACACATGTAGCATGTGACTCACTTGGAAACATGCTGAATACATTAACATGACGTGTAACACAAGGACGTGGACTTGGAAACCGAGGCCCTCTTTTTTTTTTTCCAGAATCAAGAAGACTGGCTGCAGCTAATGATGACTTTCAGAAGATGAAGAGTGAAAATAGCTCAAAGTGACACCTTCAGATGTGTTTTTTTTTTGTCTAACCAACAGTTCCAAAGCCAAAGATATTCAGTTCACAATGATATAAAACAGAGAAGATATTTTTAAGTAGCAAATGTTTGGCATTTTTGCTTGAAAACTAATTCAAACCATCAATTTCTTCAAAATAGTTGATAAATCAGCCAACTGTTCCAGCTCTATAGTGCGGCATGATAAATCACTATTAGACATTTTGATGTATTACTAGAAAATCAGACACAAAGCATGTGATTTTGCAGCTCTCTACATTCACCCTCTCACTGGAAGCAAAATGGTGGAAGTGATTTGTGTGTCGTGAAGGGCTTTCTCTTTGCTGAAAGACAAATAAAGAAGTAAGCAAATCATGTTTGAAAGGATTTAACCAAAGGGCATCAGCTGACTGTCTACAGCTGCTTTTGGCCCCTCCAGTCGTCTCCATGGCAACAGTCTTTCCAAATCTGGCCACTGCCAGTCTCGCTCCATCATAACAACAAATCCCATTCATGCGTCTCTGGAATGCATTGGTCTGTTTCTAGGGACGAGCTGCGGCAGCTCAGCACTTGAAGAATGTACAGTTTCAGTGAGCATCAGTAACCCCACACAGAAAATACACGTCAGCCTGCGACAGTCTCACTGGAGTGTTTTTAAAGGCTCAGAAAACTCTTTAAATATGTTGCTCTGTCTGCTGTTCTCCAGCCTTCAGATTGTAAGCTCTTCAATCATTTCTAAAATGCGTAACTCACTGAGTACAGACTCCAGCACCTCTGCATAAATGACACCCTGCAACATCACTTTTGATGATGAAAAGGTGCATTTAAGCCTGCCAGGTTGTCACTGTTGGCTGTTCTGAGGGCTAAAAACCTATTTACCGGCGATCCAGCTGCATATCCATCATTTGACAGTAAGCCTCTCACTCATTAAGATGTAATTGCTGTTGTCAAGCAACCGGCACATTGTTGGTCAAAAATTAATTACGTCTCTGAGTCAATACATATGTAAATAAAGACTAAGGAGGGAGCAGAAATCAGATTGGTGAGGGCGAGGTACTGCGGATGCACAAAAGGATAAGTGACAAATGAGTGAGCCTAATTAGAGAGAAGTTATGCTAAAGCAATTCAGTTTGTTTGACGGCTGTGACACGTGATATTTTCTGTGTACAATTAGTGAAACCTGCTTTGGATCTCAGGGGAGTACACATTAAACTCTGCTCCTCCTTTTTCACTGTAAGCTATGTGATTGCAGCATGAAGGTAAATACAGTATATGTCCCGTTGGGAGCGATGAAGTCAGTCCTGCATTTAGGCCTTTATTCATGGTGTGTGGAGCTCTGCAATGATTCTGTCAGCTTAAATGAGAGAAAGACAGAGCAGGCCTGATACGACTGCCCTCAGCTCGCTCTAAAAGCATCTTAGGAAACTTTAGTCGTAATATTGAGTTACTCTAATCAACTACTTCATGCTATTGATCTTGTTTCCCTTGCTGGCTGCTGGAGCAGTGAATGGATGTGCAGAGAACAGTATGGTCTTTGTGTGAAGTCCCCCCCCCCTTCCCCCCTATAGACCTCCCTCCATCCGCCGTGACTAGTAACTCAAGCTTCGAAGTCACGAGCTTCCCTCCTTCCCCCTCTAAGCAGGTAACAAGACCAGCTGTCGCCATGGTTACAAGACACAACCACCCTCGAGATGAGGGAGGGGCCGAGTTCCAATCACAAGGACGACTCAATCAAATTCAGCATCAGCTCGGCAGCACGCAGGCGCTCTCTTTCTCCGTGCAATATCTCTGCAACACAAGATTTAATCATGTTGTTGCCTTTCTGCTAAACGCTGTGTATCAAGGGAAAGGGAGAAACGCCTGAACGCAGCATAGAATAGGATGATTAGCAGCCTGCAGTGGAGAGCAAAGCCTCCACTACCATTTGAGTCGGCTTTAAATGCACACAGAACATCTGACTGCTAACTCAGTAGCAATCATATTGTCCAAATTGAGAAAATAGACTAAATATATTGGTTCAACAATTAAGTTTGTTTTTTCATTTGTTTTTTCTATGACAAATTCTTCATTATTTGTTCATCCATCCATCCATCCATCTAATATCTATAAATCCTTTGCACGGTCACGGTGGGACTGGAGCCTATCCCAGGTGACATTGGGCGAGAGGCCTGGTGCATCATGGACCATTTCATCTCAGGGCCAACACATAGAAAGACAAACAAACATTCACACTCACATTCACTCATATGGCAAATTTAGATTCTCTAATTCACTTAGAGTGCATGTTTTTGGACTGTGGGAAAGCTAAATAAATTATATACCTGATTATCAGGTATATAATCACACACCGTCACATACACAGTTATTTCTTAATCTTTTATTTTTCACACAGTTCTACTGAATAAAGCATATTGTGGTGCTTTCATCGCACAGAATAGATATACGTATATAAAGAATAATCAATAATCAGATGCATGTCTCTTTCAGCCTTCTCATTTGCTTGCTCACTAAATTTGAATTAAATTCATACAACCTATATTTTTAAAAGGTAAAAAGAAATATTTGTATCAATGTTATGTCGTGTACAGACGCCAGATTCTGTATCCACCAGATGTGGCTGTGCAGATCTGATCATATTTCAGTCATGATGCATTTACACCTACATTAACATTCATTTTTCCTTATACTCAGACAAGGTCTCTGGATACAGTTCACATTTTACTATCAGGTGTAAGGGTCTTAGTCTGCTTAGGCCACTTTGTCATATTGTCCTCCCATTCCTCAGTAGTAGCACTTCCTTTCTCTATAAATTTAAAATAAATATTCTGTCCTTACATTTGCTTATGATAGTGTTAACCATCATTATATGTATATATTCTGCTGCTGCTATATAAGGGGGGTTAAAACAAATAATTTTATCTTAATAACGGCAAGTGTACCAGCATCTGCAGTGTGGATCAATGTTCCCCACATTAGTCTGTCTGTCCACCCATCCATTCATCTCACTCCAGCTCTGTTAGACTGTTGCCATGGCAACTGGGAGGAGGGTGAGCCAGCTTTGAAATGTGGTTCATCCATAAAATTACAATGAATCTTATTCATATGGATCTCTCATCACCGCCGCAGTCTGTGACGAGAATACGCATCCATCTGTAGAGGTGATCTATACGAAGGGATGTAATATGAGAGGAGGGTATGTATGAATTCCTATCAGCTAATTATCCACTTGTTTTTTTCTTTTTTTTCCCTTTGGAGCATCTTCCATCCACCTACAGCCCGCAGTCCTCTCCCAGATTTTACGATCTCCTTAACCTTTAAAAACTAAGGGAGTGCAAACCTTCACCAAAACCCAGCAATCCTACACGTCTGTCTAGCTCTTCTAATACAAAATAATAAAACAAAAAGATGTAGTCTGATTGTGGTAGTGGGGTTATGGTTTTGTGCTCAGCTGCAGGTGAGAGAGGGTGTAGATGCGGCTCAGGTAAGCGGGGTAGTGAGATAGTGATGTGATGATGACAGGTGTTTTGTGTTTGGACTAATAACGCTCTGATTGCAGTATATGATGGTGACACTGCAGAAGCCTGGAGAGACTGGACACGTGAGGGATGCGTCTGGATGTGTTGAAGCTGAAAGGCTTGTGTACAGTTATTTTGTTGTGTTAATAAAGACTGTTGCAAACGCCATCATCTGTGTGTCACTGAGAGAACCCACATGTGGTAATGAGACAATTGTTACACTGATAAAATAAGTGACTTATCTGTCGTAAAACATAGTATGTCATTAATAGTAGACATGAAAAACAATACAACATGTTTTGTTTTAACTGTACACATCCCTTAAATTAGAAAGGCCAGAGTTCAGCATGTTTTCTTGTAACAATTTATTTTAAGAAAACTGGAGTGAAAGGTTTAGAAAAGAAAGTTGCTGGATCTACTGCAAAATTTAATGAAATCGTACCTGACCCATGTCCCACCTTACCAGTTTTGTGAGAGGTCAGTTCGTTAGATTAAGTGAAATCATGCTAACAAACAAAAACAAACAGACGCAGACAGCAGTACACAACCTCCTTAGTGGAGATAGCAAAATATCATACAACAAAAATAGATGAGGCAATGCAAAAAAGTCACCAACTCTACGAAGCCGTGGTGCTGATTATAATTTAATTAACATGGGTTAATTAGCATTGGTAACATACCACCGTCAGTCCTAATAACAACAATACTGCTGATTCTCTTTGAAATGTAAAACCACTGGAAATGTTTTGTCCTGAACATGAAAGACATTTATGCTTGTCTCATCAGCGTTCTCATTATTCTTGTGAAGAAGGAGCTTGAGAAGTCTCTGTCCTGTGTCTATGAGGGATGGATCTCCTCCATTACCAGCCCACGCTTCCTCATGCATAAATTCTCATTTGTTTCTGCATTAAGGTCATCCTGCAGTAATTGTTTGTTTTACTTCTGATGATTGAATAACAGCCTCATGGCGCTGCCACGCTGTGTTTACACATGTTGCTATGGTTCACGGGCTCCTTTAATTGAATTGTGTTGTTTCCTGGGAACCAAGGTAACCCACTGTAATGCTCTGCAACCTTACCAATTTACCCTGTGTGTGTTAAGATGCAGGCTGATGGGTTTATATTTCAGATTCATCTACCTGTTCGTAGATATAAATAAATGAAGCGGTCGCATGCAGAAAATCAAAATTCAGAAGGGGAAATGGGGCCTGATATTTGTGACGCTGAGCTGCAAGTGCGAGGCCACATCCATGCATCTAAATTCAGCTGTGCAGTGGGTGAACTCATGAGCATGGGGCTTGTGTGCACGGAGACAGGAGAGTGCTGTGTCCATGTGAACTGATGGGTGAATCATTACGAAGATAACACACAAGCTGTTAGCTTTTTGCTGGCGATGGTCAGGGCTGACAGGGCAGGGCGAGAAAACACTGTGATGAGCGGCATGTAATTACCATGGCTCACTGCCTCGACTCGGCCGGACACTCGTGCAACCCTCCATATAAACAACCGCAACAAACAGCAACAACTACACGAAAATGTCCTTGAGTTTGTCGGTCTGGCTTTAAGAGGTCTTCTATCAGAAGCTCCCAGACTCTTGGTCCACTCGATGCCTGAGTGAGTAATCGCTTTAGAGGAGCAGAGACCAGCAAAGCCCAGGGGCAGTTGTGCAGTTCTTGAGTTTGAGGGGAAAACAAGGATAGTGTTGAGCGAGAGGCTCTGAGAAATGAAGGGTTGGCAGGAGCATGTGGGATCCGAAAGCAGGGACTGTTGGAGGTGCCAGCAGCATATCAACACCCACCTGACTGCAGGAGGTGATAACTGCCCATATAGGCACTCAGTTCTTCTCCATTTTTCCCCCTTCCCAGTAATATGCATGTGTCTCATTTTGAAATTGGTTAATTTTTCTGAGGAAAGAACAACAGAGTGCACGTCGTGAATCATTCAGGATGAACGGCATGCAAAATTGATGCCGCTGCCTGCAAACTCCTCAATTATATAAGTTTACAGCTCATGTGTGGATGTCTCACAGCTCTGCACAGCTGGTGTTTTTAGAGATGAAGAGGAGTCTGTCTCTCCCCTTTATCTGATACAGGAGATGATTGGAATATTAATGGACTATGCAGAGCAGAGCACAAGCAATGCCCAGGCAGATTTATTCAGCAATCAAGAGGATGTGATGCAGCAAAGAGTGACTGTGAAAGAGTGAAGCTGGGTTTGGTGTTTTTATGTGAGCATCTTTCCACAGCTTTTACTTCAAGTTTGGGAAATGATAGAGGTAAAAAGCACTTATTCCTCTGGGCTCAAGATATCACAAAACTAAAAAAGTTAATAATGAACCCTTGAGCCAGTACAAAAATAGACTCCCTTCAAAGGCCTTGTTTCATTACCTACAGTATTCATTTATCATACGTCACCTTTATCATCTCCCGGCGCCACATGCTCCCTGCTCCACGCTGCACCAGAGCCGCCGGCCCTAACAGTATCAATCATCCACCCACCCACACTCCAGTCATCCCTGTGAACCAGCCAGCTCTGCATGGAAACACAGGGACAGGAGCTGTGCTGTCATGACGGTCCAGATTAAATGAATGGGGATGCAAGAGTAAAACCTTCAAAAGATTAGATGTGGACAAGCCAGACAAATGACACGACTGACACGGATAGCAGGCTAAAGTACGGCCACGCTGGCAGGATTTCATCAGTTACCTCCATGATGTGATGCTGGTCATGACTGAACACACAACACATAAACACATCATGTACTGTATGTGTATATCATGCTCACACAATCCAAATACTTACATGTTTATGTTTATTTATCTGCATCTCCCTGAATGCTCTTGCAGCTACGGTGCTTCTAAATATTTGCACAACGAGAAAATTAATAAAGCCAATTATTTCACATATCCTGCCCACAAAAGACTCTTATGCCAGTAAGTGTGTTTGCCATGGCAACTGTCTCCTCATCCTGCTGCATCACTCTTAGTGAGTGAATGCTAACGCCAAGACCTCAGAAAACATACCAGAGAGCATATTAAAATTTTGTTGGGGATTTTTCATGAAATATTTTTCACACCAGTAATCTCAGCTTGTTTCATATTCGCACTGCAGACATGAAGAAGTTAACATTCTACAGTAAGTGAACATACTTCTCCATTTCTGCATGAATCTCTGAAGCGATCAGCCACATCACTTGTGAAGCTTCACATTTGACATCAATTAGTGGGCTCTTGTAAGGGTATTTTTAACATTAACAGCTGTGAAATGATACCAAATGGTGGTATTTTTACCATAACCCTGTATTAAGCGCTTGTGTATGTATGTGTGTAGCATGTGTGTGTGATGCTAGCCACTGCATTGGTCTTTGCTGGATCCGGGCCAAAGTCATTTCACAGCACTAAACCTTGTAAGATAAGATGGGGGACATCAGGCCCTGACCAGCTCAAATGAATGGGATGTCACTTCTGCTTAGAACCACAAGCCTTGTCCTCTACACCAGTGAGCATGTGTGTGTGTTTGTGTGTGTGTGTGTGTGTGTGTGTGTGTGTGTGTGTGTGTGTGTGTGTGTGTGTGTGTGTGTGTGTGTGTGTGTGTAGACTCTAAACGGAGAGGACATATCCAATCCTCATGAAAGGGTTCTACTGTCCCGTCCCCTGCTTGGTGAGATGTAACCATGCCGCGTTCTGTGAGAAAGAGCCAGGACATCTGCTCAATGATAGCTGATTTTTAATCTGGTCAGGGTAATTGCCCTGAAACAATGGTGCTCCCTGAGTCCTGCAGGATTTTTGTGTTGCCTCTGGCAGTCACACAAACAGGTGGGTACGCTTTTTTTTTTGCTTTCAGAAACTGGGGATGTCTCGAATTAATTTTCACCAAACTACTATTTACACATAAAACAGGTACAATGCGAACTTGGCAAAGATGCAAGAACCTCAGCCTAACCACAGATCATCTAAAGGTTACACTCATCAGCTCCTCGGTTGAGGTTGAAAGGTTGTTTATTTCAGACTGTGGGCCATGGGTGTTGCCATGGCAACCTTTCATGGGTCTGGCACTAGCAGGCACTTGGGTGGAGCTTGGCGTCAGCCTGGGAGGCAGCACGCACACAGGTGCTCCGGCCCGAGCAGCTGCCCCCCCACTCAGATAAAGAGCGGTTTGTTGTTCTCTCCCTTTGCCTCCCAACATGCACGTCAATCTCCCTCGCCCTTTTCACTTCTCTGTCTCCTCTCTCTTCTCTTCCCTTTTTTCTCCTTGGCCTTTGATCAGGGATTGGATTTGCTGGTAGAATGACAGAGACAGGAAGTGCTCCGAGGCATAGGAGGGGCTGGGGGGCCCCAGGGCCATGGCTCGGGCTGTCCACAGTGCTCTCTGTTTCCCTGGACCTGCGTCATCCGTGGCCTGGCGCTGCAGTCAAAGAGTCTGGCTTTCAGCCTTGACTCTCATCATGGTCTATCTGTCAGACTGGACCAGTCACAACAGCCCAGGCCCAATGATCACAGGGGCGGGGGTATGGCTGCAGATTGAAGTCCTGCCTGGATGCAGCTCCGGGCACAATGGCATCATGCATTCATCCACCAATCACAAAGGTGACATTCTCTGTGTCCTCAGGCTGGATCATGACCTCTGACCCCTTCCATTCTGTCCAGTAGGATCACAGGATTTCACTTCTCTTAACTTCTCAAACCTCTTGTTCAATACTCTCCATCAACTTAAAAATCAACTGGCACCACAGAAACAACAAGAAGAAGTTCTAGACGAGGGATTCGACTAAACAACCAGTGGCTAAACTCAGAATACTGTGAAAAATCAAGTGGCAATAACTCAACTTACACAAAGTTATTATTTTCTTTTTATTGTCCAACTATAATAATGTATCCATTTTGTTCTGTTTTTTTTATATTAAACTGTAATCATGTACTATGACTTAGGGAGACACTTCATAAGCCCCTCCGGGTTTCTTGTCTTCCTTGCACATGTTTATACTGTATACTGGATTAAGGTTATTGTGTACAAATTGTTTGTTTTTTGTGTGTGTGCTAAATAAAGTTTAAAAAAAAACTTTTTAAAAAACTGGAGCTCAACATTGACATTCATAGTTTACTGGGATGAATCGTATTCGCAGATCTGAAAATAATCATCATCTGATACTGTTCTAAGCTAAAGTGAGCCAGACAAAATGACACAAAAATAAGAAACACGCAGCAGTTTCTGTTCGTAAAACAAAAAATTCACTTGGATCAACATTCCGTGTCCCAACATCCGACAGTTAAACTGAATGATGACAATCATTGGCTTCTCTATCAGATTTCATCCAAATTGGATGAACCAGAGTTTATTCCAGGTTCATTCAGAGGTATATAACAATACTGAATGTTTTCTAGAACATTCCATTCAACACAGGGACAAATGCTGGAGACTCATCCTGATTTAGGTCACCCTGTCAATAGGAGTAATTCATTACACCAGTATGGTTGCATTCAGTTACATACACAAAGAAATTATTGGTTGTTTGTTGTTGTTGTTGTGGACAGATCATTCAAAAGACTTAAGTTTTTCCTGTAATTTCTGTTCACTAAAATAATGTCTTGATTAGAATTTGAATGCACTGATTTAACGGCTTTGCAGGGAAACATTTCTATTATTCAAATAAATGTTTTGCATAGTGCTCATTTTTTTTCTATTATTGCTGTCATCTGTTGCCATCCGTGGGTTGTTTTTTTTATAACAGTTTCACATTTTAGTTAAAGTTTATTTGCTTTCTTGTCAAGAGGTCAATGGCAAAATGAGACCACAATCATATTCATGTTTTATTATGGAGCTGGAGATAGGAGGCAATTAGCCTGGTTTAGCATTAAAGACTAGAAATAGCCTAGCTCTTTCAAAAGCTCAAAGTTCAATGATCAACTTGATTTCTTTTGCGCACACACAGTCTCACTCTACAGGCACACTATCAGCTATCCTGCTTTTCCAATGTGTTCTTTGAAGCAGCTGCAGAATTGAGTCTCTGTAGAGCAGAAATCGGCCTTTCGAAGGACGCCGGCCCTGACTTGAGACACACCTTCTGCCTGATCGAGGCCTTAGGCTACTGAATTTGTTTAAGTAGCAAAATGAAGCTAAAGTAGCTACATGTTTTTGTAACAAGTGCTACTGGCACTTCTCAGAAAAATGTATGTGTTTCCATGATGGTGTAACACCATGCTGCTTGTTCAGCTTGTGTACATGACAGTATATGTGCACACAGCAGTTTGGTTGACCTACAAAAACTTTCTGCCTCAACCGGCTTGGGTAGACCAGCGCCTGATATGTCTGAGATCTCCTGCAACGCCCTGCCCTCCTTCACTGTTTACTGGCCAGCTTATCCTGTTTATTTGAATCATTTACAAAACACACTCTGTGACAGATCTGTTTAACTTGGCTCACTGCCTGGGGAAATAGTTATGTACCTAGCAATTCTAAGAAACCTTGCTTAGAGGCCATACTGATGACATGTCATCACAAGGCTAACACAGCATGGCCCTTATAGTCACAACTCAGCACAAACTGTAGCCTTGACAGTTTGCATAAGCTGTACTCACGTGTTTTCACTGACTCAAGTCAATTACAGATAATTAGCAGAACTTAAAGTGGCGGATGAAGATGAAAGGTGAATATATGAGGTACCCACAGGATGGTAATGTTTGGCTGTGCAGACTCACTTTGTCTAGTTTTCTAAATTCATTTGAGTCTCTCAGATTCTGGCAGCACCAGTTTCCCTTCCCTTCCTCTGAGAAAAGGCTAAAGTTCAGCTGATCTCCCCTCAAATCGCTCCAAATATCTGGCGCCACATCAAAATAAGCATGAAGAATTCCTGCACCGACATTGTAAAAATCCACCACAGCTGTTTTGTGCTTCTAAGGCTTATCTTCCCCATGTAAAGACATCTCCGGGATAACACAACAACCAGCGGTGGCCAAGTTGAAATAAAATGCGGCAATTAAAGATCGCAGAATTAACTCCAACAGAGTGAAACTATGTAGTTTACACAAACGTAACACTATAACTGCGCAGTAATTTTTTTTGGCAGTAGCCTGAGCTGGTGTGTTTCTGAGATCCATCTAGCTGCAGAGGGATTACAAGCTGTTCAAAGCCTCTGGAGGTATGTGGGTTTGGATGGCTGATGTTTTTCCACAGCAGTAAATGGTATGGCAGTTAAATCTGTATTTTGGCACCGATCTTGCAGCTGGAAAACAACTTCCTGGTGCCAGAAGCTGTTTATTATTGCAGAGAGCTTTTACCCAAAATGGCCATTCAGCTACTGTGGTGTCCATGTTGTTCTGACCCGGTTGCATAGTAACCGAGCAAGAACGTGGCAAACTGGATGATAAACTTGAGCATGAGCACAAGCTCATACTGTACGTGCAAACCCCCCCCCACACACATATATACACGATTACAATGCACAACAGCATGCATTTGTTTGAGAAAGTGTGAATTTCTACAAAGGATTGGATTCTAGGATGATCTGACACCGTTTCCAGTGAAGTCAGACATGCACGAATATCCCTAGCTGCATATTAAGTAGCCCACAGTTATTATCGTCGTCTGCTGTGCAGCTTTTTTCACTGTGTTGTTCTGGAGCGACTGAAAATTTGCTCATATTTTTAGCCGAATGTTCAGTGCGGGCTATTTTCTTCCTTCTAAAAAAGAACCAACATGGCAACCGCCTCCTGATATAGATACAAAACATCATCAAAGTGGGGGGGGGGAAACGGCAAGGTGGAAAAACAACAGGAACAAAACGCGAGCAGCGTCCCAGGAAAGGGTTAACGGAGAGCTCTGGCTTTCATTTCCTCTTCTGTTCCATCTGAACAAACAAGGCGGGTGACCTGACAGAGCACAGAGGGGCGGGGCGCGTGGGGTGGAGGAAGAGAGGGGTGCCGTGACTGGAATATAACCAAAGGGAGGTGGGAGGAAGGGGAGGGAGAGGACGGGGGGGGGAGACCACGTGATGAAAAGCCTGCAGGCTGCTGTGCTGGGAAAGGCAGACAGAGACATCCCCCCATATTGATGCTGCCGTTTCACCACAACAACAGTTCTGGGAAATGGCCGCCGTCTGTACTGTAGCTATATTTACATGGAACCAATTCAGCCTCCTTATCGCTTTCATCATCTGCTACAGTGGCTGGTCCGACCCTCGCTCCTCTCTCTCTCTCTCTTTTTCTCTCCCCCCCCATTGATTCCCTCATCCATCTCGTTCTCTTTTTGTCATGCTTGTCTGTCGAGGCTTACAAGGCGTTATCTTGCATGAATGAAAGCCCAGGCAGAGAAAAACAGCAAATAATAATTTTCACAAAAAAAAAAAAAAAAAAAAAAAATAAGGAAGGTGAGATAAACATAAATCAAGATGCAGGATTTAGAGAGAGGCAGTGGTGCTCAGGGATGACGAAGGAGGGAGAGAGTGCAGTCTGGTCCAGAAGCACTGGAGACATGAGTCATGGCGAGCAAATCTCCCAGGGGGCTCGTTGGTGCAGTCTATAAATGGAAATAGCAGAAAAACAGCGGCTTTCCTCGCCCACCCAGGACTAGGTTATGCCTTATTAGAATTTGATGGCTTGTGACAGCAGCTGCTTTGTTTAGCCCCTGCCTGAACTTCATTCTCTTTTTTTTTTTTTTTTTTTTCTGGCCCTGGCAAACGCAATGGAAAAGTGAATGCAAATATTTAAAGTAAGCTGCTTAGTGTCTGAAAAATCTTTCCTTGGTCTGAGGATGTGTTGGCGAAAACGGGTCACGAGGCTTGTTTTTTAGAAGCTCTTTATGCAACGGGCTGCCTTATTATTTCACAGTGAATGCATCTGTTAAAATGAGTTGATGAGTGAAATGAACCAGTTATCTTGGCTCCTTGGTTTCCCCCTTGCCTACCACTTGCTGTGGAGCTGGCCTAGATCAAACATTGGCAGATAACTAGGACAACCTCCAGAAAAAAAAAAAAAGACAGCCTCGTAAAGTGACCATTGGGAGGCTTCCCTTCATCAAATACAGTGTTAGATCTTAAATATGTAAGAATTCATACAAAATTTACTTGAGCTACTTTATACTTTTAAGACACTGTTATGTCATAATACACAAAAATAGACACATTGAACACCTTAATTATTAGTTACATGAATATGTAACACATAAAGCATCCCACAAGCTTAGGAAATATAATATATTTTCACAGATGGAACTTGTGTTTCCCAATCTTTTGTAGCTTGAATAACTCCTTTATAATTCGTCATGCTCATTTATTTCATTTATTTTCAAGACATTCTGCCTCTTAATTTCTCACATGGCTTTATTCAAACAATTGCAAAAGGTAAAATTATCCCATATTTCACAAAAAGATGAATATAAATACGCGTACTTGATATTGTAGCCATGTCCCTCCTGTCTGTTTTGTTTTTATTTGCATTTGCCTTTATATTTTACTTTTTTGCTTTTCTCTGTAAAGCACTTTATTTTTATTTAGTGCCACGCAAATGACTAATTATATAATTATTAATCGAATCATATATATGCTGATTTTTCTCTTTTAAGAGCCACTGGAATAAAATTCGTAACTAAAAGTAAAATACAATAAAGTAAAGTTTGTAAAACTGGCTCCACCTCAAGTTCTACTTAGGCATTATTAAAACATTTAATATAATACTCTTCAGTCACACATAATAACAGACCAATAACAGGTTTTTCTGCATAAGAAGTTCTTTTACTTTGGATAAGTACATTTTGCTGATTAGGCTTCTGCACTTTATTTGTATATATTTTACTCATATTCACAACTTACTATGAGGATGTTAACCTACATTCACATGCCTTTGTTTCTCCTGTTGAATAAGTGACTGGTTATGCTGCATGTCTGTGCGATTTCATCAGCAGTAGTGTCACGTCAACCTGTTTCACCTCCCTCCCTCCCCTCTGTTCCACCTCTGAGTGCAATCACCGCACCTGCTTCCATGGTGAGCAGACACACCCTGCCCCAACGTTCCTCCCTCCTCGCCTATAGCTAAATTGGGGCTAATGTGCATAGGAGCACATATGCAGACGGAGCTCAAGCATGCCTGGCTGCCATACCAGAGGAGGGAGGGATCCACGTTGCTGTGGGCCTTTTATTTAGCTGCGACCACGTAAAAACTCCCCACCGTTTCGTGTTTGCTTTTCTTTTTTTTCCACCTGTCGTCACACTGCTCTCTTTCATCTGTAAGGTTCATCCTCCAGATCATCCCTCAAGGCAGTGAAGACATTATCTCAGTGGAGAGGTAAAGTGACAGAGGGTTTTAAGTCCCTTTCTGAAAACGAACAGAAGGCCTTTAGCTGTTTTTTTGTGAGGCTCAGTAAAGTTTTCATGCTGGACTAATATGAACAAAAGGGGGATGCCGATGAGGGGCAGTGGCTCCCTGTTAAAGGCCACCCCTGTATTGGTTGTTGGCGTTGCTGTTTTAGTCATATTACTGTGTATTTTTCTGGAGCTGATGGAGATGTTCCCTTTTTGACTGATATTTCAGCTTTCATCTGTGGCTGTTGACATTTTTTTTTGGGGTAGAGAAAACAATAAATGTCTGGGACAAAATACCAATGTTTGTGTGTTTAATCAAGAGGTTTTTTTTCCCTTCAAAGCATTTACTTATGTATATATACACATTTCCCATGGCACAGATATTGGCTTTTTAATCTTAGTAGTAATTGATTATTTAAAAAATAGATTATAGCGGTCATTAAACATTGTTGCATAAACAAATCACTCCTAAAATAAAATGCAAACATGTGAAATGTACTCGTCAGGAAATGAGTCTTCAAAGCTGAATATGAGACACGAGGCTTAAAATTTTCAATTGACTGTCATGAAATTTCGACAGCATGCTGCACATATAGAAAAAACTGAATCAGAAGCCGACAGCTCTTCACACACATCCTGAAATGGCTCCTATAATGTCAATAAAGGCCTCAACAAAAATGAAATTCCAGTAAATACATACATTCAATAGAATGGCTCCATTTTGCAGCATATTTGTCAGAATGCAAACACACTTTCCACAAGATGGCATGCAATTTGTGCAGTATATGATGCAACTGACAGCAACTGGAAATAATATAGCAGGACAGGAGTAATGATGTGTTTAGTTTCAGTTTATACCCTTTATTTGTTTTTCCTCCAGCTAAATGAGAGTAATGCTGGTTCAGCACAGCGTAAACAGCCCACAGGGGCTCATTCTTAAACATAGCCCTCCTCCATAAACTGATCTCACCGCAGGGCTTTGGCTCTCCACCCCGGCAGCCCTCTGGCCCACATGACAACAGGAGGCCTGTTTTTCCCTGCAACATAGCAACAACGCCCTGAGCTAACTCTGACCCTTGACAGTCAAAACATATTATTGGCTCAGGTGACAGGAGCTTTGCACCAAGCATTAGAAACAGTCCAGGGGTAGGTTGTTAGAAGTGTTCAGACCGGCTGCAGAGCTAATATTATGTCACTGGAGGAGATTTGAATGTACAAGGCGAGTAGATATCACATATTTGTTTTATTGAATGACAAAGAGGAATAGTAAATAAAAAAGTGAGTAGTAGAACCAGACGTGTGACTCTCGCAGAGACAGTTCAGGCCTCAGCTGTGCCACATCTACTGTAAGTCTGATTCATCTTGACATCTCTGCAAGGTTAAAGACTCAGGAAACAAATCCACAGCCCCTTACACCCAGGCGTTATCAAGCCAAACTACAGCCGCAGGAGGATGGACCTGTTCTTTTTCATTATCTCTGCAGGGGTCTGGGCCTGGCTGTGGCGCCGCTGCAAAAGCATAAGTCACAGAGAGAGACAGAAGAGAAAGTAGGCTAGGTATTTCACTGTCATGTCCTTACTCCTCCTTCAACGGAGTCTCTTGTTTGTCCTCAAAGACAACGTGCTCCTGTCTGTGCCCTCATACATATCAATTACTTTACGACTTGGGCAGTGTCATCCTCAAGGTGCTTGAAAATTAGGTTTCAATGTCAGCTGAGAGGCACATTCCAGACAAAAATAACAGAGCTTTCACCTCCAGGCTCCTCAGCCTCCCCGTCAGCACACGGTGACTGAAACCGAAACCTTCACATCTAAATAGCAGCCAAACCCAGGCTTACACAAGCAATGTATTCCTATTGCATCAGCAAACAAACTTTATTCCACATAGCAGTTCAGCTGTCAGCAACTATGGTGAGTGTTTGTGAGGGAAAAAAGGAGGGGAAGTGAAACCTCTCCTTTGTCTCTTTGTTGCTCGAGCCCTTCGGATTGGATTGCGTTGAATTCCTGAAAACTCGGACAGCAAACATGGCGTCACTCTCGCTCTGAGTCAGAGACACAGAGTGTGCCCTGGATGAACTTCCTGTTTCAGTCTGCCACAGATATAGGGTTTCTCCCGACCAGCCACACACAGGAAGTGAGTCACACTTATTCATCAGTTGTCTGCACACCAGTCTCTTCAAGCGCCAGAGTGACAGGCCGTGGAGGGGGCTAAATTAGCTTCTGAAACTTTAATCTCCTGCAACTCAATTATTCAATATCTGAGCCACACACTTCAAAGGAATACCTCAGCTCCCTCCTCGCTCACTGCCTCGATGGAGGCTTTCATTCCCATCTCCTAAAGGACTCACCCATTTTATATCTCTGCCCTGCGGTTTGAATGACGCTCTGCTGAAATCTTTTACAGCGCTCCCTGAAATCAAAGATATACTGCACCAATAAACTGCAGTGCATGAAGAGCCGTGGTAGCTGGAGGTGAAATTATAGCATGAAGCCTCAGTTTTGTCAGCATGTATTCACACTTCCTAATTTTACATTTCCCGACCACTTGTAATCTGCAATCATTTGCAGCTGCAGGACGTCATCTGTTCAGAGTCAAAAAGGCAAAAATAGGGGGTGAATAACAGACACCTGATGGAAATATGCTAAAATGATTATGTAATAAATAGGAGGTTCATTTTAATGCTGACTAAGATAAGAAAACGTAATATTAATACCAATAAACATATCTTCACAACGATAAATGCCCTCTAAATGTAAATTACGTCCTTATTTGCAGCAGGATCCTAATTGAGATGATGTCATTGAAATGAATGAGCAACTTTAAGGCACGGGTCATTAATTATTTTGGAATAGAACTTGATTTTCTTTTCCCCACACAGTCGCATAACATATTTCCAGACCTGCATAGCTATTGGCTCTGTGGAAAAGTGGATCAGAGAAGTGGAAAGTTAATCCTCCCCCAACCAGAGACGAGAGGAGGGGGGGCTGCTGGCAACTGCAAAGAGGCATGGAGGCTTTATGTCTCTGTGGATTCATCTGCAGGCACACAGTGATGCATGCATTCAAAAACACAGACGACATACAGACGACACACAGACGACACGCAGACCGGCAGAGAGATGAAACGCCTCCAGAATGCCGATCAAAATCACTTTGACATTTAAATCTCATTTAGTATTTTTTATGAAAATACGGAACACATTTTAGAAGCCACACATAAATTAAATGAGAAATGGAAGTCCAAGATAAATGTCTAAATAAAAGAGTGGTATCAACCTGGGTGACAACCTGGCTGACAACAGAGCCAGGTTAGCTTTTTCCCCTTGTTTCCAGTCTTTATGCTAAGCTAACCCACTCCCGCTAGCATACTGTAAGAGTGGTATCATCTAACCCAAGGTTAATTCTGGACAGATCATTTTCTGTACGAATCTCAATATTAAACCTTTTCTGTGGCAAAATCTTGGCCTCGGGTCTCTTATTGAATCTCTTTTTTTTATGAGAAAACATAACAACTATCTTTGAAAATGGTAAACAGGAAAACCCATGGCTGCCAGCATCACATCATATCTGGCACCATCCACATGGAACAGATGGCTTCCTTGTCAGACTATATTAAATGTACCTAATGAGCCAGAGCATGTATGATCTCATGCTAGCCTACTTCCATTCTTAATCTCCCTATATCTGCACGTGTGCGCTGGTGTAAGCGAGAGGTCCCGCCAGTATGTGTGCGCTAACTCGCTGGGTGCATGCATACAAATGCAGATGTGTCTGTGCGGGTGCAGGATGCAGGATATTCTCCGCTCTCCTGAAAGCTTTTTCTAAGTGGAATGACTCTATCAAGGGAACAATGGGTATTCTGAGCCCGGCAATGTGACAAAGGTTCACACTGACACGCTTTCCTAAATTAGGCTGTTCATGCGCAGGAGGGAAGTGAGCTCTACTCCTATTCTTCTCCTCTACTCGGAGGTCATTGTGTAGACAGGAAAGGCTGCAAAGACGTATGACTTGACATGCTCTCTAAAGTAGGTTAAGGGTATTCTGTTTGCAAATGTAAAAATGCAGAGGAACACTATTTAAAGCAT
The DNA here is from genome assembly GCA_037577475.1 of Chaunax sp. Z400. Classification (NCBI taxonomy): domain Eukaryota; kingdom Metazoa; phylum Chordata; class Actinopteri; order Lophiiformes; family Chaunacidae; genus Chaunax; species Chaunax sp. Z400. The sequence goes on from CM075193.1 coordinate 7,313,649, forward strand.
GCATCAAAGAAAACGTGGCATATTTATGCTAAATTATTCTTGTTGTTACAGATAATATTGATCCATATCTATCTGAGGTTTTGTTATAGAGGGACTGTCACAGTCAGACGCTAACAAATCGACAGTTTAAACATTTAATGGTCTACCCAGATCACCAGGCAGTTAAAAATGTGCTTCTCACTGAGGTACAAGTCATTTATCTCTGACAGCACGACAAAGAAAACCTCCCACCTCCTTTTCACCTTTTCACCTCCAAACATGGGACCTTTAGCATGGGAAAAAAAGACCATAACTGATGTCATTATGAGATATCCTGCACTACGCCAGACCCTGTTTTCCTACAATGCATGTTTTCCCCTTTATGTAAACACAGCTTGCCTGCGAAGACATTGCAACATTGTGATAGAGAGCTGTAGATGGGAACAGAGAAGCCTTTGATTGAGTCCTAGCCTCCTCGATTCCAATGCCTTCCCTCCCCTGTCCGAACTCCCAATGCACAAGTCTGCTTCCAGGAAACCAGCTGTTGGACTGGGGCGAAGGGAGGAGGTGATATTCTATATCAGGTCTGTGAATCACAGTTCCATGCTCTGTGTTTTTCCTATGGTGGTTTGGCTGCCTGACTGACTGGCTGGCTGAGCGGCTGGCAGGGTGAATGAGGAGGAATGTGTTGTGGAGCTGGCTCCAGTACTGAGGGCTAACTGGAAGACTGGAAGAGGGGGTTGCTGTTTTTTTTTAGTTTCTTTTTTACGTGGCCCCGGGGGTGCTTATTTAAACCTAAGTCCTGTCTGGACTTCTGCACTCAAGCACTGGTGTTGCACTACAGCTACACGAGACACAAAAGCACAGAGCTGAAAATAGGGAGGAGGGAGAGAAGGAGTTGGAAAGAAAAAGAGAGTTATCACAGGAGGGGGAGAAGCAGGGGTAGAGGAGGGAGAGAGGGGGTCTGGACAATGTTATCCTTCCTTCCCAGGAAACAGTACTAACAATCAGACAAAATGAGAGAACCCAGCGGAGCAGAAGAAGGGAACAGCATGGAGACAAGCCATAATTAGGCATTGGATGACAAAAGTGTTATATAGAGCTAAAAATGTAACTAGAACAAATCCACATTGTGAAAGTATCTGGAAATTATGTATGTGTAGGCTGTAAGAAATAAAAACACTGCAGGCTTGACTGAGTATTCATATTTTGGTGTGACACACATTTTGAATAGCATCCGATCTGGAAAGATTTATCATTCAGCTGCAGCGACATCAAGGCAATCATTTTAATGGAGGGAGATGGCTCTGATTTAGAGATGGAAAGTCGCACATCGTGTACAACTGGGAACACGGTGGGGAGCTGAGCCGGGGATTCGTGCAAAGTGAGAGGAAAATTCAAAGAGTCTGGCCCACGCTGTGGAATGGCGGAAATCCTGGTTTGATTGTGCAGTGTTTGCTTGTGCTCAGACAGCTCCTAGGAAAGGAATGTGTGGCCTAAATTCCCTCCCGAGCACCCGCCTCTGCTTCTTAACACCAACACTCACTGTCAACACAGCAAAGTTTAAGAGGCTGCATACCAAAAGCAATAAAGGACGGATACAGTCGAAGCATATGGTCCTGATTTACTGGCATTTTCCGGGAAGTGACAGTGATGCAGTTTATAAAGAAACACGCGGCCGTGAGAAAGCGTTTGCTGTGCAGGTTTGCAGTCTTTTGAGTCTGACACAGGAGGCAGGAATGGGTTAAGTCTGCTGCAGAGAGAGAAATGGGAGAGGAGTGGAGGTATGGGGAGACAGGAGGGGTAGGGATGAGGGGTGGGGAGGAAAAGTGTGAGTCTGTGTGTGTGGTGGTGGGGGGTGGGCTGCATTCTGATGAAATTAAATGGAGGCTAAACTGCTGACTCATTGCTTTCAGGGCCTTTATTACCTGCTCCGTCACCCAGGCTATGGGGTAGGCTTCCAGAAGAAGCGCTGGGGGATGCAGTGTCAGGCGGCCCTCATTTACAGGAACCCTTCTGGAGGTAATAACACTGCAGTCAGTCAGCCAGCCAGCCCCACAGCTCACCTGCACTCTGCAAAAGTACCCTTTTTAGAGAACACCCCCCAAACACACACACACACACACATCCCCCACCTCTTTCATTTTTGGCTAAACAGGAGGAAGCCTGCTTGCGCTGCTAATGAGACATCAAGGGGAGCTGGGGAATGTGGGCTCACTTTGTACTGGCTGGTCTGGTAGGCCGGTCTATCATGCTGTGTGTGTGTGTGTGTGAGAGAGAGTAAAGAGTCTTTGTTTGCTTTTCTTGTGATGTAGGGATGCTGCGGTTTACACAAAAAACAACGTGAGAAATAAAATGCTGATATTTATGTCGTGCATGTAGAAAAATGTTGTGTTTCACAAGAAAAGTTGGCTGCAGCTGGCGTGCATCACCGCTTTCACCACTCAATCATGTGCTAACACGGTTAGAGATATAAGCTCTAAATATATATATATATCGCCACAGCATCGTTTGCGTTGCAGCTAGCGCTCACTTAGCAGGGGGATAAATAGCTCTTTTCCATACACATGCTCTTGCTTAGCTTGACTTGATTTGACTCGACACATCGGCCCAGCATGGCAGGGAGTTTTGTTTCTCCATTACAACATTTACCTGCTTGTCTTTGAGTCAATGATGTTTAAAAGCAGCAGGCTGGTCTAGGCTGTGACTGACGACTGGTCAAAGGAGCAGCACTAAAACACTGGATATACGCATTTCATCGGCGCAGTTTATTTCCACCGTTGTTCTGTTGCGGTGCTGTTGCACGAAAAGGGCTTCTCTCTCAACCCGACCGGTCAAAGCAGAAGGCCGCACACCTAGAGCCGGGGTTCACTCCGAGGTTTCTGCCTGTTAAAAGGCAGTTTTCCCCACCACCGTCTCCAAGTGCTTCCTCATGGGGGAAATGTTGCATTGTCAAGGCCACATTCTTTTGTGAAACGTCCTAACTTCTGTTCTAATTTAGTTACTACATTCACCTTTTATAAATGAGAGTAAACCTGCTAAAAAATAGGCAATTAATTCCTTTCTTATTGCCATAGAGGAACGTTTTCTTTTCTGGTATGTTACGTTCAATGACACTTATGTGCAACAGGGAACATTACAGCTTGACGCCAATGACAATGTTATTCTGCTTACTTTTTAAATATGTTTTACTTCAGTGTCTAACTCAACACAGGCTGTGTGATGCTTGAATACTGCTTAAACAGATGTGGATGGAAAAGTTTCTACCTGCCAGCATCTGGAACATCAACACATCACAGCATCACGGCAGAAAAGGGGGCAAATCTTGGCACGTCCGCCGAGGGGTCAGGTCTCCATCACAGTGGATCGGAGGAGGTTCAATTCAGTTAGGCCAAAAGTGCCGATGGAAAAGAGTTGTCAGACGTGTGAAAAGAGAGGTGGGTGGTGACATGAAACATATTTTGGACAGAGAGCAACACTTAATTGTTTTTCCTGGATCTAAGATATTTAAACGACTATTGGAAAGCATATTTCACTTCCAGTGCATCCCTCCAAAAGCCTCACACTAACTTCAGTGTTACATTTCCTGAATTTGATATTTGTGGGTCAAGATTGTCACGTCTGAAAGTCAATGCATGTGCAAGTGCATGATGTAAGGCTGCGGCCAGCCCGGAGCACTCGTTGGCTGTAGAGAGCTCATTGCTGCTGATGAGACGAAATGGAGTCCAGCACTATGTCAGGCTCCAGTTTGTCTCAAATGGTCTGGGTAATCAGAGCATACAGCCAATAAATGGATGCATTCTCTCTGTCCTGGCACTGCTTCTCCATCTCCCTCATTACTCTCATTACTCTGCAGCTTGTGGGTTATCTAATGCTCTCCCCATGGCTTATGGTTTGGCTGGGGATTAGACTCATTTTTCCAAGGGCATTTTATAAACAACCCTGTGTGCCTGCCGTTCCAGTGGGCTAGCTGATGTAGCAGCAGAATTTATGACCTCAGAGGCCTTGTGGCCTCAGTCCCATTGCAATACATTATTCAAATTTATTCTCTCTAGCACAGAGAGCGGAGGGCAATTATTTGAATATCTGCAGGAGTGCAGCTGGAGTGCTGTGGCTCATCTTCAACAGCAAAGACAATGCAATTGCCTCACTCTGGCAGATCAAGGTTGTAGGCAATGAAATACTATAATTTATGACTCAGTTTGATATTTCACTGAAGTCATTGATTCCCCTGTGTCAGACCTTGGCAACAACAGCTCCAGAATTCACAGAATGCTATTCCAGTCCTGCTTCGATGAAGAAATTTTCTTTACACCACTAATTGGACACTTGGCTGGCGGCACATGCTGTAAAATGGATTTTCCCCTGATTCAACAGAAACAGCCCGTAGAAAGTCAACATCATACTCCTGGCCTGCAAATGATTTTTAAGGCTTATGTGCAGATGGGAGAAAACAAGAAGCGAAATTGGTGTAGCTCCTGAGGAGAAAGTACACAGACTGATACCATGCATGCAGCAGGTTATTGAAGCTGTCCCACTTTCAGCAGTGAACAGATGCAGTGTCCTCATTTCTTGTATAGCAAAGCTCTTCTCTGTCACACACCTACCTACATCATGATGTAAGCATTGTTCACACGCAAACAACACATACATATCTACAATTCACAGATTCCATATAAGGCGCTGCGCCTTACAGGGACAGACGATAAATCACACTGGATTACACACCTCCTCCAGCATGAAGACATACCAATACTGAACATGCTGTTTTACAACAAAAGAGGAAATTCTTTTACTTCTGAAATGTGACTTCCCCCTCCCAAACCTCTGTTCATATGTTGATGTTCCTGCTCATTAATCATCACCTGTTTCAGATTTTTCTTCTTTTTTTTTAGCTTGTATTCTTTCATATTTTGAATGTTGTTCTTTGTTTCTTTGTTTGAGAACTCAACATTAGGATTTAATCATACCATGAAGTAGTTTGTGGAGGTGTTAGCATCGAGATGCTTATCAAGTCACTGAGCATTTATTCAGAGATGTATTTCTGACGAATTTAAGTCCAGTATTATTATATATATTTTGTGTTTAGGTCTCCATCATCCCCTGAGTGAAATATCTCTTGTCTCTACATTAACAACCTGGTCACTAATGTTGTCCATCTGTTGTTTGGTGCTGCTTAGGTTGTGTGCAGTGGATTTGTCAGAGTTTTTTTGCCTGCTGTGGGCAAAAACAATGCTTGGGGGGCGTAAAATCAGAAAAACAGCAGAACACACTGTAATGTTGCCTCAACACTGATGTTAATTTTCCAATACCCCAGAGAGAAGACAAGATGTATTCATTCAACTGTGCTCACAGAGGGGTAGAGGAGTTTCCCATTGAAGATTCACTAATGTAGAATTCATGCAGATATCTCTAGAACACTCTAAGCTCAACTATGCTCCCAGGCTAACAGGTAGAAGTGTCAATCATTAGTCCCCGCCTTGAGGCCCATTTATGCTTTACTTTAAAGATGGTTACGGAGACGGAGATTTCGTACATAATCGAGAACGTTTTCGAAGAGCCTATGGATACGGACGAGACGGACAAAATGGAGCAATACCACTGGAAATGGTTGAGGGCAGTGTAGCTACAATTCATGCAAGGCACGACAAATGTGTACGGACACAACGAAGAAGAAAAAAAGAGAAGTGAGAAAGTGAAAAAACTCTCTGCAAATCTCTTTTTGTATTATTTTGTATTATCTAATTCTATATCTAGTCTACGTATATTTATTTACAGTGCAATATATTTAATTCTCCAGCCACATATATACCATTAGATGTATACTGTTTGTCATGTAAGTGTTGTTGCTCGCCACAAGGCCTGTATTTTTTGTGCACCTTAAGGAGTTGCTCTTTTAATATCATTGTACACTGTACAATGACAATAAAGGCTTTCTATTCTATTCTATTCCATTCTATTCTATTCTATTACAGTTTCAAGCTTTCAATAAATATTTGGCAATACTTTCAGTCTTTTCGAGCTGGAAATGGGGTCATAGCTTAGAAACCTTCTGAAAACAGATTTGTCCAGTCACACAATGTCTAATTGCTTCTTTATTCTGCCCTTTTCCTACCACACCTCCTAGAAGTATCAGTATACATTAGGTTCAAATGTCAAGTTTTTGATATACTGATATACGGTTCGTCTGTTGTCTTTTTTCATTGAGCTCTGACTTTACTTTTGTGTTCGTGTGAGTCGGAGACAGGGATAATGTTTCTACTGGCACATCTGCCTCAGAAATGAGGCTGTATCCAGTTCCTGTTACTGATACCATGAAAGCAGACATAACAAAACCTCATTCAAACAATTAAAGCAGGACAAGGACAGGTAAGAGCCCGTTCAGTGCAGTTGTATCCCTTTGGGTGTGCCGTTGGTGTTAACTAGCGAAAACCACTATGATGCAACTGCATCTTTATTCATGACAATACACGGTGGGAGGGTTTAGCCTCAAAGGCCCGCGGCTTTGTAAATAAATCATCTAAACTCGCTGAGGAGAAAAGTCCAACAATAAAGATTTTTCTTCCCCGACGGATGAGTCACTATTCAAAGTGAAAAGAGGCCCAGATTCTCTGCCGTCAAGCATTCAGGCTTCAGTTTCACCAGCGTGAAAAGCCAGCTGACAATAGAGCTAATTGATGAGGATTATCCAGCAGAAAAGGAGGAAGCCTTGTGATATGACTCATCGCAGCCATCTGTGCGAGTGTACTCAATTATTACAACCAGGATTTTGAGAGCTTCTTCTTCCCTGTGCAACAACTAGCTCTACCTCTGCCCGTACTGTATAGTACCTTTATATGCACCTGTGCTTTAAACCACTCTCAGCATCTGACAAGTTGTTGCTGTGGGAAGGTAAGTACGCCCACTGATTGTAATATATTGAGGGAATTTTGAGTCATATAAAGCATCAAATCACCAAGGCCTGAAGTCTCAGATTCACTCACAATCTGTGAAATTCCCTGTGAGTCGACTGGATAAAGACATTTCTCCATTTCTGGCTAATCTGGACACAAAGGCACGGCAGAGGGCTCTCATGAATCTTTCTTTAATTATTAGGAAGTGTCTTTGCCTCACAATTAAAACTTTATAAGTTTAAATCATCTCAGAGAAGCCAGACATCCTAAATCTCAGTGATGTATCAGTCATGAGGACAGAGCTGGGGGCTGCTTCCTACGACACAGCGTTAATAAAAGTCAGATTGAACACCAAGTGTGTGGTGAAGATATGCAACCAAGCTTTGCATCTTTGGCTCTGCGAGTTCATGCTCGTGTTCTCACATGCTTTGTTTTTCTCCGTATTTTCCCTTCATTATTTCTCGGGGCTGGACATTTGATCTCCATCATGACACATTCCCACAAACTAGTAACGTCTGTGTCACGGCGGTTTGGCTTGTGAGAGTGGTTGCATCTCAGTTTCAGAAACATAAGATCATCGGGGAATTAGATTTACTTTGCTGAATATGCCCCGGCTCAGAGCGAGACATGTAGTGACACAGCTGGCTCTCCTCACAAGGGGAAATTACAGTGTTTAGCGGGTGATTTTCTGATTCAGTCAAAGTGAAAATACCCTTTAAATTCAAAATTACAGGAAGATCAAATTGAAACTGGAGGAGGACTTCATGTGTCTGAACACAAAAATACACACTTGGATGTAATATGTCTTTGTCAGGAAGGGAGAGTGATGAAATAAGACGCATAAAGCTGCTCTGTCCCCCCACACACAACTGATGCACATAACTCCCTTCCCCCAGCTGCTTCCCTTCTGACTCATGAGGGATTACTTGTCTGATCACTTTGATCTGCTTCCCAGTGCCAAAGCTATTTCCTACACCCAACCAGCAGTGTGCAGGTTGTTTTAGCCCACAGGCAAGAGACACACATTCAGGTTTGAGTTTCATCTGCCCACTGACACTCAGACGGCTTCTACTAAACCCACGCTACAGGGCTTACAGCTAAACAGGAGGAGATTCAGAGCCAATTTCAGTTTGGACAGCCACGAACGGTATCTGGTTATTTGAGGATGTTGCACAACAGTGATGAATAACAGTCACTTCTAACCACAAACAGTTTTCTCCTGATGCAACAGGATCTCCCACACATAATAAGTGCTCTGATATGAAAGGAAGGCCAAAAAGCTGACACAGAGAGTTGCAGTGGAAAATATGGGTTGTGCTGCCGCCGCCAAACAATTGTCGAGAAAGTGTCATGAATGCAGCGGAGAGGAGGGGAGCGTTCTGACACTCTGACACTGTTTGAAGAAGTGAATAAAAGAGTGCAGCAGATGGTGTCACATGAACCTCTCCTGAAACACTTCTCCCAGCCAAGTCACAAAAATTTGATGATGCTTATTTTCTTTTCTTTTTTTACGACACGTGAATCAACATGAGGCATGTGAATCATGCCAGCGCTGATGTGGCTGTGAGGCGTCACAGCGTTCCTGTCGCGGCCTGGTTTGGCGCCAGGTAAACCGCTCCAGCTGGGAAAGCGAGGCGAGCTGTGCGGTAGGTTTGTGACTCACTTCTGCGAGAAGTCTTTTGCTTTCTCCATAATTTCTCTCTTCAACCCCCACCACCGCCATCCACCCACCCATCCATCCATCCTCCCTCTCGGACACTGGGAGGAGCCTGCGCTATCAGCGGGTGTCATTACATGGGTGCCATCATCAAAGGCAGCTGCCTGGTTTCCATGGAGACAACCCACTTCAGGGGAAGAAGATCGGAGGAGGCATGTGCTCGGATGCTGAGGGTTACTATGGAGACTGGAGCAACAGCTTACATAAGTATTCACTCTGTGCATCTGTTGCACCAAGACACATTCCACCATATAATTAATGCTCAGAGTGTTTGTGCGCTGCTGTCGAAAATTACAACAATGTCATTTCAAGTGGCAGGCAGCGGCGCTCGTCTGCCGCGCCTCCGCTGCAGTCAAGGTCATGCTAATTTCTCTGCCAATTAAACCCAGCTTGTGCTCGGAACAGCTGTCAACTGCCATCTTCCAAGGTGACACATCAAATTATTATTTTTTTACTATCCAAAAGCCAGTCATAAATACTTAACCGATACTCCCAGATCTGGTTCATATTTGCTTTTAAGACCACCAAAAACTCCATAGAGGACACCAGTCGTGTATTCGCACTGAATGCGGACATAAAACGTGTTCCCTGAAATGTAATAGGAGAACATGAACCATGAAAGAGCTCAGACAGGAAAGGAAATAGGATGCATGGGTTGAAGTCAATGTGTTTTACTGGCCCCGAGCTATTCTGCCAATAACTAATGGATCTGAGGAGAAACACTGTAGTCAAATTGCCTTGAGTGCCTGGACTCGAAAATGGAAGTAGACAAATGATGTCCGTCTTATCTGAAGTGTGCATAATGCATTCTCTCTATCTCTGATTTATGCACTCATCACATCATATATATATTCCGCCATCTCCACCGAGCTGCAGCCTTTTAAGTCTTGATTGCAATTAGGTTGTGTATATATGTTTCACTTTCATCTCTGGTGCATATAGCTAACCAATGTTCTGCTGCAGCCGTCAGGACTGAGCATCAAAACAGGATGCTTGTTTGTACAGGAACGGATCACAACAAAAATAAAAATTGTGACTTGCCTTTGTACGAAAAGTCTAATCAAGTCATAATTGTTTTTGTAAACTAATATTTATACTGTTGTTATTCTATAACAAGTTAGGACAAATTTGCTTTTGAATAATTTACCCATTATGGGTAATAATAAAACCACTTCTAAATTTGGTGACCCTATACTATACAAATTTGTCCCAACTAATTGCTGTAATAGACCCAACAGGGGACCACTGATGTGTGAATTGATCTAGTAACACTACACTGCAGAAGAGTGAAGTAATTCAAATTATAGAATCGAATTATACACATTAAATTATACATTATACAAAAGCATATTTTCCTGGAATCATTGCTGTATTAAAATCAACAGTTGTCCATTGCACCACTGCATAACAGTAAAGTTATGAATTTTTTTTCTACTATCTTTTTTATGTTCTGCACTTTGTAGACGGTCCCTACACACTCCCCTGACAACAGAATGCATACAAAGACCAATGTTATCTACCTTAACACGATACCAATGTGGCATCTTTTGTGTTTTGATGTTTCACTAATGAGTTATTCATCCAGGAAGTTCAAATCTGTGAGTATCTTTACTGAAGTGAAACACTTAGTTAGATAAACACATTTCTTACATTTGGAAAGAGATGAGAGAGAGATTCAAATAGAGTGAAACTAAAAACGTTGAGGTGAGAACTGAAAGGACAGAAAAATACATCGACGACAACGAAACTGCACTGCTGCTTTCTGTTTTGGGGCAGAAATACTAAACACTTGGAGTGAGGACAGATGTTTCACGTCACTAAAGACATGTTACTTCTTCCCCCAACCCTCTTGTGCCCTTTCACATTAATGGGCCAGCATATTAAAAAAACAGAATTGAAATTAAATGTATTTATTCATTTATTTAATGAAGATTCCATGGCGTTCCAGATCGATCCGACCCACTTTATCCTCTGTCTTTCACCCTGTGCTTTGGCCTTAAAGAAGCTGTCTACAGCCCTTCTTAAAAAGATAGGCTGCATCCTGCTGGTAATCAACACCATGTGCTGTGCGCAGAGTACCATGTGGTGCAATATCCACTGCCTCTGAGACTGTTGGAAGACGAGGGCGAGGGGGGTTGAAACACATTGTTTAGGAAACCGCAACATGACAAATAATAACAGTCACACCAGCCAGTCTCGCACAAAAACTCAGTAAGTGTGGGTTAATTATTATACAAGCTACTATATAAGGACTTAATCTTTGTGCTTTAACTCCAGACTATGATAAGTAGCCTATTAGCTTACTGTTAATAACAGGGCGTTTGACTGTTAACACATTGTTATAAGGCTGATGATTGACCAGCAAGTGCTTGAGATTATTTTAAATTCCAGCCGACATTTTTCATCATGAATGGACACATTCAATATTAAAAAGAAGATCACTGTTGTTTTGTCACATCAGCATAGCATAGTAAAGGATGCTGTCACTTCAGAGTATGACTTGAACCTTGGTGATATGAGTAACTACTGCATGTGACTATAACACCCGGGACAGATGGCGGTAGGGGAATGCCGTCTGACTATGGCAACCCAGAGTGTGACAGGGATGTGGTCTATTAAAGTGAGAAGAATGCATTGTGACAGTCCTCCCGGGCACCTTGTGAACAGCGTGACAGCGGCATGAAAGCGTCAACATGCCAGTTTTCACAACGTGCGCCTCTCTGTGCAGGCCTGCCAAAACTAACATTCAGCTTCCACACCACTAGGCTGAAAGTGTTCGCTTTGTTTCATTTTTGTCAGTCTTAAAAATATGTGTCTGTGAGCTCTGAGATGGTAGATAAGCTCATTGGTTGCCTGTTGTCATTGATGGCTGTAAATGACGCCATCCTGGCTGCACAGTGAATCAACTTAAATCAAATCAAATCCTGAGTCAGATCTGTAGCACCAGATCATGCTCTGATATTGAGCAAAGACCGTAGCAATAATGTGACGAGCACACAATGGTATTTTCATGATGTGCAAAAAACAAAAGTTGAGTGTGGATTGATAGACCCTTCTCACCCTCAATGGTCACCATCTTGGCTATATAGTAGAACCAAAGCTAACAGAAGTACGTGATTTGAGACACAGCATTAAAAAGCAGCTAGTGGCAGTTAGCTAAATTCAAGAAGGAAGAAAATCAACCAAAAATGTCTTCAAATTGAGGAAACAGCATGAGGTCCAGGAGCTCCTCATCCTCCGAGCAGATGCAAAACGTCACACCAGATGCTGACGCTGTCGTGAAATACGTCACGCCTCGTTTGCTCGCAGTGCGGAACCTCGCTTTCTAAAGTCACACACCTGAGCGGCGTTGTTCTGCCTTTGTTGTGTAAACAGAGTAAACATAAAGAGGCATCGTAGAGAAGGGTCTTTGTTGCCGTACTGTTGTCGGCTACTGGTTGCTTTCCAAGCCCCGCCCTCTGCAGTTCAAGGCTGCTTGTTTTGGCAAAGACAGTATTTTGGCAAACGCTGACTAAACTGCTCAACTATAATCAAACCCATAAGGCCCACACCCTCCTGTCAAGTATCAGTCTCTATATCTCTATCTCTGTGCGTTACATAAGTATATGGATAGCGCAAACCATTACCAGCTTTACCCAATAATCAGTCCTTCGCTGCCTAGTAGGAAAAACACCATCAATGTAATTCACAAAATAATGAGACGAGTAATTTCCTCATCTTTTTCATTCCAGGGGAGTGGCTCATGAAGTAGGCTGCGTTCTCTCCTGATGAATTATTATTATTCATTCTGGTGCCCTGCAGGCGGCTTACACATCATAGAGGCCCATATTTTTTTGGCAGCAAACATATTTGAGTTTGAACCCTTGTCATGCCTCCTCTGCTACCTCATGATACCCTGTAACCACCTCCAGTCATAATCAGATTGTCAGACGAGGGCAGGGAGGGTGAATAATTAATGCTGTGTCTTTCGGGTTTGCTTATTTCACTAAGCAAAAAAGAAGTTTTTGCTGTCATAGCCTGCAGCCAAATACTTAGCTTGCCTGGCAGTGTGTTCAGTTTTTAAAGCGATGATGCCTTGCTCAGAGAGCTTTCTCTTGCCAAACCATCACAGAAGATACTGAGAAAACAAACTTCAATGGGAATAAAACTTATATAGCACTAAAAACAGGAAGGAGGCGTCAAAGCGGTTTTTACAATATGCAGCATCAGTTATATCTGCAAGGCTAAATCATGTCATTAGCATGTGAGCTAAGCTTTCTTGTCAGGGGGTTCAGATTCGTAGGTCGACGTGGCTCTGAGGCTAAAGGGTGGTGTCTTATGTGCTGTGACACATTTTGATCCAGGCCACCAGACAGTCTGAGAAGAGCGGGGGTGCCCTGTTGTTTCCACGCTACCAGGAAACTTTGGAGTGTCCTGTGGTCTTTCTGTTTCTCAATGTCCTTGCAGTCATATCTCCCTCCACTGTGGAAAAAAAAACAGCCTATTTAAACAAACCGTCTTACTTTGGCAAGATAAGAGGGGACATTATCCATGACCTCAACCTCCCTGATGATGGAAATCAATCAACCATTCTCCAAGTCAATGTTGCTATGTCAAGCTCTCTGCTTGTACATGGTGCATGTGCAGTTCACAATAACAAAAGAGAAATGTTATGTCTTCTATCAACTTTTTTATCACCTCTCTGAGTCTGGTATACATTCAGAGGGAGCGCATTTCAGAAATCACCTCCATCTCTGCAGGCAATGTTCCAGAGCAAGAGCAATCAAAGCTTGACTGTTGCTATGTCAGATGCTAAAGTTAGCCTCTGTTGCCTTATCTACACAAAGCACCACGCCTGACTGTCTTTAACTAGCCCTATCTCCCTTTCTACATGATCTACAGCACCTGCTGCCTGTCACAGATAGACTTAGGCCATGCTAAATCTATCCGAGCTGTCCTCATTAACGCAAACACACCACGAAGTTCAGCAGCATTGTATGTTGTGGCGGAGACATCGATGAGAAATCTCAGTTTTCATAATGAAAAATGTCCAGGGAAGTACTTAGTGTGCAGAGCAATAGTACTGAGAAAGCGTTATTGTATTTTTTCTATTGATCCTGCAGATTTATGCAGCCACACTTGGATTTGTTGTCTGTTGCTGAAAACAAATAGAGTATGTCTGGCATAGTGAATGAGGTATTTACACAGCATTTAGATATGAGCTCTGGAAATGAAACATAAATTCGCACACATTATCATACTGTCACTGCCCACCAGGGAGAGAGATCCATGCTTATCTGTGTGTGCTCTACAGTCGCAAGTAATCATGAAAACATGGCCTCAGCATCAATTTGTCAGCTTTTCTGGATGGGTCTTAAAATAGTGTCATTATCACAGCAGGTGCAAATCTCCTCCCAGATTGCCTGAGGTTGCACCGCTTAGGCCACTCAGCAACTTATTACAGACATTCAACAGGTTCAAATCAGTCAGAGGCTGAGGTCGAGCTGCTGCTGGTGCTGAAACAGACAAATGAAAAAAAACTGGTTCTTTCTGTAATTCATCTTATTGCACTTCCTTCTATGGTGGAGTCTTCTTGGGGTCACATGACTGGTAATCCATCAGAGATGACACCTGCTGAAACCTGCTCAAAACACTGTTTGACCCAGAGGCTTTTAAGGTGAGAGCCACTATCAACACTGCAACATTATTTAGTCAACAGAATAATTCACAATGAACCGCAGTAAATTATACGCTAATATGATTTGAAAAAAATCTGTTGACAGTGAGAATAAAAACATGATTTTCTTTGATTCAAAATATTAATTTAGCAGAACTTCAGTTCAGCAAAAGGTTGTTTTATTTAGGTTTTCAAAATAAAAGCTCACTTTTCAGAATCAATGCTTTTGCATTTTTAGAAATCAGCTTTGCAAAATTTCTCTGCACAGAATACACCTTGTTTTTGTTTGTTTTTGACGCACCTCCACCACTGCGTTTCTGGAGGGTTCTGTGCGGTTCAACACGAGGGTAGGATAGGTAGCTTTTGTCTGTATGTGGGTGGCTGGTTCTGTGTCAAGGGAGAAAAGGGGAGAAAAAAATAATATGTCAGGCTTTTTAGCTGAGAGACTTTTTGTGTTGATGAATAATTGAGCTGTAGTCAGGCGGAGAACTGTTTCATGAGTCCCTCTGTCTCCGAGTTAAAATTAGACCTTTCTCTCTGTGAGACGGTCTCTTTGAACTGCTACTGTCTCTGAGCATCACTCAGCTCTCTCTGCAGCCCACTTGGGCATTTCAGTACAATATGCCTCAGTAGATATGAGGAGAGACATAAACACACTTGGCGGCCGAGGAACAATCCGCGTTACACAAGCCAGAGAACGGCACAATCGGCGTGATGATGATGTGAATTAAAATTATATCTATAAAATGTGGAAGCAGATTTTTTGTGTTGATCTGGAATGCTAATTCGATATTCAAAGTTCCTCTCTGCAGCAGTTATAATGAAGTTCTGCCCCTACTCTGTCTACCTGTCATACCAAGATCCCCCAGGCTTTCCTGTCTTCGCCAGGCCTCTGAGTACCAGCAGCCCATCTCAATCTGTCAGTCCTGTCAGGCCCACAACGCCACCAAAGAATCCAGAAAATAGGACACTGAGAACTCATCTCACACACACACACTGAGAGATATGCTTTATGAAATGTAGTGAAAAATACACATTTTGCGACAGAGGCCTTCGATTGTACAAGCCACTGTTATCTATGGGCAGCCGCCTCTAAATGGGGCATTCAGTGACTCTTCAAAGCTCCAGTTTCTGCAGGGCAACTCGGGTTGCATTGTTGCTGTTTTAATGAGAACTCTTTCTTGCCTGCGTTCTGAGATCCACCCAGCCTTAACATCAAAGTGCTGCTCTGAATAATGATGTCGCCCTCCATGCCTCAGGTACAGCCTCAATCTCCGAGCCCCCACCTCCTTCTCCTCACCTCCCTCCACCCTCATTTTACACCTCTTTGTACCTCTCTACATCCTAATTTAGTGCTATTTCTCAGTGCGCTGACATAACACTATTTTGTTGTGTTAAGAGCAGCAAGTTGACGGTGAGATTTCTTTGTTTGTGCTCAGTGTCGCTCCACTAGCATGCAGAGGTGGGAAGAAATTAAGTACAAATGCTTCATTACTGCACCTTAGTGGAGTTTTCAGGTATCTGACCTTGACTCGAGCATTCCTTTTTCTGACAACACCTTTACTTTTACTCCATACATTTTAATACAAATATCTGTACTTTCTACTCCTTACATTTTCAAAACAGACTCTGGATATAGCAGTTTGACAAAACCACCACAACTCGAGGCACACATTTTTCCAGAGCTTTCATCCATATTAAAATGTTCCTCATCTGCACGTGGAATTTGCTCAGTTGTAATAAAGACAAACCTGTTGGCATGTGAGCTCAGAAACTATTATAAAATGGCCAAAACAATACACATGATGGCATATCCTTGGGCCCCTTGGCTTGAAACTCATTTTCTGATCTTACACAGGCTGAACAAGTCATTGAATCACAGATGAAGACCATGCAATGTGGCTAAAAGACAGGCGAAGCTATTAAGCCTACCTTGAGTTGGGAGGGGGGGTTTTTCTCCAAAAATAGCACAGATTTGAGGTAAGTGTACAAATATTTTATAATAATTAAATTTCCAATTGCAGTGATCAAACATTACAAATATTCTAAATCAGATGAAGGCTGTGTATGAGCCCCTCAGTTATAACAAAAATGGGTTTTATCATGTTATGTTCTCAATCCTGTTTGTGTAAAAGCTACAATTTATCACCTCTTTATACTTTATTAACAGTAACCATGGTATGATTTCATGAATCAACACAGCTACCTACCAGGAACAAGAAGCTAGATAATAAAAGGCAGGCCGGCCCCATGAGACATTGCAGTCACAGTTGACACTGATATGACTTTCGCATACTGAACATACTGAACTGATGACGTCAATCATCAACTTGTATAACCCGACCTCGGTCTCATGCTGACTCTCGCTGCAGCTCCTGTGCTGACTCACATCTGCATTCCTCAAACGCTCCTTCTGTAAACACAAGACAGAGGCAACCCCAAAGAAGTCTCATAAAATATAGAGCTTACGTAATCTCTTGAATCATGGTATACTCACCTGACGAGACGAAGCATCCATTATAGCAAATCACATTTTAATAAGTTCAAAACATAGTATTAATCCAGGAAGCAATGCACAACTGTGTATAAGCAGGTCACGGTCAGATGGCAGCTCATTGTGGGAACTCATTTTAAAATGTGGTTTATATAAAACTGGAAGGGTTACTTAAATTGGCACAGCCTTCTCCTTCTGGGTCTACTTTGGCTAAAGATATATTTTAGGACATATTAGATACAGCTGCCCCTGTTACCTTTTAAATCCACCCTTTGTCAACAGCATCTTTCTGTGACTCAATAACAACATGTCTTACTAGGGCTATTTCCTTTTTAGTGTCATACTTTCACTTTGGGTTAAGGCCAGCTAGCTAGTTAGCTAGTGAGTTATCTTACAATTGTAGCAAATTCAAGCAGTTTTAAGAGTGCTCAAGACTTAGGATTGATACCACTCATATTTGTACATAAAATATATTATGCTGGAGCTAACAGATGGTTAGCTTAGTTTAGCATAAAGACTTATAGCAGGAGGAACCAGCTAGCCTGGCCCCAGAAAGCTTCTGCTTCCACATTTTGCATTGGCTACCATATTTAGGGTATGCCAAGAGTAAACATTAGCGAGATATGTAGCCTAGCACATGCATGGGCGATTAACAATGGAGCTACTCTAAATGGGTGTTCCAATAGGCCATGATCCAAGCAATGTTGAAGTCTTGTGCATTAGTCGTTTGCTTCAACCGATCAAACAGTGACAAGATGTTATATTTCAGTATCCACAATGTAATTATAAGGAGAGAAATCACAGGGAATGTCAGTGGATCACTAATCTGAGACGGGAATCTTTCACACCATCACCAAATACATGGATGTCTGCAGAACATTTTATCACAGGCATGAGCTTTACAAATATGTTTACACCACTTAGCATATGCATATTATAATTTATTTGTAAATCTTTAGAGTTATAACCAGAAGACATGGGACACATGTCAATATTTGCTGACACTGAAAACCTATATGATTGCTTATATGTTGGCTGACAGACTATTAATAGTCTACCATGTGCTTACAAGCCATAAATTGAGCAAATACAAAGCGTGATATGTGCTTTATTGCTACACGCATACACCAGTAAAGGCAACTGGGAGTAAACAATACCAGATTCATGATGTTACTTAAACCATCCAATGTACATAACCCCCTGTCAGAGACAGACTCGCTGTGTCCTCCTAGATTAATAGTACATTCATGTGGTGAAACAAACCTTAAAATGAGTTCCAGACTGGGAAAATTCACATAAACACTGCCCCAATCGGAACAACACAGTGGAAACTGTGAACCTTTTGTTAGAAGACTTGACAACTTTGAGGTCATATACGCAGAACCGTGTCGGATAGACGTAAATGTACGATTGATGGTTCAAAACCTTTTATCAATTCATGCATTCCAAATCAATGTTTAGCTCACACGTAATTTTTTATATAGTTTCATGTCATAACCGTTGTCCACACAGAGTGACCTGTCATTGATTTGTGTTAACTGAAATCAAGAATACCAATATTTCAGTGGTTTAAGGCTTCAAACTTCTGTCAAACAATGAAACACATTAAAAAACAACACATCTTCTTTGTAGCGTCCATATTGAGCCACATTATGATTTCAAGGCTCATAGTTCCACCAAAGTTGTTCTTCTGTATTAGTGTATTTGTCAAAATGTCCAACTGTCAGTTTTATACGGTGAATGTTAGATCCATCTTTCATGTATCTTTAACTTTGTGTTTTATGTAAATTAAACCTGAGATCTGTGGTAACGACGTAAACTGAAATAAACATCTATTCCAGTTCAAATCACACTGACTAGCATTGCAGAAGAAGGTAAATATACATTTCTCAATGTTTATATTCCTCTCAGGTCAGCAGAGTAATTCTTCTCTGATCACACTGTGTTTGATTTTTTTTTCTAGGTGAAAGCAGTATGCAACCTCACTTGGTAGGATGATAACTGCAGAGCTACAGCCAAATTAACATCTGGCCCCCGCCGTCACCATCAGACAGTCGAGCGCCTGTGTTGTTTGTTGTTTAGATAAAGGCCTGTCAGCTTGTTACAAGGCCAAGATTAATTGCACCATTTGAGGTGATCCAGAGCTTTGCTTGGCGGTGTATTAATGGGGGGCAGCTTCGGCCCGTTTAGCCTGCTCGGTCTTTGGGGAATAGAACATTCAGAGCAGCCCAAGGCCAAAGTCTGACACATGCATCATGAGGATTACATCACTTATATCATCAGAGGTCGGAAGCATCACAGTATCCTGTGTGAGAGCTGTTTTCACTCTTTCAGGCAAGCTGTGAATCAACAGTTATCTGTGAGATTTCAGAGTTTTGTAACACAAAAAAAACAGATTCAGAGAAAAGTGAACTGATCTAAATTTGTGATATTAGATTCATGTGTTTATGTTTGTATTTTTGTGCAAGGAGGAGGGTGTGACAATGAAACAAAATCAATGCTGGAATCGATGCCCACCTCCTGATGAAGCTATTTGGGAATCACCGGCCCAGAGGTCACCGAGAGGATGAACCATGACGGTGGCGTCAGAGGCCGCGGCGCAACAACAAACGGCGTCTTGTCTCAGTTAAAACAAAGGATTTTTTGTTTGCAGCCTCTTTTTCTGTTAAGATTCATCCTGTGAGTTGAAATTGTGGTGACACAGTACACTGATGTTTGTTTCTCGGGTAACAGACGCTCTCTGTGTCGGTCTGCAGAGGGTTGGAGGGGCTGATGCTGAGAGTGGCCATTTGGTGTCGAGTACTGATCACATGAGTGGCTAAAATAACAAGGCAGTGTGATTCTGACCCGTGTCTTCATGCAGTCACAGGACTTAGATCTCCAAAGAACTGAACCAATGTTGACACATGATATAATAACAAATATTTTGATCAGACGCTGGCATTGAAAGCTTTGCTTTCTGATTGAAAGACACTAGAATTACATTCAGTAGAACAAATACATCCACCAACATCCAACAATATCCTTTAACTCAATCAAACCTTATCCAAAATCAAACTCATAGCCCTGTAACCATATTTTACAGGGCCGACTACCTCCTATGGAAACATATTTAAACCTGCTGGATCCGACTTTTCATTTGGATCCGCACCAAATGGCACCAAAGAGATACCAAACCCCTAAATATGTCAGATTTTTTTCATCAAGATCCATGCATTATTCACTGAGAAATGAGAGAAAATGAAATTTGAAAGATAACTGATCTGCACCCAAAATTTAATAGGGTCTATTCTGGCCCGAGACCCATGTTTCCACCAAGTTTCATGGAAATCCATCCATCTGTAATCGCGCTGACAAATGGATCAACTGATCAACAAACAAATGGACTGGGGTGAAAACATAACCTTCTTGGTGGAGGTAATTAAGCTGTATCATCCAATCAGGGCTGCTGAAATCACAATGCATCATGCACTTATAATGCATATGTGCTACACAAACAGAATTACATATTCCTTCCACATCCAGGAGGCTTTATAAACACAGAGAAATAGATTGTCTCCCTCAAAGTTACTATTAAATAATTCCTCAGGACTCATGAATGCTGTTTATTGGTGCCAAAATGTCGTTTAAAAAGTGATCAATAAATCATCTTACAGGCTTCCTGTGGAAATAATGTTAAGAGACCATTTGGGATTTAGTCAAAAGCAAAGATTTCTGTCATGACTTTGATTTTCAACCCGGCATATGTGCCTCTTTAATGTCCCAGATGTCGAGATTAACAACATCAGTGAGTTAGCAAAGTGTTCCATCCTTATGAGGTTATTGTCAAACTCCTCTGTGGGTAAAATGAGAATGATCCCGTTGCCTTCTTCCTGCCTATTCACAGAGGTGTACACTGTTATGAGGGGAACAAGATGCAAATTGCAATGTTAGCCCAAGCATGCAAATGTGAGGGGAAATGATTTATGAAGCAATCAGCGAGTATCCCTCTTCATTAACATCGTGTCATCGTGTACATGGAAGAGGTTTCTCTGATGAAGGAGAAGATGCTGGGAATCCCGGACGATTCTTGTAAATGAAGTGTTTTTTTTACGGTAAGAGTAATGGAGGTAGTTTAATTAAGTAAATGACATCTTTCTATCACATGCCAAAGCTGTGATATTACTACCACGTATGTGTAATCAGGGGATTATGTCTGCTCCAAGATCTATGATAACATTTACAGCCAGTGGAGTTAAGGCTAGCATGATGGCTGACAGGAACTTTTCAGGCGTGTCGCAACTGCTGTTCTGCACAATTACAATAATCAGTAATACAACAATAGCCCTGAAGTAATGTAGAAAACCACCATTCCTGTTTTGTTCAAATATTTGGGTAACACCAGTCACTGAAATGTAAGTAGACAAAAGATGATTATAGTATTTCTTAAAATGAAAAGTGAACACATCAGGAAAACTCTTTTGGTTCAAATTTAAACTGAAAAATAATTTCCATCCTTTCGCTTCCCTGTGAGGAAATACATACATGTCTAGTGCTATGTATAAATATAGGAATGTTGATCTTCTTAACATTGGTTTGAGTTTATAGATGTATAATATGTATAATATGTATAATACCCAGTCCTACCAACGTTTTCACACTATGCCATGTAGATACAGGTGGTATTATTGAGCTGTAACACACAGGAAAGGACAGAAGAAGAAGCCTGAATGCTAGTGAACATGGATGTAAACAAAGATGGGTTCAGATTGGATCAAATTGTTTGTTAGGGCTCAAGGATACACCCAATACATTTTACACTGAATGCATTACATTTGTCTGTCTGCAAGAAAATTCCACATGGCACATTTTATTCCCAGGGTTTAGTGCTCATTGGAAAAAGGTGCTTTCTAACTGTCCTTATCACCCAGGAATTAAGTTTCATCTTATCGATCAAAATTGCCACCTATATTGTCATTGATTGTTTTTATTGTGTTTTTAGCTCTTATATGTTGTATTTTTTTAATCTCTCTAAATGACACTTGATTGGAGATGAAACTGTAATGTCATTGTTTGAAACAATAAAGTTCTTCTGAGCCTCTTGACATCATTATCATTCATTTCCTCAATACAAGCATGACTATAAAAGGGTAGTAAAATTAATGCCACAGTTTTTGAACCCTTATAATGTTGCACAGGATTCTACTGCTGTCATTAAGACATACATAATGGAGATATATACCTTAAAAATAGAGTAATTCATTAATTCATATTAAAAGTAAAAGAATTTTATAAAGATTAGGGATTTGTTTATAAGATTAAAAGTTAAGTCGTAAAACAATCTCATCAAGTAGGTGTTTAGTAACTGTCTGGAGCTTTGAATCATTTTGCACATGATTTTCATGATTATTGAGTTTGGTTATCTTTTTTTTCTTGCCTTAAAAGGTCAGATTCAAAGTTCAAACTACATCTGCTTATGAAGATCAAGTGATAATATGAACTTTGAGGCGAGTTTGCTTTATTTCCAATATCAAAAGTGGCTTCAAAACTCAAGTCAAATGACGTTTGGATCACACAATGTGTAAAAGCATAACAGGCCATCAGAGGCCCTTCCCTTCAAGTACAAAAGACATCCAAAAATATGGCCAATCATCAGAGACATCCATCTGTGAGCTTGTGTCCGTGCCCATTGGTCAGTACTGTCAGCAATTCCACACTCCCTCAGGATCCCCACAGTGCCATGTGGCAGTGAGGGTCACATTGCATTCTATGAGAAACTCTCAGCTAAGATGCCATCCGGGCACGGCCCCACCCCTGCAGCCCCCCAGCAATCTTGCCCGATCTCCTCCAAATATTCCTTGGCCTCCGGGGCACCACACAACCAAAAATAACAGGACACATCAGCACTTTCATCTGCATCCCTGAACAAGCTCAGACTCTGCAGCAGCAGCTGTTAGACCTATCACACTCAGATAGAACTCTGAAGAACACTAAGCCGCTATAGTCGGCACACCCCCTTTACCCTCCAGTGATACGAGCACAGACGGAGCCAGACTGGATAAGAGGGCCCGGCTAGGTGTGGCTGACAGAGTTGTCCTTCACATGTCCTTTCACTACACACAAATATTCAAGCAGATGAAAAGGACAAGGTAATGTGTACATATGAAACAAACTGCCTTTACTGTATTATAATCAGGCAATCATTTGGTTATTAGATTGTGATTTAATCAGCGGCAATTAACGGATTATGTTCGAGGAGATTTATACCCTTTATAACCACAATACTGGGTTTATTCATTTTGTGTCCATTCATTCACTTGTAAATCACAATATAGACGGAGAGATCAAGACGACAAGTTCTCTCTGAGGTCACTAAGACAGCTTGTGTTACAAAGTATACGCTTTAAGTCGAGAACAATACAGGCTGTTCCAGAGTGACCGATTGTATCACAACACAGGAAACACTGAGACACAAATTTCTTTACTTTATCAGCTATTAAATAAAAAAAAGAAGAAGAGGATCCACGAGGATGTAGTGAGGGTAGCTCTGATCAAGGTCACAGCTTGAGACAGACTGATTAGTTTGCTACGGCACTTTGTGGCTCAAACACATGACTTGTGTTACAAGTTGTGACTTTGCAACAGAGCCACTGCCCTATCTGATGTGTCTGGGGTCATTCTTTCATAATGCCTGATGGAGGAGTTCTCTCCCGCCAGTAATAACTCACAGCCAAGCCGTTTGCTGACGGGTACAATCAGACTGATAACATGTGCGGTGAGGACACTAAGATTCACAGCCTGCTAAGAACCAAAAATCACATCTCTCAAAGCCATTTGTGGAATTTTCTTCTTAAAGTAATGTATGTAGAGTAAATCTCTGTGATCACCAAGAATGACATTGTGCCATCTCTTCATCTTGAAATATAACATGCTACAGTAACCTGTGAGCTAAATTAAGGGCTGTAAATGTCAATGCCACCCCTGCAAAAACCCCAAATCAATCCCCAATATCGATGCTTTCAGCTTGATGACAAGTTCAGTTAGCACGATTAGCTGTTAATTGGTGGGAAGCCATTGAAGGATCATGTTCATGTTGTGGCACTACTAGCAACTCCTACTGGATGGTGAAGGCCGCCGTGCACCGGCTGGGGAGCGTTTATATGAACTTTGTATCACACTCCCTTGTGACACTCCTTGCTGGACAGGAGAGCAATACAATTTCATTGTGTAAAGAAATGGTTTTCTATGGACCGTGTTGCTGTGCATGCTCTCCTTGTTTCCCTGGCAACGGACATATTGACATGCTGCAGTGCTGCTGCTGGAAGATGGCAGGCAGCCAGGAAGCCCCCTGCCTGCACACAATCTCACATTTGGTGTTTTGCCAGCGCTATCACACCAGCTTCACCCGATTCCCATCTCACTTTTTTGTTCTCCATCTTGGTGGGTTTATGAAAGCGGCTGAATGCCGGTTTGAACGCTAATGACTTGGGTGGATTTCGCAGTGTGTGTGGGGGAAAAAAAGACAGAAAGACAAGGAGGGAGAGCGAGGAAGAGCCCGAGTAAACATGGAGGAGGGAGGGATGAAGCCTGTGCCATGCCGTGCTTGCGTGTTAAGATGAATAGAAGGAAAGGCAAGCCTGGTGTAATGTTACAAGAACATAGTAGTGGCAGGGGGGTTGGGTTCTGCATCAACAGATGGATAAACCCAGGAGAGGAATGCGTGCCAAGTGCCAAATGTATCAGCGGCTTGCTGGGGCATGAAAATGTCAGGTGTCAGTGGCGAGCCACTCGGTCGATGCTATTCATATAATCCGCCATGTGCTGAATGTACACATAATGCTTTGAGGACGAGGATGACGGAGGGTTAGGGTAAGAGTATTACGGGTAAAGGAGAAGGAGAGCAGGATAGATGAGCAGGTGACTCATCTCTTTATCAGCCACAAATGCCGACAGCCCTCGGGGAGCCTCCATAGCCTATGTGTTCAGACAGGTTGGGCATGGAAATGTCAACAACAGGGAGGGTTGTGCATGGCTGACAACCTCATGGACGGATAAGAGCTAGCATTATCTCATCTGCTGAGCAACATTCACACTCTGTTGTTAAAGCTGAACTTAGACCCGGGGCAAGTGTTGACTGGCCATGTTAGGAACATAGCAACGCATACCAGATAGCGCTCGCCTTTTCAACTGCCGGCTTTGTTTTGTTGCCGCTGTCTACTCATGAGGGCTTAGATGACACATGCAGCTTGGGGAGGAAATTTGCAATAGCTCCATGCTGAGTGAAAGCAATTTAGTGTGTTCCTTCTCTCCAATTAGTGACTGGCTGGTGAACAAGCAAACCCATCAAAACACATCAGTTGGCATTTTGTTACAGAGCCTTTTCCAAAGCCCTCAGGGTATGCGTCAAATGCGTCCTTGTCTGGACAAAGCCTTCTAAACCCAGGATTTCATTTCCACATTGTGTCCCGGTGTCCCCCTCATTGTTGATTTTTCCACTATGTGCAAGGCCAGGGCATTTGTACCAGTCTGTTAGGCCCACGTCAAAAGAAAAAGTATCCGCTGTTGACGGCTAGGTCATTCTTGTTATTCATGTCATGCCTGGTGGTTTAGTAGGGTAGGGTGCAGAATTTTCCAGAAGCAGCTGTGTGCTAGTGAAGCTGACAGTGCGCCAGCCAAAAAGAGATTCTGCCTCTCTCCTTTCTCTATCCTCGCACCCCTCCCTAACCCTCCATCGGCATGCTTGGCTTGATGCCCGGACTTACTCAAACTCACACTCAACCAGAAATATCCGCTCTCTCCCCCTCCCTCCCCTAAACATAGCCCTGTGGCTCAACAGAGAAGCTTCCATCACTGCGGATGACATTGGATCATTTTTCTCCCCTTGCACATTCCAGCCAAAGAGGACAAGAGAGGGGAGTGGCCACCATTTCTGCTCTGTGACCATATCATTACAGAGCAGCAGACATGTATACATTATAAGGAGCCAAACCTGTCATTAGCATACTTGACTTGATGATAACTAAATACAAGTGAGCTTTTGTTAGATCCAACCAAATGGATCGGCCTCATGCCAGCACCACAGAATTAAAGTCAGGAATGCTATCTCCAACAGCTCCAAAACAACCTTGAGCTATAAAAAAAAAAAAAACCCTTCTCTTTTTTACTGTACCATTATCCTCTTGACACCTGTTGTGACATGCTCTGCCCAAGTTATCAGATACTCCACAGGCTCTGCTGGCGTTCTAAATAAACCTGTCCGTGCAGCACAGTTGTGTAATACACTCGAAGTCCCCGAATCCAATAATAGCGCCCACCTGTCAAACACAGGCCTTGCTTGTTCTCTCTGATGACCTGACCTCCTCTTGCTCCTCAACTCCGAATTAAATGTTCCATGGCTGGGAGGCAACGTAAACGCTTTTCACGAAAATCATTTCAAACAAATGTAAACAAAGAGAAAGAGAGGGAAAAGAGGTGGACGTAAAAGGCAAGAGAAGAAATGAATACTTTGACTAGAAAGGGAGACTGAACTAAGGCGATCGAGGCTTTTTTCTGCCTCTGCAGAGATTGTGTAGTGGCTGCCACTATAAAGCCTTGATTGACAACAACATTAGCACTCAGAGGAGAAATAGCTCCCACTCACAGTTATGTAACATACAAAGAACCTACAGTGGGGTTGTGGATGGGTATTAATGTGCATGTGCTTATCTGTGTGTGTGTGGGCATGCACACACATCATACTCCACCGGTAAAAACAAAAGTGACAGAATATCTGAGAGTCGTTCTTATCTTCTGACAACTGTGCGCCTTCAAGGAGATGAAAGGCAATATACAACACGCTGAGGGTCTCTCGGGAATCCTGGATTTATGCAGCACATAAAAAATCATCTCCGAGACGTTTTGTGACACTTTGTTGTTTGGGAAAGCGATGGTGAAAGTTTAATTGCGTGGTTGCGGTGGAGGTGGCTGATCTCCTCGCATGCAGACCCTGAGCACTGTGTCCCAGCTTGAACTGGCGATAATTGTGGCCGAGGCCCTATGGAGGAGCGGGCGAAGAATAGACAGGAACAGGAGGAAATGAGCATCCCATAATGCATCACCACATATCTGCTGACACACCCCGAAACCGAAGCCTTTAATCATCCCAACAGCTCTCACCAGGCCCTTTACAGACCAGCAAAGCAATTAGCAGTTAGCATTCGTATGGTCAGCTGAAACCCTTCACATCGTACCACTGTTGTTGTTTGCTTTTTATCTTAACATGAATCTCTGTCGCAGCCCATTATTCAAAACGATCTGCTAAACCTCTGTATCGTAATTTGAGGGAGATTGCACGCCTCCCTACGTGGGCTTTGTGTTGTTATTCAGCTTAGGAGGCTGTGCACAGATGGCCCTCGCGACCCATCACATCCAATCGAATCCAGGCTCCCAGCTGACTAAACAAGCACCTAGGGGGTGAGGAGGGACAGACAGTCACCTGCTACCCCCCATGTGTCTTTACACAGACACGCCACACACATGCCACAGCCATCACAAGGCTGGCAGCTCAGCCAGAAGCCTGTTCACCAGCCATACGGGGAGAGACAGCAGCAGACAGTCATCGCTGTGATTGCATCAGTGTTTTTGAAAAGTACCACTTACTGTCGTTCAGAATAAAACACCATGTGTTTATGAAGTGTCATTTGCCAAAGCATTGCAGGTGTACAGCAGAGCAGCTGGACGAGGATCCTTCTCCAGCGAAGCCGTGCTCGCCGCTCACATGTTTACTCTTAGCGTGGCTCGCATTGACAGCTAAATCTAACTTTAGCGCCGCATGTCAGAGGTGGCAACAAGCATCTTACTACTGCGACTGGCGTGCCCCTCCCAGAGGCCCAAAATGTCTGGAAAGAAGAGTTCAGCCAGATTAAAATGGAAGTCATGAGTTTTATTTAACACAATGGATCTCTGTAGCCGTTCTGAATGGGGTATTTTTACTTAGAAATTTCACAAATGGAGTAAATTTAGAGCTGCTCGCAGGCTGTATTCTCCATCCATAATGCTTATGCACAGAATATTCTCGATCGCAGGAGATAACGCTCCCTTCTCTCGCCTCCTGTTTTTCATTTGGCACAGTAGCAGCATGCCATCTTATCAGCTGATACTGAGCCAGAAGCTAGGAGTAGTTGCTCAGCAGAAAAATGAAGGATTGTGCTGGGCTCGGCTAGAATATGAGAAAAAGCCCAACTTGGATCAGTCTCATTCTTTGTCCTCATCTCTCACGTTGCCTCTCTCCCTTGTTCATTTTTCATCCTCTCTCCTTTCATCTTTTTTATCCTGCACCCCCTCTCCTTCCTCTGCATTCTGCTCAATCTCTTCCTCCAGCTCTCTCTCTCTCTCTCTCTCTCTCTCTGCTCCACTTATAAGATTTGGCAGCACTCCAAGATCTGAGAAAAACATTGGAGGCATAGCCTCGTTTTGATGTCTGGAAAGAGAGGGAGGCTGAGAGTGAGAAAGCGAGAGAGACCTCATTTCCATTTCACAGACTTGATTCACAGCAGAAAGGAGGAATACAGGAATAGAGAGTGTGAGCGTAACCGCCAGTCAGAGACAAAAGGAAGGATGGGGGGAAAAGGCAGACATAAATCTTAGATGGCGAGAAAAAAATGGAAAATTAGGCTCACATAGCATGATGACAGCATGAGTAAAGAAATGTTGAGGCACACAATAAGGACAAAGTGATTTAGTGAGGAGTTAGAAAAGAGGAGAAAATATCTTGAATGTGTTTTGTTTGCGTGACCTTTGACACTGTTTTTGTTTCTAGCTGATGCTCAACATGGAAAATGTCTGCTAAAACCGAAATATATAAAAAAAACAAACCTCAAACTCAGTGAACTTAGAAAAACACCAAACCATTCATACGACTTCTGCACCAACTTGGTCTCATATCAGTCTGAGAGAACACAAATTTGGCACTGAGGATTGCAATCATCTTAACTTTCCAGCGCTTCATGGTAAACAGGCCTGAAAAGTCAGATGTGCAACCGTCCTCTATAGACGGAGCCAAGAATCAGAAGGGAAATTTTACCCATCCCGCAGATTCAGCCGTGCTCCTCCTAATTGCTGGTTGGAGCTCCAGCTTCTCCCCAGTTACTGAGAAGAGAAACCGTCATTACTAGTCTCGCAGGAGCCGAGTTCGACTCCAAAGGGAAACTTTGATTGATGAAAAGAAGAAGAGGCACATCTGAGCGTGTCCTCGATACAACATTTGCTGTGACCTTGTTTTCCCTGACAGGTCTAAAATTAACCAAGCGGATCAGTTATACTGGGAGCAGAGAAATGTGGACCAGATTCTCCTTTTGGCACACCGCTGTCTCTGCTCCCTTTCAGGGGATTACAGCAGCACGAGTATGCCTTTTGATTTATTGTGCCAAACATAGATTCATTAGTGAAACAGCTGGCTGCATCGAGCGCTTCACGGTCTCCCACACGAGCCTTCCCTCCCTGCAGCCGCCCCACTGGACCATATTCAACATTTTATTGTAAAATAAATTCCTGAGGATTAGAATGTATAGTGCTCCTCAATGTGGGAGTCAATCGTCAGCGTGAGTGTTATAATATCTGCTCCTTCTAATTCTTTACACACCTGGAGTATTTCTTCATTTTATCAATATTGATTCTGCATATTTGTACCAGAAACGTGAAACACAGGCTTATCTGATCAGGGAAGTAGAAGAAAAAAACTCACAGCGTGTTCCAAAGACAAATATGAACTCTGACCAACCCAGATACGTCTCTACGATCACATCCACAACTGTGTGTAACACTGCATACAACCTACAGGTTAGTTAACCATTAAAAGGAGAGGCAGGGAGGCAGCACTCTCTTCTCCACCTGTCTGTTATTGCCTTTCACTTAGCTTGATTAACAAGCCTGTGTCAAGTAAATCAATCAAACAGCCAATGAAGGATATTATGACCATTGATTATGCTGTGTGTTGCAGCAGCCTGATAAAAGAACGTCTGCACCATCTACTCCTGCAAAATACACGACTGCAAGCCAACCTGTGGTGTAGCTTCAGACAAAAACTGCTATCATAAAGCAGCGGAAGGAGGAGGAGGAGGAGGAGGAGGAATCTAATTAATCTTTGCCCGAGGAGATTTGAGTTTCATCTGGACTTCGCCTGGCTCAGCCTCAGATGACATGTCTTACTAGGCTTGCCATAAAAAGGTTTTCAGGTGAGAGCACATCCAAGTCAAACAACGCTCCTCTCAGAAGGAGGGGTTTAATCATTAAAAACCCCTGATGGTTCTTATAAGTAAACAAAACGAGGGCCTGTGAGTCATTAACTACAAATGGCTCCTGCATGATTATACTGAAAACAGAGGAGATGTTTCACAGGAGTAGAAGTAGAAACAAAAGAAATGTATCATCATAAAAATTAAAGCTGCACTTTGTGTCTTCAACTCTGTGTGACCTTGTCTTTGTTTGCTGTTTGTTTACTTGAATCTCTCCATTAATGCTCCCCCACTGCATCTGAATCCACTGGCTGCACTGGAGTATATGTTGTGCACCAGTTTCACTGGTAACCATGCAACACCACAGCATTGTGTTATGACAGAACCTCTTCCAGGGACACATTATGATTATATGCAGCTCAGGCTATTTTAGTCAGCACTGAACAAACAGGTATTGGCTCTGCTGCAATAAATCTTGTGAGAGAGAGAGAGGCGTTCTTTTGTGCCTCGTTGCATCATACGTCATGCCAGGTTTAAAGTCCAACTGATAAGATAGCTTTTCAGAGAATGGAAAGGGACTACAAAAAAAAAAAAATCAGCTGTCCTCGAAATGTGTACCAATTGAAAAACAGGTTTCTACCGGTCAAAAGCTGTTCAGCGTCAAATGACACTAAAAGCTGTCCAAGGCTGCCGTTTTAGTGTTCTCAAATAGGACAATAATTATCCACGCCTTTCGTCGTTGCATAAGCATTGGGGTGCAAAGGCTATGTTTGCATTCAACATTATGAATCAATCAGTTACTCAGGAAAACACAGTTTATTAAAGAGCAGTTAATCCCTGTTAAGACTTTGCCTACCAAAATACATTGAAAGCACGTTTGTCAGTGCAGTGCAGTCAATAAATCCCCAGTTGATGAACAGATTCACCAAGTGAACTAAAGCACAATCAAGCAACATTAGAGCCGTCTGTGCACGTTTTACTACCAAATAAACAATCTGCTCTTTTAGGGGCTGCACTGACAGCTCGACAAAAACATGAGCAGGAAGCAGATTACGTCTGAAATAACTACGCAAAAGCCTCCTACACCACGTCCCTCTCTCTGCTAGATATCAATCCTCACGTCAGCGTCCCCTCGGTGCAGCGTCAGCTACATGGGAGTGACATCTCTTTGTCTGAGAGAGAGTACAAGAGCAGGCCCAAGATTGCTTTTCCTTTGCAGACACAGTAACTGCAGCCTGACTTTTAACGACCCCATAAGACGCTCATTGCTTTGCAGAGATGAGTCTATGACGGCCATAGTTGCTGTTTTTATGGCTGTGCTGCCATGAATCTGCAATAACTGCATTTGCATCTGAGGAGGTAGAGACCGAGGCTGGTATGCAAGGGAGCAACAGCGTTATTGCTCATTCTGGAAGAGCACACACAACGCATACCGAGGCAGAAATCTGTGACATAGCATTTGGAAGAATGTAGCAGTATCAGAGGTAGTATGGTGGTACAATGTACCACACAAAATGGTCCAATTGAAAATAAGGAGGTAGTTTTAATTCTGATTTTATTCAAGATTTGTGATTTGTCATCTGCTTGTGAGTCAAAGGTATGGGTATTTGGAAATAACAGAATTGCCTAAAATGAACTCCTTTAAATCGTCAGACAAAATCTCCACAGGCTTGAAAACAAAATATTTTTCTTGGACGTTAATTTTGCCAAAACTCCTAATTTGTGGTTACGCAATGCACTTACACTATATCATGTTGACAATCATGCACTTTCTCACATTACTGACTCAACAGATTCCAGCTGACTGAACATGACTTGGCACCTATTTCTGTATGCTACAGTGATGCACAAACTGGAGCAAATTCAGGACAATGTGTGTTTTTTTTTCTTTACGAGCTTTTTTTCCATGAATCAGGGGGGGGGGGAAAGGCATGCGTGCAGAAAAGCTGCCGTCCTGCAGCGTGGAACAGTAGCCTATTTATGTTGTGCAGCGGAAATCATGTCTCCTGAACCGTCACAACAAGCCTCTATATCTCATCATCCGTCCACAGTCCTGTGTAACTTTATCACTCAAATGAAGCAAGCTCAGACAATCAGTTCATACAAGATCAGAAATTGTATTTGGCAATTTTTTAAACAAGTGCATACAAGTACAGCTAAAAGCATTTCAGTTTTTGCCAAGTGCTCGTAGAGTAGCATTAGTCACATTCTACGTTAAACAGGAACTGCCACCAGACCTAGAAGTACATCAAGAATTTTGTTAAACATCAACAAAGAGGAACGTAGTCCATTATAATGAGTACATACCTTTATCTTCAAAAATATAGAAACACAATGTATTCAAAAATCAAAAATTATACAACCATGTTTACGAAGTATACTCTTCCCTTGGGTCCAATATGTACAAGTCTGTTAGTTTGTTTGAATGGTATGTATGTGATATTTATATATTTATACTCATAATTTTGCTTCCCCTCCCCAAAGAAGTGTTCAAACAAAATCAAGGGTCCCTCTCCTTTTTTACTTTGACATCTCCCGCAAGGATGGTGGCGATTTCTCCTTGCATGAAAGCCCATGGTACATTCGAACCAACCAGGGGACATTTCTCTCCACTGGGACAGTACACTTCACCCGTGGCACCTTGCTGCTTTATGCTTTCCCTCGAGCACGGGAAGCAGAACTTGTGAGAGGGAACCGACGGGCACTGAACAAAGTGTGTGTCCTCCAAACGCTCGTGGCACAGCGTGCAGCACAGGGGTATGCTGCCGGGTACAGAGGAGTCCGGAATGCTTTGTGGGTGCACTTGGTCCATGCCTGGCACATGGGGGGTACCTGCACCGGATCCATCTCTCTGCGCCAGCCTCCTCTGATTCATGGAGGACGGCGACAGGGGGCTGCTGCTGTTCCTCCGGGTGGTGGAGTGGACTTGGTTGGCGTCCTTCGGAGAGCTGTTCCCACCTGCATTGTCTGCTGCCATGATGAGCGCCGCCATGGGGGACTGGCCGTTCTGGGCTGCCTCAGGTGGCGTGGTGCGGGAGTGGGGGGATATTGTGGAGGGGGGAGAGGTGAAGCTTGGCGGGGGAACTGGGGGCATTTTCAGTCCATCATTAGGTGGCGGTAACCACTGCTGTCCTTCTCCGTTTAGCTTGGCAGCCGTCCCCTCTCCCTCTGGTTCAGGCGATGCTTTTCTCTTCATGTTCCGGGGGTGTTTTCCTCTGTCTGGAGGAGGGAAAGGGTTAAACAAAGTAGTTGAGTTGCACAGCTCAGACAAGCATCAACAATCACATTGGAACGCAGAGACATGCATTTGCTGTTCCACACAGCAGCACAAGGTACTAAACAGTCCCAATAAAGAGGTAAAATCATTTGTGGCTGATTTAATTTTGCACACATGGTACTATGTTCATCATTTATTCATTATGAACCCATTCCTGTCCTTTAATGGGTTAATAAAGAGAACACAACAATGGAAAAAAATCAAAAATAAACACAATATTGTTGAATTTGAATCCTGATGTGTTTTTACCTGACTTGGAAGCCGTGGCGCTGGGCTCATATCCCATACCCCTTTGTTGCATGGCCGCATGGTCCTTCTTGAACCTGTTGTCGAAACTGTGCAGAGCCATCAGGTCCCTCACCGTTTTGCCCTTGCTCATCCAGTCCGCGTCTGCCCTGTTTTTGTGGCTCTCGGAGCTCTCCGGTGTGAGGCTGTCCGGTCTGTGCTTCTCCTTCACCTCTCTGTCGTGCTCGGAGCTGGAGACCGAGGCGGGTCTCTTGCCCATGTCGGCGGGACTACCGCCAGCCAGTGCGGGGGGAAGCCCCATCTGGCCCGGTCTCCCGTTGACGGCGTGCACCGGAGGCATGTTCCCGTTAACCAAAGGCACTAGATTCGG
Organism: Chaunax sp. Z400; assembly: GCA_037577475.1. Classification (NCBI taxonomy): domain Eukaryota; kingdom Metazoa; phylum Chordata; class Actinopteri; order Lophiiformes; family Chaunacidae; genus Chaunax; species Chaunax sp. Z400. The sequence goes on from CM075193.1 coordinate 7,347,471, forward strand.
GGGGACCGTGCTATTCCTGCGCGGGTTGGGGCTCTGGCGGTTCAGCTCTGGTGGCTCGTCAGGCTTAGGAAATCCATTGGGGAGGGGGATGCCGTTCGCCTGCCTACCAGACTGATACTCTGGACCCAGCCTGGGCGGGCGGTCTGAGGAGAGAGGGTAGCGGTCCAGCGGCTGTGGTGGCCGCGAGCCGGGATCCCCCGCTGCCGCGTGGTTCATCGCCTGGATCTCTTTCCCGGAGAGCTGCGACTTCCCCTGCCCGGCAGACCTGCCCTCCTGAAACCCGTGAGCCCGCTTGAGCTGCCGGGCGGTCTCGATGACAAACTCAATGCGGTCTGCTCCTTCGTAGTTGACACATCCCCTGCAGACAGGCTCGGTAAAATCCCAGATCATGGCCCACGGCATGCGAGGCAAGTCGCATAAATAACATGACTGCCTCCTGGAAGAAGCAGCGACCGCCGCGGACGACATATCGCTCGTCGTCGACCCCCCGAAAAGAAAATGTGTCTTCTTCTCCTGCTTTCGTCCGAGCTCCCTTTAAAAGCCAAGAAAGAGAAAGTTCCCTCGGTAGAAAAAAAATATGTAGTCGTCTTCCTCCGACGTTTGGAGCGACAACACTGAAGTTTTAGAAGGAGAAGTTCATGTCGGTGTGTACTTTCCACGGCGTCCTCCTCTATCTATCTCCACTGACTCTCTACTACTGGCTCAATGTGGAGCAGTGACGTCACCACGCCTGCTTCCACTTCAGTTTCTATTGACTTGATTTCTTCGACATACCCCCCCACCCCCCACCACCTCCACTGCTGCAGCCTCTGTCAGTCACTGCTTTTTATATTTTAATTTAATCAGTTGAACCTCTTCCAAAACTGCACCCAGTTCAGCTTCAACACCACCGCCTGGCTGAAGGGAATACACAACTTTTTATTGTCGAACCTGCAGAAAATATGACGTCGACACATGCATGCACGAGAATTTTAAGAGAAATAGAAGTGGCTGTGGGTTAGCAGGGGATAAAGAGAGTCGGCAGCTCCAGTTGACGCTGCTTTGTCCTAAATTCAGAGCATTATCCGGTTCAGGTTGTGCCTCCTCTGCAGCTTGTTTTTCTCAATGCACACAGCGCCTCGACGCCATGAGCTGCTACTACTACTGCTGTGCAATGAATGAGGTGGGTCGACCCTTGAAAAACAAATTAGCTGGTGATGCAGTGGCATTTTTCAAAAACTTACACACTCAAAAATGTTTTGCAGCAATACACTATTTTAATTATAGTGGCATAAAGACTTTTTTAGTATCATGAAATGGATTTGTCTGACCACATTTTTCTCCACAGCTGCCTTTTCTCTGTTTATCAGCATGATTTCAACATCCACTGACTTTTTTTTTGGATAATATTTCTCCTGCCCTCTTTTAACCAGTAACCAGGAAGCTCTGTTATGAAGTGGGGATTTCCAGCCCGTGTGTTGTAAACTTGAATGGATCAAGGTTACAGCATGAATATAGCTCAGCCCACATTTTATTCCAGTACACTAAGCGGACAGCCATCCAGATCTGTCACCACTAAATATAATTACACAGGAGTGAATCAGCCTTTCTTTTTTTTGTGTGCAAGTTAATAATCAAACTCAAGCCAGAAAAAAAGAAGTATTTTTCTGAGGGCTGTTGCCAGATTGATGACTACAAAGGTCACATGGTAAAAAACTGTAAAAATCCCCTAAAGTAAAAGTGTAGGTGTGAACTGGAGGAGTGTCCCAGGAGTTGAGATTCCTCCCTCTCATCTGGGCTCATTCCAACTCATTGCAGCTTAGCCTCAGGCTTTGGGTGAGGCAATGCGTCTGTAACCTACAGACACAAAGCAGGATATGTTTGTGCAAGTCCATGTGACGTTGGAAAGAGGAAGCAAGATGTTTAGTCACGTACCTTCATCCGCCTCGCCCATCCACGGGACGGCAGGCAATTTGGCTCCCTGCCTGTGACCATGATCACACACTGTGGCTTCTCTTAAAAGCGTTTCCATGAACTAAATAAGGCAGTTATGTTGCTGCTCTGTTACAAGTCGTCCTATATAATTGCAGTGCAGTTGCCATGTGACGCTGCCAACATGAGCGAGCACATCCAACCTTGCAACACAATAATATTCCCTTTAGAAGATTCAGGGTTGTAAGTGACAGGGTTTTAGTGCCCTCGCTGCTGCTCTCACTGTAAACTATTGCATTAACACCATCTCTGCTTTCACTCAAATCTCTGAGGTGTTGTCAGGCTTTACAACACGGTTAGGAAATGACTTTTGTGAGGGGCAAAATAAACAAATTCTTTCCTTAAGATTGGTGGGAAACAGTTGCTTAATGTTTTCATCCTTTGGTTTCCAGTTACTCGTAGTTTGTGCGAGCAAATAGCAACACACTGTTATGCAAGACAGAGGCATGCTGAGATTCAATTAAATCCTAAATGACCTGAATATATGATAGGATAATTTGTTGATTTAAAAACAGAACAGTGGCTGCATAGTAAATGCTGCATTGTTCTGAGCAGAGGCGAAAAATATGTTCCCTCTGAGAGGGAACCACACAAGCACAGATGGCCCCCGATTGGCAATATGAACCATGTATACAGTAAAATCACCACAGTGTGACCCAGCTGACAGCCGACTCATTTGAGTCTAGCCACTAAAACAGATGGAGGAGCTGTAGAATGCAGTCTTCAGCTTCTTTTTGTTTCCAGCGGTATGTAAATTGAGACATGAAGTAGCTAAATAAGGTAGGTGACAGCCAGGGGAATACCCAGCATGTGACAGCATGGCAGGCCTGACGAGATGACGTTATTTTTGTTCTATCGCTTCCTGAGTCTGTTAAATTTTATATTGGCCATCTTTTATTCATGGAGGGGAATCATTACAAATTCTCTCAGAAGTTTTCTGTCTAAGCGGAGCAAAGCACTGGTTGTGGTTCTTCTTTTTTCTCTCCTCCATGAAAACAACATTCATGTTATATAACCTCTTCACTGCCTCTATAACTGCTGAGGTGAGCATCAAACTAAATATGTTGCACAGAGGTTAAAACAGGACAGTGTGAGGCTGTATTAGTGAAGATAAGCAGCTGCTGCAGTGACCTGCCTTGTCGATTTGTAGCGGCACAGACTGGCTGAGGTTGGAGAATGTCAGGGGAGTGAATGTAACAACTAATGAGCTTTATATATATTAGCCACTGATTTGCACAGCAAGGATTAGAGTGCAGATACAATTCTCAGAGCTCTGAGAGATAATGTCAAATCATCCATCTGCCATATCAGCTGCCTCATGTTTTTTCTTTTTTTTAATGAAATACTAGTCTCAGTATGTTTTATTGATTTTCTGAATGGGTTCACTCCGTATCCTGGTTGTGTGACGCAGAGAAATGATGTGCAACATAAAAACAGAAACATAAAAAAGCATAAATTAGACATTTTTAGGATGTGTACTTTGATTTTGGTATAAAATGGTGGAATTCAAATAAAATGGAGGGTCGACGGCGAAAAGGGAAAAATGCGCTGGGCGGCTGGAATCTGGGGGCTGGAGGCTGCAGAGGTGATGTCATTGGGCCAGAGCAAGAGGCGAGTGAAAAACAAGTCTCTCTCTTTATTCTGATCCTCTTGGGGGGGTGGAGTGGAAGGGGAGGAGGGTTGGCGGTCAGCCAAGGCAAGGGCTGCTGGGAAATGGCAAAGGATGCCAAGCAGGCCCCACCGCCAACATTAGAAGCTCACATCTTTGTTCTCAGAAACCTGGTGTGCTGCCAAAGGCCTCATTTCGGCTCCATGGCATGATTACACTGGATGTAGGCCAACTACTGAGAGCTCGCTCGCTCTCTCCCTCCCTCCCTCTCTCTCTCTTGCTCTCCCTTTATGCTGCCTCCCTAGGCTCTCTCGCTCTCTCTTTTTCCACTGCCTTCTAAAGCTTTCTGCCAAACATGCAGCAGTTACCATGGCTGCAGAGAATGGAACATAAAAAAAGAGAGTAATGAGTCAGGCTCGGGCCCAGATGTGCCACATGTGTAACCATTTAGAAAAAAAACACGTCGGTAACACATCCCGTTAATCTGCCTGGCCTGTCAAGGGACAGACGAGTCGGTGACTAGAGGAGAGCCGACGGGGGGGAAGGTGGAGGAAATGATCCTCGCAGAAAAATGTAAATGACCCTTGTTTTCACATCCATTTTTAAACAGAAGGGAGTTTCAAGAGGTTGCAGTGCAGTTAATTTTGGCAACCAGGAACAGAGAGACCTGAACTTTACTTCTGTCGTGTTTTGCTTGCATACATTGTGAGCTGCCAACATCATTTCCTGTCCAGTGGAAACCCCCCAGATACTGTGAGTCACAACTAGATATTGATGTAAACAAACTTTTCTTGGCCTCTTCCAGCTAAATCAGCACATATATTTCTGCTCAGGTGGTCCAATTCATAAGCTACTATTGCTATGAGTAACATACAAACAGTTTCTCACTTGTTGCCCTTAAAAGGCAGCTTCACAGTCGTTATGTTTAGCGAGCCGTGCAGTCATTCCAGCTTTGTGACCGGCTCAGAGAAAATGTTCAAAATGTCATTCTGCTGCATTCTCTCTCACACACACACACACACACACACACACATGCACACACACACACATGCACACACACACATGCACACACACACACACACAATGACAATTCCCAGAAGGATAGCATCATCCACAGCCGCTCCTACATCAGAGCTGCACGAGTTTCTGCACAGCTGGTTGAGGCTGCTACGCCTTGATTAATCCTCGAGCAAACTCCAGAGAGGCTTCACCATAAGAATATTTGTAGTGCATACAGTAATATGAATATTTATGTACACCAGGTGTGTGAATGAGTGTGTATATACTTTGCATTTTAAAAAGGTTAGGTTTTTTTTGTTGCTTTTTCTTGATGAGCCAAAAGGAAAGGAGAATTTAATGTTACATAACCTTTTCAGTCTGAGCCACAGTAAAACGTTCCCAAGGCTGGCTTATTATTTACTACCGGAGCTCCTGTCTATTTTTTGAGCTGCCTTTGCTAGAAAATGGACTGACATTCGCAGCACAGCAGTTGTCACAGCGCTCAGATGTCACATTTTCAAAGGCGGGCATCATTTTCACAATGCTGCTTGGTAACACGCCCAAGTGATTTGCATTTACTTCTTTGCATATATTAATTTAGCCAAACAGTTGCATAAAACGATGGTGAATTATACATAAAAGTATGAGTTGACGTGCATATTTATAACACCTTTGTTTATTTCAGGGTTGCCAGTGGAGGACGATCGAAGCTAGCCCGTTTCTAGTCAAATGTGTCTTGAAAGCAAAAGGGTCTAAGGATACATTTCTGCAATGTATAGAATATTGAGTTAAATGAGTGAGAGGAGGGAAAGTCCAGAATAGTAATACTGACCCAATTGGAAAACCTCATGTCTGTGAATGTAGGGGAAAATTGTTCATGGCTTATCCAGATCAGGAAATAGGGAAGATCATGGATAAATGTAAATTGTAATACATCATTTACAGATGTTGAGGTCACATTTGGAAACAGATATTTCTTCTCCCACATTTAAGCTCCATACACATTTACTGGGAAGCAGTCCTTTTTTGGTAGTGATCGTAAATCAACAGAGGTTCCCGTCCAAGATTCCGCAGATGCTTCACTGCCTTCCCTTTGATTGTCTGGTTTATGGAGGATGTTTCATCATATGTGTGAGCGTTCGTGCCAGAGATGTCCTTCCTCCCCTTTCCATAAAAATGCAAGTTGTCACGATGGTGTGGCATTCATTTTCAGCCTGTGGTTTTGCATGCCTGGCCACTGAGCAGCTGGGGAGCATTGGTTGTCACATTCAGCCTGCTGCCGCAGTGAAAGATGGGAGGGCAGGAGATGAGTTCTGTCTCCCCTGTCTGTGTGATAAAGCCCCTATAAAACCACAGTGTCTGGGCATCGGGCACACGATGCCTCGCCTCCCTCATCCACTTCAAAGACTTGTCTCAAAAACAGCTCGCTGTGAGGAGCTGAAATAGAAAATGGAGCTGCACTGACAAGTACAACCATGTGTCTGTGAATTCACAGCCAGCCAGTTTAAAGGATAATCGCACTCTAATAGCTCTGCCTATTAATTCATACTGTCATACTATCTGGTGCGATGATTATTCCTGATCATAATCTGGAACACGGTGACATCACTACAACAGAATCTGACAAGGCAAGAAAAGAGCAGTCGTAAACAAATATTTCTGAATGATTTTATCAGAGGGTAAAATCGAATGTGAGATTACTGTTAACGTCAGTAATGAAAACTTCATGAATATAAAAAATGTGGATAAAGGTAAGGCTGTTCAAGTCAAGTCAAACTTTATTTATATAGCACATTTAAAAACAACCAAGGTTGGCCAAAGTGTTTCACAAAGTAAAAAGGTACAACAATAGAACAACAGTACAGCATCATAATAATAATAATTGTAAAACCTGTTGGGATAATAACGTTCTCATCTCGAGGGGAAGGCCAAAGAGAAGAGATGGGTCTTCAAAAATGATTTAAAACATTCAAGAATGGGGTCAGATCTAATAGTGATGAGCTGCTCCACAGGTTAGAGGCAGCGACCCCAAAGGCTTGATCGCCCCGGGTTTTAAGCCTACTTTTGGGCACATTCAGGAGCAGCTGATTGGTAGATCTCTGTGCTCTAGATGGAGTGTGAACATGGAGAAGTTCAGCTATAAGGCGGTGCCAATCCATTAAGAACTTTAAAGGCCAAAAGCAAAATTTTAAAATCAATCCTGTAATGGACAGGAAGCCAGCGGAGGGAGAGCAGCACAGGTGTAATGTGGTCCCTCTTCCTCTTTCCATTCAGGAGGCCAGCAGCAGCATTTTGAACCAGCTGTAGGCGTTGAATGGACGACTGGTCTAAGCCCTCATACAAAGAATTACAGTAGTCAAGTCGTTATATGCATGGATCACCCTCTCTAAATCTTTGGGAGGGAGATACTGTAAAATACTACAGCCTACCTTACAGTTACATTTGCTTACAACGAACGATAAATCTGCAACCTATTGTAATAGTAGGTTGCGTATAAAGTGAGTCTTCTTCTTCTTTTCCTTTTGGCTTTTCCCGTTAGGGGTTTGACACCGCAGCTCATCCCTATTTTATGTAAATTATGGTTAGTTTAACTTTAATTTGGGGAGAAATAAAATCCTTTGTGAGTAAAACGTTTTTATTTATTTACTATTTACAGCAGCTTTTGCACTATTTTGCTGACAGACAAACAGACACTGGAGAAAACATCACCTCCTTGGCAAAGGTAATGAATAATATTTTTCCCCTGTGCTACTATCTGTTCATTGAAAGTGTGAATACATGAATGAGGGTGATGACAGCCTTTATTTATGACATTAAGATCTTGAACTACATCTATGACAAACCGGTTTTACAGCCATGACAGGGATAGATCTAGTCATGCATACAGTCATTATTCCTAACGAGCACATGGTGGACAGTTTAGTCATATTCGCCACCATGACCTCAGCTGAAGTGCCAGATTAACACTGTGGGAAGCACATGAGAAGAAGTCCCGCAGAGATATGGAAGGACAGAGCGGAGGGGCTGCTGTGGGAAAGTTCAGTGCCCTTGAAGGAGCCTGATAAGCACAAGGTGATATGAACCCGTGTGTCGGTATTGTGTCAAGTCTTAACGGCTACAAGCTCGCTGCTGATAGAGAGCTGTCTTTCTCCGTGTGTTTGCAGAAAACCTACTGTACGTATCCAAAGGGCACATTGAGCTGGGAGTGGTGGAAGGTGTCTGTGTGATTCCTGTTTGTGCTGGTAAATGAACCCTGGTGTACATCAGGGTTGTTTCACACAGTCGACATACAGGTTTAAACAGGTTAAGACTGTTAACATATGCAAGGTTGTGATTACTTCTCCCCCTCCTTGTCAAGTGATGGAATCCACATTGCTCAGCAGGCACACAGATGTGTAACTTGACCTTGCACTTTGTAAATAATTTGAAATCTCTCTGTCTCAACAAATAGGGATAAAGTTCACCTTGTTGCAACACAATGCGAGGGAGGAGCCAGACAGCCTTGAAGCGGAAATGGTGTCACACCGGCTGACAAGTCCGGCTACACCCACGGTTGACCTCAAGGAGAACAATCTGCCCTCGGTCAATGAGAAACTTTTATTTCAAATACACATATCTGCTTTGCTCATCAGTAAAAACTTTTGCACGGAGCTCTTTCCCTCTCTCTCTCTCTCTCAAAGTTTATGTTGCCTAACAACAAAATGAGCAAAGTTCACCTCTCATGTAACTGCAAAAAAAAAAAAAAAAAAAATTTTTTTTTCCAGTTCTCTCATGATCCTTGTCAAGTTAACAATTCACAGGCAGGTGGAGGAGCTGAGAGAGGCGTAATCTGGGTAAACAGGGTGCTGTGTATGTTCATTAACACTCAACATGCAAGGACATGAAACTCGTCAGGCTGCAAGTCATCTTACACCGAGACAAAGCTCCTTCCTCCTGCCACTAAACAATGCCTGTGGGTCAGAGCCCATTATGAAACCACTCTGTCACAAGACGAGAGCCTTGCAGGAATGCTGTTGTGACACATGCACATTGTTGACGCAAGGATTAAACATTAATCTGCTCAGAAGCACACATTTCGGCTGCCAAAAGGGCGGGAGCTTTAACCGCTCTGGCACTGGTTGTTCGTCAGGTTGTATTTATCTTTCCTTTTTGGCCGGCCGTATCCTCCGCCACCTTCCAACGGTCGTCAGGGTTATCAGAGAAAGAGTGCTCTCTCTAACTGCAGCCAGGTGCAGCTCAGTGTAATGATTCACACAGCAGACACAATACTCCACAGCAGATTGCATGTTTGGAGGTTTGCAGAGGTCTCCGGGTGCATGTGTGTGTGTGAGAGTGTGTGTGTTGTATGCCATGTGCTGATCTCTGGCTCAGTGCTGGTGCAGAAGGTTCAGCAGGAGTTCAGGACATATTCATTATTCATGCATTTCTGTGTATCGAATGCTGGCACCAGGAGCCTCTTTTCACTCACAAAAGGTCCAAATGCTTGAATGTTCCTCCACTATTTTCACTCAGCTGCATTTTTTCCCCCCTTTTCAACTGTGGAGTAAAAGAAATTGCGAGGTGGTTTATTTATTTATTTATGCTCCCAGCGAGACCAGATTTAAAAGAATTCTGTATTTGCTACTTGGATTTAGACGGTAACGTGCGATAAGCACGAGAAACGCATTGGTGTAATTCTTTACAGAAGGGTTTCTTCAGTTTAATTTGGGTTGGCAACACTTTGAAAAATCCCTGCTTAACAGTTCAAGGAAAGCCAAGCCACCTGGAAATCTCATGACTTCCTGAATCTAATTCCAGGCCGGGCTATCAGACTGTCTGACTAGCAGCTTTCATTGAAGGGTGTAAACGTTGAATGTCAGGCATGTTTGCCAGAGCCAGCGTTGAATCAGACATTAGTACTCATGTAAGCCTGAACTCATATGCCCCAGCAAAGCCCCGATTACATTTTCTCCCTGAGTAACAGATTTATAGTGCACTCCACGAGAAATCTGGCTGTGGCTGGAATTGTGAACAGGCCTCGACATTATCTATTCTTGTTGTTTTTAAATGCACTCTGCACTTAACTCCAACCATATAATGACAGATGTTAGCTAAAGCTTGCAGATTTGATAACCAGCAATTGTAATCTGAAATACGCACAACAAAACAGAGCGAAGGTATGACACCACCAACGGAGAATACAGAACAAAATCCCCTTTCATGCCACTGCATGCTGTGTTGGTGGACTGTGACCTCATCCAAAGTTTACACGCCGCCGCCTCATGCTGCTTTGTTATCTTCAAAACTTGCAAACCAGCACATTCCAGCCCTCAGTGGCAACAGAAAACGCCAGCGTGCAGATCCTGCTGCACTGCGAGGAACACGATAAGCAAATGAACACTTTAAGTGAGCAGGAGCACAATTCAAAAAGCAACAATGCACAGGCAGTTACGCACACTTCCATAAGCAGGAGGGCAGAGATGTACAGTATATAGGTCAGTTGTGGAGTCTGATTGAAGCTTTGCGTGTCTGCTTACTCAGCAGCCTGCACACCAAGCTTAGCTCGCTTTCAGTCTTTTTTTAAACAGACCACAGGGTAGTAAATAGCTACGAGGAGGCTCACAGCCTTCACAGCTGATTGGCTTGATGCTAGCCTGACATAAACAGGAAACAGGCCGTGCAAGTCAGGGGGGGGAACAAAGATGGAGAGGGCAGCAAAAAGCAGAATGTGGTTGCAAGACAAAGAGAGTGTAAACCGTACGGGGTTTGGGTTTGATAGGAGGGAAAAAAAGGTTTGTAGTGAGCCCTGTGAGTCATGGTCGAATTCAGCCTGTGATTCAGTCTTCTGCATTGTCAGCAGGCAATCTGCAATGATAATGGTGATTAGGTGTTTGCTTTGGTGATGCCTACAATCATGCACACTGTTCAAAAATGCTGTGTACATGCATGTGCTGTGTGATTCTACATTGAGTTTCCCTTTAATAGTGGTGAACATTTTTGTTTCTGCTCGTTCAGAGAAAGAGAGAGACACTGGAGGAATGCTGCTCTTCTGCGGATGCTGTGTTTTTCACATTCATTGACACCTTTTCAGAAAAGCATTGCACCTCTAATTGCACACTTCTTTTTCAAGCTGAACATGTGACGCTTGTTTCAATTCATTCCCAGTTTTATTTTTGTCAGGCTGAACAACTTGTGTTTTACGTAAGTGACGCACACAGCGTGAGCAAAACTATTTCACTTCCCTTTGTGGTGAATGTTACACAAGTTCCCTTTTTAAAGCGGCTTATGTATCTGTCTATTTTTTTGATAAGAAGACATAAATTATCAGTTGTTACTTTAAAATCAAACAGGAGGTAGCGGTAAAAGCTGATATAATTAGATTCAGTTATCTCCTCTTGATCACAAACCATAGTGAAGCCTCTGGTAGCTCTGCGTGCAAGGCACTGGGTTGTTGCATGCCTCTCAGAGGGCTGTGACAGAGCCAGAGCACATAGTGGAAATAATGAGTGACATATAAGCCCTGCTACCCAAAGAGCTTTTAGAAAAACACCCCTCCTCCTTTCCTCTCCTGTCAACCTGCTGTCCCTATGCCTGTCTTTGAAGGTCATATGAGAAACAAGAGAGAGCACTACAGCCACCTCTGCTGACTGGTTCAAACAGGCCCTGGGAGGAATGGGGGTGGCGGTGTGTGAGGCGTGGCACACTGAGCATGCCCAGTGAGGAGGAATGCCTTGTGATGGCAACACAGTGGGCTCTCCCATCTGCTGATGGAGTATGCACTCCTCGCCCCGGGCCCTTTTCCATCCAGTCTAGTGAGCAGCCAGATCAATTTACTGTGGAATGAACACAAAGTGAGAAGCTGACGCTTGCACACACATTCACATGTTCTTTATGTACGACAGCAGCAGCGACGCGATGCCCTGCACCACACAGACAGCATGCACAGGAATTTACTCATGCATGTAAAAATAGTGAGACAGAGGTTGAATCAAAGGGCTGATACATTATTCAGGGAAAATTCCTCCCTGCTCCAGCTGAAGTTTACGATGCCTCATCTTTTAGCCTCCTGGCACACTGAAAAACAGGAGAGTCGATATTCTGGCTGCCTTTCCTCCATCTTAAATCCTGCAGCATACTGCTGACTCATCTGAATCCCACGGGCTGAGGTGCCTTCATTTGTCATCAGGTTGCATGGCGATAGCTGACATTTTCATTGTTGGACCGTTACTATTTCCCCAACCCTGTTTGGCTGAAATGTCAGAAAAAGACGCATCATTTCTGTGCAATGCTACCCCCCCCCTCCCCCCCCCCTCCCCCCCACACAATCACCCACCTACACACATGCAAAGTGAGACCACATGTTTTCCTCTTATGAATAATTGAGAAGCCCTGCCTTGTAGTTGAGCTGGGGCTGACTATGCACCCAGGGTGGCACTCTTAACTACAGGGACAAAATGGTGTAGTGGGAAGAGTGACATTTAAGGCATATTGACACTAAGGCATATTGTCAGCCTGCCTAATCGCCTGTGTGCCAAAAGAGGCCAACACACTCCCACTGCTGGCTCAACTAAGACCTCCAAAATGTGAGCTGGTGGTTAAAAAATAATGCCAATCAAGTTGTGCTTCAGTCCTATCTGCTTGCTCTTACATTATATGAATAATTGAAACATATTGTGGGAGGATCTAATGTGTTCTTTTATTTGCAGAGTCACGCCTGTGCTTTCTGATATGCTAATGAATGTCTCCTTAAGTAATTGAGCTGTGCTATAGAAAAATCATCCCAGGCCTAATGGCGCATTGTGTGGAGGATGATCAAAAAGCAGAGCCGAGATGAGGATGAGATGTTCTCCGATGATCCGCAAATGACACTGATAATGAGGCACTCGAAGGGAGTCTTCAGGCGTGTCGGACACCGCGGCCGTTTCAATCCTGAATCAACAACCAAATTTAATTTAATTTCCTGATTCATCTCTAAAACATCAACATGATAGGAATGTTTCTCAGCGAGTGAGATGTCCTTCGCTGGCCTGTCCTTCATCTCCCTCCCCCTCTTTGACCCTCAACCCCAAACCATCACAGCCCACTCCAGACTGAGAACCACAGCCTCATTGTCACCCCACCCCTCCTCATTTCTGCCCCTTCTTCAGTGTTTCTAAATCAGGAACATCTGACATACTCGCCACCTACTCCTATGTCTCCCTGCAACTCCCTGTGACCTCGATCCAGCCTCTTACATTGGAATATTGCGCAAACTACTGTTCCTGTAATACTTTATAGCAGCCCCATGTTCAAACACAACCTGTGACCACATGTACACACACACACAGTGCTGACAAAAGACAGACAGCTGCAGTTCAAAGCTTAGCAACAGCTGCGTTCCATTGTCTAACCGGGAGCTGACTGACATTTGAAGCTGGCAATGGCTGCTTTTAAACGCCTCTATTCTTTCACTCGCCTTCCCTCTCATTTGCTCCCTCAATCCATTCCTCTTTGTCCTCCACTACCAAACACTTCTCATCCTGTGATGTTTTTGGTCTCACTGAGGTATGCCTAGACACCGCAGTCTCTCAGATTGTCCCACAGTAACCAGGGAAGCACAGAACAGAATATGCTCCTTATTTGCCTCCAGACACATCCAACCTTTTCTTTTTCAATAAGGCGTTGGAAATATACTTGGCAAGATGTGTTTTGCAACACCCCCCCATTACACACACACACACACACACACACACACACACCTCCTCACTCTCATTGCATGTTTGTATGTATCTTTCAAACTCTTCACATCCCAGAAAGGAGCTCAGGATTTATGAGCACATGAGCCGCCCGGAGCGACATATCCAGAGAAAGATGAGTGTTTCCTGCACACAGTTGGGAGGGGAGGTGCGGGAGGAGTTGCTGTGTGTGTGTGTGTGTGTGTGTGTGTGTGTGTGTGTGTGTGTGTGTGTGTGTGTGTGTGTGTGTGTGTGTGTGTGGGTGGGTGAACAGCTCCCATAGAAACACTATCCAGTGACACTTAAAGATCGTCATCAAGGGGAGGTGTGTGTGTGTGTGTGTCCATGGAGGGGGCGTTTTTCTGAGAAAAAGCCCATGAGGCCTGCAGACCTGTGATTGACAGTTACCTCTGCTGGTTACTAGCCCTCAGGAACAGACTCTCAACAACAGCTGCTGCTTCAAACTCACCCTTAACTGTTGCTAACTTCAGGTTAAATACATTGAAATTTGAGTAGCAGATTAAGCATGTTCAAAAGCTTTGTTTGGAGGATCACTGAGCAGAAATCTGACAAAAAGAAGACTGCACATTTCCTTATAATCCTGCAAAACTGACATGCATTTGCAAAGTAAATGCAACAGCCCTTCATCACCACTCTCTTTGTCTTTCACCACTGGGTGCGGACGTGAGGATTAAAGTGACTTCATGGCGAGTTGTGTAAGAGTGTGGGGCGAGGCTTGAAATCCGAGCCATGTGAGGCAAACAAAAGTGCTGATGCACTGAAATGAGAGCTAGTGTTTCTGAAGGCATGCAGATACAAAAACCTCAGGCAGAAGTCAGAGAGGACAGACAGCATCCGGACTCATCGGGCTGTGTGGACAGTCCGTGGTAAAGGGCCAAATATGAGGGGGTCTAGAGGGGGGTCTATTCCAGTACAGAGTGAAAGGTCACAGTGTAAGCTGATAAAGGCAGGAGGCAGAGCTTGGGACTGCTCCCAGGCCAGCTAGTCAGCTGACGCCTGCAGCTGTGTTTGGAACATCAATATGAGCCTTGTTCAGCACAGCCTCCTCCTCCTCTTCCCTCTAAAACTCTCTTTCTCCCTCCCTCTCCGGCTCACTCGGCATCCCCTCTCACCCCTCCTTCTCACCGTCTCCCCTCACGCTGTTTCCTTTTTTTTTTCCAGCTCTGATTTATGAAAGTAGGGCATGTGCCCATAACTGCTGCATCAAGGCACATGGCTGAGCCTCTAGAGGCACTAAGGCTCTGTTTACATCAGCCCAGACAACTGCACCGCATTGCACAATCGCCACAGGCAAGCTCTGTTATATAAAGACAGGGCCACGTTTGCTCCGTTGTTTCTGTTTTTCTGGTTCACCCTGTCTGTAATTCCTGAACTGCACAAATCTGGATGAACAATATTTCTTCTAACCTTTGACGTGTAACCTTTAGACGAGGACTGAATTTGTCAGCCATGTGACGAGCATCAAATTTCGCGTTTCCCATGCTGAAAATGAATCAAGCATATTTGTATCAAGTGCCTAGGGAACGGCTCCAGGAACTTAAATAGCTGTTTTTTTGTGGCGTTCGTTGTTTTCAGCTGTTTGACTCGCTCTCGTTCAGGTTTTGTGGGATTTATGTATTGTTGAGAGGCACTGAGGCATGAGAATATTATAACAAAGACTGCAACAAATACAGTGATTTCAGCAGCAAGTGTCTCTTTGGGCATGACAATTAGTCCCATATGTAGCACCAAGACACTTCATGATCAGTTTCCATGGTGACAAATCAGACCGCTCAGCCAGTGGAGGACAGGAAAATGTGCTCAAACGAAAGCATTTTAGGCAGGACCCTGAGACAAATACATAATCATGTTTAGTATGAGGAAGGAGGTGGAGGCAGATTCATGTTTGGGTCCAGATTATTAATGGGAGTACCTGTGTGAGTGAGTAAGGAGGAGTAAGTGTATATTGACATCCTTTGGTTGCCACTGCAGATGAGAGAATCCTGACGGCGGCTGAAAAACAAGACCAGTTGCTGTTATCACAAACCATTAACTCATTAATGGATTACAGGACAGATTTTCAAGGCAGAGCCGTGAAACAGATCTTAGGAGCCAGCTCAGTGCAATGTTCCCTGTCCATATGCTAAACCAGTGCTGACTCAACAACGGGCTGTGTGCTGCAGCTCCAGCTATGAGCCTCTTTGACTGCAAGGACACCTGACCGTTTAAAGCCGAGGGCTTTGGAGCTCGACAGTTTTACAATATTTCTGCCTGAATGTGAGTCCTGAGTATGGAAGAGGATGAGGGCCACGTGAAAAAAAATTTGAATTCTGGCTTTCAGAATTCTAAAATAATTCCTTTGGCCCTAATCCTCTTCCGTTCATGTGAGACTACAATCCCTCTGCAGTCATATTAGAGGCAGTCATCGAGACACAGTAGTCCTGTTCAGTAGATATAAGCATCTTTTACACGGACTGTTCAAGGCAGGCTGGTCTGCCTTTATTCCGCCCCGCCGTTCTGAAAAAAAACGTAATGAGGGCCAAATTGAGGGTCTCTTGTTCCGCCTCTGTGACGGCAGCGAAGGTAGTAACTGAGGCAAATCAGACATTTGTGTGAAGGCAAGGCAGAAAGGCAGGATGGGGGTGTGACATTTTGATTGTGTGTGCAGCTCACAATCAGATGATTTAAAAAGAAGCTAGTAACAGTTAGCGGCTAACTCAAAGAAGAAGAAAATCAACCTATCAACCTAACAATGATACCAATGTGATGCAAAATTCTAGGGGTAGGTTTTCATGGTCATGGAGTCACATTATGAGGGTCAAACTATCTTGGGACTGTTGCTTTTAGGTGTAATGAAGCTCTAGCGTAAGTTCAGTCAGGAACCTTGGCACACTCGGGCTATACTTTATTTCTCATGCTACTCTGTTATTCACACCTGTCAGCATGCTCCATACTAATTATCAAATATCATTTGATGTGATAAATATTATTTACTTAAACCACTAGTCTCTCCTGATTGAAATGACATGTTATGGGGAAGGTTTGTGCATTCTGAATGTGGTAGTTTTTTTTTGTGTGTCTTCTCCCCAGAGTAGAGATGCTTTGTGATGCGCCAAAGTATAAATTCTCTGGCAGGAAGGCGTGGAGAGAGAAGGCAAACATCTTACTATTCAATCCAGTGCTCTAACTCAAATAAAGGTGGTTTTTTTTAGTTTTTTTTTTTTTTACCCTCAAAGATACCCCCCACCCCCTGCTTCCTCTTTGTTGGTCGTTCTCTTTGTAGAAGTCCTCGTATCCTCGACGTTCCCTTCACCCTCTCCCCCTTCCAACGCCTACACTCCTCTCCTCCACTCTCATAACTCAGCTGTTACTTGGCAACGTGGTCCCAGCTTGGCCCAGCATCAGCCCTGTTGCCGTGGCAACTCAAGGCGTGATGCACACATGGTAAACATGTTGACTTTTGGAAGCCAGCGCTGTGTGAACAAAAAATCCACATGTACATTGAATGCTATAACATCCATCAAAGGAGTGGCATCCAGATTAATCAGTGTGCGAATGATGCCATTATAATCTTATGCACCAGCAGCGTTTTTACATCTGTGATCATGGCAAATGGAAATATTAAAAAAAATAGATTTAGTATTTTATAAAATGATCTGATTGCTTTCTTAGTCCTCATAAAAGAATATCCCATGTGTCTGCATGAAACCGCCCTGTAGCATTTTCTGTTTTCAGCTCCTTTACATGACACATCCTGCGTCACCATACATTCAAAAGCTCCACTTACAGCCTTGATTGTACGGTGCTGGGATACAAACCTCTTCTCCACGCTCGGAGTAACACTGCATCTGTCGTCATAGCAACCTGATCCATCATCTGCAGGGGGATCAATGGATACATTATTAACTGAGGCGCGGCACTTCTTCTCTGCTTTCAGTTCACGTCTCCTTATTCTGCCTTCAAGCATCCATTATTGACATCTGTGCCTGCCCACTCACTGAGCTGAAGAATAGAAAGCTGTCATGTCTCCCTCAGAGAAATATAATTCCCATTCTATATTTTCCTCAGAAAGCCAGTGTGTTTTTAGAACAGCATCGGAGGCATTAGGCAGGATGAAAATATAATTTCTACGGATGCTTTGTTCTTTCTGTGAAACATTTCCACACAATCAAAATCACTTTGTGTGTTTCTTTGGAAAAAAGATAAATACAGATAAACAACCTAAAATCATCCCGTGGCCAATCCTACATGTGGTCAAAATTCTGAAAGAGGTGGGGGAATAAGGGTCTTTGTCATGCAGACAAGATGAATTAGCATTAACTGAGGCTTAAAAAAGGGAGGGATGGATGTAATGTGACACACATAGGCTGTTCAAAACACTGCTTTCTGGAGCAGGGCATTTATAGCTGCAGGGGAAGACACGCTGTGATGATATTGCCCTTATTCTGTGTCTTCCGTCGTGTGGCTGTACATGTAAGCAGAGCCTGGAGGCACTAGGATGGGTGGGGACTTCAGCTTCTAGGAAAGAAAGCTGAGAGAAGGGGCAAAAGGAAGACAAATGTACATTATTGGAAAATGTGTGCTAAATGGATGATGTCAGCTGCAGCACTTTGACATTTTAATGTCATCTCTCAGGGAATTACATCATTAGCCCTCTTTCCTGGCCTGGCTCAATGCTGGGAAAACCTGCTAATGGATGTCAACAAGCCGTCCCTTTGGATGAATGGAGCGTGTTGGGGGGGTGGAGCGGGAGAGGGCGTGGATGGTGTTGGTGGTGGGGGGAGACATGGGGTTGCTTTCACTGAGTTGTGCAGTGTGCAGTGTGACAGAGAGGCCTCACACTGAGCTTCATCTGGACTAAAAGCCTCCAGTGCATCTCACTAAGAGATTAACTCAAATCTGCATCGCTGTTCTTATCAAACAAAGTGCCATCATCTGCAAACGCAACTCCCACCCGTCCCCTGATGCTGACTCTAAACGACCCGACGTGTAACGGCTCACAGTGAAGCTGTTTGTTAATTATTGCATGCATTTATAATTACAGGAGTACACTGGGTTGGCGGCGTCTCTGCAACGATTGCACTTCTTTCAATTTCTAAAGCTGTCAGTGTCGCCGCTGCAGATGCTGTGTGCAATATTTGATTCATTAATCATCATCTTGAAGTCCATTAAGATCAAATCAAGTCCAAAAAAGTGGGCTTCAAATTAAAACGATAAAAACTTATCTGTCTGATTGAGGTGTTTCTTATTTAGGGGAGTCAAACTGGATATGCATATTTTAAATAAATCCTTTTACATGCTAATGAAAGCAGCGCCGTGCTTTGAAAACAAACACGAGAAGCTGCACGTATTTTAGTAATAATAATCAAAAGTAGCTATAAATAGACTCCTGGCAAACATGGAGGGAGATCAAGGCTTTTGTGTAAAACAGGTCCAATGGAGGATATTCATGGAGCTCAGTTGAATCTCAAAGCAAACTGGGGATATGTTATGTGAGCTTACTAGGCACTCTGCCGTCATGAAACGACTGTGTGGAGGAGAGGTCTAAAATCTGACGAAGAATCTGACTAAATTACCGTTTAGGCCTGCATGTATGATGGTCAGAGAGAGAATAGAGTAGTGGCTGCTTTCTTTCTTCTATTCTCGTCTTATACTGATAGTGGCTTCAACTGCATGGTGGATCATCTAAGACTCGAAGAGGATTTGGCAGTGGCTGAAAAGGATAGGAAAGAGTGACGTGGCTCTGCAGCTTAGGTTCACCGAACAATCGCGAGGCTGATCGGTATTTCTAATGGATTGCGGGGCCGGAAGAATATCATATTCCCAGCACACAAAAGAGCTTCAGTCGTAGCATGAGAATCAGATGTTGCATATGACATGGCTCTATTCTTCGCATCAACCTCTCGAGGACTATCATGTGAGAGTCAAAGCTTGTCTGGCTGTTATTATCTCACTGACTATGAGCCTGTAATCTCCCCCACTAGTTCATTGAGAAAAGCAGATTTCAAGTGACAAATCCAGAGCCCCAGATGACAAATAAGTCCGAAATCTGCTGCGATAAGTACCACTCACTTTATGGTGCGGCTCCCTCATAAACTGGAAATAAAGGGTGTCACTCTGTTTTCTCCCTCTTCCTGTTGAGACAGATCAAACCACAGATTGGTTTTTTTTCTTCCTCTATCACATATTTTTACTTGTTTGCAGAAAATCCCAAACTATGCTTTTAATGTACAAAGGGTCCAAACACTTGTAATGCAACATTACAAAAGCAACCACTGCTTTCTGTCCTGGTGTAAAGTTACTGTACTGTCATCTCTAGGCATGCACACACTCATCCATATGCAGACTGGATATGGTTACATAAACAACAAAAAAAAGTGGAATAGTTCTGCATGCACAGCCCACAGCTATAAAAATAGCGTGCATGAATGAATAACATTAAACAAGTGGGCTGACATACCCCCTTATGTGCTCGCCTCAGATTCCAATTTAGCCTTGCATGGGGAATTGATGAGACACAGAGCTCAAAGCCAATGTCTTCAAAGCTCATGGTTACACAAGTTGCAAAGCATCAAACCCACTTTGTAGTTCTGGGGTGAACGAGTGGGTTGTAGCTGCTGAGCTGCACCGGGTGATATGTCAACAGAGTTCTGCAAGCCCGAGAAAATAGGATGAAATACAAAAGTTACACCAAGGTTGCATTGTGCGTAAAGGAAAGTCGGAGAGATCTTTTTTTTCTTATATTTTTAGATGATTATAGTTGTGGGAGTTGGGGTTGCTCTATCATGTTTCAAGGTTAAGGTCCCCTTTATCGTTGCCATAAAACAAAGCAGATGTGGGAGAAAGAAAGGAGCTGGAACGCCAAGGGAGAGAGAGCAGTGAACGACGGAGAGATAAGGAGAGAAATGAAGAGCCGATGGTTTCATCACAGTCAAACCTGAGGTGAAGGAGGGGGCGAAAAGGTAGATTTTGGAATTTGGGGAAATACAGTTTCTTATGATGCGAAGTCCTGAGCAGACGCGACCCTGGTGCAGGGTGGCGCTCGAAATGAGGCGTCTTTGCACACGTTGAACAATTTCAACTTGGGCAAGAAATCTGCGTGACACTCTGTCACAAAAGCCTATTAGCTTTGAGATTCTCCAGACGTCACACATTCGGATGTACTTAGGACGTTTAGTTTTCCGACCTATCTTTGACTTACACTGCAAATGCAAGGCAGCAATTGTGTTTACTTAGGCCATGGTTGATGACGGGGGACACAAACATTGTTGGTATTGTTCTTCTTTGGTTTGTTATCATTTTCAGCATAGAAGGGAAAATATTCAAGGGCGTGACACAGATAAAGTCAAACGATCCTGCGGTGACGTAAAAGGGAGTAAGGCCCCGTTTACACGACAACCAGGCTCTGCGCCAAAGCAGCAATAGGGGTTGGAGATGTTGGTGGTGTTGGGTTCAGGCTAAGGTTCGGGGAAACACGGATCACTGCACCAGTCAATAAATAGTCCATATCTACATAGGAAATGGTGAAATGTCATATTTATATATATATATTTTTTTTTGTAAAACAAGTGGTAACATGTTAATTAATGAGCATAATTCGGACAGAACACACATTGTAAAGGTAGCATGTATACAAAGCAAATGAAAAATTCCTGCGTCTATGGACTTTGTTTCAATACAATAAACACAAACAATCCAATAGTCAAATCTGCCAGACCGATCTGAACACACCTTGAGGTGTTAGCTAGGTTGGCTGGCTGTTTCCCCATTTCCACTTATCATGCTATATTCATTAGCTTGTTGCTGGCTCTTGCTACAGAAGTGAGTGATGTCAGTCTTCTCGTCTTATTGTCAGCAAGAAAGTGAAAAAGCATAGTTTTTAAAATGTCACGGTATTCATGTAAAGCCAGCATATGCAGACTAGAAGTAAAGGGGTGGCCCTTGAAATGGGGAAAAGGTCATTTTGAGACGGATTTGAATTAAGGTGCAGATGCAGGACATTTTCAGTACCCTTCTAGTTCTTGATGAATCTGGTTATTGTCCTGTCATGAAAACTGGCGGACTGGTTTCCTGTTTCGAAGTTTTGGTCCTCCTGGGATGACATTTGATCCCGACAAGCCCCAGGCCTGTTGTGAAATGGTATTTCACATTTCCACATAATTATTAATATGGCATTATTAATGTCAGACTGCAGCAGGAAACTGTTTGTCTTGGTAAAACTGAGAGCGGAAGTGGAGGATTGCTATGTTCTTGTGGGGGCCCCACATTCCCCAGAGCACCCATACGCCCCCCCAGCTTCCTGTGCAGCAGCATGGCCGCTCAACTCTTCCCTTCCCTTCCCTGTTCTCAGCTCGGTCAAGCTCCAGCTCCCTCTACCCCGCCGCTCCAAATACATTATTTACACTCTCCTCCCCTCCCTTCAGCTCAGCTCAAAAGAATCAGGGCAGAGGGAAATAACACCACTGTATAACCTCCCCCCTCTCCCCCATGCACTGACACACACACACACACACACACATATACACACAAGCTCAACCATCCCTCCACCAGCACCACCCCACCTGCTCGCTCTTTTCTCACTCTGCGGGATGAAAATACAGCGCAATGAAGAGCTACGACAATGGGAAACTCTGTGAGGCCCCAGCCCTCCCATTAATCCCCTCTGACATGCCTCCCGAGGGCAGGGATTTGCTACAAGTCAATGCAGGAGACCTACAGTATGCAAAACAAGCCTGTCTGACTCTCCCATGATTTTCAAAGGCCTGCACAGCCTGTGAGACAGGAAAGCAGATCAGAGGAGGGGGGGTGCAACTGTGCACACAGTCTGCTTAGTTAACCCCTTCCTCACCCTCCCATTCAGTGTATGTGTCACTTCCCTCTTCTTGTTTCTCTCCTATCCTCCCACAGATAAGTCTGATGACAGATGACAAGATAAAAAAAAAAAATGATTTAAGCAATATTCTTGTCCCTCCCATTCGGCTCCACTGCTATCATCCTCTTTGCGTCCCTCCTTGACAAACTCCGCTCCAAAGACAGGCTTGTTACCAGACCAAAATATGACAACCACCCAACGTAAACAGGAATTTGCAGGTCATGTGATGCACTTGCTTCTCTCAGGCAGAGTGGTGCTATTGAATTTCCGCCTTATCAGACCACTAGTGATGAGGAGATAGGTGGAGACTAGGGGGGTGCAGGGCAGGCAGTCAGGGTTGTGGAGGATGGAGGAGGTTGCGGTGGTGGTGGGGTTGTCCACACCCTGCAGCTCAGACTCACGGGGAATGTAAACAACAGGGCTGAATAGACATACTAGGACTACACATGGAGGAAGGGGAAGCAGACAAAGTTAAATTAGCATGAGGAGAGCAGCAGAGAAATGGAAAAACAGATGACAGTAAGGCATTGCCCCATGGAGGAGGAGAAATCCACCAGGATTTGTAGCCTGCTTTAGATTCACGTGATTGACTCCACTGCCTCCCCCTCTCTTTTTTCCACCCATGCTCAGACCCTTTGAGATGGAAAAATGGGTCATCTGTGTGGAAGTTAATACTCTGAGCACGCACAGTGCTGCTTTATTTTAAGGATGCGCCTCGGAAAATGTTTCTCCCCTCACTGGTGAACGACACAGAGAAGGCACTGGGTAATTAATATACGGTGCTACTGCTGTGTGCATAAGTGGCAGTGCAGAGGAGGGCAGCAGTCTCCATTATAGCCACTGCTGGCACAACCTGGACACGTCTCATATTTCTCCCTGACCTGCCCTCTCCATGACAACGTACAGTAAGCTGCACACTATGGCACCACTATGACATCAGCAACAGGACGCAGACAGTGTGGCTCTGAGTGTCATCGGCACGGAGAACATGTTCCAGAGCACATGGACTCGTTGGATCTCTAACAGTCAGTGATCTGGAAGCTACGGGCAGCAAATCCCTTCCTGGGAGGTTACTGCTCAGATACAACAGTCAGAGGATCTCATATTTAGACCGGTGCAGCAGAGAGCTATGTGAAGCTGCCATGTCAAACACATACAACAGCTATTTCTGGCTGCCATTAACTCCCAAACACAGCTGCTCCTATTGATACCCAATCTGTGTATGTACAGTATGGCACGCAGTAGACAGAGCACTAATCAAACTTTGACATTCAAAGTGACAAACTGGAATAACACAGACAATGTAATAACTGCTGTGGAGAATTTGCTGACAATATTTCCAGTGATGATTATATTCCCTATACAACATTTGACCAACAATTGGAATCAATGCAAACACATTAAGTTGGAAGTGAGGGTGCTTTGTTCCTCGCTGGTTGGAGTCTGTCAATGCCTAATCCTGGGATTGTAATGTTGCCTTCTGTAACAGTTTATTTTCCTGCACCTGTAATGAAGGAACAGAGTGCATCTGTCAACGTGAGCTCATAAGAAAGCATTACAAACTGTTAAAAACATCACCGCTACCGTGCACATGGTCTACGTGCTGCAGGCACAGCCATTGTTATTGCTGTCACCTGGAACTGTTAGGCTCTCAGCTCTCTCCATTCATTAGTCCTCATGTGGAGCATCATGGAGTCTGCAAACACTGCCTGGAGCAACAGTTCCCCCTACTGCACAAGAAGAGTGAGTTTCTTTACTCCTGCCTGCTACATTAGAGAGGAGGAGCTGACTCATAATCCATTCATACATACTCAAACAGACTGGAAATGCAATTAAAATAATGACATTAAATTACAAACACATAATCAATGGCATTAATGTTCTACTGCAGATGCAGAGCAGGTTTTGTTTTGCATAAAAGCAGAAGATTAGCAGTGTCATCCTGAAATCAAACAGCGCCGTGCCCTTATGTCAAGGCCTGTTTCACGTAGTTTACTTTATGATGGCGTGCTTTCTGAGCAGGCAGTACTGCTGTGGTATCCTTTGGTGACCCCTCAGCTTTCTCCAGGCCGCAGGGAACAGAGTATGTAGCCAGCAGCTCAGTGTTTATTTATAGGAGAAGCAGGCCAGCGGTGCACTGTGGACAAGGTCTGAACCTGTTCCTACCCCCAACAGACCACAGCTCCGGCTTGACCTCCAACACAGTCTGGTATTTTTCCTCTTCTGCCTCCCCAAAGGACAGATTAACAACGAGTCACTTCTTCTGGATGCACACTCAGGGCCAGACGTCTCCTTTTCCACCACATGGCAAAATTGCAGGAGCGCTGCAGAAAAGGCAGCAGCTCAAGCAAATGAGATGATGGAAAATGGAACACTGGCTACCATTTAGACTTCACTCGACATTTCTAGGCCGCTGTTCAATTTTCATTTTCATTCCGAATGTAGAAAAACTATTTTCCCCTGCTCTTGTTTCCTGGCAACCTCGGGACCCCGGTTGCTCTGGCCAGAGCCCTTAGAAAAACAGCTGCAGACGGGGATAAAAATAATTAGAGCTCAATTGGCCTTCCAAGAGGCACTCTCAACTTACTCCCCTACCAGCTGCTCCACTTTTGCTTCTCTGCACACACAATAAAGCCATTCACAATAGACATCATGGCTCAATGTTCACACCGAATCACCAAGGTAGGTGGAAATAGAAATACCAGACTCTCATGATAGCAATTCAATCTTGCTCTGGCAGTCTTTGATTAAGTAGGATCAAGAGCTCATTGACTCTTGTGCACTTTAAAATAGCATACCCTAGATGTACGACTCGCTAGCAATTCAGCCTGATTATATTGCATTACCTTCCTCCATGTTCCTTAGCATCTTTATTTTGGTATCATTTTTTTAATCCCTAAGGAACATTTGTCCTTCATTCAAAATGACTGCACAGATAAAAACAGCACATACTCCATGTACACACATCTTAAATGCTTTAAGTTTTCCTGTGCATTGCTACTGCCATCTACTGGCAAATCGAAACAAACTCTGACACAAGGTGGGTTTTCATGATTTTTTATTTTTGGATTTTAACACAAAAATACATCCAGTTATGAAATATGGGAATATAAAAGTAACATTTAACTGACACTGCAAAAAAAAAAGTTCTGTTTAGTGTAGGCAGCCCTAGATTTCACATGTATACTAACACAGAAATATGTACCAAATCATTTACATACTTTAGTGCATAATATCAAAAACCCCAAATCGTAACGCTTCATTACTTTTGAGGGAATTAAATAAACTGATACCTGGAAAATGTCTGATAGGAACATGATTAGAAAGATGGAATGTGTTTTAACATTTCCCAAAAATGTACCCTTGAGGAAGTTCTTCATCCTCCAAGTGTCATGACGGGGACAGCCTCTCTCCTCACGCACAACTGTAGTCACACTTATCAGACATCATCTGAAATCCCTTGACGGAATAGTGACACTATCACACACACATTCACTCGACATCATCTTCTGTTAAAGACTGAGAGCTGATGATTCGCTGAAAAACAAGAAAAACGCGTGTAAAACTTTCTCGTATTACACTGAAAATGACCCACAGGTTATTTGCAACATTGCTATTTCTGTCTTAGAGGTGAAATAACCAAGAGCTACTGACACATGGCTCTCAGCTTTGGATGATTCTAAGATTGATCTTGCACCCTTTCTTGTCCCAGAGAATCACAAAAGACAACTGGGGGGTTTACTAAGGATGCTGCAAGGAAGATCTTCGATGGGAAGATGCAGGGAATCCTCACCTGGCTGATGGTGGGCAGTTTGGTGAGCAGCATTTGGAAGACTGGAGGCGGCAGCGTCTGCTCGAGTACCTGAAGCAACTGCCGAGGTTGACCGCATACTGCAAGCGCATTGGTCAGGTGGTCGACACCTTTCTCAAATTCACCTGGGTTAGGATTTTAAAAAGAAATGTGGAAATTAGAAAGTAGGTCAGCATGATTAGAAAAGAGATGGGGGTTGGTTAAAAACAATTTAGTATTTCACTACATGTGCTTAAGTACACAGTCATTAGGGCCTATGATGTAATGCTACTGAGTGAGTTTTACAGCAGTGCTTTCTGTGGCATGTCCTGCACATATTTTACATAGCTTACATAGTATGAACAAACAATGTACAGACATGTTGCTTACCTTGTGACAGATACTCCTCTCCCTGTTGGATTTCATCCAGGAAGAATTTCTGAACTGCTTCTGCATCTTTCAAATCAGGCAGCTACAAAGTAAAAGGACAATGAGTCACAATTCTCATACGGTCCTATAAAAATTTAAAAAAACATCTTCAGTGAATGCTTTGACATTTGCCCTACCTTTGCCACTCCAGACTTCTTGGTAGAAACATTTTGTTTTCTTCTACCTGCAAAACAGACGAGGCTTTACACTGCTGGTATGTTTGCTTCGCTCTTTTACAACAAAGGAGACAGACATTAAGCTGCATGTTTCAAACACTAATTATTTATTCTGGAACGTAGCCGAGTACAATTAATCTAGAGTAAATGTTACGACTCTCCACGTTGTACGTAAAGAAGCTGTTTCTTGAAAGGCTTTTTGAAATCGTGTCCATGCGGGTTCACATGGAACATAACGTGCTGCGGCTGCTATGACTTGAGCTAACTTCCTCTGTTTACTCAAACACTTACGTTCACGTAGCTTTTCTTTGAAGCGAGGGTCACTCCGTCGCTTTCTGTCGAAATAAATACAGTATGCGATGAAAAGAGCTCCACAAACACCCACTAATACCGCGCTCATCCTACCGCTCAACATACCTGAAACTTAATAGGAACTGCACGCAGCACACTAGCTAGCTAGCAGCTAGCCCGCTGCTAAGGAAGTACGAAGAGGAAATACGTAAATGATGACGTAAGCGCAATGTCGACAGCCCAACTCTCGTCCGTATTGGCTTATGTCATGATTATTGTACTTTTTGACGGCTAAATATGACCAAATACAGTTGGAGGCAAAATTATTCAACTTCAATTGTTCATTAGATTTATTGGCAAAAATATATTATTTAACAGCTGTTTGTAATAATCAAATCAAACAAGAACCATTTAAATAGATCAATGCAACAGATTTTGTCCACATTCAACACAAAATGCTGCTTTTCCTGACAACTGCAGTCTCAAAGTAATTGAACCCCCTGAGTGTCACATTTACATTTAAGAGACACATTTACAAATCAAAACAATGTTGTTCAAACACTTTTGTTCTGTTAAGGCCTACATTTATAATAGCTCCATAGGCAAGCTCCAAGACGTTCACCACTGCTGACCCAAAAGCACAAGAAAAGTCAGCTCCAGTAGCTCCAAACCATCTAGATAAGACACAGACATTTTGGGATACTGTTCTGTGGAGCGATGCAACAAAACTAACTTTTGGGGCCCATGGATCAGCGGTATGTCTGGAGGAGGCAGAATGAAGCCTATGCTGAAAAGAACACCCTACTTACAGTGAAGCATGGCGGTGGCAGTGATGCTCTGGGGCTGCTTTGCTTCCTCGGTCACTGGAAACCTGCAGCGTGTAGAGGGTAAGATGGATTCCATTACGTATCAGGAAATCCTAGAAGAAAACCTCTCACCATCTGTGAGGAAGATGAAGCTTGGGCATCATTGGTTCCATGAGGACAATGATCCCAAAAATACCTTTAAGTCCACCAAGGCTTGGTTTCAGAATAAGTCCTGGATCATTCTTGAGTGGCCGCTACAGTCGCCTGACTTGAATCCCATAGAGAATTGCTGATGAGATTTGAAGAATGTTGTTGCAACATGTAAACCCAGGACTATTCCAGAACTGGAGGCCTTTGTCCATGAGGAATGGGCTAAGATTCCTCAAGAACGCTGGCACAAGCTGGTGTCTGGCTATACATCCTACAGACACTTATTATTAAGGGGATGAATTATTTTCAGACTGCAGTGTAAAAGTAGCATTTTGTGTTATATTTGGGAAAACACTTTTAATATCTGTTGTATTGAGCTATTTAAACTGTTCTTGTGTGATTTGGTTATTTCAAACAGCTGACATAGACCTAATATACAATAGAGGTTGACAAATTTTGCTTCCTAGAGTAAATTCTTTAGTTCAAGGCTGAATTACAAACTGGGCCAAGTGGAAAAGTTAATTGTGTTAGAACTGGATTTGTAATACTTGTAATGATAACTTTTTTGTTAGGATAGAAATATTACCAAACAGAGAAGATAACCAATGTATGACCAAAGAGGGGATAGGTCATGCAATAAATAAATTTTAAAAAGTAATGTAATTGAAAAATGTAAAAATGCTGTTACAAGTCAATAAGTGTATGTTTCATATGTCAAAACCATCTAAAAAATAACTACTTCCGTTCACTTTACTATAAATGCATTTTTTTCAAAAATTCCCTCTGGAATGAAGTGAAGTCAATCAAACTTATCAGATAGCAGGAGACACTGAATACTTCACAAACTATGGCATTTATTTCAAACAGAGGCTTCTGCTTTGCTTACATTTTTACAATAAATTACACAGTGACCATCATCAGATGAGCCTAATAAATACATTTGAGCAGTTTGTCAATAAGCTTCATTACTGCCTTTTTACCTATGATCCAGACCATGTCCCATATACAGGTTCATTCAGCTTGAGCGTCAGGCCATGTACAGGTTGGAAAATAATTCAGCTGCATCCAAAACCACCATTCTTCCTTAACAAGCACAAGCCATAGAAGAATAAAACAGTGAGAACTAAAGCAAAATATGGGAAAGAAAAAAAGAAAGAAAACAAAACTATTGAAACAAATGAAAGAGGAAAAACAAAACGTAAAGGAACTCAAATAAATATGTTCCTACAAGAAAACAAGGAAGAGGACAAAAGGAGCAGAACAAACATGCTGGAACCCTCAGTATTTACATTCAAACTACAGCTAAAACCGTAAAACTGTCTGTACAGAAAAGTACATGTTATTAACAGTGCAAGATATTAAATAGTTTGACTCAAAACACTTCTCAATATACAAATGTATAACAAAACCATACAATTACATACAAGTGCCAAACAAAAATGTAACTTCAGGTTATCATACAGTAGGGGACCTTTACAAAGAAAACACTGGAGATGTCTTTAGAAATGTATACACATACGTCACTGTATAATATAAATGCACATTTACAATATCTTTACCTTTAATCTGCTCATGTTACAGGAAACAGAACCAAACATCTCAGGTAGGGGTGAGTGTGAGAAGAAGCTGGCATGTTATTATTGATTGTGGGAAAAAGAAGAAAAAAGTATGTGTTGCCTGGTGTAATGAAGCCAAACTAAACTTCATTAAATAACTTCATGTTTGAAACACTGCAAATTCAGCAGTTCATGCTGTGAATACTTATGGCTGCCTTCAAGTTAAGATGATCCAGTTGCAGATGTGCATCGATGGGTCTGTGGAATTAAACGGGTAATGAAACAATAAAATAATGAGTAGAAAGCTGATTAAAAGAAGTAATGAACCACTGGATTCACCACCTCCCTCTTTGCACATTTTATACTGCTTAACAGTTATACCCAAGCTGGATAAGTATTCAGTAGTCGATTACAGGTGATCCATTATAAGCATTCTGTTATTACAATTATACTTAAAAATGACCATATGCCAATTAAAACCATCATTCTCTGTCAGACTCAGCCCTTCACTGCCTGCTCACTCACACAGCATTATTTGTCTTTTTTAAGGGGCACACTATTCCAGCTGACCCTCTGAAGAGGATCAGGAAAACAAGTACTGCCCCATGGAAAAGAACAAAAAGGCACTACAGTATCATTCCATATTCGTTCACTGAGGTTGTCAGTGGACGTACGATGGTCTGAAACCCAACCCATCCACACCCCCATAACTCATTGCAAACGGAGGTTTAACCACCTGAAGGCCTTCTTGATGAGGGCGACAGGGAAATGTGGCAAAGTTACATTTCCAACACCCTTAATGCCAATGTGGCAGTGATCCTCTGAGTTTCTCATGATAACACAGCTCATGATGAGCTATGAGGACAGAGGGCCCTACTCTGGAAATCATCCCTTACCAATACAATTTTATCAATTGAAAACAATTATTGCTTGCAAAAACAATTCATATAAATGTTCAATTAAGGGGCACGCAAAAAGACAATTTTGTATTTTTTTTTGTTTTTTTGACAAAATTCAACCCCCTACACAATCTTCATAAAAGTGCACTTAAGTGCCATTAGCTTGCCAAGAAAACAGTTGTCAATAAAAAATAGTGCTTGTTTCTTGTTTTTGTTTTTTTGTCTCTGGTCTAGTTTTTGTGCCCCAGTAGTTACTATAACGACTTGTCCGTCCTGTTGGGAGGAAAAGGGGGTGGTGTCCCCGGGGTGCTGGTTAAGTGCTTCGTGCAGTGTTTTTTCGCTGGTTCGTCCTGTCACCTGCACTCCACTGATACCCCAGAGTTCTGAGAAGAGGAGGATGAGGATGACACTGGAGGGTCGGCCAGTGTCAGCATGACTGCCGCAGTCAGTGAGCTCGACGATGGTGAGGACGAGGAGGAGGATGAAGAGGATGCAGCCACCGTGCCTGCAGAACAGAGACAGGATTTGGTTACGGTCAGTGTTGTGGCCTGTAGGTGGAAACACCCGAACTGAGACTTCTCTTTAAGAAGTACTTTTTAATGAATATTTATGCCCCGTATTTCTTTTTATTTATTACCCATAACACAAGTTACCTCAAAAAGGCTAACATCAGACTAATTGTCCGAAAAAAATCACAGTAATATTAGATATTTCTCCATGTATATATAAATAAATACAACAAATACCTGAAATTACAAATAACTCTGTGCACAAGCTATCTTTTAAAATATATTCCACTCTCGTCTATTTTTTGTCTACAATATTGCATGATGATTTAGGCACAGTTAGTGTTTAATGATGTCAGTGTCGCTCATCTTAACAAAGGTCTTTGACGAACATTTGTCATCATAGTTTTCATTAACGACATTAAGACTAGGTGCAACAAGATTTAGTTAATTACAAGTTTGAAATTAGCCATAAATTACTAAGTATTTAGAAAAGACTGGATATGGATCCTGGAAATCAGTGACTCACTTTCCCGTTCTTTCTTCTTCATGCGTTTTCGTCGCCTGTCGATTGAGGCCACCTCAGACTTGAGGGAGAGGTAGTGGTTCCTGATGTCCTGCAGTTTCTCCTGAAGAAACGAAATCCTCTCAAGACTGTTCATCTTTTCCAGGTCAGCTAGAGGACCATAAATAATGCATTTTAGAATCAACTGGGAATAAATAGACATTTTATAAGCATTAACATTCAAAAAAGTCAAGTTTAATTAATGATTACTGATCAGTTCACCCCCCGGTATGACAAATTACTAGGCAAACAATAACACATTTATTGAATGTGTGACACTAACACATCTGGAAGCTCCACTTATAGACACGTGGCGATCTTCCGTGGTTGTCTCTGTGCTGGGTGTGGTCGGCATCACCCTGTTTGTGGTACTTATGGCTCGTAGGGGGAGATCGTCCATGACACTTGGGCGAAGTGGCAGCCTTTACTTCTGATGTGCTGTTCTTAGAGGCAGTTGATTTGGTCGTGCCCTCAACAACAGACTGATCTTCACTGTCACTGCTGTTGGCTGGAAGGGATTTAAAATGGCAGAGTTAAAATGGAAAGAAAATACACAACCCAAAATCTGTTATTTAAAGTAATGAAACCAGTAATTCCAAAAAAATTCTGACATTTGAATGGGGAAGGCTAACAGGGTATCAGCAATTCAATCTACAGTGCTCCTTACCCGTTTTCCTATTCTTTTTGGGAGGCACACCAAGGCTCTTGCGGTTTGGCTTGTGTTTCTTTGAGGTTCCACCTGTCAGTGATTCTTTCTGCCGCTTCTGACTCACAGAAGCTACAAGGAAAATGCAAGAAGTGGGGGAACAGGCAGACGTTGAAATGAAATGTCAGTGTATTTCTCTAGTATTCATTCAGTATTTTTAATGAAGTAAAAGATACACGAGATCTGGAGTGATTGACGCTGGCTATATTTGTACCTTTGGACTTCTGCTCACTCTCCTGTTGGCAGCTGCAGCTCAGCTCTAAGCTGCAGCTGCTGCTGCTGTTGCAGGAGAGGCTGACATCAAACACCTTTAAGGGGGAACCTGCCCCCTCATCCGGTGGAAGGTCTTGCAGCTCCCCTCCAAGACTTTCCACTTCCACCGTGCTGCTGTCTGTCTCACTGCGCCCACCTGCCACTTCCTCCTGTATGGGTCCTGGAGGAAGAGGGTTAGAAAGACAAAGCCGGGGCTCTGAAGGCAAGGCAGGGGTTATAGATGGTGGAGGGGAGGAAGGCTGTGCCTGACTCGAGTCCTCCACAGCACTGCCCCCTCCTGAATGGGACTCTGGCGTTGTTGGTGGCGTGTTGAGTACAGAGTTACTGCCACTGCTTGGAAACTCTTGTAGTTTATCATTCTCCATTTGCTCCTCTGAGGCCTCATCCTCGGGTCCAGCATCCTGTTCGACACTCTGCTCCTCCAAACAAGAGGCTACAGGTGGAGGGGGAGAATTGGCAGCCTCTGTATCTGAGTCAGAGAACAATTCCTTGAGTGTCTTCTTTGGCCACTGGGCCTGGATGCTGGACCACACATCCTTTTGGCCTTTAGTGCGGACAGCTGGCCTTTCCTCTGCGTTCCCAGACATTTTGGCCCTCTTCTCCGGAATCTCCCAGAACCCAGATTGTCTGCCAGTTTTGGTCTTCTCCTTCAATCCGTTGTACTTCTTGGAAGGGGTACCTTTTGTTTTTGGCCGGCTTCGCTCCATTTCCTCCGCCTGCGACTCGGCCAGTGCTGTACTTTCATCATCTGAACTGCTGCTTGATGACGCTCTTCTCTCCTCACTGGGACCAGCCACTCTTTCCTCCAGCTTCCTAGGAGAGCCTCCAGGTAACCAGTCAGCACTCCTGGTGTTTCTGGTCTTAGCTTTGGATTGGTCTTTCAGGGTCTTCTCTGCTGCACTGTCAGGTTTCCTCTTCCTGGTGCTTGCCTCTCCCTCTGGCTCTGGTTGGATTCTGCGCTTCCCGACGTCTGCACTTTCTATACTGGCTAAACCCTGGTTCTTTCCTGAGACTGGAGAAGGTTTGGATCCTTCAGGAGGAGCTCCACTCTCCCAGCGTTCAGATGTTTGGGTGGGCTCTGACGCGGCCTTTCTGGGGCTGCCTCTGCAACCTGGGTGATCCTGTTCATTATGCCCTCCCTCCTCATCCTCATGCTCACTTTCATCTGTGGACATCTCAGAGGCTGAGGCAGACAAGACAGATCTTCAGTTAGTTTCAGCAGGATATCAACAAGCATAAACACACCACTTCAGAGTAGGTCCTGATCTGCTGTAAGTATGCATGAGGACTACAGGCTAATGAGTGTTGCTACCTTGCAGGCCATTGAGGATAGAAGTAATTTCTATAGACTTGACTGGAGACTGCTGAGTCCCTTTGTCCTCACCCTCGTCCATCTTGGAAAAGACATCCTGACTCAGGCCACATTTGGAGCGTGGGACACGGTCAGTGTTGGATGAAGGGCCGAGGACCTCTCTGTCATTGAGCCTCTCCAACCGGTCTCGTTCCCTCTCAGCTTTGTTCTGTCAGAATTTAACATAGTCAACGACTCACTTCATGATATCACACCATGTTTTAGGTTGTTAAGTTACCACTCTGCAAACCCGTACCTTTATTTTTTTGCGGTGCTTTATTTTTGGTACGTTCTTATTGGCGGGGCGCACAATCTTGTCTGCTTTGATCCATTCATCATATCTAAAAATCAAGTAGAAAGACAAGAGAGAATTTTATAAAACAGATCTTTAAAAGGAGCTACGTGATATCCACTCACACCACCCACCACACAGACACCTCTACTGGCCGACCCCAACATGTTGCTGTGACACAATAAGCCTCAACAGCAAAGGAAGGAATCCCATGGTATTATGTGGAAAAAGACAAACCTTTACGATGAAGAAAGAAACAATATTAACACCGACCACCACACAAATCATGTTCAACAAAGTCCCAACAGTACCAAGGGTGCTACTTGGGTCGAATGAGGAAAATGAAAGGTTTCACAACATTGCACACAACAGACACAATGCAGAGAACATCCCACTGTCTTTCATAGTGCTAGAGTGCTAGAGGACCACACAACAATATTGAGACAATGAAATGCTGATTACGCTAGTTAACCACTGTGTCATGGTACCCTAACACTCTACTTAACACTACATTAACCCTGACCCACTGGGGAGGGGGGAGAGGGTTGAGAGGTAGAGGTGAGTGTAGCAGCATTTTGGTTGGCCTTTCAGAGATCCAAAGGACTCACGTTAAAATATCGTATTGTGTTTAACCAAAACCACTGTTTGGGTAGAATTGGTTCAAATTCAAGCCTGTCTGTGGATTTTGTAGTGAGACAGACATCTGGGGGACAGACAGACAGGGGAATCAGACAAAACTGAGTGAGGGAAGCTGAGGAGCAATCCACATCAACCCACTACTCAATTCTGTTTCTGCCACTAGACGACCCAGAGTCCACCATAATCAGAGTACTGACCATGGGACTAGATCAGATGAAGCAGAATTGGGAGAAAGGGATGTATCTGTTACTGTTGCGGGGATACCCCAGTAGCGGTGATCCCATGATTGAATTGAGGGTTAAGAGATGTCTTTTTTTTTTTAGGGTGAATATAGACGTTAGGTGATTTCTCCCCAAGTCCTGTCTTACCTGACGTTCCAGCCACAGTAGTGCACCAGGTAGAGCACCTCTCCCCCCTCCACGTCTGCCTCTTTCACAGTG
Organism: Chaunax sp. Z400; assembly: GCA_037577475.1. Lineage (NCBI taxonomy): Eukaryota > Metazoa > Chordata > Actinopteri > Lophiiformes > Chaunacidae > Chaunax > Chaunax sp. Z400. The sequence continues at coordinate 7,382,484 of CM075193.1, forward strand.
GCCTCGTACGTCTTCAGACTGCGGCCTCGCCCATACCTCACCTGCACCTTCATCCCCGGGGGGTAACACTCAAACTCCTCCCCTTCCTCCCCCTCCTGACTGCTGTCATCCCTGCAAGAAAAACAGTTCAGCACTTCCTGGCCCTAGACTGCTCAATTGAACACCACAGAACCCGACCCGCCCAACTCACAACCTGCTGCTAAAAAGCCAGTTTTCTGATTTGCTTCACCCTCGCCTTCCCTGTCCCATTACAACACTAGGCCCTTCCCTATTGAGGGACATGAACTTCCCATTTTAGTCCTGCCTTAACTCTACTCCAGTAAGACCTACAGCAAATTGCAGTATTAACAACTGAATCATTTACAGTAAGCCAGTCAAAGAACAGTACATGTTTCAGTAAATAAAACATCATTCTTTCATGGCAAAAATCAATCATCTTGCATGGGAAATAACACTACTGTTAGGCTATCTAACCGTATATCCACACAACAGCACACTTGGGATTCTCATTCACACGCTGTAAGAAACAAAGCAGCCACAAGGAGGAGCTAGTGGGAAAAAGTCAGGAGATGTCAAAGCTACACGGGTGGTGCGGGAGTGCCAGTAAGTGGTTTAGGCGCAGGGGCCACAGAGGCCACAGGGGCAGGTTAGCACAGCAAAGCACAACTTAGCAGGCAGCGCAGCAACTTATAGCGAGACTACAGAGTTGAAAGGAAGCGCCGCTAACAAATCCAATTTGGTCCACTGTCACATAGAGCTGCCACAACGCAGTACTCCACACAACACCTCTTTAACGTAACTGCTCAGAGCATGTGCTTTCTGCTGACAGCTAACTAACAATGAAGATGATGCACTTGTTTGTGCAGCAGACCAAGTGAGACAATTGAAGATGCTGTTAGCACCTTAAAACTGGGGGATACGAAACACTCAGCACACAACCATAATCTCATACTTATGGTCATGTAACACAAACAAGCACATATTAGTTTTCGATCACAGAGATATAACACATTTCGAGCTGCAACAATTAGTCAAATAATCCGCTTGTAAAGTAATAGAAAATAACCTGCAACTATTTCAACAATTTATTAACAGTTTAAGCCTTTCTTTTAAAAAACAAAAAACACGTGAATATGTGTTGTTTTTCTCGTTCGTACATTTAAGTCATGGGAATATTTTGGGGCTGTTGGTTGGACCAAAAAATACATCTGATGACATCACACATTTTTCACTGTTATATGATATTCTATAGAGCAAACGATTAATCAAAAAATAGCCAGCAGACTAAGCAATAATGCAAATAATTATGTGTTGCAGTCTTCAAAAGCATCATTTCTGTCTGGATGTTTAATTTCATCAATATCTACAAAATTCAACTTCAGTCAGTGAGCATTATTATGTACTGAAAAAGTCAGTCCGGGTGAGCTGCACACTTACAATAGAGCGGATGAGTCCGTTTCATCAGGAAAAAAATAAAAATATATACAGTATATATGAAAGGTTCGCCTCTTTATAATTAATCACTCTTATTAATATAATTTATAACAACTTTCTTCACATGGTCTCTGCTGCTAGTGAAAATCTGACACACACACGCACACGCACACGCACACACACACGCACACACACACGCACACACACACATGCAAGGTCTCATCCACATTACAGGTTCCAAAGACTGAACAGGATTTGATATCATCAGCATATCTCCAATCAGATCACCTTCATGCTGTCTGCTGTGTGAATCTGTAAAGTCTACCACAACACTACCACAAAAGCCACTGCGAGGACCACTGATCCTGACGACAAACCCAAAACATCAGAACTGATCCTGATCCTGACAAACCCAAAAGATCAGAACCTCCCAATTGACACAAAGTCCACATTTCCACATCATTGTGATCATACCCGATGCCACTGGTATTAAACACTACAGAGAGAGACCACGATCAGAACATCCTGAGGTGATCGCACACATAAAAAACAGAAGAACACAATGTATCAGGACTGTTTTGTTTTCCAGCCTGTCCCCAGTAGCCCAAACAACCTTAACACAAGTGTCAAACCAAAACAACAGGGGAAAAGGCATCTAAATGACACCAAAGCATTCAACTACCCAAAGCAAACATTTCTCAATACTGAAAGTCACTTTTCAGCTCTGAAAGATTACTGCCGCTGAAGCACCATCTTGCTTCTAAGTGTGCGAATGCATCATTGACAACACACAAACACATGGAACATTTAATAAAGCCAAACATTGAAAAGGCAAAAAATGAGACAAACATAGAGAAAGAGAGAAAGACAGAGAGACAGACAGAGAGAGAGAGAGAGAGAGAATGGGACAGAGAGACTGAGATAAGAGATCATGAAAGGGCAGAAATTGAAACGAGTGCAGCCATGTTGTTTGCGCTTAGTAAGTGAGGCTGGCCGCAGTGAAACACTCCCAGCCAGAGAGAGAGAAAGAGAGAGAGCATAGCATGACGCGCCAGGTGAAAGGTAGCTTTCAGGCTTCTGTGTTGATGTCTCTGCCAGCTGATGCCGACTAAGCCACGAGGAATAATAATAGCACAGAGGGCAGTGGGTAAGAGTTTAGTTTGGAGGCAGAGATAGGAGAGCTTTGCCCTCTCTAGTTAGCAGCTACAGGTGGATTGTGGGTATACTGGGAATTAGTGTCATTAAGGTCAGAAGGGTCATCTGGTCTTTTAAGTTTTCACTACAACCAAGGACAGTGAATGCCTCAGGACTGTTTGTCCGGGCAGACTTATGAATTAAAATCAGGTTGGATATTAAGAGTCTCACCATGCAGGAGGCCTGCATGAAGCTTGTGTTTGTGCCATGAGGTTTTTTGTAACCACCCTGGTGGAGGGACCATCTATTCAGACCACCTACCCAGAGTTGTCTTTGCTTTCCTGCTCCTCGTCGCACTCCTGCTTCAAACTATCCGCTCGGAGGCGAGCCGTGGTTGAGCCTTCATCTGCATCTACCCTGAAGGGACCGTCACCGTCACCATCACCGTCACCGTCACCGTCATCGTCATCGTCGTTTTCGCTCTCCTTTCGCTCAGCTTTTGATGGTTCACTCTCCGTTTTGTTTCGGGTCAAATCAGGTTTCTCTTCCTGTGAGAGAAGGATGCTTTCATTATAATGAGGAGAAGTTATGGATAAATACATAACCTGAGAAAAAAGGACAAAGATTTAAATCAATCAGTATTTAGGAGAATTCACCTTGCAGACTACCGACTGTGCACCACTTGGTTCTCCATCCGGTAGAGCTTTCTGCTCTTCAGAGGTGGAGGATGTTGCAGCTGTTCCTGCTGAATCCCCCTCAGACTTAACCTCCCCCTTGGGACCCTGCTTCAAAGGGAGGTCCATCCTGAAGGTGATGGCGGTGGAGGTGCAGTACTCCTCAAATCCATACAAGTACCTGAATGATAAAATATTTCTTATCAAATATCCAGAATAGTCTCATTCTAGTCCTCCTCTCAAAGATGTGCATGCTCCTTCACATTTGGCACTGCTAAAAGCTAATCCTGCAAAGGTAGAAGATTCATTTACTCTTGAGGAGAAAGGAGGCCGTACAAATACAGACATCTAGACTAGGAACTGCATGTCAGCAGCTGAGGAGGCAGCATCCTTACGTACTTGCGGTAAGCACATTTGACGTTGTAGCCAGCAGCTGAGTTGAGTACAGGGATCCCCAGATCCTGATAGACTTGTTTCCACACGGAGCCGCTTTCAATCTGCTCAAACAAGGACACAGAGGAATACGCACTCAGAATCAGTCAACATCAAGTGTGACAAGTGTGACCAGAGTCAACCTCCGCTAAGAAGAGTCACTCTAAAGGTGACACTCACATTGTCAAAGCCTCCCAGTTTGTGCACCAGCCTGTAGAGCTTGAACAGGTTCAGGTTCCTGTAGCCCAGAACAGGCCGTTTGTTGATGGGAGTTCCTGAAAAGGAACAGAACAAATTACTCCAATTACAAGCATTAAAAACTTCAGTAAAAGTATGTAAGTATTATTAGCATAATCTATCAAAAGAAAAAGTTTCCTTATTGCTGAGAAATGCCCCCTGTGGGTGTTCTACTCATTTAATATTGGGTGTTTAATACTGATATTCTACTATGTAATTACATTTTACTGTTGTAGTTAATAGAGGTGGAGCCAATTTGGACAGTGCATCATATTTTATAGGAAGATCAAATGATTTTATGTAAAATCTTAAAAAATAACTGGGAACTAAAGCTGTCAAATAAATGTGATGGAGTAAAAAAAAAGCACAATAACGAACTCTGAATTGTAGTTGAGTAAAATTGAATGGAGTTAATTCAAATTTAAAAGTACCTCAAATTTGTGTTCAAGTACTTTGACCTATGTTTCATGTTTTAAAAAGGATAATCAAAGCTGTGATGGCATTATATATGGACACTGAACCTTAAAAGAAGCCCTATAGAGAAACCCTTTAAACATCAGTCTTGTGTGCACACTGGGTTCACACCTCTGTCCTCCATGAACTTGTACAGCTGCTGCAGAAAGTTGTCCCGCTCCTCTGGAAACGGCTCCACTTCCTCCTGTGAACAGGAAACAAGACAGTCTGAGGATCTTTTTTTTCAGCTTTGAAGTTGTGGGAATGAAGAAAATGTGCAAGGCTCTGCCTCTACCTCCTCCTCCTCGCCGCTGGCGTTTTCTTCCTGTTCTTCGTCTTCATCCTCATCGTCATCCTCGCTGCTTGAACTATCTTCTTTCACTTCTGTCTTCCAGGTGCTGGGCACGACAAATCGCTGCTGGAACTCCAAGGCTGCGTCCAATGCTGTCAAACACACACAGAGAGTAAGAATGCGTATTAACCACATCCAATAAGAGGTGCCGTTTATTCCCTGCTGCTCTAATCGAACAATAACCCCCAAGGTTCATGGGGTTTCAGGGGGTCCCCGGCAAAACAGTGAATCATTTATTTAGCATTTGCAAATTTCATTTAAAAGTAACACAGACAGAATATATTGTATGACCTTTTTGGTAAAAGGTTTCATACACTTTCTGTAATAAAACATCTAAAAGCAAAAAGATAATCAGACGGTGTACCCAGGGTCAAAATCTTATCGAGATGGGAGATCATGGTCTAATTTGTCTGAGTTTAGGGATCTTTGGCGTGAAAAAAATTGTGAACCACAATTTTTTTCACGCCAAAGATCCAAAACTGATATCGCTCAGTGGTTCACTGAGCGATATCAGTTAGAACTTTCATGCTGAATAAAAAAACGAGGCAAGACACAAACAGCTGTTTCAATTGGGTTGCTATTTATAACTCACACATGAAAGGAGAAAACAAGAACAAGAAAACAAATAATCCATGGGTGGGCCTGGTAATGAAGCAATCCAACAGTGAATTTTACTGAATGAAACCAGTGCACCTTCAGGCAAAATACTAACCGACAATTAGTAATGGCTGTCAAAAAATGTTTCCTCAAGTGTTATTGCTTTCTTCCCACTACAAATAATATACTCATATACAAGAATAGGACAGTATTAAAAATCTTTTCTGATTGAACATGCAGAGGAGCAACAATGGAACACTTGAATGTGCCAGGAATATCTGCAGTGACACAGAACCACAGTTGTGAGTCAACCACCTGTGAATATCAATACAGAGCTGTTTCTACACTGTAATTCTGAAAGTGTCAGAGCTCTGCAGCAAGAAAATGGGGGCACTATAAAAAAGCCTGGTGAGGACTTCAAATAAAAATAGACTCGACAGTGAGAGGAGCTCCGCCACTGCATTCCACAAAAAAAAAAAAAACAACACAAAACTTCTCCCTCCCCAGTTTGTTTCCCTGCAACCTCCTCTGTGAGCATTTTCTGCCAAGTCTGTCAACACACAGACCGGCCCACAGATGTCAGGGACTGGGTGCGCGCTTTGCAGCATTTCTGCGAGATTCAACTCCGAGAGCTTTACTTCAAACTCACCTGGTTTGAGCCCTGCGTCGGCTTTTGGAGGACAAGCGCTGTTCATCTCGCGGACGTCCTTCCGCAGCACAGTGTAACTGTAAAACACAGCGACTCTTATTTATACGTGCACTGAAGGGAAGCAGTGTGGACAGAAGTGAGTGTTGCTACATCAAGGCTCAGCTCTACCAAATAAATGTGTGATCTTAAAAATGCAGGTAGCCCTTAACCATGAAGTCTTGTTCATTAACACACTGTCAGGGGGAATACTGCACTCTGAGTTGTTAGCTGTGCAACACCAAACTCAAATCCTGAGCAGACATGGGTGCATTTTCAGCCTACTTTCTTTGTCAAGACGGCAGCTGGACTATGTGGTGGCGATTTGGCGGATAGATGGATCAGTGTAGCTTGTAAGCTGAAAGCGTCAGAGGCTTGGCAAGTGTGCTGCTGAGCTGATCCAATCATTAGATTTGTCATGGAGTGAATTTAAGCTAATAGAAAATACCTTAGTTTAATGACATTTCCTATCGATAATCTTTTTTTAATCCGATGGGTTATGTTATTGGGATGGCACTACAATTTTCATTGAGACTAGTTATAAAAACCAACAGATCTAACCATGTAAAGCCATGCATATGTAGATTCTGACATACACAACTGTCCAAAGATGAGGTACTGTTTAAAAGTTTTATTTATGTTACACTTAGTCACATTCACAGACTTCCTTCGTCGGCGAAAACAGCTTCTGTTTCCATTGTTACTATGGTAACCAGTTCTGGGTATATAAGAATAACCCCTTCCTGAAAACTCCAATCTCCCGTCTAGTTATGAGCTTACTCCCTTAAAAAAATGTTCAAAGTCACTGTTTTCTAAAGCCACACTGAATGGTTATCACAAACAATACCAAACTCTGGAGTGAACACGCCGACCCCAGCGCTGCACGGAAGAGGTCACACGGCTTAAGGATGTGACCCCTCTTCAAAGAACAAATCCCACAGACAGCAGCAAGTAAGAATAACGCTGCAATAACAGATGGAAAGAGTCTGACATCAATGATGGAAAGCACAACACAAGTGGGGCATGTGTGTTGTGAAAGAGTGGGAAAGCTCAAATGTGCTGAAGGAAATGGTGCAGCATTGTAAGAACTGCAGCATTACTAACAAGAGGGTATATAGACTGTGCGAAAAGCATGTGAAAACTTCCATCATACTGCAAGATCGCTGCAGTGACTTTATGTGGTAAAGTCGTTCTCTCTAAGAAGATGCACTGACTTCCCTTTCTCTGTGATAGACTGTAATATAACATAGAGAAACGTGTCCATTATCTATATTATCTATTTATGTCCTGTAATGGTAAAGCCTAGCCTTTATGATGATCAAGATCGCTACCCAAAAATCTAATGGCTTGTTTCTTGGGCCCTACCCTAACCTCATCAAAAAATGTAATCCAAGTCTGTTCATAGCTTTTTGAGTAATCCTGCTAACAGACAGAAAAACAAACAAACCAACGCCAGCAACAACATTACCTCATGGGCATGGTAATAACACAACCCAGCACTGCCAGGAGAGCACAGAGACTTAATTCTTGTTGAGAGATTATATTTGACTAAAGCAACGAATAATTTATCTTCGACAATTTATTTGTTTGTGAACATGCACGGTTATTTAGTCAACTCTGACAGAGCTCCATCAAATACAAACATAATACAGAGATTTGCCCTGAATGGGAAGTTCAAACCACATTAGATTAAATATTAACGCGTAAAAGGTGAGAAAAGCGGCGTGATTAGTTGATTAACTAATTTACAGAAAATGAATCAAGAACAACTCAGAGAATTTGTCATGGAGTGAACGTCAACCACTTGTTAATAGCAGCTTCTTAAAAAGTGTTCAGTTTTCATTTAATTTGTATCAAATGATAATGAAAATTAGGTGATGACTCACAATTTCCCATCCTTGAAAGAGCGGACAAAGATGTTGTCCTTCTTCAGAGTCACGTCTTCATGGCAGTCCGGGGAGATGACCTTGTTACAAAGAAACAGGGGACAGTCAAGAGATCAGATGAGGTGGTACTCGACTTGTGTGCGTGAGAGAGAGAGAGACACAGTAAAGCTGAGGAGGCGGGGGGGGTGTCAGAGTACAGGTCCATGACTAAAGTCATTACAGCAAAAGGCCACATTGATGGATTACAAAATATGCTGCCTACGAAACAAAGACTAACGAGACAAGACTAACGAGCGAGTGTAGATGAAGAGCGGTGTGTGAGGGGTGTTTGGCCACATGAAGCATGAACTGCTGCTGCTGCTCACTGGAGTTAAGGAGCACAATAGTGGGAGTTGTTCCGATGCCAGAGTCTAACCTAAAAGGATGCCGTTATGGTAGATTTGATATCCAACAGGACTCTGTTCCTGCTCTCTCTATATAAACAGCACACACTGGAAGGGTGGATGCTTTTACTTCAACACTGTGGCTCATGTTTGCTCTGCTCCCTCTCTGACACATATCTTACACTGCAAAAGTAGATATAAAAGCACCCGTCTCGCACATGGAGACCTGTTTCCACTAACTTTTATTTCCCCAGGCCGCTTTAGAGCACACACATGTATCATCTCTTAAGTGAGACATCTACCAGTGAAATACTCCACCCCTCTGTCATGCAAAGTGTAAGCAATGACAGGCTACTATGATGTGCTTCTCCATGCTGCCAGAGGGAGGCGGCATGGAGTTCAACCTACAGCAAGCCAAGAACAACAAACCCTGGAGGTGGGGCCCTGTTGACACCATGGTTAAAGGGACAGCTTTCTCCACCCTCTCCCATTCTCCCTGTTCTACTTGTAACACTTACATAAACAAGCAAAGCCTGTCAGGATTGCATTGTGAACCAGCAGCGGTTGAGAGTTGAGAGTGGGTGGAACGAAACAGATTGGGGGGGGGGGGGGGACTGAAAACATCAAACCAGTGTTTGTGTTGCATTGTTGAACACATCAGGAAGAATGTCTTTCCCACCACAAGATAAGAATTGAGCTATTCTGCTTTCTGAAATTCATCAAACTAAACAAGTAGGGCGGATACTGCAAAAAGTTGGTCTTATGCATGCATAGAAACCAGCTAACTCGAACATCATGGTCGCTACATTCTACATTATAATCCTGCCTGAGGTTACACAAGCAGGCGTTTAGATGAAATGGCACAAGCTGTGAGAGTACTGGGGGACCGGCGGCGGTCGTCTCCGTCTGTTCAGTCGCTGGAGCTGAGAGGAAGGGAGACTATGAGCTCACCAAAGCAGGATACCACGTGGTCTTCTTTTTGTCCCCGGTGGCGACCCCCTCCACACAGACCACTTTCCCGAACAAATCTTCATTCTGCCGCTGATCGCTTTCCTCTTCCTCACTCGAGGATGAAGACAACTCTTCTTCTTGGCTGTGCGGGAAAAGGACAATGTCAAGTCAACACACCGCACCTCAGAGAGGTACAGTGAACATAAATACATTCCTTAACATCTTGTAATTTAAGTTCAACTTACACACAACTTAAGAGAGTGTGAACCTTCACCATGTGAATGTTGTTTAAAATGTAGGCCTGAAACAAGTCGATTTTGATGATTTAATAAATTCATTTTTAAAGTAGAAATGCCAACTATTCCCTAGTGGCAGTTTTTTAGTTGTGAGGATTTGTTGGATTTTTTTGTCTGATGTAATTTAAAAGGTCAGCTACCTCCACTAAGGAGGTTGTGTTTTTGCTCGCATTGATTTTTCTATCTGTAGGATTACTCAAAAAGCTATGAATGGATAATGTCTACAACACAAAAATGACATGATCACATCCTTATAAGATCTATGGGTTGCAGAAATTAAACATATTCCTCCTATTTCAGAATGATGTATGGATTTTGGTGATTTGCATCCATAGTCTCTGCATGTACACAAATTATGTTGTAAACAATATGTTCCCAGAAGATAACAAGATTTGATACAAGGAGTTCTGGCATTTAAAAGAGAACCATTTTACATCCACGCTATTTCTAAACCGGTTGGGAAAATTAAATAGCATGTGCTACTTTCTGCAACCCAATACTCTTTTCATTTAACTGCTGTTCATTTAGAAGACATTAAAACCAACCCACAGTGCAACAAAAGAACAACAACCCACGCACACTTTCTTCTCTTATCATTATGTAGTAGATAAAAACACGAGGCCTGCTCTGCTGGTGAGCTCACTTATTAGGATCAGTGTATTGGCGAGCTGTCTGACAGTCACCCTGATGCTCAGGATGACGCCCTGACTCCGACCAGCAGACAGGCAGCCATGTCACTGAGCGATCGTGGAAGCAGCACCAGCAGGCAAACAGATCCATCCTGCTTGTATGCCTCACTAGACCTGCTCTGAGCACCACTCTATGTACACAGACACACACATACACGAAACACACAAAGTGTCTGGCACGAATGAAGAGTAGTAAATCAGCCAGGCTGCTACTACTACTACATTAACAACAACAACTCCGCTGTGAATCAAATCTACTTAATGGAGGAGTGATTGTAATTCATGTAGGAGAGAGATTGCTTCTCAAATAATGACTACTGTAGCCGCAAATGTGTGACAGTTACCCTCACATTGGAGAACGCCAAGAAAGCCTCTTATGTCTGTGCACTAAATATGAACGGTAGTGCCAACAGCCTGTGTTGCCTAGCTTAGTGTAAAGCCAAAAAGCAGGAGGTAACAGCAAGCCTGGTCTATCCAAAAACAACACAATCCTCATACAGGAGCAGTAACTTACTGGAGTAACTTTCTGCTGGTTCCCTGGAAACTTCAGAGAGGAACAAACAGGATACATCCATGGTCATGGCTAAGCTAAGCTAATCACTCGCTGGTTATAGCTTCACATTTCCCCTACAGACATGAGAGAGGTAGCAATCGTCTCATCTAAATCCTAGCAAGACAAATGTCAAACCTTTCCATTAACAGAAGAAGGAATTACACTATTTTTATAAAACTACACACTAGAAATGTGGCTCTTTTCCCCCCCGGTAATCTAAATCTTTACTGCATCGTCAATCCTTGTAATTGAAGAGTTATGACACTATAAGTGTACAGGAAGGTCCGAGGTGCTAATGTGCAGCTGGGACCATTCTGAGTCAATATAGCATCAATGTTAAGGGAAATATTGACTTTTCTCTCAGTGACAGAAAATTAAATTATGTAGCAGTGTCCTCTTTATAACTGAGAGGAGCCACGATTATATTCAGCACCAATAAGCCCCCAGCAGTTCTTACTCCCTGGTGAAAACTCTGCAGTCTTCCAGGAGTAGACACATAAGAGCATAAAATACCTCCTGGAACATTTGAGTCAACGGAGGGGGAAAGAGGAGATGATATTATGTGATATTATTAAGCAGGACCATGCTGTGCTCCCAGGGATGCACAGAAGCCCGGCGTGATTAAGAAGCTGGGGAGGCGAGGTAGGCTCTCCTCTTCCAGGCTTCAGGGGCTGTTTATGAGGGAGATGGATATGAGAGAAAATTTTTCATTTCAACTGCTGTCAGCATACGCTGGGTGGGGGGGGGGAGCCTGTTGCTGCGGATTGGTACACAAAATCCCTCCACACCAGCATCACAGACCTCTGATGCATTAAGTTAGATCCCCGCAGGATGGATAGAGACTGAGGGCAGTACTCACATTGGGTTTGATCGTCGGCCGCGGTTGCCCTTCTTGCCGATGACAGGTGTGCCGAAGTGCTCGGGGTTGGTGAGAGGAAGTCTGTCGAGTGTCTGTAGAGGAGACAAACAACAGCAAAGAGCCTCAGTGGCACCCTCTTAGATAATTAATAAGATTTATCCTCTAAACCTGGAAGAACATGCCGTCATGGGATTTCATCAGTTACAAACCGAGGGATTTACCCAGCACTGCAGACAATCTGGCAACATAGCTGTGATATCAGTTTATGGCTCCTGGATAGATTTCACAGCCGAACCTCTTAATGCTAACATGGGAGCATTCATGAGCAGCAATTTAATCTGAGAGCTGTGAGCAGAGATGCGTAATTGTTGGTGTGACTAAATAAAATAGCATCAAATACAATAAAACTAGAAAATGCGCTTTGCTGAGAAAGCTGACTTGAGCTTGGTACACAACTGCAGAACAGCACAACACTCGCCTCGCTCTCTGCAAAGTGACGCGCTCCTTTCAGGCAGAGAGAGGAACGCCTCAGGGTCTTCTCGTCGCCGTCGTCAAACACTGCAGAGATGAGAGACAAACTGTAAGCGGCTGTCTGTCGGCCAGGAGTCCACGAACAAACACAAACAAGCACAGACAAACTCCCGTGTCAGCTCCCAAGTGTCTGTTTGATTTGTGGTGTGTCAAAAACAAATTATGTTTGATTTTTAAGGCTCACAGAGATCCTCTAGCGTGCAGCAACAGTCACATTCAGCTCGCAGCTTTATAGGAGCTTCAAGGACTCTCTGTTACACTGAGTGGTGTCAAATGTTAAATACTTAACATCTTGTTTATATATGTATTAACTGATATTAGCTAACTAAAATAGACTATTTACAATAAGCACCCATCTAAAATAACAAAAACGTAAGAATATTGCGGGCATCTTTTCACTTTCAGCGGCATCATTTTTCCCTATGATGAACCCACATGTGTAAATTCCATTATTCAGGACTCGTGTTTTTCTTTTCTCACTGATGAAAGAAAATTTGCCAAACCTCATGGGCAGATCTGAGCAGTAGCCTATAGTCTGTATACTTAAGTATTGAAATACAAAGCTCCAATGACTCCCTGTTGAAAGCTTGATGCCGAAACATGTTGGATTTTAATGTCTAACGTGACCATGCCATTACAATAAAGGCATTTTTATTTGTTTTAAGAGTGCTTAGGAGTTCCCTCTCCACCAGTAGGGAGAGGACAGGTCTTTGAAGCGGAGGGAAAGCAGACAGTTAGCGATTGACTTACCAACAGTATATATACTAGCATCAGTCAGCTTATTGATTGTGGCCTCCTGGTAGACTCCATCCTGATTCTTCACCTCTACAACAGCACCCACCTGTGTGACGGACACACTGCTGTTATTATGCGCCCTCACATGCTACTAATGATAAATCTGATTTCAAGTAATGAGGCAACCATGCTGCTACAAGAATCATAACTGACTCAAAATTAAATTGCAAAGCCTGCGCTTCACTTCTCTGGTAGTTGTTCCAACATTCGCTGTGGTCTTATAGGCGAATCGACAAAAAGACAGAAGTAATCATGGGTAATTAATGACAACACGTGTGTTACGGAAATGTTCCAGACCGGCTGTGGAACATCCGGCTCCTCCATCTTTTCCTGCCTTACCTTTAGAGGCCCTTTGATGTTTTCATCGTGGACCTCAGCCGTGGACAGATCTGGTTTAAAGGTCACCTGGGGAAGGGGGAGGTAAGAGGGGGGGGAGACTCAGTAACAGAGATACACAAACAGTTCCCAAAAGCCTGACCGGACCACATTTATGTTCCACTTTGAAGAGGCAGCGCGTTCCTACTGGTGCAGCTGGACTGGAATACTCTGATTACCATGATGGGAGTCTTTCAAACAAGCAGGACAGGTTTGTTGCTTTCAATCTGTTTGGTTTGAGATAACAGTGAGATTGATTAGGCAAATGCTTAATGCTACGGCTCATTTCAGTCGTTGTTGAGTGACTTGACCCTAAAATGACAACTGTGCTCCATCTGCTTGCACCAAATGTGTTGGATTTCTGTTGAGAATGTGAGCTGAATCTGCACCAACCCACCCCCAAGCCTCAGAGTCTCTTAAGTGAGCCATGGAAGATCATAATCTGATCACGCTGTGGCTGTCTCGCATCTGCATGGCAACCTGGCAACCATGAGTGACAGAAAAGACCACAGGGCTGGTGCACACGCACACATTCACACTGCCATTTACTATCATATATTTTTTCCAAAGAGCATGTGTGGAAAGTGTCGAAGCAGCCAGAATCTATTTGGCATGACGAATTCCCCTCCCTGCTTTATGTATCAAGATGGTCATGTACTTCCTTTTGCGAGCATTAGCTGCTGAAGTACTATGATCATAAAAAAACCCAACTGATTTCACTTTTATTGACAGAAAGGGCAGAAAACAGGATAACAAGTTCACACAATGCACCCTCCAGTCAGTTTCATATACAACAGCAGCAGAAACGGTCATTAAATGTTCGCCGTGACGGCGGGATCGAGACAATGGCAGCAATGAATGAGAGAAATACACACTGTAAGGTCATGATGAGGAAAGAGAAAGGCGTTAATGGTTTCCTGGGGCGGTATTTCATCACTTATGAAGATAATAACATCTCTTCCTGCCACGGAAATAAAGGAATTCCTCTCTTCACAGGGCTCTCCACCGACAGTAAGGGGTTTCTTCTCGCTGTCCAAAGCTCCACCAGGAGAGCATCAACAACACCTGAACATCCGGATGACATCCCGATGCTGAACGTGGCTCATATGTGGCGCAACAGACGTGTGTAACTACACACGCACAAACTGTTCAGCCACTTCAACTTGACAAAAAAAAGTTCATCAAATGTATGTGATGTGACCGGTTGGATCCTCACAGTTCATTATATTACAAGATTCTTTCTTCCAACGGGACTAAATATGTTTCTGAGCTGCAGAATGCTTCATGATACTACATTCATCAAACAATAATGTATATTATGTAATAATGTATATTATGTAATAATAATGCAAGACCATTTTTGCTTATTCCATATAACAATATGAAGAGAATGTCGAAGTTGTTTTATTCAAGTACATTTCACTGAGGAGGTGTATTTGTGTGTCTTTTTGGCCATAAACAGCTAAATGACAACATCAAGCAGTGAGTCTGTGTGACAGCTCAAATGAAACTCCAGCTGTTTCACCCGTCTCCCTTTTATAGTCATGGTTTTATTTTAATATGTACAGCTGAAATAAGCGACAATGTTACATAACATTGTAGCAGTGTCTCTGTGAAGGGCACGTTTTATTATGGGATAGCTTTTCCCTTGTTTCTCTTCAGAAAACATCCCGTTTGCTGCCTGAAAGCCTTTTACAGTGAGCTACATTGATGTTGTTCTTCCATCTCTGGCTGCTGCCCCAAAGCTCCCTTACATTTTCTCTGGGGTTAAGATCTGGTGACTGACATCACCGACAATGATGTCAAACCATGACTTTGTTTTTGTGTGCTGATGAATTATCTTGCTATAAATAAATTATCTTGTTATGAATGGCCTCCTTGTCTTTACACAACTTCAGGTTTGGGAGAAACCCTTTTGTAAAATCTTTTGGTTCTCCTCACATTAACAGACTTTTAGCATCGCATCAGCTCCCCAACACCAGATTCATTAATAATCATATATATAATTCCGCCTCCTCTGTGTTCCTCTGTGGTGCAGAGGCATTCTGGGTAGAATTTTTCACCTGACCTACTGTATGCAGAAAGTGTTCTCTGGAGCATCAGTGCACGGCTCAAAGCGTGACTCATCGCTCCAGAGCAATGCTGATTTCAACAGGTTCATGAACTTTAGAGGTTTCTGATGACATTGTGAAACAGAAATAGTAGCTTCCCTCTACAGACAAAGTGTGGCCATACACAGATTCAGAAGTTGGTTGTTATTTGCTTAATTTTCAAAGTAAAAAAAGGTGAAAGTTCCTTAAAAGAGGGTTGTTTTTTTAAAGGTCGCTTTGGGAGAGCGAGTTGGTACCGATCTGCTCTCCACAAATACTTAAAGAATGTAATTTCATATAAGCTTTTACACACCTGTTTATCTTAATCAGGACTTTCTCATATAGACATTTTATAGTTCATTCATTATGTTGTGTGCAAATAGAGATTTGATTTGGAAAAACATTTTTCAATTTAAGATATTCTTGCATTCTGCAGCAAAATCCACAAGAGAAACTACTGGAAAATGCACTGTAAACACTCAGCCTGTGAATTAGGACAGTGACACGGGGTTAGCCCCAACGCATCATGCGAGCATGTCACAGCGAGAGATGACTGACATGGTGCTAATTGACGTTTTGTAAGTCTTCGAGCACAAATCATCATCATCATCATAAATAAGAATGCCACACAGATCTTTCCGCGGCTTCTAAAAATCACTCACGAGACACCAGCGCCATATGCTGCAGCCATCGACTTTGTTAAACAAGCAGACAGAGATTAATGAACCAAAGAGGAATTCATTACAGCGGAATGTTCACACTCACAACAACCACGGAATAATTGCCATGTTTCAATGTTTGTGTAACTGAGCTCATATTCACATTATAGCGACGCAAAATGAAAACCAACAGCCAATTAGTGATGGTGATTAATTTATGAGCTGAGACTGTCCTATTAACTTCATTTTAGCCCTGAATTTTTGAGACTGAGAACATCACACGGTCTACTCTGTCATGCTGTTTGTCACTGTTTGTAAGACAAAAAGTCCTGTCATTTGATGGCAGAACATCAGTGCTCTTTTGTCGCTAAAGAGGGGAACTAGAGTGCACTGACACAGTGAAAAAGCCAGCATCCAATCTTTGTTCCTCCCACACACAAGCAGAACGAGACAAGCGATCTGTCTCTATTGTATTTTCCAGATGCTCCGGCCCCATTGGGAAATGAGATACTGTAGTACGAACATCATGCAACGCTTTTATCAGCAAGGCATAAAACAAATGGGGAAATAGCAAGCCCATCGACCCCATCGCAAAACATAGAGGCCGACAAGAGGTACATCTACAGGTGTGATGGGTACCTGGTGGGCTAGGCCAGAACCTTCATCTGTCACAACTGGGGCCCTGATCAACATTTTCAACAGGTCAACAGGTGGTAAAGCCCTAGCATGTGAGCAACACAGCTGGATTTCTTGGCAACATCAGTCGAAAGGAAATAATTGAAATGTGTCAGATTTAATCTAACATGACAACATGCCAACAACATGCTTTCGAAAGGAATGTTTTGTCTTTAAAACATGGCCATCTCCGATCTAACTGCTGGATGTGCATTAAAGCCGAACCGTGTGATTTGGATCGCACACAGAGACAAGGGCCGGAGGTCCAGGGTGCATTCGACATCACACACAACACAGACAGACAATGCATTTTTAATTTTGGATCATGATTTCTTTGAACTGTGACTTACCTTGGCCTTGACTAGCCTCTTAGCAGTCTTAATCTTGGCCTCACAGAAGGCCCCTCTGTACTTGGCACTCACATCAGTCCCTACTGTCAAGTAGGGAGGCTCCTCCAGAGTCTGTGGAAAAGAAGAAAACCAGTAAATTCAAAGCCTATTTTTTTCTTCTTTTTTTTTTTAGATATAAAGCTAACTGTCACAGGTGTATTCTGGCAGCTAAGCCAGACGGACACGCACGCAAGCTTTGCATTGTCCTGGCCAGCTACGCAACCCACCCAGCTCTCTGATTCATCCACGGAAAACACATACCATCTGCTCTGGGTATTGGAAAACAAGCCTCTGAGGGAGCAAACAAAAAGGCCACTTCACTGCTGCTTTGATGACTACAAAGAAGAAGCTATCCGGAACACATAGCACCATCTTGTGTCATCATTGGATGTTTATCAAACCTTTTTTCCCCATCAGGAGCAGATTTGCAGAGGCTAGAGTCCACGGAGAAAACAGACTTTCTGTGTGGATGACTGCAGATAATTATTGTAGTTCCTGTAGTGTATGGATTTACTGAGGCTGTGCCACTGAAGCTCAAGGAGAGGTCTAACCTAAAAGTGGTATATTTAGACATCCTTGTAGAATAAGAACAAAACTGGGCTGCACAGCTACACACAGCTGTCAGGAAACATTAAGACCAAAATGCCACATATACACCAGACAGCTTAACTCTAGTCTCACTTATCAGGCAAAACTACAAATTCTACATGTTTTAGTGCATTGAAATAAAAATGCATCATCTTATTTTCTGAGTGAATGAATTGGACAAATGCTTAGTGGGCAAAACAAGACATTCCACTCTTTTAGCACTCTGACAAAACATTTCTCAAACTAGTCATGCATATTACATTTCATTCTACAGTTACATCTCAGATTTAATAAGATATAGCAACTCTCTAATTTTTTCCCTTTTATTTTTGTTTTCTTATAACTACATTTCCATCAAGCACATAAATCCTAGGAGCCGTGTCTCAGTTCAAAACAACTGTTCATTGTTCCCTGAGGAGGGCAAAGAGTGTACAGGTTGCTGTGCCAACTAAAAGCTATGCCAGAGGTGCAGGAACTACAGTTTGTCTGCACAATACTGGAAAAAACTGACTGATATATTTTTTTTCTCCTTCTTTTTTTGCATAGTAATAAATATATGAAATGTCACCAGAAACATACAATGTGTACTGCAAAAAAAGAGCACCTAAAATATTTATCCATTTCTAACACAACAACCCCCCCCCCACTTCCACCACAGTTGGTTCGGCCCTCTGCCACCCCTCCACTTTCTGCTCCACATTCTAGACTCTGACACCCGCATGGACAAGTGGAGGACGAACGGGTGGAGAGGTATTTAGGAAAAATAAGACGTCTCTTCATAGACATTACAAATTGACTTGTGTTTTGCAGCTCTGATATTAACATGTAATCTATGAGGCTTAACTGTGTGCTTCATCTACGCGGTGGGAGATATGCAGGCTTACAAACATAAACAGACTCTTGTAGATCAGTCACGGAAAATGAGAAACTTGCTATTTTTCCTTTTGAATCAAGCTGCAAAAAAAAGAAAGATGTAACATGAGTTGAGTTCAATTGCCCTTACTTGACACTGCATGTCCTGCAATGTGCCGATCCCACATGGGAACGTCGCCACGTCGATGCTGAAACAATATATTGTGCAGCCCTAGTAGGAACTAATCACTGAAACCAGCTGCTGTAAGCTACTTTACATACTTCCCAAACCTTCAGGTTTGATCTGGTAAAAGTTCACATGTGTGAATTTGAGAACTCTGACTTGTTTTAATTGTTTGCAGAGATTTTTTTTTTTTTTGCCTAAACCAATCTGCTCCTACTAAAGCCTTTTGGGACTGATTTTATGAACACTGATCCAAGTCAGATGCTTAGTTCATTGTAACCCACTGGGCTGTGGTTCAGAAATGACTTACTGCTTTTGCGTAATCACTTGAACCCGTCCCTAACAAATAGCAAGTGAGCAGAACCTTGAGTGGTATGAAAAAATAAAGTTTTATAGAGGAGTTGCATATTGAGTAGTTAAGCAGAAGTGAGCACAGCAGGCTTAGGGGAGGAAAAGCAGCTATTCCTCTACTCAACATTTTGCATGTGCATCACACTTTATTCTGTGCCAGCATCGATTGAATACTGCTTTTAAAGTGATGTACTTTGTTACATCTAGAGACAGAAGCTGTTAAAATGTCCACATACCTTCCTGCTACAACCATTTCACACTGACACTATGCATACTGAAACATTAAGGAAACATCAACTCTATTGGATATATGTAGCTCTAAATAAATATATAAATGAATTTCAAACATGACAGATTTTCAATGAAGGATTCAGATCAGTATCTGGGTCTCATGGGCAGCCCTAATCTGAGTCATCACTAAAGTGCTAACAGTGCTAGGAGAAATTCACTGTACCTGCATGAAACAGAGCATGTGAAACTGCAAAATAATTACATTCATTTGTCACCTGAGGCTAAATTCTGCATTGCCTTGTTTTACAACAGAGATGAAGGTTATCTGGATGAGCAGATTGCTTGTCTGAAGAGAAAACTCTCCCTTTCTATTAATCAAACACGTATTACATGAACACTGTGCGGAAAAGCCAGAAGTTGACAGTCAGCTAAATGGGATTCTCCGGCTGCTCTCAAAGGGTTAGAAGTAGAGACTTAAACATGTCGAGTCGAATTCAGACCGACTTTGCACATGAAACTCGAGATGTTGGGAGTTGATGGGGTTCTCTGTGCACTGAGCATATAACATATAATATATAGATGTACCTAGGGCTGTGGTGGCACGGACTTTTTCTTACCGCATTGAAAAAGCAATACATCACCACGGGATAGTGATAAACGGCTGCCACCGCTGCTTCCTCCTGCAGATACCTTGGGACATACTGGCTCATGCAGGTTTGCCAACTGCCTCTTGTTGTCAGGCTCAAAGCCAAGTGACGTGTAACATTTAGCTTAGTGCTGTTCGTGGCCATCGTTGAATCAAATAATGTCAGTTGGCTAATGTCAACTATAAGAGTTTTGCCACGTGCTCACTATAAGAATACAACATTATCTGAACATTATCTGTAGAAATCACAAGTATCGGAGTAATAATTAATAACCAATAAACACACTAAAGAATAGGGTTGGGCATCGAGAAACTGTTCCAAATTGGAACCGGTTCCAAAACTCTGACTCCATATTGCAGTAATATGGTCATGGTCACAGACCTAAATGTAACTTTTATCAAAACATCACCGCAAAAATATAATAAATAAAACAATAATCCATTGATAAACTAGCAAACAGAAAAAACAAACATGTTTGCTAACAGATTGGACAAATGACATTGTCTGTGTGATGAAGACGATGAGACTGTCACAGTCAAGTTACCTCCTCTCCAGTGTCTCTGGGATTCTGACAGATGGGAGTCAGGGGCAGAGTCCAGTGCACTGTAGCCTCCCAACCTCTCCGACAAACACCTCATTAGTCTTTTAGTACAGTCTGGCCTCAGGACCAGCTGGCCCCACAACATCAAGTTTACTTGAAGGAGAAGCCATTTAGCCATTTCCACTGGCTAACCAATAACCAACGCCAGTCACAGAGATGGGCTGCTACTGTGAACTGCTCAGGCTCTTCTGTCATACTGCCTCTTTTTGCTTCCCCCTGCTCTTAGCCTGTTCCTTGATTCTTCTGAGAGGAAGAATAGACTAATACTACTGGGGTCAGAGAGGGCAGCTTGACAGCTGTGTCAGCCAAACCTTCCCAGTTAACAAGGCAGGGGTGATAACACGCTACAGAGGCTAGTTTGTCATGCTCACATGCCAACACAAACAGACCACAGTTTGTTGTTTCCAATGATAAAGCCCCACCTCCCCATATTCAGCTAAAACTATGAAAGAAACTCCCATTCCTTGGATTTCATTGTCATTCAGCCTTCGGTTATCTGGAAAAAAACACTCCTTTTTTTTTTCCATCGCTCCTGCCAGTGCTGAACAACAGACTATGTTTTTCCCCACTCACAAAATCAACCAATCAAGATGACTAAGCTCAGAGAGATGAAATTCCTGTGCCATTGGGAGGTGTAGCATCCTCTCTCGCAGTGGGATTCAACTCAAATCGCACGAGGTCCAATAAGTCACCCCTCTTCCCCTGCTGATGTCCCAACAGTTACACACCTACAAGTACAGGATCGTGCTTTTTGCCAGAGTGAAGAAATCAGTTTAGTTCACATTTTTATTGAACAAACTATAAAATGTTAACAGTCTTGCAGAAACATGTTTTTGGCATTACTCTTCTTTAACAACATTTGTTTTTGAACACTGTCTTCCAGGCTGCTTTGGTAAATATGCAAAATTATTAATAAACTCAAAACAGGCACAAAATAAAATCAGTTCCTATTCAAGACGAATATGGACAACAAAGTGCTTTCAGTTCATAAAACCAGGACACCCCCAGAGGAAAACTTAATACAGTGCTCTTTTAGGCTGAATTGAGCTGGAAGCACAAATTTCTTAGCTTCAAAAATGCATTCACATGCATTGTCTCTCTCTCCAAAATTCAGTGGAAGAAATTAGCTTTAGCCTTTAAGAATAAAAACTAAACTCATACAGGCAAAAATACAGTGCCTATAATGCACAACGATATGATGTATACAAAAGTCCAATGAACCCCTCATCCCTAAATATGAATTGTAAATAAATAAAAACAAAACATCCTAAATAAAGTGCTCTTTTAGGCTGAACTGAGCTGAGCAATCACTTTAAGATAAACTATTGTCTGTAGCCAGAAGGAGGCAGGGTCACGCTGCTCTGTCAATGCCACATTGGCTTTCAGATCGATAAGTTCCATCTGTAGAGATCTAGTATCTGCCCACTTGTAGACCCGTTTAGCCTCCTGTGAAAATGTGGTGACATTTCTGACCAGAAAGGGATGCTGAATGTTAAGAAGGAGCTGCTGTCTGAGGTTGAAGTTGTCAAAACGAACGCTGAAGTTTCCAATCAGTTCATGCATGAACTCAACATGAGAGGAAACATCTCTATCGCCCTGTATTTGTTTTATTAATGGAAAATGTGTATAGTCCTCTTGGAGAGCCACGTTGAAAATGTCCAACTTCCTCTGGAAAGATTGGACAGCTGCTCCCAAATCACACAGCGTTGTTTTTGCCTTCTAATTTTAAGTTGAGGTCATTTAGATGTTGTCATGTTTAATAATTTGCTCTCAGCTCATGTCTTTCTTTTCCATCTAGAAGTGTTTCAGATATAGTCTCCATACACTTCTTAACTATTTCCCCATTTGCAAAGGGCTTTTTATGTGTATGCAGCCTATGGTAGAAATCAGTAGCTGGTTTATTGGTTAGGGGGGCGGACTCAGTGCTCGGGGCAGGGCTAGCTTCCCTCCCCTCAGCAGCAGAGGAGCTATGAGCATCCTCGCCACTGGTACCAGGTTCAGGTTTGGTAGCGGCAGTTTGGGTAGCGGCAGGTGGCGTAGAGACGCGTTTGAAAAACGCAGATATTTTGGCCTGGTTTGCACTTTGGGGTCGACGTTTGTCCGTCTTTGGTTTTGGGGAAGTGCACATAGAAATTACATTAATTCCATAAATAAAATATTTTGTGCCTTTCTTTTTGGGGAGGCGGGAGGTCGTGTTGAGGGGGGCCGGCTGCCCCTCCAAATGAATGGTGAGGGAACTACTGAGCCTTGTTGTGACTGGTAAAAATCACTCTGATGACAGAAATTAAAAATAGGCCTATCTTTTTGGCCCATTATGTAAAAAGGATTCACAGTCCAGATGGAAGCCACCCACGGCCCAAATTAGACCAGTGGTCTGCCAGTTGGGGACCCCTGCTCTCACGCATGCAAAAACTCCCATTGCCACTGATGTGGAAAATATTCACCAGGAACATGAGCTTGATTAAACCCACATGAATGTGACTTGGTGTGAAGTGACAAAATGCACCTGTGGCTGTCTACAAAGAAAGATACTGAAAATGTTTGAAAAACTGCAGCTTCACTTAACCTAAATACATCACATGAGAGGAAAAGGGGCACATAAGGGCAAATAATTAGAAGGACGATCTATTTGGAAATAAGGTAGGGGAGAACAGATATCATTTAAGATAACAACTTAAATTTATATGTGCCATAAAATCTTTTCTCCCCGCCACAGAGGAATCCATGTTGTCAGCCATAAAGTGCCTCTATCCTGGCTGTTGAATGACAGACAATTTAAACAAGAGGAGTGATAAATAGTGATCTGGAGCCTATTCAATGTGTAAACCGTCCTAGTCTAAAAGGAAAAAAAACAAAAAGGCTGCTAGTCAGAGGTTTAAAATTATTCTGGCTTCACCAAAAGAAAACATACTAGAGTGACACTGGCAGCAGCAAAACGAGATCAGTTTCTGCTCAATAAAGACTCTCAGGTCATGAAATATTTATCAGCCAACTCCACAGAGCACTACTTGAAAATTAAGCTGCTGCTTATGGTGCATTTCTTGGACAGACTGGGTGACTCTAGCATTTTCATTCTACAATTTATTAAAAAGATGCTTCCTGGAAGCTATAAAAAGGCAAAAACTACACAAAAAATTCAAATACTGTACTAAAGGCAGAGCTTGGGGTGATAGGTATAAACCATGGACTGTAATTCATTCTGGTGTATTATCTTACTTTCTATCAGTAATCAGGAGGGGCTCAAGGAATCCCTGCTGAATTGCTCAACAGACCTAGGAAGTTTTTTTTTTAAAGGCTGTCCGATGGAGGCATGCAGACGTCCATTGCTAATGTATTAAGACACACTTGCATCAGTCTCTCAGTTTGCAAATCTGCCACATTCATGAATATGTTTCAGACTCACATGTGCATTGTGTCCACTATCATAGACTATTTACAGCCTATGCATTATTAGATCATTATATATCATTATATAACCTACAAATCTCCCTTTTGGAATGGAGGGCAGGACAATTTCACTGGACTGGAACCACATTTTCGATACAGGCCTTTTGGAAATGTGAGTGTGATGTGAACTAAAACACTCACATTACAACAGTCTAATAACTATATCTGAACTGTAACTAAGTACATCTACTCAAGTGTTGTACATTAGTGTAACTTACTAAAGTATTTCCATGTTTTGCAACTTTATTCTTCTACTTTT
The DNA here is from genome assembly GCA_037577475.1 of Chaunax sp. Z400. NCBI lineage: Eukaryota > Metazoa > Chordata > Actinopteri > Lophiiformes > Chaunacidae > Chaunax > Chaunax sp. Z400. The sequence continues at coordinate 7,406,773 of CM075193.1, forward strand.
CATGTCAGAGGGAAATATTAAACTAAACTTACGTGACAGTGGCAGCTACTTGGTACTAAATGCTCTTAGCATCCATAAAGGCCTTTTCATTGCTCTGGCTGATTTTACCTTTAGTCAGGTCTAAGAGTCATGAAAATTATATGACTCTGTGTACTGATTATAATAATAATAGGACTGGTTATCCATCCCCACAAGGTCCAGAAAAACACAAGGAAGGGAGAGGGAGATGTCAGAGAGGCGATGTTCATACTATCAGGCTTAAGTGACTCATTTCTGATTTTTTTTTTTGCCTTAACGTAGCACAAGTCTAAATTTTCCAGGGCTGTGTGAACACACACACACAAAAAAAGATCTTTTCTATTCAGTTTTGAATCACTTTCATATGTCGTCCTTGAGCGGACTGGATAATTATCCGATTTGTGGCCATTCCACATGAATGAGAACGGTCAGATCAGAATTCATGTGGCTTTTTCCCAAATATGCATTCCCTGAGCGCTGTCGTCACCAGCCACTGCGGGGAAAACAGAACGACCACAGAGTAGAGATGACAACAACATTGCAAACAGTCAGCTGTTTAGGAGCAGATTGTGTTTGCTGTCCTGCAGAGCAAAATGCCCTGCATATACATTCACTATTACCACATCCATTTGGGTTTGAATGGCACTCGTGCAAAATGTCTAGTGCAAACAGGCATCGCTGTGCATATGCCTGCTGATTCGGATGATGTAAAACAAGATCAGATAACAGCTAACACAGGCACAAATTATAAGAAAATTTTGTTGCTATATTTACACTGTTGTTAAGTCTCCCATCAGTGCAGTAACTAAACAGTAACTAAGTGTGTGAGAGCATCCTGTCAGGGCATTGGAAATCCAATTACACTGTCATGGGTGACCTCCACTTCAGCTCAGAGTTTAAGTTGTGTCCTCTTCTCACTCCAACGCTTCGCCTCACTCTGGCAGCATTCTTAATTTCAAAGACAGCCTGATCTTTTTAAGAGTCGCTGCTGTTGCAGTCGCCCATGTTTTGGTTTTAGATTGTGCAACTCTTAAAGCTAAAACTACATTTTATGTTTAGGAATCATGTGTCGCTATTGTATGTTGGCATTTAAGTCACACAACAGTGCAAGTGGATGTTAGGATAACACATTGCAGTCAGCTGTTTTACCAGCTGGGATTGGTTGAAACAGGATTACAGTTAAATGTCTGAAGTGACATCAAGTCAACCAGGGAACAGTGTGGCAAATTATTTTCAATATATTGATGTCTGGATAAAGCACAGCTTTTTAAACACACCACTGAGGCACCAATCAGCCTTGTTGAAATATTACACACAATAGTTTTTGACCCATTATGTTGTACTGTAATGAATAGGCTTGTAGGCCGGACAAAGGAACATACAAGAGGCATGCAGGGAAGAACTAAGCTCGCTTCCAGCCAAGCTCACACGTACAATAATCCTGCTGTGAATCACCTCTTTGTCCAAACCAGAGTCACTGCAATTCTAGCGACCGGTGCTTCAGCAGGAGTTGCCTTGGCAATGCCATGGCAGCTTCAAACTAGGAATAGAAATAACTACCTTAATACTTTTTGTGTACAAAAACATTTAGAGGAGTTCAGCAAGTCCACTCCTCCTGCAGTATAACATGTAATTCAAACCACGTACAGAGCATAAAAATAATCGAATGAAACTGTGCATTTGCATTCTGACATACAGAGTAATAAAGCAGCCATGCTAAGAATCTTAAAGCAGCCCATTTCCTGACATCTCCTAAACATGTGGCCTCAAAAGTACAGAGAACTCCAACATGCAAATACGCCATGTTTGCATACGCTTTCAGAATGACACGTAGCGGTGTCTTGCTTGCAGTCAGGCCTCACAGTCCACAGTGGGCAGGGCCACCCTCAAATAAAGCCTCCCAGCTGCACCTGGCCTGGTACAGGTCTCTACCCAAATGCTTGTGCATCATATTGCCACAGCACTACCGACTCTTAACTCTTTCATTTGCAGGAATAATTGATCATTTCACCCCAACAGCACAGCAATTTTCTTCGATCAAAAGCCGTCTCAACAGTCAATGTTGACACATTAGAGAAACTTTGGACTGTCTACTGCTAGTTAAAGGAGTGATCTAGGAATTTAGCACCGTGCTCCCATAAAGTTGGACGGCTCATAAGAGACGCATTTAAAGCCGAGTGATTAAAAGTGAAGCTACCTTTAATCTCTAGTGGAGCTCAAGCTCTGAAAAGACTACATTTCCCATAACGCAACTCAACAGCACCTTTCATCAAGTCAACCTGGCCTCCAAAATGCCTCTCAAGCCAAAACTGTGATAACCTTGGTGACATCATCTGGATTGGTTTGTCTCCAGAACAACAGAAGTCATGAGTAATCCTCATGATGAGTAAATTAAACTTAATGTATAACTTAACTACCCTACTCATATATATGATAAATTAAAGTGCTGGTTGTTGTAGAGTATAGGCAAAGCTTTAAGCACTTTTTTAAGAAGCACCAATGTCTTAGCACGCTGTTACATGAATGCAAACCACACCAATAAATAGATTATTAATAGATGGGGTGGGCGGATGTCATGGACATTATAAAACAGTCCTTAAATCTGAAATTAAACATTTAGTATGGGTTTATACTGCTGGTATGGATGCTTATGACAGCGTTCTAGGTTACAAAGGTCATGGACAAAGAGCAACAGCTGAGTGGATCTGCCAGAATATTTCTGTTCCACTTTCAGGAAAATCATTTCGATGACATTTTCAGATTAAAAATTGAAACAAATATCCAACACATTCGTCCACTTTTGGGATGTTTAATGTTTAATGTGTTTTATCCAGCACAGTGTAAAAGCAGTGCGTGCAGTCGATGAAGAGTTGCTAAATGCACATAATGAAAAGTTGTCCTAGTTACAGAGCAATTGACAGTTCAGGCACTGAGCAGAAGCAGCTACTATAGAGAGCAGTAAAATAAGTGAGCACTCCTTAAGCATCAATAGAGCCAGCCATATGACTCAGACCACTATGAAAACAACAAATGCTACAACGTTTAAGTGGAAATGTCAACGTTAAAGCATCACTTTTGTCAGCAGTTATGAAAATAACCAAGAGTAACCATAATAATCACCTAATATAAGCCTACTGCTATCCAAATGGAGAATCCTAACTGCCAAATGCTAATGAGCACTATCAGCGCTAGTTAAATGTTCACAAATTAAGCTTCATTCAAGTATACACTTATAGGGAATTAGGAGTTAATTAGATTGGACTCCTTTTCTTTACATATCATCTGTGTCTAGATGCTCTCTGTTTACTCAGATGCATTTCCATTCATGACAGTCACACCTCCACCTTCTTCCTCTGGCACAAACAATTCATTATGCAATCACAAATCATGATGCAGGTCAAATCAGCATTGTGTTTTGGACAAGTATGAATGCAGAAACTAAAGCTTTGTTCCAGAACAAACTGACTTCCACGTGTCTCAAGGTTTTGACCAAATTTAACAAATAATGACAAACCAATGTGCTGCAGATACTTTTAACGTCACCTGATGATTGAGGTCGCATTATATTGGATACTTTGGTGGACTGCTGAGGAGTCTACTAGTGGTGGTGGTATAGTCTGATGAACCACAATATGCATAACATCATTAAGGCTAATGTGACAGAGTACAAATCACTACTAGAGCAGCTTTTATTATGTAAAATCACAAAGCTTCTCAAAGGCTCACATTTCCTACTTACTTTATTTGGTCCCCATGACCCTGCCACAATTAATATTAAGCATGCCAAATATAATGTACCCAGAAATGCCCAAGTTTCTGTATGTCAGACCACCTAATTTATAAGCAAAACACCAGACAAGTCGTGACTCTGTGCATGGCTCCCATGGCAAAACATGACAAGAAACAACAGCCTTTAGGAATAACAACAGCCATAAGTATGATCGATTAAACATAAGAAAAAATTAAATAGCTTGTGTCACAGCCTAGCTCCAAAAAAAAATGACAGTTTTTATTTTTTACATTGAATGGAGCCAGAGAAAACAATATCAATCCTTTTGTACATCACAGCTCATTTACTCTGTTATTCAAGTATTATTATGCACCAATAGCTTTAGCTTGGATTTAAGTTAGACACTCTTTATAAAGGCGGTTTTTAAAATATAGACACTGCATAGCTAAGTCCAATCTCAGCATGTATTTAAATAATATTTCGTAACATCAAAATAGCAGATCCAAAGTTCTGTTGGCAAATGCAGCTGAAGGCACTGGAATCTCGTGTATACCATGCTGTTAAAATAAAAGCCTTGCTTTGGCCTGTGCCTAACTTGCCTCGCTGTGTTTAAACAGAACCAAAATTGACGTTTAGTAAAAGTTCACACCAGCTTTATCTTGCATAAAAAAAATATTGATACTGCCATTGAACATTTTACGTTTGACTTGCCTGGTTTAAAGGCATGTTTATACAGTAGTTGGATGAAACTGAGCCAAGACAGGTGATGCAGAAGGAGCGATCTAATTCAGTTTAAAAACACATGAGAAACAAATGAATGCCCGTACCTTCATCTCTCAATGAGTCCTCTGGGTGACCAGTGTGACGAATCGGAGGCTGAAAACAGAGGTTGAAGACGATGTTAAAGACAGTCTGCCAAAACAAGACCCGGTTGTTTTGATGACATCACTTCTTCTGCTAACGTTACACTGCTGGGCGGTAGGCGCACACTTGAGATTGCACAAAAAATAACACATCATCTGCACATTAAATCGTCTTTCATGGATTGTGGATTTCATCCGGAGGCTGTAATTGAATTTAAGAATTTAAGAAAGCTTAAATATGACTTGCTTAAATAACTGATGCAACGGGCTACTGGAATGTGTACTCCAGTTTTAGAGGCACATGCCCACCAAATGTCCGTGTTGCAAAGTAAACCGTGGCAGGCTGATCACTCGCGTTTGCAGAGCCCGTAAAGCCGTTTATGTAATGCCCAGTGCTGTGTAGTCGGTCTGTCAGCAGTCACACTTGGCTTGTGGAAACGAAGGGCGAACAAACACTAACTTAGTCCCTGCTGAACATAGAGACGACTTCCTCCTCCCTTCTGCACACATGTACGGATACTGAGGAGGTTTAGGATCGGGTGATAAATGCTGCGAACGGTGATCGCTTCTTTGAGTAGGGCAGCGTGGTGTTTCTGTCTGCACCGCACTGACTATACAACATTACAGCAGAGGATGACGCCATTTCTGTAGCTGACAGTCGACTAAAAGGAGAACACTCCAGCGCTCAAACATTTGAAAGTGTAATAACCGTGGTCGCCATTTATCTGCCTTCATTACAGGCATTTATCTCTCGGAGACTAATCTCTTGGTTTTTACAGAAAACCCGCCCCGACACTGTTAATTTTCGTTTTCGCTTCTCTCCCTTGTCACGGTGTGCTGCTCTCTGCGGAGAGTACGCTCGACAGCAAAAATAGAGCGGCAATAACACTGCTTGTGTGCAGCTACCGACGCATACGTTTATAGAAATGTGACATTAATGCTATTTCCTCAATAGCAGTGTTAAGTTGAACGAAGTGAGAATCAGTCGTGCAGCCCCAGTTTAAGTCACTTTCTTTCACAAAATGTTCCCTCATCGGCTGGTCTGGCATTTCGCTGACTGGTCACTGTTGAGTGAGGTTGCCTCTGACAAAGAAACAAGTCGGTTCGCAACAAGGTCAAGCCCGAGGGAGATTTGTAACGCAGCAACATCGCATTAATGCCTACAACATTGTATTGTTATAACACAAGCCAAGGTCGCAGCCCTCTTGTGTATGGTCGCGGTGAATGATCGCGGAGGATACAATGTCATCCGCCCCAGACAATTCGCCAGACCAGTCGCTGCAAGTGAGTGATTGACCACCACTAACAATAATGTTCATACAAGCAGCCCGAAACTCGGCCGTCTTTTCTCCTAGTGCTGTGATTAAATAAAGCTTCGAGCACAATTCAACATCCTCAGTAATGATTCCTGCCCAGTCGGTTTCTCAGCAGTGATATTACCAGTTAATAAAATGTGCAAAATACTTGTCACGCACACGCAGCTTTGAGAATAACACAAGTCCTCTCTAGCAGAGGGAAAATAGTCCGCCTCCTTTATGGTAATTATAGCTTCAACTGATCAAAGCGATGAGCTCCTTGATACTGGGTAACCCAATATATAGTCCAATCTACCCTGGGTAAATCAGCCGAGGGAAGCTAACGATAGTGGTGGCACAAAAGAAAAACCTAACACTGCAATTTACCTGTTAAATTATACAGTTTAGTCGCTGGCAGACGAATCACATCCTGCACCGATGTCAAGCTTATACATGTCGCGAGTGGTTTCGTTTAATATCACTTTTGATGGCTATTAGGGAACCCATGACAGGCGCTGGTCGACGGCAACCTCTCAGAGGATTCCTCCGCTCAACAACAACACTCCGGTGCTTGTCCAGCAGGCTTCCAACTATTCAACCTCGGAGTACGTTAGCATGACGTTAACCTTTTACTGTGTTCATCAGCTTAATTTGGCTGGCTACAGTACAAGTTTGTTGTCGAGCTGTCCAAGTTTTTTTGTCTGCATTCATGGCCGTCAATTTATTGGTCTCCAGTCGCCGCATTCATTCATTCCTTAAATCCATCTAAATGTATCAGGATTAGTTAACAAGTTAGCTAACGTCAAGGTTGGCTTGATAGCAGCAGGGACGCAAGCTAGTGAAATGTTCAAAATAGCGATGGCTCGGTTGAACAAAAGCAGGCTTACCTGTGCTGTCAAGTTGAGAAACACTTCTGTTTTTTGACGAAAGTGTATCAGTAATCCATGGGAACATTTATGTGAAAAATGTGACAGGTTTTAATGTCGTTCGTTCGCCCCTAGTTGATGTTGGATGCGGATGGGTAAAAGGTTTTCGCAGGGCGCTGCTATTTGCCTTGTTGAATCGCTGTTCCTCAAGCCTAGCTCTTTCTGTGATCCTTTCCTCCGCCTCCTGAGAATGATTGACGGAAATATTGACTCCGCCTCTCCCAAAGTTGCGCTCGCCCATTGGAGGGTATAGTAAAGGCGAATGCCTTAGTAGCTCAGGATTGGCTGATGGAGGAGAAAAATATCCATGGTATGGCGTACGAAGTAATCCTACTGGGCGATTCCTACAATACAGATATGAAAAACACAGAAAAAACTACAACCCCCAGTCTTAGAGCACACAATTATGTTCGATATATGTCACAGACTGGACCGAAAATACGGGGTGTGTTTTTCCGTTTTATATATAGGTCTGAAGCCTGTATCGGGTAATGTAGGAATATAATTGCAACACACCCATGTTTCATTCTCCACCTCCTCTGCGCTTGCTCTGTAATGACGCCGAAGGATATATAGCGAGTCCATCCAGACTAGCTTCTTTGAAAAAGTGTCTGTATAGTGCGCAGCTTTAGCCACGCCATGTGCTAGCATAGCGTCTGGTAAAATTAGCCAGTAACATATGTACCTAAAATTATATGAATGTGTGGATATAGCAGTCATATCATGTGCCTTAATCGGCCAAAGTCGAAGTGCAAGTTTTTATTCTGAAAATGAAAAGAAATGCGTAACTGGTATAGCGATGCGGTTATGTTAGGCTGCTAACGCTAGCTAACTAGCAATTTGGCTACAGGAATGCATGACCGGCAAGTCTGGACTGACAGACAACAGCGAAGGTGGGTGGAGAACACCGGATGGGACTTGAAGCAAACTGTCACGGTAGCACTTTAGCTTTCATGCTCTACTTAAATATATGTAATTTTGGTCACTGTAATTTTACATTTTTTAATGTTGTCGTTTAGATTATTTTACGGGGATAGGGAAGGTTAAAGGATGCACATTGTCAATGGGAAAGCTTGATTCAAACGCGTTTAAACTTCTTTTCAAAACCCTTTAATTATGGAGGGCCAACTCTCCCAAAACAAAAAATATATAACGAAGTGCCTATCGTTCAGCCCTTCTTTTTTACAGTGAAGTAATTCTAGGTAGGCACTTGTTTTAGATCAGTCGGATAATTTTAAGTATGAATTGCTGTGTGAATGGTCATCAGTGTCACAAGCAGAGGTGCAGTGGTTGAATTTAGAATATTTTCTTTTTTACAATGTGTTTTTTGGTAATTATCACTTGCTGCTACAGACAGCCCAGTTTCTATTTCTATTGTCACTCATGACTCATCTCCACCAGTTTCTAGGATTCATGTGATTGAGTTACATATCCAATCATGTGACCACTGACCAGCGGAGCTAGGAAGTAACACAGTACAAACACTTTGTTACTGTACATAAGTAGACTTTTTTTTGTATCTGTACTTCACTTGAGTATTCCTTTTCCTGACAACTTTTTACTTTTACTCCCTACGTTTTATCACAAATATCTGTACTTTTTACTCCTTACATTTACAAAACAGAGTCATTACTTCATTAGACCATTTTTATTTTACATTATTGCGTGCCTATATATATAACCTAAATAGTTTGGACAATAATGCATAAAATTATGATCTCTATGTGTATCCATCAGTGCATATCACACATGACAGACAAAACAAGGCGACAGGCATAAAACACATACAAAAAGGAAATAGACACGAAACATATGCAAGAAACTTGATCACGAAGAAAAGGAGTGATGTCAGTGTCTTTTCAATCCACTTTTTTTCTCTCTACTTGTGTTCTACATAGTAATCATTCACACTGAGTACATTACTTGCCTGTGAACGGCAGTAATAGAATTTGAAACAAAGTTCCTAATCCCATAAATTAGTATAATATGACATGAGGTTCAGTTAAGTTTACACAAAACAGCCAGCTGTTACTTTTGTACTTCGAGTACATTTCAGACCCTGTACTTTTTTATTTTTACATGAGTAAAGCAGTTGAATCAATACTTCTACTTTTACCAGACTCATGTTTTTTCCACAAGTAATTGTACTTCTACTTGAGTAAAGAATGCGTGTACTTTTGCCACCCTTAATCCGTGTGTCACCCTATACAAGGTGAAGGTGACACACAGCATAAACAACAATTGATTACTGTACACTTGTGACTGCTCCTTAATCTTGAAACACTGTCCCTGTCTTCAATAACAGTGTTTTAGTTCTACTTACCTTTTTGTGTTCTTTGTTCTCCAATAGAGATTTTTGTAAACTTGAAGCAATGGCCAGTGACTCACAAACCACCTCAGAGCGAATTCTGCTGGAGCCATACAAGTACTTGTTGCAGCTACCAGGTGAGTCTTTTTCCATGTCAGTGCCTGTAGAGTGATGGAAGAGGTGATGACAAACAGATACGCAGCTAAAAGGTCATTAAAAGCCACGTGTGATGCTGATGAGACCTAGAGCTACACTGAGTCCTGACCAGCTCACCTCTTGTTGGTTGCATCAAATCATAACAGCAGCAAAATGCCTGAAATGATAGCTTTGATGAAAGGATTTAGTGCACACACAGTAGACATAATCATAATAAAAAACATGCACCCAGTATTCACTATAAACTTCATGAAATGAGAGAGGATGTGACACAAATTGTTCATCCTGTTGGTCAACGCCAACACCAAGATTTGTGTTATTTGGAGATGATGCTTAATTTCTTATTCGTGTATGCATTTTTGTGCTGTGGTGTAGTAGTAGTAGCCTGAACTTATATTAATCCGTTTTCAGTTCAGTTTTAATTGACTTTGTTTTACATAGTGCATTTGGAGTAGAATTATAACAGCTTACTAATGTGGTTCTTACATTTCAAATCTATTTATTCTGGTAGAATTATGTTGTCTCTCTATGTTCAGGATGTTAATAAATGTAGGCCTAAATTATATGGTTTCATTTTAACATTTTGTTGTATAAACAACAGATGATGGTTTAAACATGATCAGATTTCTCTTATGATATCTTCTATTCATATCTGTGCTGTATTTTACTCATTGATGACTCCAAATGGCAATAAAATGTAACGGAAATATCATTTTAATTCCCAGAAGTTAGCAATCTGTGCACGGTTCTTTGGATGTTTAAGATCCCATTTTTCTTGAATCTAATTTATCCTGTCTGATCGCAGCTGTTTAGGAGATGTCCTTAATTTGTTTCTTCAGTTTTGATTGGTCAATTTTTGTAAGTGGAGAAACGACTGAGATAACATCAGAAATTAATTTGGGTAAATAGGACAAGTCCTGTGAGTCTCACGGTTAGTTCATTGGAATATTTTCCTCTGTTGCAGTGCCACTGTCATATTTAGGAAAGATTATTAGGTCTTGGTGCAGACATTCTCATTAAACCTGGCTGTTTTTGTCATAGTGTTGCTAAATATATGGATGGTTTTGCATACATTGTAACCACCTCATCACTATTTTAGATTGAAATTGTTTTACAACAGATTCCAATGGGGTCAAAGAATTACCCCACATAACCCGGCATTTGAACCACAACCAACTTCTTGTGTTTCATTTTGAGTTGTAGCAGGACTTTGCAGGGGTTTGTTTGGGGGTTTTTTGCTCCCCAATTTCTTTAGCCAGGACACATCCCACCTCTAGAGTTTTGTGGCCAGGCCAGCCTGCATTTTCTTTTCAACTCCTAAATTAGCTCTGCAATACAAAAAAATAGATTGATCTAAATGGTTTGAGGATCATCTCTATGTAGAGTCTGTTCAGACCTGATCTGACCACAAATGGACAGCTGTAAGTACAGGTGTGAAGGCATTGAGGACGTATTTAAAATATGACCACATTCCTTTAGCAGTGTGATGTGTTCTGGGCCACACTGTTTGTCCATATGCATAGCAGATGTCCTCTGTCAAATGACAAAAAGCCACAACAACAGACATAATGGACACGCTGTCTGATTTCCATTTAGTTCACTATAATGCAAATGACGTGTTTTGGGCTGTCTTACCTGCCAAAGTTAGCAGCAGATGTTTGTGAACACACTGTCTGTTTCATCTGATTTCACCACTGCGTTAGTAACCTCAATATCCCCAGACTCGTAAAAAATACACAATTTTGAGAGTTGTTGAGTCAGATGAAACATAATAAACTTTGCTTAATACTCACAGCAAATTCTAGATCATTCATCCTTTCTTGTAAATTCAGCATTCAACAATATTGGCTATATTTTTGTCTCCCATGGAGAAAGTTCCTAAACTTCCTCAAAAGAGTTGCTTGGTTATAAAATATGAAAAATGAATACAGTGTTTCCTTTAGGATTTTTCTCTCAGCAGCAGGACAGGCCCCTGTGAATTTACCTTCTTACAGTAACGTTTTCTGTCTCCTGCAATTGTGAAACATAAAGGCGGTCTTTAGGGCACTCACTGTCAATCATGTAGCACATTCCTCATTCCTCATCAGTATTAATGAGATTTAACTGGCCAAATTATAAGTCCGGTGTCACATGTCTCAATTTCCTGCAACTTAACGTTTTATTAAAGTCTGAAGCAGAACAGGCAGGCGATGGGCCGCTGCTGCAAAATGTATCAAGCACAAATACCTCAATATAAATCTGAAATGCTGGTTGTGACAAGTTCTGAATTATTTGGGCCTTTTTTCTGCAAATCTTAAACATACATGCTAAACAACAAGCGTTCCACATGCATGTGGAATTTTATAATTCCTGGTGTGAACAGCCAGACTTTGAGCTGTCTACTTGTGATTGGATCACACAGGATGTGTGTTAAACCTTAAGTAACTACTTGTTAAAGGTGGGTTAGAAATATTAGATTAGATAGATAGAATAGATTGTGTATGTCTACAGCAGTGAGGATGAGATCAGTGCTATGTCTGGCTGCAGTTATATTGTTTAAGTTATGACAATAAGGCACCAGTTCTAAAACTATGTCTTTTTTCTTTTATAATGTTCAGTCTCTCTTGGAATTCCTAGCCACCACCCAGCAGCTGCATTAATTTAGACTTCAACAAAGTGTTTATTCTCAAATATCAGCGACATAAGGACTAAAAGAAAACATGCTAATGTGACCAAACCTGAAGCAGTAGAGCCCCAGAGTGACTTAAGGATGCAATTACAGGTTAACCTTTTTCATTGCCTGCAGAATTACTTGTTTTTGACTATTAAAATGATTGAATATTTGTTTTCCATTCTTCTCAGGAAAGCAAGTGAGGACAAAACTATCCCAAGCTTTTAACCACTGGCTTAATGTTCCAGATGACAAACTGCAGGTGAGAAATCAGCCATTTCAAGTCTCTTAACATTCACAGTTGTCTGATGTTTATTATTGCAGATGTGTCCACAAAGGTGAAATGATGCTGTGTTTGCTCTGAATAGGCAATTTATTTTGTAATGCAACCAGAATGTTCTATCAGCTGAGCCGTTTCAAACTGAATATAAATGTAATGTTTGGATAGAGAGCGAAGAGCATTCATGATTTATTACAGGAGGGTGTTAATGCACCGGAGGATGAATGAAATGGAAAAAGCTGCAGCGACGCTTTAAAAAAACTGAAAGGATACCCTTTTCTGTATTTGTTTGATCAGCAGGTTGGAAAAAAACACACCATATCCCTTGTTGCTGATTTCATGAATTGTTCATTTGATGCCTTTTTTCCCCCCATGTTGATGGTGTGTGTACTCATTTGTCAGATATTTAAAAAATATAGCCTAGATACTAAACCTGCATTACATTATTATTATGATTATAACAAATTTGTTTACATAAACTTCCAGCAGACATGGGCCAATATGATCATCCTATTTGAGTCACCTTTATTTCCATCTCGCACACACAGGCTTAATATGTACTCTATAGTTGTGGTTCTGTCTTCCTTATCTGCTGAGAAAAATATTTGGATCTTAAAGCTTCTATGGTTTGGTGCCGAGCAGGTTTCGATTGATCGATGATTGATTGAGGTGGATGACTGGTTTCACGCATCTGCTGCTCAATGCCTCTGGTCAAAGGCAAGCATGAGCTACAATGGCAGCAAACATTTCACCGTGAATGAACGAAACGTGAAGCTTTTTTTAGCCATAAGGCCAAAATAAGCCATGTAGGAACAAGCACTTTAACTTGTTGCTGCAGAGGCAATTCTCTTATAATAGCTGTTGTTTCTGATCCAGGGTTTTCTCTGAATGTGATGGGGCTAACTACCAGGATAATTCGTTTGTTTTATGCATTTAATACTGCATGATTAAATGCATTTAACTCTTTATATTGATTGTGGGATGATTATGCTGAAGTGGAGTATGATGGCAGGCATCCATCCACAAGTTTATGCCTTTTGAATGAAAATGGTTAGGTTATAGTAACAAATTGTTTTGCTATACAGTTTATTCCAGATGGTTGTGTTTTTAAAGACATTCCTTAGCCACATTAATCTCCACTGAGAGGCAACTGCTTCTTCAGCTTATTTTCCTATGTGCAAAGGATTAGCATGAGTTAAGTCGCAGGCTAAATACACCTGCACCCGTCCATTCCAGTGTTTCTTGAATGCTGCTGATTAGATTGCAGCACACACATTAAAGCGCACAGCGTGCTGATTGACACTCCTGCTTTTCCCTAAGATTATATTTGAAATTAGCCAGAAGTAATTGGTTTGATTGAGCAGGACCCTCCCCACTGCCCACCAAGCGAGAACAGGCCACTGACCTTAACACAGTGATAGAATTAGCATTGTTATGGCTGAATACTGGTCCAGTATCCAGTGTTTTATCAAGTTCAATCTGTATTTTCTGAATCTAAATGCTTTCACAGTGCAGAATGCTACATGCAGAGCCTGTCAGGTCTCATCATGAGGTTTGCCAGTCAACAGGTCTCCCTTTGTCCTGAATGTTTTATAAGCCCCCCAACAGACAGAGGAATCCCGAGGTCATTTCATCTCCCACTCCACAATGTTTCCACCTATTAGATGACTTGTTTCAGGCCTCAATAAAAGAAATAGACACGTGTGTGAAAGAGTAATAAAGTTGTCAGTTGAGGAGTTATTGAATATTACAGATGAGTCCTGTCATGACAGCCCTCCCCCTGCTACAGCATCCATCTCACACTTTGCGTTATTAGCAGTAGCACACTGCTACCGCTACAGTGGGGTGTACAACGAATTCAATTTGCAAAATCAATAAAAGGAATACTCCACATTCAAGGTGGCATTTTTTATCATTTTCACATTACACACAGCTTTTCTTGACTGGAGTGCTGACATTTTAGCAACCTTTTAGAGCTTTGATCAGTTTTTGGTGTAGATTAGTTTCATACGGTCTCCATTATTTTTGCTGAATCTGCTTTTGTTCTCCTCATAATTCCCCCTCAGTCAGAATTACCTTGCTATGGTAAAGCAAGTAGTTGAGGTTTAGATTTACCTCGCATATCAAAGAACCATGTCCCTCCATGACTCCCTCTGTCTCCCTCATATTCTCTGTGTGACTAGCAGTTCTGTAAACTCCTGCTGAACCCATCATGCAGACTCCTCTCGTCGTCATTAGCACACTGCTGCCAAGAAGTCGCCGCCATGGAAACAACTGTGCCTTCAGATGGATGGAGGCAGCGACAGTGGCACACGGTCTCATTCATTTAGCCATGAAATTTTTATCAATTTAATTATTTACCACATGTGATTCTTTACAGTGAGTTACAGTGCAGGTTATGGAGGTTTGGGGAATTTCCCCTGTACACATCAGTTGTCTTGTAAGCTGTAGCGGACCGGCTTGCCCCTGTTCTCTGTAACAATGTAGAAAGGTTAGCTTTTGTATTGTCTGTTGAAAACCTGTATCATTCATGAGAATGTCTGCTTCAGGCTTCTTGTAGATTTTAATGTGGCCTGTGCAGAGTGAGACTATAATGCTGCTGCAGGTCTGCAGGTTAACATGTCAAATATATGTGTCGTACCTAGGGTTGCAAAATTCCGGGAATATTCAAAGTTGGAAACTTTCAATGGGAATTAACGGAAATTAACGGGAATTAACGGGAATAAACGGAAATTAACAGGAATTAACGGGAATAAACTGGGAATTTTGGGGTAATTTATCCTACTGTATTTACCTTGTCATATACAGACATAAATATAAACATTTTGTTTTATCATAAGCACACATGCATGCAAACATTCCTAATACAAATTATAAAAATGACACTTTTGACTCAAGTCAATTTGTGAGTAGAACTTTAATGGATTCTGGAACAACAAAAAACATGAATGTTGAATAAAATTAATTTATTCATTCCCCCCAAATGAGTCCCATTCAAAATGTAAAATGAAAGCATTTAGTTCCTTCTGCATTGGCTGGGGTGAAATGTCTCCACACGTCAGATAGTGCACGTGGCATTGTTCTGTAGAATAAGTTGAGAAAAAAGCTTGTGAAAAACACTAATGCCCAATGCCATGCACAGAGATATAAATAGTTAGCTAAACAATTGGAATAGTCTTTAAAAATATTTTACAATTGATGGATAAATGAATAGAAATAGGCTAGATGAATAGATGAACAGAAAACTGGCAAGCTAGAAACTATATAAACACGTTGATTTAGTATTTGCTAGTTAAACTTAAATACCATAGATCAAATATATTTACCACAGTAATATCATCAAAACTTATCTGACTGGATGTAGTGGATGTAGTCCTTGGGCCTTGGGGGATTTAGGTTTCAGTTTCCTTATCGTCGGACAGCTGATAAGGAAACCAAAACCTAAACCCCCCACTCATCGGTATTAGAGACTGAAGCAGGATGTAAACATTGTACTGATTTGTAGCATTCAAAACATTCATTCATTCAAACCTTAATTTATTCTCGAATAGACAGTTGAGGTTACCCTCATTTACAATGTCGCCGAGACTTACAGGCATTTCAATATGCAAAAACAATTAGTAATAAATAAAGAAATCAGTTTACATTGTAAACATATAACATATTCCCAAAAGAACACTTTGTGAATGACTTATGAGGTAGGAAATACATTCAACATGTTTATTAGACCAGAAGGACACATACAATGTTTTTTGGGGAGAAAATAGCATTAATTTTTTTTTTTTTAATTTCCAAAATTCCCGAGCTAAACATCCCGTGGAAAATTTCCGCCCCTTTGCAACCCTAGTCGTACCTCATAAATGCTGAGCAGTGTAGTAAAAAGTTATCCCTTTTTAATGGGATTGCCTCTCTGGATACAACCTGCAGAGGGTTATCCCTACATGGAGCAGATATGACATTGTGCTAGTACCTCTTTATATTGCAGTAAAGCTTGGATCAGGCTACATTGTAATGCATTTAACTCTTCCGCAGGAAACAGTTTTGTTTCAATAAATATATGACCTTTGCTGAATCGGCCAGTCTACCTTTTCCCCTTAATGTTGATATTTTAGCCAATAAAAGTGCATCAATTCTTTATGATAATGCTGAGGTGGACCACCACCTCCATGAACCACTGCAGAAAATCCTTGTACAGTAAACGAGTTGATTAGATGATACAAAACAACTGATGAGGACAAACGAGTGGATCATGGAATCAAAAAAATATGCAAAGCATAAATTGCAGATTAAGATTATCAGTGACTCCATGAGCATTTTACAGAAATTGGTAGGACATCTGCCATATTGTGTTGTATTTGCGCTCTAAAACTGCGTCTGTAAATGAAAGAGACGGCGTGTTTGAATGGCTCAATCCAGTAGGCGTGGTGGGTGAGATCATAAGGGATGAACATATTAAAACCATGACAGATTTCCGGAGTCCTGCAGTCAGACACATGCGTATTTACTTCCTTTGGTTAGCATAGTGTAACCCCTCATAGTGAAACAGGTTTATCAGTGCACATAACTGACTTGTCTCCCTCAGAGTTGTTTCCCTTCAGTATATTGGTGCATTTGTTTTTTGTGAAGGAGTCTCTACATTCTTAATGGGTCACTGTTTATAGCTTTGGCAAACAGTGAATTTCTGAGTCAGTAACCTTTTGGTGATAATCAATAAGTCTTGCAGTGCAGCACAGCCGTCCTGCACTTAAACAGCAGCATTACACATCGACAGCCTGCCTTGTTTCTGGGTTTGATAGATGCTGCTCTTACCTGAGATGGTAGTTGATGGGAATTCTGTGCCCTTGTTCCTTAATCCTGACACAGAATCGTAATTCACAAAGACCACAGTCTGCAAAGAGTCTTTGAATCCTCGAGTTTGTTTTCTGCTATGTAATACTACATCATCTTGTTCATGTGTGCATTGATTGTAGCTTTACTTACAACCCACCTCTTTCCTAAGTGGCTCACTGAGATTTCAGGGTGAGTGAGTGTCTTGATCCTGCAGCAGGAAAGGTTGTGTTTGGCTGACAAACTGCTCAACTGGCCCATCCTTGGCTATCTGCCTGACCCACTGAGCCTCTCCTTGTGCTGCCCTAGTCCCATACAAAGAGCTTTCATTACTGAGCAACACCACTTGTCTTTTCAGTCGGCGGAGTACCAGCAGGCTGGGAGGCCAGCTAAAGTCAGCAGACAACCCTGGAAACATGAACGTTAAACAAAGTCATTGTTGGTTATTGGGTTGAGGCTCCTCCTGATGGACACAGGATATTTACTATGGGTTGGCGGTAGAACTCTGTACTTTCAAGTGTAGCAACCAATGTCTCTCAATACAACAAATGTTAAATCATTTAGTGCCAAATTTAGGCACCTGAGCTCACAGCTGGGTGAGAGAGTAACTTAGTAACTGAGTATAGAGAAGGAGGAAGGCTCCGTCACCCTGTAAGCGTGGCTACACTTCTCAAAATTCTATGCCACAGACAACACACACTGTAAAATATGTACTGAATGCAAGAGTGGCCTGGACAACACAGCTAACCTGAGGAAACGTTCGGTCAAACATTAAATGTATCTAAAAGCTGACGAGTGAACCATGTTTGAAAGAGAAGCAGCAGCAGCAGCTAACGTTAGCGCTCCTTTAAAGGAGACTCGAACCCTCCTTTAATGACAAATCTTTGACAACTTCATCGACGTAGTCATGTAATTAATTAGCTAGTTGGATAAGATGTCCATGTCCACTAGACATGATAAGATGTCCACTAACATTTTTGTTAGTGTTAGCCAACCGCTGACTCCATCTGACATTCATTAGCAACATGCTATCTAGCATGTTAAAACAGCATGTGAGATTTTTAGTATGTCGGAACATTAATATGTGAGTTGCATACTATAAACAGGGAAATATAACAGCAATCAAGCCCTGTAATACTGACAACAACTACATAACAACAAGCGGTGTTGTTTGTTCTTCTGTGAAGACATGATGCTCTAATGGTGTATTTCTACCCTCCACTGTTTGCTATTAATGATCCTTTTGATGGTTATTTATATTTTTAATACTGCGCTGATACTCCGTCAGTGTCCTCATTCCATTTGTGCAGGTTGAGTTAAGTGCATGAAGTAAAACAAATTCTCCAGCTGCTCCCGGGTCTTTTAACAACTTCCTCCTTTCAAGGATTACTGGTGTTCCAACATATTTGGTGACACATTTTTTACAATTGAAATTACATTCTTGTTACTACAGAAAAGTTAAGTATGGAAAACCCTTTGGGCACTGGTACCAGTTCAAAATTGGAATCCTAGGGCTCCACAGATAAAGGACTACTGCAGTTATTTGACAGCTAATTCTGGTATCTGTGTAGCACGTTTTGCCTCATGTTGGTGAAAAAGACGAAACCAGAATTAGTCCATCTCACTACAGCGGTGCTTTGTGTGCTAATGTTGATGCTGTTAGAGCTTGTCAATACGTTAAAGAGCAGAGCTGATAAAATGGACGTCCTTCCTGTCGGTGTGTGAGTCTGACACGATTCCAGTCTGGAGTGTGTCTTAGTTGAACTCCTCATTATCGCTGACTGACTGCATTGTTTGTCTCTACAACAGCTATTTTGTCAGCTGATAAAGCTCATCTCTAGTGGAGCAGCACAGACATGAGTGTAGACATAGCCCCCTCTGCTGTATACAAGTTGTAATGCATAATTTACACAGAGCTCCTCACAACCTGTTGAAGTCTGTTACTTCAAGAGTTGGTACATCACAACATAAAAAACACTGGATACTATCAAAAAGAAAATGTGATAAAATATTTTTTCCAGTTAAATCTCAACCTATGCATTAATTAACAATCATAGAATTTACCGATCAGCTTTGCTTGTCTTCTTCAGGTGATTATCGAGGTGACTGAGATGCTTCATAATGCCAGCTTGCTCATAGATGACATTGAGGACAGCTCCAAGCTGCGGAGAGGCTTCCCTGTGGCCCATAGCATCTATGGCATTCCCTCCGTCATCAACTCAGCAAACTACGTCTACTTCCTGGGCTTAGAGAAGGTGCTGACCCTGGAGCACCCAGAGGCTGTACGAGTGTTTACCCGGCAGCTTCTGGAGCTGCACCGTGGTCAGGGTCTGGACATCCACTGGAGGGACACCTACACGTGTCCCTCAGAGCAGGAGTACCGCAACATGGTGCTACAGAAAACCGGAGGGCTCTTTGGCCTGGCTGTCGGCCTGATGCAGCTCTTCTCAGATTGGAAGCAGGACCTGAAACCCCTCCTGGACACACTGGGCCTCTTCTTCCAGATCCGCGACGACTACGCCAACCTGAGCTCCCGTGAGTACAGCGAGAACAAGAGCTTCTGCGAGGACCTGACAGAGGGCAAGTTCTCTTTCCCCACCATTCATGCCATATGGTCACGTCCAGAGAGCACCCAGGTGCAGAACATCCTTAGGCAGCGCACAGAGAACATGGACATCAAACGGTACTGTGTGGACTACCTGGAGAAGATAGGCTCGTTTGCCTACACCCGTGAGACTCTGCGGGACCTGGAGGTGGAGGCCTACCGCCTCATCAGGGAGTTTGGGGGAAACCCGCAACTGGAGAGCCTCATAAAACACCTCAGCCAAATGCATCACGAGGCCGAAGCCACAGCGGAGACCAGCACTGAGCCACACTCCAGCCACAACCACTGACGTCACCCACCTTTTGAATACGACGACATGCAAGCCTGACACTCCGGTAACACAGAGGCTTTGCTAATACACCGATCCTGAAATATTCCTGAAAAGTTCAACACACATGCTGGTATGTTACATTCACAAACGTTTTTATGACTCACATTGAATCATTAAACTGGAGAACTTGAATCCTGGTAGACCATTTCGACCGTGTTCAGCAGCTACGAGACGGCCACGTTTGCCTTTCTTTTTGTGTGCTAGATTGCATCCTTAGGTGTTTCTTAACAAAGTAGAACTCAGCAATTTTCGGATTCAAGCGTATCTGTGCTGTCAGGGTTTGCTTTTCTAGCACTGGAAAATAACAGCAACAAAGACTAAAAGCCTTCCTTTTGATGTGAACAGCGGTGCATGTAAATGTTTTTTTTTTCTACGTTTAGTCACCGACTGAAAATTGTTTACCTTGGGCTGAGTGAATGCTAGTTGTTATTTCGGAAGCCCCTGTTTAAAATAAGATGTTGATGTCATTTGGTGATCCTTAATCACTAGGCTGCCAGAGTGCCAACCGTGTTGACGAGACCTCTTGTGACTCTACTTCTTATGTAACATGGTGGCATTGTATGCAAAACGACTCTAATGCTGTTTATGCTCAGTTATATATGAATAGTCTGCTTATGCTTTGGTTTATCACAGCGTCTTCACATCTCCCTCCCTTCACAGCTTTATTAATATTCATTAAGGGGGTTAGTTCAGATATTTGTAGACATTGTGGTGCAGCTGACAATATTTTCTATCTATGAGCTTGTCTCGACTTGTAAAACGAAACGTCACCTCTCGCTGTGGTCTCAGGACTAGTTTGTTTCCATTTGAAGTGAACATGTTTGATGTCATGTGTTTATCTCTAGAGATGAGCAGCACCATCTACTGAGCACATGTGTAATTAAAAATCAAGATGTGACAAAAAGTTGTTTGTGTGTGTCTCTCTGCCTCTTACAGTGCTTACACTTAGTCCTACATTATGTCTTATTCAGGAACATTGGCCCCTGTGGTTTTTGGGCCCCCAACTAAACAGGAGATCATTTATTTTCACTTGAATTCCATCCATAAGTTAAACAATGACAGGATGTATGAATATTTGGTCATGTGATTCATAGACTAATAAAACCGTAAAACCAAAATGATCAGATGTAAATGGGGGCCTGTAGTCAGATTTGTGTGCATGTAGGGTTCTCAGTGTTGGTGTTTTTATGTGAACTTCATTTGAAATGCAAGGCACCAGGCATATAAAGCCGGTATTATCTGCTAATACTGTTGAGGGTTTTTCCGCTCCAGACAGCTCTATTGACTCACAGAAGCTCTTAACAGGAGCTATTCAGTGAGTGATTTATCCTTCAGATTGAATTGTGGCTTCTCTGAAAAAATACATCTATCCATTAAAATGTCAAATTCTTAAAAATCTGTGGGATTAACTGTTAATTTACCTTCCAAGCGGTCTCAGTCAGCATTTCTGACTCAATAAACAGGCATATGAATTTAGGTTTTCTTCATTGCCGTGTCAACAAAGTAGTTAGGAACTTTCCTCGGTGCAGCTCCAGCAGAAAGATGAGAAACACTCGCACATAAGAGTAGATAAAATATACACACAATAGATGAAATATACATTAAAATTAAAAAGGGTTGTCAATACAGTATATTCAGACATGATGAAAACTGCAAAGTGCTTGTACTGCTTCGTGTGAAGTGGCTTTCGTAGAGCTTATTAAATTCCATCTCAGTGTTCAGCCTCTCACTGTTCTTTCTTCTTTCTCTCACACATGTGAGGTTGACTACCAGACTGATTCTCTTGAGTTCTGTCTGAGAGCAAAACAGAATCGTTTTTGAGTTAAGAGTGACGTGGCTCACTCACTGTCTCCGTCAGTCGCTGCAAGCTCTGGATTATTTATCACTGAGCTGCACTTTATACATTTGTGTTGTTTGGTAGCACTTTAATAGATATTCATGTGGCAAATACATTTTGAAAACCTCGTTGCTGACAATGGCAACAATGCTGCTGAGTTGCTGTTTGACTGATTTCTTTCTTTTCTTTCTTGAGTCAATCATTTTATTTATTTATTTATTTATTTTAAATGACTCACTCGGGCAAAGATTGTAAGGCTGCTGTGATGCTCCACGGGATCAACTGGCAGGACATTTTATTCCTCTGCAAGAAAACCACCTACATCAATGCTGTGTGACTTAAACCGGTCAGCAAACTGGACCGTATTCGATGATGGTTCCCATTTAGGACAGAATCATTCGTTTGCAGTGTCTCTTAAGGAGAAGGCTGGAATACTCTGTTCTCAACAAATCCCATGAAGAAATCCAAATCCATCAGTATATACATGTATATTCTCCATTCCATTGGTGAGGCTTAAGTAGTGTTCATAATGTTGGATAGCAGTGTCACCTTAAAATCATCTTTCAGAAAGATGATTTTTTTTAAAAGATCTGTAGAAAAATTCAAAATATTAAAAGAAACAACTTCTTGTTATGACTGATATGTATGTAAAGGTTGGTAAAGCAAGAATGTATGTAGTACGCATGATTTGATCCAGACAAGATGATCACCAAAACAACATGTTTCCATGGAAACTGCACAAAATGGTTAATTTATGTGTGTTAAGTTTGGTGAAGCAGGAATGTTTGACAGATATGCTCCAAACAAGATGACCACCCTTCAGTCTCACCTTAAAAATCATGTCAGTATAGTTTGCATGACTTAAAATATATAATAATATAATTCTATAATAATAAAAATTATTATAGACTGGTGACGAAGAAATGTGTCATCCAGTTCAGATTTGTTAACTAATAATACTGACAGACTCCTCCTTTGACGTCACTCTGTCCACAGGCTTGTTAAAACACATACAATATTCATGCAGTGTGGTTTGGTTATCTTATTCATGTCACTGTTCCCAGAACAGCAAATTTTCATGCATAAGTCTGCCAGCATTCCCTTGTTTGCAAAACCCTCACCGCACCCTCAAAGTACTGACTAGTTTCCATCTGCAATCACTGTAGCTTAGAAGAAACAGTCTTCTCTGAATTTAAAGTGACTATACACTGATTAAAGGGGCACAACGATTTTGTACTTTAAGTTTATTCATTTTGGGGAGGAAGTACTACTCAGCCTGTGGAAACCCTGATGCTGTCATCAGAGTCACATTATAAATGTGGTTGATTACTCAGGAGAAGTCTTATGAAAGGTGCTTTTGCATCATGGGACATGTAGGAATCTCTGTTTTAGGATCTTAACTCTAATTAGGGAATAAAAGTCAGGAAATCTCAGCCTCTTTATCATCATTTTTTTAAAAACCAACCCATTTCTTGCAACCTTGTGCGAGAGAAGCGTCGAATGTCTGGCGCAGCTCATTAATGCTGAACTGAGGACAGCTGGACTCACTTAGCTGACATCATGACATTTCTTTCATATCTTAAGTTGCATCAGGTTACATCAAATGACTGAGCTGTTTCCAAGGATCTCATCATCAGGCTGATGAGCTAATTCATGATCCTCTTAGGATGGGATGATTGTCAGGAACGGTTTAGTAATGAGTAATTATCTCTGACAAACACTGTCACTGTAAAACTGCAATGTCACTGCAGCAGGCCTTATGAAACTCCATCACTGACCCAGTATTTCCATCACTTTGTCAAAGACGTGTGATTATGTTTACTGTCTAATAGCCAGCTTTCTACCAAATATTTTATCTCACCGATCCACATTTTCACACATATTTCTGCTGTGGTCTGTAAATGTTTGCAAAAAAAAAAATGACAGCCTTAACCTTAGCAATGCGTAGACACTGTAGCTCCAAGTGAGAGCTCTGGTTGCGATTTCAAATTTGGGATGAAAACGTTGCCCCATAAAGGCATAGCTGTGTGTCTAATAATATCTCCTCATTCCTGTGAATCAGAATCAGTCAGAAATACTTGTATTAGATGCTGTGTGTCATGAATAAATGATCTCCTCCTCATTTTGGAGCGCACAGAGGAGGGGGTGCTTGAGAAGAGGAGGCTGATTGACAGGGATGTGTAACGCTCTGAGGAAGGAGTCTGAGGATCTGGAGTCGTTTGAATGAGGGTGAAGACGCACAGCACCCAGCAAACTGTAAGCTCCTGGTATCTGAATCATGGCATCTTCACTTAGACACAGGTAGGATGAAACTTTATCCAGATTGTAGTAGTGCTGTAAAAATCAGAGACAGAGGTATTACACATTCCACCTACTGGTGTCATATAATCTAAAAAAGAAACTAGGAATTCTGAATGGCCTAAGATATTGAAGTTTTCTTTAAATACATCCACGTTTGTGTTCAGGGACCAGCACACAGGACGATAAAACAATTTGAGGCTGATCTTTGGTTATATTACAAATATACACAATATCAGATAGATTCTCACTACATGATTATCATGGTCACAATAATTCACAATAATTCTATTATCAGGATACCTTTAGAAAATTTAAGAAGAAAAAAAAAAGATTTGAAGTGAGGGATGCTTTATGAAAAGCATCTCCAGTACTTTGTAGAGACCCTTTAGCTGCTATGACCTGCTGCAAACATGATGCATATCCAGACACCAGCTTCTGGCAGCGTTCCTAAGGAATCTTAGCCCATTCCTCATGAACAAAGACCTCCAGTTCTGTCAGGCCACTGTGACGGCCTCTCTAGAACGGTCCAGGACTTCTTCTGAAACCAAGCTTTAGTGGACTTTGAGGTCTGTTTGGGATCATTGTCCTTTTGGAACGTCCAATAATGTCCAAGCTTCAGTTTCCTCACAGATGACGAGACGTTTTCTTGTAGTATTTCCTGATACTTGATGGAACCCATCTTACCCTCTACCAGCTGCAGGTTTCCAGTGTCTGAGGAAGCAAAGCAGCCCCAGAGCATCACTGATCCACCTCCATGTTTCACTGTAGGGAAGGTGTTCTTTTCAGCATATGCTTCCTTCTTCCTCCTCCAGACATATTGCTGATCCATGGGCCCCGAAAGTGATTTGCATATTTGTATCTTGTGAGGGATGCTATTTAGGGGGATGGATAATACTGAGACTGCTGTAGTCAGTAAAAGTTATAATAAAAGTAATAATTGAGCTGTTTGAGCTGTTCTTGTGTGATTTGCTTATTGCAAACAGCTGATAAATAATAGATTTCGCTAATAAACCTAATAAACAATGGGGGGTTGAACAATTTT
The DNA here is from genome assembly GCA_037577475.1 of Chaunax sp. Z400. Classification (NCBI taxonomy): domain Eukaryota; kingdom Metazoa; phylum Chordata; class Actinopteri; order Lophiiformes; family Chaunacidae; genus Chaunax; species Chaunax sp. Z400. The sequence continues at coordinate 7,431,942 of CM075193.1, forward strand.
GCTTCCAGCTGTAGCTAAGAGGATTAACAGATAATTAAACTATATAAAATAAACACACTTATACACTGAATATAATGTGTATAGTGTTATATAACATCCACTTTATAATCCATTGATAAGAATATATTTGGGACGAGGCATCTGGTATTGATGAACGGGTGCATAAACTCATAAAATGTGAAACGACTGTAAAAATAAACCTGAAAATTTGTGTTTGCCAAAGTCTGACATAACGTCAACATCTTATATTCAATCTTCAGCATGAAAAGTGAAATTCAGGAGAAGGTGAGAATCAAGATAAGAAGGAATTTTTAAATACAATTAACTTGAGCGCCCATGTTCCTCCTGTTTTCTCAGAGCAGTTCTTGTCACTGGCTAAACGGATGATTGCACTTTCATTGCAAAATATTAATAGAGTGAAATTAAGTCAGTGGTTCAGGGAATTGTACGCCTGTCCTCACTTAGATTACACACACACTTAAGGGCAGACAGGATTCGAAACATGTGGGGTTTATTTACATTCGACATATGGATGAAAAAGCTGAGGTCTTCATTATGCATGTTTTGGGGTGTTGTTGTTTTTTTCTAACTTTACTCTTTAACTGTCCAGCTTTGGGAGCAACTCCACGTTCACAGATATTGATCTCTGTGAGAAAAAAGGAATTCTTGAGCAGTGTTCCCCTTTGACACAGTAATTCACATTCACATTTAAGTCTTTATTATACCAATACATTAGCATTTACCTCCTAATATAAGGCACTTGAGCAGAATACTACTCTCCACATGTATAGGCAGCCCACACTGTATATTAGTATGAAATGAGCAGAGATAAAACACTAAAAAGTGGTGAATTATAAGCATTGGAAGACTCATATTACATGACTTTAAACACAGTAGGATTTGTGTGAGTGAGGCTGATGTGGTTGATATGATGGCCTGGTTGAATGGGGGAGAGAAGAGGGCTCATACACAGAGAATGAAGAGGCAGACGATTTGGAGCACATCCCAGAAAATACAAAATGCTAATAAGTTAAACATTTCACATCGGTGAGTAACACGATCCCCACAGCCATAAAAAAGAAAGAAAAAAAAGACTAATTCAAAAACTTCATCCTCTACAAAAGCACGAAAGCAGAAATGAGAAGTGAGCTTTTTTTTTAATTTTTTTTTTATGCTTCGCCGTTTTGGTTCACAATGAGGGGCTTCAAGCCAAATCAGTGAAAGAGGCTGATGGGGTGGAAAATGCCATCCTTATCTACGTAGGAGAGTGGAACAGATGCGGATATGACTTTGTTATCATGCAGCTCACTGAAACAGAGGAGGTGAAAGGATGAGATGAGAGGGTTGAAGAGGAGGAAGAGGATGTTCCAATGTGAAGGTAAACTGAATAAAACAAACATCTTGGATTATCCTCCATTACTAAAATACTCTGCATCATCTTTGTTTACAAAAATATATATACAGGGAGGTAATCTATGCTGCGTTCAAGACAAAGGAATAATCAGTAATCACAGTTGCGTTCACATGAATGAATAACATGGACGCCCTATTGATTGGCCAATAGCCAATCACGTTCATATCACTAAAGCTTAAGTAGACTAGTGGGCTAATATCAATCATTACAGAAGTCTTTGCAAAATCTGTAACACTGTCAACTTCATCACATTAAATAGTAAATGGCTTGTCAAAATCAATTAAATAGAATTTATAATGTTATTTTCACCCATCATGACGAAGGACGCCATGAATATGACGTCAGGTGGGGTAAATCAGGGCACTGTAAGTCCTCAGAAGCTCCAGAGCAAAAAAAAAAATCCACACCTACTATCTGAGTCAGAGATTGCATTTTCCCCAATTTCCGATGTATCCTGAATGCAGCACTGACTCCGGTGACTTGTCACCAATCACACGGCTGCAACTAAAAGCATATACTCTTAAAATGCCTTATTAAATACCACATTTGCTACATGTCAACATTTCAAGAAGCTTAAGGATGAATGTGTTTGGTCTTATTGATTCTTACTGAATTATTGATGAACATGAAGCCACTTGGTGCAAATACTCCACAGGTTTCCCTCTTCATAAGGAACAATCACAGACAGAGATAAAAATGATTGTGCGTAATTCCTTAAAATAAATGACAAGGGAGTCATGAATCTCTCTTAAGTGGTGTTTTATTTCTGTGAGGAGGGTTTCATAAAACTCTCATCGTTCAGGTAAGTTGCAAAAATGTGTGTCGCAAACATACCGCTTTAAATCTGTGGTAACGTACATACAGCATGACGCCTAACAAATACAGTAAGGCCACGTCACTATTTGCACAATGACAGTTATAGTACAAACTGAGTGTGTTCGTGAAAAATCTTGTCTACAAATAGTGAAGAGGATGAAAAGCCTAACACAATAATTTACAAAATATAAACCATCTTTAAAATCCCATCACATGTCCCCTTTAAAGCAAAAGGTTTACGTCTGTCAAGTGTCACCAATAATTATTATATTAGCACACAAGTCTTACAGCAATGATTCTGGACACAGTGACATCACATGCTGGTAACGCACAAGGTTCTCGTCCAGCACATTACTAGACATCACGTTTTTTAATCCAGTGTTTATCCACATTTGCCTCAAATTTAAATCTTATACAAATACAGACAGTTTGCAAACACCTAAATGAGACTTTTTGAACTCTGAAGCTTCAAATGTTGGTGCAGTATTTTTGTTTAACATGTTAAGACTATTTCCAACACAAGTTCCCATTTGAAAAATCTAAGAGTTTCCATCCTGTAATAATAACTGATAAAGGTCTGAGATGACTCAGGTTGGGTTTCTGAAGAAAACGGACCTGACGATGTAGAGTGAATTTTACCCACAGCAGCACCTGATGAGTGTTGTGTCCATTTAGTGGCCCCAGGGACAACCACAGGGGTCTCCACAGGCCTTCCTCCTGTCCCAAAGGATGCGCAGCTCCTCGGGTGTGTGCTGGGGAGACGACAGCATGTCCAGGTAGCACTCTTTCTCACACAGCCAGCCGGGGTCCTGGCAGCAGCAGAGGGGCAGGATGTGATTTGGTTATTAGCCGTACACAGGTCAAACTCAGGTGTCATTTTTAACGTGCACCTTTGATACTTTATATCTGAACTCAGTGTTGCAGAGATCCTGCAGTCTCCACCTGAACATGGTAAGAATGGCTGCAGTACAAGAAAGGAAATTTATTTTGGTATAATTTTAAAAATGTCAAATGTCAATGTTGCACAGTGGGAGAACAAACCATTGAAATGTAGTACAAAGCATACAATGTAGTATGGCCATCGATTCAGAAAGTGTGGCAATGAATTTTAAGAGGAGGAAAATAATGACAACAGCCAGTGAGAGATTCAGGAGCGAGAGGAGAAAGTCATTTATCGTTTCATTTAAATATACAATATAAAAATTCATTTTTATAACCAGGAGGGCATTCAGAGTGAGCGCACACCTCCACCCAACAGTCCCTCTTAATTAAATTAAACCCTTATCCAAATTCCAACAAGACACGTGCTGAATCAAATGGGCTGCCCTCAGGGTTCTGTTCAAATAAGTGACTAAAAAAAAGGAAGGATGGAGCCACCTCTTTTTCCAGATCTACTCCACAATTCAACAGCTCCATTTTGCCTCACTCTTCCACCCAGTTTCACGGTGACACGTCATGTAGTTTAAGTGTAAATCACAAAAACAGTCCAAAAAGCTCCATCTTGATATGTTAAAGAAAGTGAAAAAAACCTCCTGGATCCACCCTTTATCCAGATGCACCCCAACATTTCATGGGTTCTCCTGTCACATGGCCAGCACTCCTCTCAGGTTTCATGAAAATCTGTTAAGTATTTTTTTTTGTGTGATCTCCGCTAACAGACAAACGAACCAACGCCGGAGAAAACATGACTTCTTGGTGGAGGTAATGAAGTGAGTAGAAATGCACGGCATGCATGTTTTTTTCCCCTCACATTGCTTTACTGTTTATCTAACATTAGCAATCGTGTTAGTTTCAGTTGAGAACATGGACATGCTCATTTAAAATAATAAAAATGACTCATTTAGAGGATGGGACTGATAAAGCTGAGCCCACCTCAGTGTGAGCTTCAGCACCTTATTGAAGCTGCTTGATTAAAACACGCCTTTATGCTAACTATCCTTTTTAATTGATGTTTACCTCTTGAACTATTTCATACAACCTTTGTCTTTAATTAGGTAATATTTTTGTTGATGCCACTGTACTGTCTGCTGTAAACACCAGGGACAATAATGGAAAGCGTGTCACTTTATTTCATAAATATATTAAAATGTTGACAATAAACAAAATCATTTGTGGTCATTCAAGCTATTTTTACCTGATATTTCTGAGGTCCAACAGCTGCCATCCATATCCCCATGCTCACATCTTCTCCCTGAAACAAGACATCCAGGGCACATTCCTCACATCATAATCATGACTATCTGCCCCCCATACCCCCACAGTCTTTCTGTCGGGCACTCTACCTGGTAGGCTTTCAAATTATCTGCGTTGCTGGCGAGCCACTGGACCAGATCACGAGAGACCACATAGCCTGAGCCGCAGGCGAACGCCGGGTAGGCTGGACTCGCGTACTCCAGCTCTTGCCACTTCCCAATGCGATCCACTGCCCAGCTCTGCCTGAAACTGGGTCAGGACAGTAGATACATCATCATCATCATCATCATCATCATCATCATCATCACATCCTGTCAACCTTTGTCAGACCATCACTGTTTCGTCAGAGAATCCCTTTTCCTTTAGCTGAAGTTCAACTGAGAGTGAACTGAAGGTAAAGGACTAAGATCAAAATATGAGGACATGCTTGACTTACTTTCCCCACCAGAAATTGCTGCGCTTCAGACCCTTGTGGTCAATCTTCATTAATACCGAGTCCACGTCGATGTAACAATCATCATCAGTCTTCAGCAGGAGATTAAAGTCAGCGTTTCCCACAGACCTGCCACAAAGTGAGTTTAAAAACTTAATTAGATTTTCAGCAATATCCCAAAGAGGGTTTCCTTTAAAATACCACTGAAAGTGAAGGGCAGGGAGGTTTTGCAAATAAAGAATATACTTGTCGAGTCAAAGCTTGAGACCACACACTATTTTTTCTACCTGATGACTCACAACTTTGTCCATCACTGAGTGATTGAAATCGTGATTCTAACAGCAAGACATTTTGAGGCAACGGCCCACTTTCATTTCAGGTTGCTGATTTCCTCAGAGGACCCAGGCAATTTGGAGACAGAGAATGGAGTCATTAGGACTTGGCATACCATTTATAGAACTGAAGCAGTTTGGAAGGCACGTTCCTGTAGGTGTCAACGACATCTACAAACACCATGTCACCATGCCTGAGGCTCTCCTGCTGCAAGCCTGCATCCTCCTGCCTCAGTCTGGAGGCATGGTGCTCCATCCTGGGTAGGCGGCCCCGCAGCAGTCCCAACAGGCTGTCTCTGTCTGAGGCGCGGGTGGTGGTAGAGAGCATAGGGAGGCACATGATGGGGGTAAAGGGGTTGGGGAAAAAAAGGCAGAAAATGATGGATAAATTAGGAAAAGTTTTTTGTCTGTGTTTTTGCAATGGTTTGGATAAATTAAGGCACCTATAAAGAATAAACATGTGTGTCAATGGTTACCTACACAATATGATACAATGATAAAATTACAGAATGGATCATTAGTTCTGTTTTCAGAGGAACTGGATGGTAAATTAATTTTACTTTCCACTGAATGCTCCAACCCAATTTCAGACAAAACTCAAATGCAAGCGGTACAATCAATAATGTAAGAAAGGGAAAAAATATTAGTTCAATTTGGCACATATGCAAGAGCCCTGAGGCGAAAGAGGAGCTAATATCATAACACCTGCCAGAGTGAATCAGTGTTTTGTTTTGTTTTCATAGGGACTGGGACTCCTTTTCCAGTTGGCTCATGGAGCAACTTTGACTGAACAGTTCTGATGAAAAGCTCAGAATTATTATCTTCTGTTGCTGGACCAACCATAGATAGTAAATGTGAACCCTCCAGCTAAACCGGGAAATCCCAGGGCACTTCTATGAGGCAGGACGCCCTCTGCGATCTGCAATTCAAGGAAACAAATCAATAAAACGTTTTTGTAATTAGCTTCAAATCTGGGAGAATGTCTGCATGCATGTATTTTTGAACCAGTGCGTACAGAGGAGATCTTGAGGACACCTCCTCCATCGCTGAGCTGCACAGAGGACGAGTTGACTGTGCTCAATCCAGCAGAGTCCAGATTCTCCCAAACCAGAGTCCCCTCAAAACCCTGGATAAAAAATAGACATGTCATCGTTTGCACATGTAGCATGCTGTTGTTCTTTTTTCAACCTGAGTGGCATTACACTGTATGCAGGTCCATGTCTCCCATTTAGGGAACCTGACCTCACCTTGTTGTAGTCTCACTTCTATGGGTATAAATATTCTATATAGGCTGAGTCTAGTGTTTTTTAAATAAAATATTAATGTCACGCCCCATAAAATCTTGTTTTCATTGTGGTTTTACTTCACTTTCCTGCAGTGCTGTACCTCAGGACCCTGCGACATCACTGCTGGGTGTGGGTGCAGACGCAATGAAGCGTTTGCACCAACACTTGTGAATATCCTGGTGTTAAATGACTCTTTAATGGCATTGTGGAGAAGGCTTTAAAAATTGCATTTTGCATTTTATTTTCTATTAGGATACAAATAATGTGCGGGATGCTTCCCACTATGTATAATAGTCACGTCAAACTAGAGGAAACAGTAAAGAGATACAGTTTAGTTTTATCAGTTGTCTTTGGTTTATGATTTTCAGAGGATATTTTGACACAACGGCTCCTTTTAAGTAAAACTTGCATTACCTGTAATTCAACAGCTAACTATGAAAAATCCAAGCAATCAAAACACTTTTAAGACTTTCTTTTCTGGGTGTTAGTTAGTGAATATTCAGGCTGCAGCCATGAGTGTGTGTGAGAAACTGACCTTAGGCAAGATGAACTGCTCCACTGGTTTGTACCACACCCCGTTCATCAGGGTCCCTGTGCTGATGGCACTGAAGCGAGCAGTGACCACAGCCTCCTGCAAAAGATTTTATCCATCAAGGAATCACAAATGTGCACATTTAACTTCATCTACACTGAATACTGCATTACAGACTCTCTTCTACGAGACAACCTAAAGAGACCAACGGAGTCCTCCAGCTGGCCCCAGGCAGTATATATCTACCAGAGTAGTAGCACATGAGATCAATTATGTTCAGTGATCCAAGGCTCTGTTACCTCCTGGTCCAGCTGGAGAAGCTTCACTGTAACATTGCTCTGAAGCTCAGGCCGGGTCCCGCTGGGAAACACCCCCAGCCTGGTGATCACCACCGGGTGGAGAACCTTGAAATCCAAGGCGATGGCCGACACGTCGGAAAGGATGAGCAGCGAGGGGTCAGACACCGACACAATCTCGACCTCTTCATCCTGGCCTGCCACTGGGCCAGAAGGATGGCAGAGATTACTGCACAAGCAGGTGTGAAATTTATTTAGATCCCAACATGCTGACCGTCTGTTTCCTGTGATAATGACCGGGTGATTTGAGGAGAGGGAGCGCTCAGAGAGGACGGCAGCCTCTGGTTGAGACACATCATCAGCACTTTGAGGAGCTGGTTCCTACGACCGCCCTCCTCAAAGTGAGCTTGTGCTCATGAGGGTTTTTCCTAATTACAAAAGAGCAGTTTATTACCCAGGAGATCAATGAAAAGATCAAGGATGCTAAAGAGGTCTTTTTACTTTATATGCCCTCAACAGAAGTTCTGCTGTTCACTCCAAATTAAAGGCAATCAGAGGCAAAGAATCACAGACAAAGAGAAAGCAGCCGTTAATCAAACTAAATGTTTCTCACGTTGACAGACAGGATTTTAGTGAGAGGATATTTTTAATATTCCTATGAGCACTAAACCTGAATGATTAGTTTGTCCTTACTTGTCAAAATGAATATCAGCAGTGCATCTCACTGCACCAGACAGCTTGAGATTGCTACTTTATTTTATGGAAACATGAATAAACATTGGCATAAATCAAACACATTCAGCCGTAAATTCAGTGTTTATTTAGCATCTATTGGTCATTTTTACGAGTTAAGTATCTAATATACAACAGTTCAACAGGAAATAAAGTAATTTGGAAAACAAGTCACAGCTAAGGCTGCATCTGACGGTTATTTACAATATTGATTAATCTGCAGATTATTGTCTTGATTAGTCACTGAATGCTGGGTCTATAGAATGTAAATCATATATTCCCAGAGCACAGGGCGACAGCTAATATTCACATCTGAGAAGCTGGAATAAGTGATTTTTGTCTTGAAATAAAAAAAGAAGAAAAAGAAAAAGAATCAATACACACTTTTGCTCAAGCCAAACACCGACAGTAAAGGCTTAATGTCAATTCACCGTCTTTATGATTTCGGAAGCATGCGTTGAGCTGGAGGTATAATTACTAAAAAATACTAATTAGCATTTGCCTGATTGTAACTCTAAATAAAACTCAATAAGATAAAAGAAGCACACAAATTTCATAAACAAACTGATTCTGAATTAAATCACCTCAACACTTATGACCATTAATGCGGCAGAGAGCAGTGAAGGGCCTGGGAAAATTTTTAAAAAATCTGCATGACCCTAAAGGCTGCCATCTGAAAAAGCCTATTCTGATGAGCAGTAATTATGTTTTCATGACAGCAGCGAACACTGAACCGGGCGGGAAAAATGGAGAAACAGCCACATCTGACAGGTGAGCTGAGCAACGCAACATAACAATTACTGTGGATGTTCAATGTGATTGAGAGCCTATTCAATTATATCCTATATAGTATGTGCTTCCTATAGCTTCACTTTTCAAGTGCCAATTCTAATAAAGGCAGCAGCAGCTGCATTGAATGAGAGAGATTTCTACTTCAGCCTTGGGTTTAAAAAGGAAAAGAACGGCGTCCTTGAGGTGTGCCTGAACATGAATAAAGGTGTTTCACTTCTTTTTCTGAACATGCATTCTTCCAACACATCTCCTTTTATTCTGGCTAAGCACCACTTCTTTTTGTGTAAGCAACAGATTGCACACAGAGCAACTTTCCATGTTACAGATGCAGATGGTTGAGGCAGATTCATTTACCTGGCTCAGTGAAGTTAAGGAGGGAGCAGGAGTATGGATCCTCTCTGTCCTCCTCTGGAATGGGACACCCATGTTCACCCACGATAAACTTCACCCCCACTCTGAAAATAAGCACAAAACACTATTGCATTCATCTTTTTTTGTGTGCAATATCAGGCTGAAAGATTTCTAAAGCCGTCCATCTAGCCACCCTACGTTGCCATGGTTACGGAGGGTTGCTTAAAGGCCATCACAGCTTATCTGTGCTCGGATCGCTGAATAAGACAGAAATGGACAAAAAAGAGGAATAGAAGAGAGAACAATATAGGTCTCTGGTAAGGTAAAGATAAGCGTGCTGATGGGGTTATCAGTTATTTACTGCCAGCTGCAGGCATTCTCTCTATTGTATGAATCGGACCTGGGAACAAGACAGAAAGAAAAGTTGTGTTGCGGCTCCACCCTACAGACCTGTGCTGGAAGTGGGGGTGATCTCGGAGGTAGCCCAGCCAGGTCTCTCTTATCGCTTGTCGCAGTTCATGATGGTGTCTTGCTGACAGCACTCCCACCAAAATTTCATAGAAAGGTAAAGCCTCATCTGTGTCAGAAACAGAGATATGTTTAAAATCACCAAAACAGACGGATGTCATTTTCTACCAAGCGATGATGCTGGTAAAATATGACCTACAGTTGGAGACCACGACAAAGCAGAGTTTATTAAAATCATACTTTGATGCATGATTGATTTGTGCTTCAGCCTCTGACAAACATTTTCCACCGACATAATATGATGCATAATACTAACCTCATGAAAAGGTCTCTATGCATCAAAAGCTGGTTAAACGAACTATCCCTCTAGTCCACTCCCCCTGATAATAAGTGACAATCCGCTGGAAAGTAGCAGAGCTCAGTTCTGTAACAAGGCAGAGATGCTCGGCACGCCTCACTCTCTGTTGCTTGACGGTAGATTATCCCAACAACGCCCAACACTACCGGACTGTCACATTCCCATTATTTCCACTAAAGCACACACATGTACACACAGGAAGAGGAGCGACCATAATCTACCTGTTCCCACACAAACTCACAACCACAAGACACACCGGGGCGGTAAAATCAAAGTTAGCCAGCCGCTCGGTTATGAAAATAAAGTTGCGATGCTTTGAGGAGGTGAAGCACGGGGACGTGGCTAAAAAGTACCCGAGTGAGTGTTGTTGTCCGGCGTAGTGGAGGAGCGTCGTTGTGCCAACCACAAGTGCACCAGGACGGCGACAGCACAGGGCAGCAGAATGAGCGCTAGCCTCCGCATGGACGGAGCCCTACACTCAGCCGGAGCAGCTTTCAGCTTTAGCGGCGTGGAGCCTCTTCCTGAGCCGCAAAGAACTGCACTAAGTGTGCCGCTGCGTCTGCTCACTTCACTCCAGCTCCGCAGCTCTCCGCCGAGCACCCTCACCACTGACTCATGTCTGCCTCCGCCGCTCGGAGAGATGGACCAATAGGAGACGAGGAGCCCTACCGCGGTGCACGCTGGGAGATAGAGTTGTTTTGCCTTCAGAATTGTATCATAGTTGTATATTATTAGGGCCCGAGCACTAAGCGTGCGAGGACCCAATTGTTCTGCAAGGAATTATTATTATTATATTATAATAGAATTATTATTATTTTTATAGTTTATTATAGTTTTATTTTAGTTATTTTTATTCTCCTAAATGAATCGCCTTTTTGGGGACTTGCCCATACTCAAAAACTCATGAAAGTTGGCGGAAAAATTAGTCGGGTGTGAAATTTACGTATGATATGGTGATTGGAAATGGGCGTGGCAAAATGGCTCGCTAGAGCCCCCTAACGTTCAGCCCCTGCCTCCAGTTTAACGTACATGAAACGTACGAAACTCAGAACACAAATGTAACTGACAGAGATCGACAAAAAAGTCTCTGGGAGCAATGCCTTCAAACAAACAGGAAGTCAGCCATTTTGATTTTTGTGACCATTTTTTGCAAATCACTCAATCAAACGAACTGAGATTTAGGAGCTAGGGATCTAGGGAACGGAAGGTCTTAGACACTCGGGACAAAGACTGGCGTTCTCAGAGACCCCAAAACCCCCCGGATGAACGTTGGTCCCGAGTCTCTACGACCTTCCATTCCCGAGATACACATATTCAGTAGAGGTGCACCAAGCCCCATTCACCTACAAAGAGAAAATAAACTTGCGTATAACTCAGGAACCGAAGGTCGGAGCAACTTGGAACCAAGATCCGTCTGCCATATTTAGAGGGCGCTAAACACGCCAGACTTGTCCCCGAGTCTCTACGACCTTCCGTTCCCGAGATATACATATTCAGTATACCCCCCTACTGGATATGTCATATCTCGGGAAGGGAAGGTCATAGAGACTCGGGACAAAGACTGGCATTCTCAGAGACCCCAAAAAAAAACCAAAAGGATGTTGGTCTCGAGTCTCTACCACCTTCCGTTCTCAAGATATAGAATTCAGTAGGGGTACTGAATTAAGTTTTCATCCTGTGAACCCTAACCCTAGTCCAACCCTAACCCTAACCCTAGCCCTCACCCTAACCCTAGCCATAACCCTAGCCCTATCCCTAACCCTAACCCTAGCCATAACCCTAACCCTAGCCCTAACCCTAGCCCTAGTTCCTGAGAAACACATAATCAGTATAGGTGCGCCAAGCCCCATTCATCTACAATGAGAAAATAAACTTAGGTATAACTCAGGAACCGAAGGTTGGAGCAAATTGGAAATAAGATCCGTCTGCCATATTTTGGGGGTGCTGAACACGTTAGACTTGTCCCTGAGTCTCTACGACCTTCCGTTCCCGAGATACACATATTCAGTAAACCCCCCCACTGGATATGTCATATCTCGGGAACGGAAGATCTTAGAGACTCGGGACAAAGACTGGCGTTCTCAGAGACCCCAAAAAACCCCAGACGGACGTTGGTCTCGAGTCTCTACCACCTTCCGTTCTCAAGATATAGAATTCAGTAGGGGTACTAAATTAAGTTTTCATCCTGTGAACCCTAACCCTAGTCCAACCCTAAGCCTAACCCTAACCCTAACCTTAGCCCTAACCCTAACCCTAGCCCTAACCCTAACCCTAGCCATAACCCTAACCCTAAACCTAGCCCTAACCCTAACCTTAGCCCTAGCCCTAACCCTAACCCTAGCCATAACCCTAACCCTAGCCCTAACCCTAACCCTAGCTATAACCCTAACCCTAACCCTAGCCCTAACCCTAACCCTAGCTATAACCCTAACCCTAACCCTAGCCCTAACCCTAACCCTATCTCAAACCCTAACCCTAACCCTAGCTCAAACCCTAACCCTAACCCTAACCCTAACCCTATCTCAAACCCTAACCCTAACCCTAACCCTAGCTCAAACCCTAACCCTAACCCTAGCTCAAACCCTAACCCTAACCCTAGCTCAAACCCTAACCCTAACCCTAGCTCAAACCCTAACCCTAACCCTAGCTCTAACCCTAACCCTAGCTCAAATCATAACCCTAACCCTAGCTCAAACCCTAACCCTAACCCTAACCCTAGCTCAAACCCTAACCCTAACCCTAGATCAAACCCTAACCCTAACCCTAACCCTAGCTCAAACCCTAACCCTAACCCTAGCTCTAACCCTAGCTCAAACCCTAACCCTAACCCTAGCTCTAACCCTAGCTCAAACCCTAACCCTAACCCTAACCCTAGCTCAAACCCTAACGCTAGCTCAAACCCTAACCCTAACCCTAGCTCAAACCCTAACCCTAACCCTAGCTCAAACCCTAACCCTAGCTCAAACCCTAACCCTAAGCCTAGCTCAACCCCTAACCCTAGCTCAAACCCTAACCCCTAACCCTAGCTCAAACCCTAACCCTAGCTCAAACCCTAACCCTAACCCTAGCTCAAACCCTAACCCTAACCCTAGCTCAAACCCTAACCCTAACCCTAGCTCAAACCCTAACCCTAACCCTAACCCTAACCCTAACCCTAGCTCAAACCCTAACCCTAACCCTAGCTCAAACCCTAACCCTAACCCTAGCTCAAACCCTAACCCTAACCCTAGCTCAAACCCTAACCCTAACCCTAGCTCTAACCCTAACCCTAGCTCAAATCATAACCCTAACCCTAGCTCAAACCCTAACCCTAACCCTAACCCTAGCTCAAACCCTAACCCTAACCCTAGATCAAACCCTAACCCTAACCCTAACCCTAGCTCAAACCCTAACCCTAACCCTAGATCAAACCCTAACCCTAACCCTAACCCTAGCTCAAACCCTAACCCTAACCCTAGCTCTAACCCTAGCTCAAACCCTAACCCTAACCCTAGCTCTAACCCTAGCTCAAACCCTAACCCTAACCCTAACCCTAGCTCAAACCCTAACGCTAGCTCAAACCCTAACCCTAACCCTAGCTCAAACCCTAACCCTAACCCTAGCTCAAACCCTAACCCTAGCTCAAACCCTTACCCTAAGCCTAGCTCAACCCCTAACCCTAGCTCAAACCCTAACCCTAGCTCAAACCCTAGCTCAAACCCTAACCCTAGCTCAAACCCTAACCCTAACCCTAGCTCAAACCCTAACCCTAACCCTAGCTCAAACCCTAACCCTAACCCTAGCTCAAACCCTAACCCTAACCCTAGCTCAAACCCTAACCCTAGCCCTAGCTCAAACCCTAACCCTAACTCTAGCTCAAACCCTAACCCTAACCCTAGCTCTAACCCTAGCTCAAACCCTAACCCTAACCCTAGCTCAAACCCTAACCCTAGCTCAAACCCTAACCCTAACCCTAGCTCAAACCCTAACCCTAACCCTAACCCTAGCTCAAACCCTAACCCTAACCCTAGCTCAAACCCTAACCCTAACCCTAGCCTAAACCCATAGAAGTATGGGTTCAAAAAAAGTTACTCCACAAATGGTACCAATCAGCTCCAAATGGCCTGAAACGTGCTCCTACACACTTCCTGGAGACATGATTTTGGCCTCAACACTGATATTTTCACTCCATCCGGCACCCATTCATTCCAATGGGGGACACATTTCGGTCTATAACTCGGGAACGGAAGGTCGTACAGACTCGAAACCAAGCTCCGTCTGGTATAATTCGGGGTCTCTGAACACGACAGACTTATCCCCGAGTCTCTACGACCTTCCGTTGCAGAGATACAGCTATTCAAAATACATCGCTACTGGACATGTCAAATCTCGGGAACGGAAGGTCGTAGAGACTCGGGACAAAGACTGGCGTTCTCAGAGACAACATAAACCCCGAGACGGACATTAGTCCCGAGTCTGTACGACCTTCCGTTGCCGAGATACACACATTCACTATAGGCGCAACAAACCCCATTCACTTCAATGGGAAAATAAACTTAAGTATAACTCGGGAACGGAAGGTCGTAGAGATTCGGAACCATGATCCGTCAGACATATGTCGGGGTCTCTGAACACGCCAGACTTCTCCTCGAGTCTCTACGACCTTCCGTTCCTGAGATACAGCTATTCAAAATACATAGCTACTGGACATGTCAAATCTCGGGAACGGAAGGTCGTAGGGACTCGGGACAAAGACTGGCGTTCTCAGAGACAACATAAACCCCGAGACGGACATTAGTCCCGAGTCTGTACGACCTTCCGTTGCCGAGATACACACATTCAATATAGGCGCACCAAACCCCATTCACTTCAATGGGAAAATAAACTTAAGTATAACTCGGGAACGGAAGGTCGTAGAGATTCGGAACCATGATCCGTCAGATATATTTCGGGGTCTCTGAACACGCCAGACTTCTCCCCGAGTCTCTACGACCTTCCGTTCCTGAGATACAGCTATGTAAGTGAAAGGAAGTGACGTAGCTCCAGAACAGAAGGTCATAAAGACAACCGTAACCCTAACCCTAACCCTAACCCTAGCTCAAACCCTAACCCTAACCCTAACCCTACCTCAAACCCTAACCCTAACCCTAGCTCAAACCCTAACCCTAGCTCAAACCCTAACCCTAACCCTAACCCTAGCTCAAGCCCTAACCCTAACCCTAGCTCAAACCCTAACCCTAACCCTAACCCTAGCTCAAACCCTAACCCTAACCCTAACCCTAGCTCAAACCCTAACCCTAACCCTAGCTCAAACCGTAACCCTAACCCTAACCCTAGCTCAAACCCTAACCCTAACCCTAACCCTAGCTCAAACCCTAACCCTAGCTCAAACCCTAACCCTAGCTCAAACCCTAACCTTAACCCTAGCTCAAACCCTAACCCTAACCCTAACCCTAGCTCAAACCCTAACCCTAACCCTAACCCTAACCCTAACCCTAGCTCAAACCCTAACCCTAACCCTAGCTCAAACCCTAACCCTAACCCTAGCTCAAACCCTAACCCTAACCCTAACCCTAGCTCAAACCCTAACCCTAACCCTAGCTCAAACCCTAACCCTAACCCTAACCCTAGCTCAAACCCTAACCCTAACCCTAACCCTAACCCCTAACCCTAACCCTAACCCTAATCCTAGCTCAAACCCTAACCCTAACCCTAGCTCAAACCCTAACCCTAACCCTAGCTCAAACCCTAACCCTAACCCTAGCTCAAACCCTAACCCTAACCCTAACCCTAGCTCAAACCCTAACCCTAACCCTAACCCTAACCCCTAACCCTAACCCTAACCCTAATCCTAGCTCAAACCCTAACCCTAACCCTAGCTCAAACCCTAACCCTAACCCTAACCCTAACCCTAGCTCAAACCCTAACCCTAGCTCAAACCCTAACCCTAACCCTAACCCTAACCCTAGCTCAAATAATCCTAACCCTAACCCTAGCTCAAACCCTAACCCTAGCTCAAACCCTAACCCTAACCCTAGCTCAAACCCTAACCCTAACCCTAACCCTAGCTCAAACCCTAACCCTAACCCTAACCCTAGCTCAAACCCTAACCCTAACCCTAGCTCAAACCCTAACCCTAACCCTAACCCTAGCTCAAACCCTAACCCTAACCCTAACCCTAGCTCAAACCCTAACCCTAGCTCAAACCCTAACCCTAACCCTAGCTCAAACCCTAACCCTAACCCTAGCTCAAACCCTAACCCTAACCCTAGCTCAAACCCTAACCCTAACCCTAACCCTAGCTCAAACCCTAACCCTAACCCTAGCTCAAACCCTAACCCTAACCCTAACCCTAACCCTAGCTCAAACCCTAACCCTAACCCTAACCCCTAACCCTAACCCTAACCCTAGCTCAAACCCTAACCCTAACCCTAGCTCAAACCCTAACCCTAACCCTAGCTCAAACCCTAACCCTAACCCTAACCCTAGCTCAAACCCTAACCCTAACCCTAGCTCAAACCCTAACCCTAGCTCAAACCCTAACCCTAACCCTAGCTCAAACCCTAACCCTAACCCTAACCCTAGCTCAAACCCTAACCCTAACCCTAACCCTAGCTCAAACCCTAACCCTAACCCTAGCTCAAACCCTAACCCTAACCCTAACCCTAGCTCAAACCCTAACCCTAACCCTAACCCTAGCTCAAACCCTAACCCTAGCTCAAACCCTAACCCTAACCCTAGCTCAAACCCTAACCCTAACCCTAGCTCAAACCCTAACCCTAACCCTAGCTCAAACCCTAACCCTAACCCTAACCCTAGCTCAAACCCTAACCCTAACCCTAGCTCAAACCCTAACCCTAGCTCAAACCCTAACCCTAACCCTAGCTCAAACCCTAACCCTAACCCTAGCTCAAACCCTAACCCTAACCCTAACCCTAGCTCAAACCCTAACCCTAACCCTAGCTCAAACCCTAACCCTAACCCTAACCCTAGCTCAAACCCTAACCCTAACCCTAACCCTAGCTCAAACCCTAACCCTAACCCTAGCTCAAACCCTAACCCTAACCCTAGCTCAAACCCTAACCCTAACCCTAGCTCAAACCCTAACCCTAACCCTAGCTCAAACCCTAACCCTAACCCTAACCCTAGCTCAAACCCTAACCCTAACCCTAGCTCAAACCCTAACCCTAACCCTAGCTCAAACCCTAACCCTAACCCTAACCCTAGCTCAAACCCTAACCCTAACCCTAACCCTAGCTCAAACCCTAACCCTAGCTCAAACCCTAACCCTAACCCTAGCTCAAACCCTAACCTCAACCCTAGCTCAAACCCTAACCCTAACCCTAACCCTAGCTCAAACCCTAACCCTAACCCTAACCCTAGCTCAAACCCTAACCCTAACCCTAACCCTAGCTCAAACCCTAACCCTAACCCTAACCCTAGCTCAAACCCTAACCCTAACCCTAGCTCAAACCCTAACCCTAACCCTAACCCTAGCTCAAACCCTAACCCTAACCCTAACCCTAGCTCGAACCCTAACCCTAACCCTAGCTCAAACCCTAACCCTAACCCTAACCCTAGCTCAAACCCTAACCCTAACCCTAACCCTAGCTCAAACCCTAACCCTAGCTCAAACCCTATCCCTAACCCTAGCTCAAACCCTAACCCTAGCTCAAACCCTAACCCTAGCTCAAACCCTAACCCTAACCCTAGCTCAAACCCTAGACCTAACCCTAGCTCAAACCCTAACCCAAACCCTAACCCTAGCTCAAACCCTAACCCTAAGCCTAGCTCAAACCCTAACCCTAACCCTAACCCTAGCTCAAACCCTAACCCTAGCTCAAACCCTAACCCTAACCCTAGCTCAAACCCTAACCCTAACCCTAGCTCAAACCCTAACCCTAACCCTAGCTCAAACCCTAACCCTAACCCTAGCTCAAACCCTAACCCTAACCCTAACCCTAGCTCAAACCCTAACCCTAACCCTAGGTCAAACCCTAACCCTAACCCTAGCTCAAACTCTAACCCTAACCCTAGCTCAAACCCTAACCCAAACCCTAACCCTAGCTCAAACCCTAACCCTAACCCTAGCTCAAACCCTAACCCTAACCCTAACCCTAACCCTAACCCTAACCCTAGCTCAAACCCTAACCCTAGCTCAAACCCTAACCCTAACCCTAGCTCAAACCCTAACCCTAACCCTAGCTCAAACCCTAACCCTAACCCTAACCCTAGCTCAAACCCTAACCCTAACCCTAGCTCAAACCCTAACCCTAGCTCAAACCCTAACCCTAGCTCAAACCCTAACCCTAGCTCAAACCCTAACCCTAACCCTAGCTCAAACCCTAACCCTAACCCTAACCCTAGCTCAAACCCTAACCCTAACCCTAGCTCAAGCCCTAACCCTAGCTCAAACCCTAACCCTAGCTCAAACCCTAACCCTAACCCTAGCTCAAACCCTAACCCTAACCCTAACCCTAGCTCAAACCCTAACCCTAACCCTAACCCTAACCCTAGCTCAAACCCTAACCCTAACCCTAGCTCAAACCCTAACCCTAACCCTAACCCTAGCTCAAACCCTAACCCTAACCCTAACCCTAGCTCAAACCCTAACCCTAACCCTAGCTCAAACCCTAACCCTAACCCTAACCCTAGCTCAAACCCTAACCCTAACCCTAACCCTAGCTCGAACCCTAACCCTAACCCTAGCTCAAACCCTAACCCTAACCCTAACCCTAGCTCAAACCCTAACCCTAACCCTAGCTCAAACCCTAACCCTAGCTCAAACCCTATCCCTAACCCTAGCTCAAACCCTAACCCTAACCCTAACCCTAGCTCAAACCCTAACCCTAACCCTAACCCTAACCCTAACCTTAGCTCAAACCCTAACCCTAACCCTAACCCTAACCCCTAACCCTAACCCTAACCCTAGCTCAAACCTTAACCCTAACCCTAGCTCAAACCCTAACCCTAACCCTAACCCTAGCTCAAACCCTAACCCTAACCCTAACCCTAGCTCAAACCCTAACCCTAACCCTAGCTCAAACCCTAACCCTAACCCTAACCCTAGCTCAAACCCTAACCCTAACCCTAACCCTAGCTCAAACCCTAACCCTAACCCTAGCTCAAACCCTAACCCTAACCCTAACCCTAGCTCAAACCCTAACCCTAACCCTAACCCTAGCTCGAACCCTAACCCTAACCCTAGCTCAAACCCTAACCCTAACCCTAACCCTAGCTCAAACCCTAACCCTAACCCTAACCCTAGCTCAAACCCTAACCCTAGCTCAAACCCTATCCCTAACCCTAGCTCAAACCCTAACCCTAACCCTAACCCTAGCTCAAACCCTAACCCTAACCCTAACCCTAACCCTAACCTTAGCTCAAACCCTAACCCTACCCCTCACCCTAACCCCTAACCCTAACCCTAACCCTAGCTCAAACCCTAACCCTAACCCTAGCTCAAACCCTAACCCTAACCCTAGCTCAAACCCTAACCCTAAACCTAGCTCAAACCCTAACCCTAGCTCAAACCCTAACCCTAACCCTAGCTCAAACCCTAACCCTAACCCTAGCTCAAACCCTAACCCAAACCCTAACCCTAGCTCAAACCCTAACCCTAACCCTAACCCTAGCTCAAACCCTAACCCTAACCCTAGCTCAAACCCTAACCCTGACCCTAACCCTAGCTCAAACCCTAACCCTAGCTCAAACCCTAACCCTAACCCTAACCCTAACCCTAACCCTAGCTCAAACCCTAACCCTAACCCTAACCCTAGCTCAAACCCTAACCCTAACCCTAGCTCAAACCCTAACCCTAACCCTAACCCTAGCTCAAACCCTAACCCTAACCCTACCTCAAACCCTAGCCCTAACCCTAGCTCAAACCCTAACCCTAACCCTAACCCTAGCTCAAACCCTAACCCTAACCCTAACCCTAGCTCAAACCCTAACCCTAGCTCAAACCCCAACCCTAACCCTAGCTCAAACCCTAACCCTAACCCTAACCCTAACCCTAGCTCAAACCCTAACCCTAACCCTAACCCCTAACCCTAACCCTAACCCTAACCCTAGCTCAAACCCTAACCCTAACCCTAGCTCAAACCCTAACCCTAACCCTAGCTCAAACCCTAACCCTAGCTCAAACCCTAACCCTAACCCTAGCTCAAACCCTAACCCTAACCCTAACCCTAGCTCAAACCCTAACCCTAACCCTAACCCTAGCTCAAACCCTAACCCTAGCTCAAACCCTAACCCTAACCCTAGCTCAAACCCTAGACCTAACCCTAGCTCAAACCCTAACCCAAACCCTAACCCTAGCTCAAACCCTAACCCTAAGCCTAGCTCAAACCCTAACCCTAACCCTAACCCTAGCTCAAACCCTAACCCTAGCTCCAACCCTAACCCTAACCCTAGCTCAAACCCTAACCCTAACCCTAGCTCAAACCCTAACCCTAACCCTAGCTCAAACCCTAACCCTAACCCTAACCCTAGCTCAAACCCTAACCCTAACCCTAGCTCAAACCCTAACCCTAGCTCAAACCCTAACCCTAACCCTAGCTCAAACCCTAACCCTAACCCTAGCTCAAACCCTAACCCTAACCCTAGCTCAAACCCTAACCCTAATCCTAGCTCAAACCCTAACCCTAACCCTAACCCTAGCTCAAACCCTAACCCTAACCCTAGCTCAAACCCTAACCCTAACCCTAGCTCAAACCCTAACCCTAACCCTAACCCTAGCTCAAACCCTAACCCTAACCCTAACCCTAGCTCAAACCCTAACCCTAACCCTAGCTCAAACCCTAACCCTAACCCTAGCTCAAACCCTAACCCTAACCCTAGCTCAAACCCTAACCCTAGCTCAAACCCTAACCCTAACCCTAGCTCAAACCCTAACCCTAACCCTAGCTCAAACCCTAACCCTAACCCTAGCTCAAACCCTAACCCTAACCCTAACCCTAGCTCAAACCCTAACCCTAACCCTAGCTCAAACCCTAGCCCTAACCCTAGCTCAAACCCTAACCCTAACCCTAGCTCAAACCCCAACCCTAACCCTAACCCTAGCTCAAACCCTAACCCTAGCTCAAACCCTGACCCTAACCCTAGCTCAAACCCTAACCCTAACCCTAGCTCAAACCCTAACCCTAACCCTAGCTCAAACCCTAACCCTAACCCTAACCCTAGCTCAAACCCTAACCCTAACCCTAACCCTAGCTCAAACCCTAACCCTAAACCTAGCTCAAACCCTAACCCTAACCCTAGCTCAAACCCTAACCCTAACCCTAACCGTAGCTCAAACCCTAACCCTAACCCTAACCCTAGCTCAAACCCTAACCCTAACCCTAGCTCAAACCCTAACCCTAACCCTAACCCTAGCTCAAACCCTAACCCTAGCTCAAACCCTAACCCTAACCCTAGCTCAAACCCTAGACCTAACCCTAGCTCAAACCCTAACCCAAACCCTAACCCTAGCTCAAACCCTAACCCTAAGCCTAGCTCAAACCCTAACCCTAACCCTAACCCTAGCTCAAACCCTAACCCTAGCTCCAACCCTAACCCTAACCCTAGCTCAAACCCTAACCCTAACCCTAGCTCAAACCCTAACCCTAACCCTAGCTCAAACCCTAACCCTAACCCTAACCCTAGCTCAAACCCTAACCCTAACCCTAGCTCAAACCCTAACCCTAGCTCAAACCCTAACCCTAACCCTAGCTCAAACCCTAACCCTAACCCTAGCTCAAACCCTAACCCTAACCCTAGCTCAAACCCTAACCCTAATCCTAGCTCAAACCCTAACCCTAACCCTAACCCTAGCTCAAACCCTAACCCTAACCCTAGCTCAAACCCTAACCCTAACCCTAGCTCAAACCCTAACCCTAACCCTAGCTCAAACCCTAACCCTAACCCTAACCCTAGCTCAAACCCTAACCCTAACCCTAGCTCAAACCCTAACCCTAACCCTAGCTCAAACCCTAACCCTAACCCTAGCTCAAACCCTAACCCTAGCTCAAACCCTAACCCTAACCCTAGCTCAAACCCTAACCCTAACCCTAGCTCAAACCCTAACCCTAACCCTAGCTCAAACCCTAACCCTAACCCTAACCCTAGCTCAAACCCTAACCCTAACCCTAGCTCAAACCCTAGCCCTAACCCTAGCTCAAACCCTAACCCTAACCCTAGCTCAAACCCCAACCCTAACCCTAACCCTAGCTCAAACCCTAACCCTAGCTCAAACCCTGACCCTAACCCTAGCTCAAACCCTAACC
Organism: Chaunax sp. Z400; assembly: GCA_037577475.1. Taxonomy (NCBI): domain Eukaryota; kingdom Metazoa; phylum Chordata; class Actinopteri; order Lophiiformes; family Chaunacidae; genus Chaunax; species Chaunax sp. Z400. Next base: position 7,454,190 of record CM075193.1, read on the forward strand.
CTAACCCTAGCTCAAACCCTAACCCTAACCCTAGCTCAAACCCTAACCCTAACCCTAACCCTAGCTCAAACCCTAACCCTAACCCTAACCCTAGCTCAAACCCTAACCCTAAACCTAGCTCAAACCCTAACCCTAACCCTAGCTCAAACCCTAACCCTAACCCTAACCGTAGCTCAAACCCTAACCCTAACCCTAACCCTAGCTCAAACCCTAACCCTAACCCTAGGTCAAACCCTAACCCTAACCCTAACCCTAGCTCAAACCCTAACCCTAACCCTAACCCTAGCTCAAACCCTAACCCTAGCTCAAACCCTAACCCTAACCCTAGCTCAAACCCTAACCCTAACCCTAGCTCAAACCCTAACCCTAACCCTAGCTCAAACCCTAACCCTAACCCTAACCCTAGCTCAAACCCTAACCCTAACCCTAACCCTAGCTCAAACCCTAACCCTAACCCTAGCTCAAACCCTAACCCTAGCTCAAACCCTAACCCTAACCCTAGCTCAAACCCTAACCCTATCCCTAACCCTAGCTCAAACCCTAACCCTAACCCTAACCCTAGCTCAAACCCTAACCCTAGCTCAAACCCCAACCCTAACCCTAGCTCAAACCCTAACCCTAACCCTAACCCTAGCTCAAACCCTAACCCTAACCCTAACCCCTAACCCTAACCCTAACCCTAACCCTAGCTCAAACCCTAACCCTAACCCTAGCTCAAACCCTAACAAACCCTAACCCTAGCTCAAACCCTAACCCTAACCCTAGCTCAAACCCCTAACCCTAACCACCCTAACCCTAGCTCAAAACCCTAACCCTAACCCTAGCTCAAACCCTAACCCTAACCTTAACCCTAGCTCAAACCCTAACCCTAACCCTAGCTCAAACCCTAACCCTAGCTCAAACCCTAACCCTAACCCTAGCTCAACCCTAAACCCCTAACCCTAACCCTAGCTCAAACCCTAACCCTAACCCTAACCCTAGCTCAAACCCTAACCCTAACCCTAGCTCACTAACCTAACCCTAACCCTAGCTCAAACCCAAAACCCTAACCCTAACCCTAGCTCAAACCCAACCCTAACCCTAGCTCAAACCCTAACCCTAACCCTAGCTCAAACCCTAACCCTAACCCTAACCCTAGCTCAAACCCTAACCCTAACCCTAACCCTAGCTCAAACCCTAACCCTAACCCTAGCTCAAACCCTAACCCTAACCCTAGCTCAAACCCTAAACCCTAACCCTAGCTCAAACCCTAACCCTAACCCTAGCTCAAACCCTAACCCTAACCCTAGCTCAAACCCTAACCCTAACCCTAACCCTAGCTCAAACCCTAACCCTAACCCTAACCCTAGCTCAAACCCTAACCCTAACCCTAACCCTAGCTCAAACCCTAACCCTAACCCTAGCTCAAACCCTAACCCTAACCCTAACCCTAGCTCAAACCCTAACCCTAACCCTAGCTCAAACCCTAACCCTAACCCTAGAGCAAACCCTAACCCTAGCTCAAACCCTAACCCTAGCTCAAAACCCTAACCCTAACCCTAACCCTAAACCTAGCTCAAACCCTAACCCTAGCTCAAACCCTAACCCTAGCTCAACCCCAACCCTAACCCTAGCTCAAACCCTAACCCTAACCCTAGCTCAAACCCTAACCCTAACCCTAACCCTAGCTCAAACCCTAACCCTAACCCTAGCTCAAACCCTAACCCTAACCCTAGCTCAAACCCTAACCCTAGCTCAAACCCTAACCCTAACCCTAGCTCAAACCCTAACCCTAACCCTAACCCTAGCTCAAACCCTAACCCTAACCCTAACCCTAGCTCAAACCCTAACCCTAACCCTAACCCTAGCTCAAACCCTAACCCTAACCCTAACCCTAGCTCAAACCCTAACCCTAACCCTAGCTCAAACCCTAACCCTAACCCTAACCCTAGCTCAAACCCTAACCCTAACCCTAACCCTAGCTCAAACCCTAACCCTAGCTCAAACCCTAACCCTAACCCTAGCTCAAACCCTAACCCTAACCCTAGCTCAAACCCTAACCCTAACCGTAAACCCTAACCCTAACCCTAGCTCAAACCCTAACCCTAACCCTAACCCTAGCTCAAACCCTAACCCTAACCCTAGCTCAAACCCTAACCCTAACCCTAGCTCAAACCCTAACCCTAACCCTAACCCTAGCTCAAACCCTAACCCTAACCCTAACCCTAGCTCAAACCCTAACCCTAGCTCAAACCCTAACCCTAACCCTAGCTCAAACCCTAACCCTAACCCTAACCCTAGCTCAAACCCTAACCCTAACCCTAACCCTAGCTCAAACCCTAACCCTAACCCTAACCCTAGCTCAAACCCTAACCCTAACCCTAACCCTAGCTCAAACCCTAACCCTAACCCTAACCCTAGCTCAAACCCTAACCCTAACCCTAACCCTAGCTCAAACCCTAACCCTAGCTCAAACCCTAACCCTAACCCTAGCTCAAACCCTAACCCTAACCCTAACCCTAGCTCAAACCCTAACCCTAACCCTAACCCTAGCTCAAACCCTAACCCTAACCCTAGCTCAAACCCTAACCCTAACCCTAGCTCAAACCCTAACCCTAGCTCAAACCCTAACCCTAACCCTAGCTCAAACCCTAACCCTAACCCTAACCCTAGCTCAAACCCTAACCCTAACCCTAACCCTAGCTCAAACCCTAACCCTAACCCTAACCCTAGCTCAAACCCTAACCCTAACCCTAGCTCAAACCCTAACCCTAACCCTAACCCTAGCTCAAACCCTAACCCTAGCTCAATCCCTAACCCTAACCCTAGCTCAAACCATAACCCTAACCCTAACCCTAGCTCAAACCCTAACCCTAACCCTAGCTCAAACCCTAACCCTAACCCTAACCCTAGCTCAAACCCTAACCCTAACCCTAACCCTAGCTCAAACCCTAACCCTAGCTCAAACCCTAACCCTAACCCTAGCTCAAACCCTAACCCTAACCCTAACCCTAGCTCAAACCCTAACCCTAACCCTAACCCTAGCTCAAACCCTAACCCTAACCCTAACCCTAACCCCTAACCCTAACCCTAACCCTAGCTCAAACCCTAACCCTAACCCTAGCTCAAACCCTAACCCTAACCCTAACCCTAGCTCAAACCCTAACCCTAACCCTAGCTCAAACCCTAACCCTAGCTCAAACCCTAACCCTAACCCTAGCTCAAACCCTAACCCTAACCCTAGCTCAAACCCTAACCCTAGCTCAAACCCTAACCCTAGCTCAAACCCTAACCCTAACCCTAACCCTAGCTCAAACCCTAACCCTAACCCTAGCTCAAACCCTAACCCTAACCCTAACCCTTACCCCTAACCCTAACCCTAACCCTAGCTCAAACCCTAACCCTAACCCTAGCTCAAACCCTAACCCTAACCCTAGCTCAAACCCTAACCCTAGCTCAAACCCTAACCCTAACCCTAGCTCAAACCCTAACCCTAACCCTAACCCTAGCTCAAACCCTAACCCTAACCCTAACCCTAGCTCAAACCCTAACCCTAACCCTAGCTCAAACCCTAACCCTAACCCTAACCCTAGCTCAAACCCTAACCCTAACCCTAGCTCAAACCCTAACCCTAACCCTAGCTCAAACCCTAACCCTAACCCTAACCCTAGCTCAAACCCTAACCCTAACCCTAACCCTAGCACAAACCCTAACCCTAGCTCAAACCCTAACCCTAACCCTAGCTCAAACCCTAACCCTAACCCTAGCTCAAACCCTAACCCTAACCCTAACCCTAGCTCAAACCCTAACCCTAACCCTAACCCTAGCTCAAACCCTAACCCTAACCCTAACCCTAACCCTAGCTCAAACCCTAACCCTAACCCTAACCCTAGCTCAAACCCTAACCCTAACCCTAACCCTAGCTCAAACCCTAACCCTAGCTCAAACCCTAACCCTAACCCTAGCTCAAACCCTAACCCTAACCCTAACCCTAGCTCAAACCCTAACCCTAACCCTAACCCTAGCTCAAACCCTAACCCTAACCCTAGCTCAAACCCTAACCCTAACCCTAGCTCAAACCCTAACCCTAGCTCAAACCCTAACCCTAACCCTAGCTCAAACCCTAACCCTAACCCTAACCCTAGCTCAAACCCTAACCCTAACCCTAACCCTAGCTCAAACCCTAACCCTAACCCTAACCCTAGCTCAAACCCTAACCCTAACCCTAGCTCAAACCCTAACCCTAACCCTAACCCTAGCTCAAACCCTAACCCTAGCTCAATCCCTAACCCTAACCCTAGCTCAAACCATAACCCTAACCCTAACCCTAGCTCAAACCCTAACCCTAACCCTAGCTCAAACCCTAACCCTAACCCTAACCCTAGCTCAAACCCTAACCCTAACCCTAACCCTAGCTCAAACCCTAACCCTAGCTCAAACCCTAACCCTAACCCTAGCTCAAACCCTAACCCTAACCCTAACCCTAGCTCAAACCCTAACCCTAACCCTAACCCTAGCTCAAACCCTAACCCTAACCCTAACCCTAACCCCTAACCCTAACCCTAACCCTAGCTCAAACCCTAACCCTAACCCTAGCTCAAACCCTAACCCTAACCCTAACCCTAGCTCAAACCCTAACCCTAACCCTAGCTCAAACCCTAACCCTAGCTCAAACCCTAACCCTAACCCTAGCTCAAACCCTAACCCTAACCCTAACCCTAGCTCAAACCCTAACCCTAACCCTAACCCTAGCTCAAACCCTAACCCTAACCCTAGCTCAAACCCTAACCCTAACCCTAACCCTAGCTCAAACCCTAACCCTAACCCTAACCCTAGCTCAAACCCTAACCCTAGCTCAAACCCTAACCCTAACCCTAGCTCAAACCCTAACCCTAACCCTAGCTCAAACCCTAACCCTAACCCTAGCGCAAACCCTAACCCTAACCCTAACCCTAGCTCAAACCCTAACCCTAACCCTAACCCTAGCTCAAACCCTAACCCTAACCCTGGCTCAAACCCTAACCCTAGCTCAAACCCTAACCCTAACACTAGCTCAAACCCTAACCCTAACCCTAGCTCAAACCCTAACCCTAACCCTAGCTCAAACCCTAACCCTAACCCTAACCCTAGCTCAAACCCTAACCCTAACCCTAACCCTAGCTCAAACCCTAACCCTAGCTCAAACCCTAACCCTAACCCTAGCTCAAACCCTAACCCTAACCCTAACCCTTACCCCTAACCCTAACCCTAACCCTAGCTCAAACCCTAACCCTAACCCTAGCTCAAACCCTAACCCTAACCCTAGCTCAAACCCTAACCCTAACCCTAACCCTAGCACAAACCCTAACCCTAGCTCAAACCCTAACCCTAACCCTAGCTCAAACCCTAACCCTAACCCTAGCTCAAACCCTAACCCTAACCCTAACCCTAGCTCAAACCCTAACCCTAACCCTAACCCTAGCTCAAACCCTAACCCTAGCTCAAACCCTAACCCTAACCCTAACCCTAGCTCAAACCCTAACCCTAACCCTAACCCTAGCTCAAACCCTAACCCTAGCTCAAACCCTAACCCTAACCCTAGCTCAAACCCTAACCCTAACCCTAACCCTAGCTCAAACCCTAACCCTAACCCTAACCCTAGCTCAAACCCTAACCCTAACCCTAGCTCAAACCCTAACCCTAACCCTAGCTCAAACCCTAACCCTAGCTCAAACCCTAACCCTAGCTCAAACCCTAACCCTAACCCTAGCTCAAACCCTAACCCTAACCCTAACCCTAGCTCAAACCCTAACCCTAACCCTAACCCTAGCTCAAACCCTAACCCTAACCCTAACCCTAGCTCAAACCCTAACCCTAACCCTAGCTCAAACCCTAACCCTAACCCTAACCCTAGCTCAAACCCTAACCCTAGCTCAAACCCTAACCCTAACCCTAGCTCAAACCCTAACCCTAGCTCAAACCCTAACCCTAGCTCAAACCCTAACCCTAGCTCAAACCCTAACCCTAGCTCAAACCCTAACCCTAACCCTAGCTCAAACCCTAACCCTAACCCTAACCCTAGCTCAAACCCTAACCCTAACCCTAGCTCAAACCCTAACCCTAGCTCAAACCCTAACCCTAGCTCAAACCCTAACCCTAACCCTAGCTCAAACCCTAACCCTAACCCTAACCCTAGCTCAAACCCTAACCCTAACCCTAACCCTAGCTCAAACCCTAACCCTAACCCTAACCCTAGCTCAAACCCTAACCCTAACCCTAACCCTAGCTCAAACCCTAACCCTAACCCTAGCTCAAACCCTAACCCTAACCCTAACCCTAGCTCAAACCCTAACCCTAACCCTAACCCTAGCTCAAACCCTAACCCTAGCTCAAACCCTAACCCTAACCCTAGCTCAAACCCTAACCCTAACCCTAGCTCAAACCCTAACCCTAACCCTAGCTCAAACCCTAACCCTAACCCTAGCGCAAACCCTAACCCTAACCCTAACCCTAGCTCAAACCCTAACCCTAACCCTAACCCTAGCTCAAACCCTAACCCTAACCCTAGCTCAAACCCTAACCCTAGCTCAAACCGTAACCCTAACCCTAGCTCAAACCCTAACCCTAACCCTAGCTCAAACCCTAACCCTAACCCTAGCTCAAACCCTAACCCTAACCCTAGCTCAAACCCTAACCCTAACCCTAACCCTAGCTCAAACCCTAACCCTAACCCTAGCTCAAACCCTAACCCTAACCCTAGCTCAAACCCTAACCCTAACCCTAACCCTAGCACAAACCCTAACCCTAGCTCAAACCCTAACCCTAACCCTAGCTCAAACCCTAACCCTAACCCTAGCTCAAACCCTAACCCTAACCCTAGCTCAAACCCTAACCCTAACCCTAACCCTAGCTCAAACCCTAACCCTAACCCTAACCCTAGCTCAAACCCTAACCCTAACCCTAGCTCAAACCCTAACCCTAACCCTAGCTCAAACCCTAACCCTAGCTCAAACCCTAACCCTAGCTCAAACCCTAACCCTAACCCTAGCTCAAACCCTAACCCTAACCCTAACCCTAGCTCAAACCCTAACCCTAACCCTAACCCTAGCTCAAACCCTAACCCTAACCCTAACCCTAGCTCAAACCCTAACCCTAACCCTAGCTCAAACCCTAACCCTAACCCTAACCCTAGCTCAAACCCTAACCCTAGCTCAAACCCTAACCCTAACCCTAGCTCAAACCCTAACCCTAGCTCAAACCCTAACCCTAGCTCAAACCCTAACCCTAGCTCAAACCCTAACCCTAACCCTAGCTCAAACCCTAACCCTAACCCTAACCCTAGCTCAAACCCTAACCCTAACCCTAGCTCAAACCCTAACCCTAGCTCAAACCCTAACCCTAGCTCAAACCCTAACCCTAACCCTAGCTCAAACCCTAACCCTAACCCTAACCCTAGCTCAAACCCTAACCCTAACCCTAACCCTAGCTCAAACCCTAACCCTAACCCTAACCCTAGCTCAAACCCTAACCCTAACCCTAACCCTAGCTCAAACCCTAACCCTAACCCTAGCTCAAACCCTAACCCTAACCCTAACCCTAGCTCAAACCCTAACCCTAACCCTAACCCTAGCTCAAACCCTAACCCTAGCTCAAACCCTAACCCTAACCCTAGCTCAAACCCTAACCCTAACCCTAGCTCAAACCCTAACCCTAACCCTAGCTCAAACCCTAACCCTAACCCTAGCGCAAACCCTAACCCTAACCCTAACCCTAGCTCAAACCCTAACCCTAACCCTAACCCTAGCTCAAACCCTAACCCTAACCCTAGCTCAAACCCTAACCCTAGCTCAAACCGTAACCCTAACCCTAGCTCAAACCCTAACCCTAACCCTAGCTCAAACCCTAACCCTAACCCTAGCTCAAACCCTAACCCTAACCCTAGCTCAAACCCTAACCCTAACCCTAACCCTAGCTCAAACCCTAACCCTAACCCTAGCTCAAACCCTAACCCTAACCCTAGCTCAAACCCTAACCCTAACCCTAGCACAAACCCTAACCCTAGCTCAAACCCTAACCCTAACCCTAGCTCAAACCCTAACCCTAACCCTAGCTCAAACCCTAACCCTAACCCTAGCTCAAACCCTAACCCTAACCCTAACCCTAGCTCTAACCCTAACCCTAACCCTAGCTCAAACCCTAAACCTAACCCTAACCCTTGCTCAAACCCTAACCCTAGCTCAAACCCTAACCCTAGCTCAAACCCTAACCCTAACCCTAACCCTAGCTCAAACCCTAACACTAACCCTAGCTCAAACCCTAACCCTAACCCTAGCTCAAACCCTAACCCTAGCTCAAACCCTAACCCTAACCCTAGCTCAAACCCTAACCCTAACCCAAACCCTAACCCTAACCCTAACCCTAGCTCAAACCCTAACCCTAACCCTAACCCTTGCTCAAACCCTAACCCTAACCCTAACCCTAGCTCAAACCCTAAGCCTAGCTCAAACCCTAACCCTAACCCTAGCTCAAACCCTAACCCTAACCCTAGCTCAAACCCTAACCCTAGCTCAAACCCTAACCCTAGCTCAAACCCTAACCCTAACCCTAGCTCAAACCCTAACCCTAACCCTAACCCTAGCTCAAACCCTAACCCTAACCCTAGCTCAAACCCTAACCCTAACCCTAGCTCAAACCCTAACCCTAACCCTAGCTCAAACCCTAACCCTAGCTCAAACCCTAACCCTAACCCTAGCTCAAACCCTAACCCTAACCCTAACCCTAGCTCAAACCCTAACCCTAACCCTAACCCTAGCTCAAACCCTAACCCTAACCCTAACCCTAGCTCAAACCCTAACCCTAACCCTAGCTCAAACCCTAACCCTAACCCTAACCCTAGCTCAAACCCTAACCCTAGCTCAATCCCTAACCCTAACCCTAGCTCAAACCCTAACCCTAACCCTAACCCTAGCTCAAACCCTAACCCTAACCCTAACCCTAACCCTAACCCTAGCTCAAACCCTAACCCTAACCCTAGCTCAAACCCTAACCCTAACCCTAGCTCAAACCCTAACCCTAACCCTAACCCTAGCTCAAACCCTAACCCTAACCCTAACCCTAGCTCAAACCCTAACCCTAACCCTAGCTCAAACCCTAACCCTAACCCTAACCCTAGCTCAAACCCTAACCCTAACCCTAACCCTAGCTCAAACCCTAACCCTAACCCTAGCTCAAACCCTAACCCTAGCTCAAACCCTAACCCTAGCTCAAACCCTAACCCTAACCCTAGCTCAAACCCTAACCCTAACCCTAACCCTAGCTCAAACCCTAACCCTAACCCTAACCCTAGCTCAAACCCTAACCCTAACCCTAGCTCAAACCCTAACCCTAACCCTAGCTCAAACCCTAACCCTAGCTCAAACCCTAACCCTAGCTCAAACCCTAACCCTAACCCTAACCCTAGCTCAAACCCTAACCCTAACCCTAACCCTAGCTCAAACCCTAACCCTAACCCTAGCTCAAACCCTAACCCTAACCCTAGCTCAAACCCTAACCCTAACCCTAACCCTTACCCCTAACCCTAACCCTAACCCTAGCTCAAACCCTAACCCTAACCCTAGCTCAAACCCTAACCCTAACCCTAGCTCAAACCCTAACCCTAGCTCAAACCCTAACCCTAACCCTAGCTCAAACCCTAACCCTAACCCTAACCCTAGCTCAAACCCTAACCCTAACCCTAACCCTAGCTCAAACCCTAACCCTAACCCTAGCTCAAACCCTAACCCTAACCCTAACCCTAGCTCAAACCCTAACCCTAACCCTAGCTCAAACCCTAACCCTAACCCTAGCTCAAACCCTAACCCTAACCCTAACCCTAGCTCAAACCCTAACCCTAACCCTAACCCTAGCACAAACCCTAACCCTAGCTCAAACCCTAACCCTAACCCTAGCTCAAACCCTAACCCTAACCCTAGCTCAAACCCTAACCCTAACCCTAACCCTAGCTCAAACCCTAACCCTAACCCTAACCCTAGCTCAAACCCTAACCCTAACCCTAACCCTAGCTCAAACCCTAACCCTAACCCTAACCCTAGCTCAAACCCTAACCCTAACCCTAACCCTAGCTCAAACCCTAACCCTAGCTCAAACCCTAACCCTAACCCTAGGCCAAACCCTAACCCTAACCCTAACCCTAGCTCAAACCCTAACCCTAACCCTAACCCTAGCTCAAACCCTAACCCTAACCCTAGCTCAAACCCTAACCCTAACCCTAGCTCAAACCCTAACCCTAGCTCAAACCCTAACCCTAACCCTAGCTCAAACCCTAACCCTAACCCTAACCCTAGCTCAAACCCTAACCCTAACCCTAACCCTAGCTCAAACCCTAACCCTAGCTCAAACCCTAACCCTAACCCTAGCTCAAACCCTAACCCTAACCCTAACCCTAGCTCAAACCCTAACCCTAGCTCAATCCCTAACCTTAACCCTAGCTCAAACCATAACCCTAACCCTAACCCTAGCTCAAACCCTAACCCTAACCCTAGCTCAAACCCTAACCCTAACCCTAACCCTAGCTCAAACCCTAACCCTAACCCTAACCCTAGCTCAAACCCTAACCCTAGCTCAAACCCTAACCCTAACCCTAGCTCAAACCCTAACCCTAACCCTAACCCTAGCTCAAACCCTAACCCTAACCCTAACCCTAGCTCAAACCCTAACCCTAACCCTAACCCTAACCCCTAACCCTAACCCTAGCTCAAACCCTAACCCTAACCCTAGCTCAAACCCTAACCCTAACCCTAACCCTAGCTCAAACCCTAACCCTAACCCTAGCTCAAACCCTAACCCTAGCTCAAACCCTAACCCTAACCCTAGCTCAAACCCTAACCCTAACCCTAGCTCAAACCCTAACCCTAGCTCAAACCCTAACCCTAGCTCAAACCCTAACCCTAACCCTAACCCTAGCTCAAACCCTAACCCTAACCCTAACCCTAGCTCAAACCCTAACCCTAACCCTAACCCTAGCTCAAACCCTAACCCTAACCCTAGCTCAAACCCTAACCCTAACCCTAACCCTTACCCCTAACCCTAACCCTAACCCTAGCTCAAACCCTAACCCTAACCCTAGCTCAAACCCTAACCCTAACCCTAGCTCAAACCCTAACCCTAGCTCAAACCCTAACCCTAACCCTAGCTCAAACCCTAACCCTAACCCTAACCCTAGCTCAAACCCTAACCCTAACCCTAACCCTAGCTCAAACCCTAACCCTAACCCTAGCTCAAACCCTAACCCTAACCCTAACCCTAGCTCAAACCCTAACCCTAACCCTAGCTCAAACCCTAACCCTAACCCTAGCTCAAACCCTAACCCTAACCCTAACCCTAGCTCAAACCCTAACCCTAACCCTAACCCTAGCACAAACCCTAACCCTAGCTCAAACCCTAACCCTAACCCTAGCTCAAACCCTAACCCTAACCCTAGCTCAAACCCTAACCCTAACCCTAACCCTAGCTCAAACCCTAACCCTAACCCTAACCCTAGCTCAAACCCTAACCCTAACCCTAACCCTAGCTCAAACCCTAACCCTAACCCTAACCCTAGCTCAAACCCTAACCCTAACCCTAACCCTAGCTCAAACCCTAACCCTAGCTCAAACCCTAACCCTAACCCTAGCTCAAACCCTAACCCTAACCCTAACCCTAGCTCAAACCCTAACCCTAACCCTAACCCTAGCTCAAACCCTAACCCTAACCCTAGCTCAAACCCTAACCCTAACCCTAGCTCAAACCCTAACCCTAGCTCAAACCCTAACCCTAACCCTAGCTCAAACCCTAACCCTAACCCTAACCCTAGCTCAAACCCTAACCCTAACCCTAACCCTAGCTCAAACCCTAACCCTAACCCTAACCCTAGCTCAAACCCTAACCCTAACCCTAGCTCAAACCCTAACCCTAACCCTAACCCTAGCTCAAACCCTAACCCTAGCTCAATCCCTAACCCTAACCCTAGCTCAAACCATAACCCTAACCCTAACCCTAGCTCAAACCCTAACCCTAACCCTAGCTCAAACCCTAACCCTAACCCTAACCCTAGCTCAAACCCTAACCCTAACCCTAACCCTAGCTCAAACCCTAACCCTAGCTCAAACCCTAACCCTAACCCTAGCTCAAACCCTAACCCTAACCCTAACCCTAGCTCAAACCCTAACCCTAACCCTAACCCTAGCTCAAACCCTAACCCTAACCCTAACCCCTAACCCTAACCCTAACCCTAGCTCAAACCCTAACCCTAACCCTAGCTCAAACCCTAACCCTAACCCTAACCCTAGCTCAAACCCTAACCCTAACCCTAGCTCAAACCCTAACCCTAGCTCAAACCCTAACCCTAACCCTAGCTCAAACCCTAACCCTAACCCTAACCCTAGCTCAAACCCTAACCCTAACCCTAACCCTAGCTCAAACCCTAACCCTAACCCTAGCTCAAACCCTAACCCTAACCCTAACCCTAGCTCAAACCCTAACCCTAACCCTAACCCTAGCTCAAACCCTAACCCTAGCTCAAACCCTAACCCTAACCCTAGCTCAAACCCTAACCCTAACCCTAGCGCAAACCCTAACCCTAACCCTAACCCTAGCTCAAACCCTAACCCTAACCCTAACCCTAGCTCAAACCCTAACCCTAACCCTGGCTCAAACCCTAACCCTAGCTCAAACCCTAACCCTAACACTAGCTCAAACCCTAACCCTAACCCTAGCTCAAACCCTAACCCTAACCCTAGCTCAAACCCTAACCCTAACCCTAACCCTAGCTCAAACCCTAACCCTAACCCTAACCCTAGCTCAAACCCTAACCCTAGCTCAAACCCTAACCCTAACCCTAGCTCAAACCCTAACCCTAACCCTAACCCTTACCCCTAACCCTAACCCTAACCCTAGCTCAAACCCTAACCCTAACCCTAGCTCAAACCCTAACCCTAACCCTAACCCTAACCCTAACCCTAACCCCTAACCCTAGCTCAAACCCTAACCCTAACCCTAACCCTAGCTCAAACCCTAACCCTAACCCTAACCCTAGCTCAAACCCTAACCCTAGCTCAAACCCTAACCCTAACCCTAACCCTAGCTCAAACCCTAACCCTAACCCTAACCCTAGCTCAAACCCTAACCCTAGCTCAAACCCTAACCCTAACCCTAGCTCAAACCCTAACCCTAACCCTAGCTCAAACCCTAACCCTAACCCTAGCTCAAACCCTAACCCTAACCCTAACCCTAGCTCAAACCCTAACCCTAACCCTAGCTCAAACCCTAACCCTAACCCTAGCTCAAACCCTAACCCTAACCCTAACCCTAGCTCAAACCCTAACCCTAACCCTAACCCTAGCTCAAACCCTAACCCTAACCCTAGCTCAAACCCTAACCCTAGCTCAAACCCTAACCCTAACCCTAGCTCAAACCCTAACCCTAACCCTAACCCTAGCTCAAACCCTAACCCTAACCCTAACCCTAGCTCAAACCCTAACCCTAACCCTAGCTCAAACCCTAACCCTAACCCTAACCCTAGCTCAAACCCTAACCCTAACCCTAACCCTAGCTCAAACCCTAACCCTAGCTCAAACCCTAACCCTAACCCTAGCTCAAACCCTAACCCTAACCCTAGCTCAAACCCTAACCCTAACCCTAGCTCAAACCATAACCCTAACCCTAACCCTAGCTCAAACCCTAACCCTAACCCTAGCTCAAACCCTAACCCTAACCCTAACCCTAGCTCAAACCCTAACCCTAACCCTAACCCTAGCTCAAACCCTAACCCTAGCTCAAACCCTAACCCTAACCCTAGCTCAAACCCTAACCCTAACCCTAACCCTAGCTCAAACCCTAACCCTAACCCTAACCCTAGCTCAAACCCTAACCCTAACCCTAACCCTAACCCCTAACCCTAACCCTAACCCTAGCTCAAACCCTAACCCTAACCCTAGCTCAAACCCTAACCCTAACCCTAACCCTAGCTCAAACCCTAACCCTAACCCTAGCTCAAACCCTAACCCTAGCTCAAACCCTAACCCTAACCCTAGCTCAAACCCTAACCCTAACCCTAACCCTAGCTCAAACCCTAACCCTAACCCTAACCCTAGCTCAAACCCTAACCCTAACCCTAGCTCAAACCCTAACCCTAACCCTAACCCTAGCTCAAACCCTAACCCTAACCCTAACCCTAGCTCAAACCCTAACCCTAGCTCAAACCCTAACCCTAACCCTAGCTCAAACCCTAACCCTAACCCTAGCTCAAACCCTAACCCTAACCCTAGCGCAAACCCTAACCCTAACCCTAACCCTAGCTCAAACCCTAACCCTAACCCTAACCCTAGCTCAAACCCTAACCCTAACCCTGGCTCAAACCCTAACCCTAGCTCAAACCCTAACCCTAACACTAGCTCAAACCCTAACCCTAACCCTAGCTCAAACCCTAACCCTAACCCTAGCTCAAACCCTAACCCTAACCCTAACCCTAGCTCAAACCCTAACCCTAACCCTAACCCTAGCTCAAACCCTAACCCTAGCTCAAACCCTAACCCTAACCCTAGCTCAAACCCTAACCCTAACCCTAACCCTTACCCCTAACCCTAACCCTAACCCTAGCTCAAACCCTAACCCTAACCCTAGCTCAAACCCTAACCCTAACCCTAGCTCAAACCCTAACCCTAACCCTAACCCTTACCCCTAACCCTAACCCTAACCCTTGCTCAAACCCTAACCCTAACCCTAGCTCAAACCCTAACCCTAACCCTAACCCTAGCACAAACCCTAACCCTAGCTCAAACCCTAACCCTAACCCTAGCTCAAACCCTAACCCTAACCCTAGCTCAAACCCTAACCCTAACCCTAACCCTAGCTCAAACCCTAACCCTAACCCTAACCCTAGCTCAAACCCTAACCCTAGCTCAAACCCTAACCCTAACCCTAACCCTAGCTCAAACCCTAACCCTAACCCTAACCCTAGCTCAAACCCTAACCCTAGCTCAAACCCTAACCCTAACCCTAGCTCAAACCCTAACCCTAACCCTAGCTCAAACCCTAACCCTAACCCTAGCTCAAACCCTAACCCTAACCCTAACCCTAGCTCAAACCCTAACCCTAACCCTAGCTCAAACCCTAACCCTAACCCTAGCTCAAACCCTAACCCTAACCCTAACCCTAGCTCAAACCCTAACCCTAACCCTAACCCTAGCTCAAACCCTAACCCTAACCCTAGCTCAAACCCTAACCCTAGCTCAAACCCTAACCCTAACCCTAGCTCAAACCCTAACCCTAACCCTAACCCTAGCTCAAACCCTAACCCTAACCCTAACCCTAGCTCAAACCCTAACCCTAACCCTAGCTCAAACCCTAACCCTAACCCTAACCCTAGCTCAAACCCTAACCCTAACCCTAACCCTAGCTCAAACCCTAACCCTAGCTCAAACCCTAACCCTAACCCTAGCTCAAACCCTAACCCTAACCCTAGCTCAAACCCTAACCCTAACCCTAGCGCAAACCCTAACCCTAACCCTAACCCTAGCTCAAACCCTAACCCTAACCCTAACCCTAGCTCAAACCCTAACCCTAACCCTGGCTCAAACCCTAACCCTAGCTCAAACCCTAACCCTAACACTAGCTCAAACCCTAACCCTAACCCTAGCTCAAACCCTAACCCTAGCTCAAACCCTAACCCTAACCCTAGCTCAAACCCTAACCCTAACCCTAGCTCAAACCCTAACCCTAACCCTAGCGCAAACCCTAACCCTAACCCTAACCCTAGCTCAAACCCTAACCCTAACCCTAACCCTAGCTCAAACCCTAACCCTAACCCTAACCCTAGCTCAAACCCTAACCCTAACCCTAACCCTAGCTCAAACCCTAACCCTAGCTCAAACCCTAACCCTAACCCTAGCTCAAACCCTAACCCTAACCCTAGCTCAAACCCTAACCCTAACCCTAGCGCAAACCCTAACCCTAACCCTAACCCTAGCTCAAACCCTAACCCTAACCCTAACCCTAGCTCAAACCCTAACCCTAACCCTGGCTCAAACCCTAACCCTAGCTCAAACCCTAACCCTAACACTAGCTCAAACCCTAACCCTAACCCTAGCTCAAACCCTAACCCTAACCCTAGCTCAAACCCTAACCCTAACCCTAACCCTAGCTCAAACCCTAACCCTAACCCTAACCCTAGCTCAAACCCTAACCCTAGCTCAAACCCTAACCCTAACCCTAGCTCAAACCCTAACCCTAACCCTAACCCTTACCCCTAACCCTAACCCTAACCCTAGCTCAAACCCTAACCCTAACCCTAGCTCAAACCCTAACCCTAACCCTAGCTCAAACCCTAACCCTAACCCTAACCCTAGCACAAACCCTAACCCTAGCTCAAACCCTAACCCTAACCCTAGCTCAAACCCTAACCCTAACCCTAGCTCAAACCCTAACCCTAACCCTAACCCTAGCTCAAACCCTAACCCTAACCCTAACCCTAGCTCAAACCCTAACCCTAGCTCAAACCCTAACCCTAACCCTAACCCTAGCTCAAACCCTAACCCTAACCCTAACCCTAGCTCAAACCCTAACCCTAGCTCAAACCCTAACCCTAACCCTAGCTCAAACCCTAACCCTAACCCTAGCTCAAACCCTAACCCTAACCCTAGCTCAAACCCTAACCCTAACCCTAACCCTAGCTCAAACCCTAACCCTAACCCTAGCTCAAACCCTAACCCTAACCCTAGCTCAAACCCTAACCCTAACCCTAACCCTAGCTCAAACCCTAACCCTAACCCTAACCCTAGCTCAAACCCTAACCCTAACCCTAGCTCAAACCCTAACCCTAGCTCAAACCCTAACCCTAACCCTAGCTCAAACCCTAACCCTAACCCTAACCCTAGCTCAAACCCTAACCCTAACCCTAACCCTAGCTCAAACCCTAACCCTAACCCTAGCTCAAACCCTAACCCTAACCCTAACCCTAGCTCAAACCCTAACCCTAACCCTAACCCTAGCTCAAACCCTAACCCTAGCTCAAACCCTAACCCTAACCCTAGCTCAAACCCTAACCCTAACCCTAACCCTAGCTCAAACCCTAACCCTAACCCTAACCCTAGCTCAAACCCTAACCCTAGCTCAAACCCTAACCCTAACCCTAGCTCAAACCCTAACCCTAACCCTAACCCTAACCCTAACCCTAACCCTAGCTCAAACCCTAACCCTAACCCTAACCCTAGCTCAAACCCTAACCCTAACCCTAGCTCAAACCCTAACCCTAGCTCAAACCCTAACCCTAACCCTAGCTCAAACCCTAACCCTAACCCTAACCCTAGCTCAAACCCTAACCCTAACCCTAACCCTAGCTCAAACCCTAACCCTAACCCTAGCTCAAACCCTAACCCTAACCCTAACCCTAGCTCAAACCCTAACCCTAACCCTAACCCTAGCTCAAACCCTAACCCTAGCTCAAACCCTAACCCTAACCCTAGCTCAAACCCTAACCCTAACCCTAGCTCAAACCCTAACCCTAACCCTAGCGCAAACCCTAACCCTAACCCTAACCCTAGCTCAAACCCTAACCCTAACCCTAACCCTAGCTCAAACCCTAACCCTAACCCTGGCTCAAACCCTAACCCTAGCTCAAACCCTAACCCTAACACTAGCTCAAACCCTAACCCTAACCCTAGCTCAAACCCTAACCCTAACCCTAGCTCAAACCCTAACCCTAACCCTAACCCTAGCTCAAACCCTAACCCTAACCCTAACCCTAGCTCAAACCCTAACCCTAGCTCAAACCCTAACCCTAACCCTAGCTCAAACCCTAACCCTAACCCTAACCCTTACCCCTAACCCTAACCCTAACCCTAGCTCAAACCCTAACCCTAACCCTAGCTCAAACCCTAACCCTAACCCTAGCTCAAACCCTAACCCTAACCCTAACCCTAGCACAAACCCTAACCCTAGCTCAAACCCTAACCCTAACCCTAGCTCAAACCCTAACCCTAACCCTAGCTCAAACCCTAACCCTAACCCTAACCCTAGCTCAAACCCTAACCCTAACCCTAACCCTAGCTCAAACCCTAACCCTAGCTCAAACCCTAACCCTAACCCTAACCCTAGCTCAAACCCTAACCCTAACCCTAACCCTAGCTCAAACCCTAACCCTAGCTCAAACCCTAACCCTAACCCTAGCTCAAACCCTAACCCTAACCCTAGCTCAAACCCTAACCCTAACCCTAGCTCAAACCCTAACCCTAACCCTAACCCTAGCTCAAACCCTAACCCTAACCCTAGCTCAAACCCTAACCCTAACCCTAGCTCAAACCCTAACCCTAACCCTAACCCTAGCTCAAACCCTAACCCTAACCCTAACCCTAGCACAAACCCTAACCCTAGCTCAAACCCTAACCCTAACCCTAGCTCAAACCCTAACCCTAACCCTAACCCTAGCTCAAACCCTAACCCTAACCCTAGCTCAAACCCTAACCCTAACCCTAACCCTAGCTCAAACCCTAACCCTAACCCTAACCCTAGCTCAAACCCTAACCCTAGCTCAAACCCTAACCCTAACCCTAGCTCAAACCCTAACCCTAACCCTAACCCTTACCCCTAACCCTAACCCTAGCTCAAACCCTAACCCTAACCCTAGCTCAAACCCTAACCCTAACCCTAGCTCAAACCCTAACCCTAGCTCAAACCCTAACCCTAACCCTAGCTCAAACCCTAACCCTAACCCTAGCTCAAACCCTAACCCTAACCCTAACCCTAGCTCAAACCCTAACCCTAACCCTAGCTCAAACCCTAACCCTAACCCTAGCTCAAACCCTAACCCTAACCCTAACCCTAGCTCAAACCCTAACCCTAACCCTAACCCTAGCACAAACCCTAACCCTAGCTCAAACCCTAACCCTAACCCTAGCTCAAACCCTAACCCTAACCCTAGCTCAAACCCTAACCCTAACCCTAACCCTAGCTCAAACCCTAACCCTAACCCTAACCCTAGCTCAAACCCTAACCCTAACCCTAGCTCAAACCCTAACCCTAACCCTAACCCTAGCTCAAACCCTAACCCTAACCCTAGCTCAAACCCTAACCCTAACCCTAACCCTAGCTCAAACCCTAACCCTAACCCTAACCCTAGCTCAAACCCTAACCCTAACCCTAGCTCAAACCCTAACCCTAACCCTAACCCTAGCTCAAACCCTAACCCTAACCCTAACCCTAGCTCAAACCCTAACCCTAACCCTAGCTCAAACCCTAACCCTAGCTCAAACCCTAACCCTAACCCTAGCTCAAACCCTAACCCTAACCCTAACCCTTACCCCTAACCCTAACCCTAACCCTAGCTCAAACCCTAACCCTAACCCTAGCTCAAACCCTAACCCTAACCCTAGCTCAAACCCTAACCCTAGCTCAAACCCTAACCCTAACCCTAGCTCAAACCCTAACCCTAACCCTAACCCTAGCTCAAACCCTAACCCTAACCCTAACCCTAGCTCAAACCCTAACCCTAACCCTAACCCTAGCTCAAACCCTAACCCTAACCCTAGCTCAAACCCTAACCCTAGCTCAAACCCTAACCCTAACCCTAGCTCAAACCCTAACCCTAACCCTAACCCTAGCTCAAACCCTAACCCTAACCCTAACCCTAGCTCAAACCCTAACCCTAACCCTAGCTCAAACCCTAACCCTAACCCTAACCCTAGCTCAAACCCTAACCCTAACCCTAACCCTAGCTCAAACCCTAACCCTAGCTCAAACCCTAACCCTAACCCTAGCTCAAACCCTAACCCTAACCCTAGCTCAAACCCTAACCCTAACCCTAGCGCAAACCCTAACCCTAACCCTAACCCTAGCTCAAACCCTAACCCTAACCCTAACCCTAGGTCAAACCCTAACCCTAACCCTGGCTCAAACCCTAACCCTAGCTCAAACCCTAACCCTAACACTAGCTCAAACCCTAACCCTAACCCTAGCTCAAACCCTAACCCTAACCCTAGCTCAAACACTAACCCTAACCCTAACCCTAGCTCAAACCCTAACCCTAACCCTAACCCTAGCTCAAACCCTAACCCTAGCTCAAACCCTAACCCTAACCCTAGCTCAAACCCTAACCCTAACCCTAACCCTTACCCCTAACCCTAACCCTAACCCTAGCTCAAACCCTAACCCTAACCCTAGCTCAAACCCTAACCCTAACCCTAGCTCAAACCCTAACCCTAACCCTAACCCTAGCACAAACCCTAACCCTAGCTCAAACCCTAACCCTAACCCTAGCTCAAACCCTAACCCTAACCCTAGCTCAAACCCTAACCCTAACCCTAACCCTAGCTCAAACCCTAACCCTAACCCTAACCCTAGCTCAAACCCTAACCCTAGCTCAAACCCTAACCCTAACCCTAACCCTAGCTCAAACCCTAACCCTAACCCTAACCCTAGCTCAAACCCTAACCCTAGCTCAAACCCTAACCCTAACCCTAGCTCAAACCCTAACCCTAACCCTAGCTCAAACCCTAACCCTAACCCTAGCTCAAACCCTAACCCTAACCCTAACCCTAGCTCAAACCCTAACCCTAACCCTAGCTCAAACCCTAACCCTAACCCTAGCTCAAACCCTAACCCTAACCCTAACCCTAGCTCAAACCCTAACCCTAACCCTAACCCTAGCACAAACCCTAACCCTAGCTCAAACCCTAACCCTAACCCTAGCTCAAACCCTAACCCTAACCCTAGCTCAAACCCTAACCCTAACCCTAACCCTAGCTCAAACCCTAACCCTAACCCTAACCCTAGCTCAAACCCTAACCCTAACCCTAGCTCAAACCCTAACCCTAACCCTAACCCTAGCTCAAACCCTAACCCTAACCCTAACCCTAGCTCAAACCCTAACCCTAGCTCAAACCCTAACCCTAACCCTAGCTCAAACCCTAACCCTAACCCTAACCCTTACCCCTAACCCTAACCCTAGCTCAAACCCTAACCCTAACCCTAGCTCAAACCCTAACCCTAACCCTAGCTCAAACCCTAACCCTAGCTCAAACCCTAACCCTAACCCTAGCTCAAACCCTAACCCTAACCCTAACCCTAGCTCAAACCCTAACCCTAACCCTAACCCTAGCTCAAACCCTAACCCTAACCCTAGCTCAAACCCTAACCCTAACCCTAACCCTAGCTCAAACCCTAACCCTAACCCTAGCTCAAACCCTAACCCTAACCCTAGCTCAAACCCTAACCCTAACCCTAACCCTAGCTCAAACCCTAACCCTAACCCTAACCCTAGCACAAACCCTAACCCTAGCTCAAACCCTAACCCTAACCCTAGCTCAAACCCTAACCCTAACCCTAGCTCAAACCCTAACCCTAACCCTAACCCTAGCTCAAACCCTAACCCTAACCCTAACCCTAGCTCAAACCCTAACCCTAACCCTAGCTCAAACCCTAACCCTAACCCTAACCCTAGCTCAAACCCTAACCCTAACCCTAACCCTAGCTCAAACCCTAACCCTAGCTCAAACCCTAACCCTAACCCTAGCTCAAACCCTAACCCTAACCCTAACCCTTACCCCTAACCCTAACCCTAACCCTAGCTCAAACCCTAACCCTAACCCTAGCTCAAACCCTAACCCTAACCCTAGCTCAAACCCTAACCCTAGCTCAAACCCTAACCCTAACCCTAGCTCAAACCCTAACCCTAACCCTAGCTCAAACCCTAACCCTAACCCTAACCCTAGCTCAAACCCTAACCCTAACCCTAACCCTAGCTCAAACCCTAACCCTAACCCTAGCTCAAACCCTAACCCTAGCTCAATCCCTAACCCTAACCCTAGCTCAAACCATAACCCTAACCCTAACCCTAGCTCAAACCCTAACCCTAACCCTAGCTCAAACCCTAACCCTAACCCTAACCCTAGCTCAAACCCTAACCCTAACCCTAACCCTAGCTCAAACCCTAACCCTAGCTCAAACCCTAACCCTAACCCTAGCTCAAACCCTAACCCTAACCCTAACCCTAGCTCAAACCCTAACCCTAACCCTAACCCTAGCTCAAACCCTAACCCTAACCCTAACTCCTAACCCTAACCCTAGCTCAAACCCTAACCCTAACCCTAGCTCAAACCCTAACCCTAACCCTAACCCTAGCTCAAACCCTAACCCTAACCCTAGCTCAAACCCTAACCCTAGCTCAAACCCTAACCCTAACCCTAGCTCAAACCCTAACCCTAACCCTAACCCTAGCTCAAACCCTAACCCTAACCCTAACCCTAGCTCAAACCCTAACCCTAACCCTAGCTCAAACCCTAACCCTAACCCTAACCCTAGCTCAAACCCTAACCCTAACCCTAACCCTAGCTCAAACCCTAACCCTAGCTCAAACCCTAACCCTAACCCTAGCTCAAACCCTAACCCTAACCCTAGCTCAAACCCTAACCCTAACCCTAGCTCAAACCCTAACCCTAACCCTAGCGCAAACCCTAACCCTAACCCTAACCCTAGCTCAAACCCTAACCCTAACCCTAACCCTAGCTCAAACCCTAACCCTAACCCTAGCTCAAACCCTAACCCTAGCTCAAACCCTAACCCTAACCCTAGCTCAAACCCTAACCCTAACACTAGCTCAAACCCTAACCCTAACCCTAGCTCAAACCCTAACCCTAACCCTAGCTCAAACCCTAACCCTAACCCTAACCCTAGCTCAAACCCTAACCCTAACCCTAACCCTAGCTCAAACCCTAACCCTAGCTCAAACCCTAACCCTAACCCTAGCTCAAACCCTAACCCTAACCCTAACCCTTACCCCTAACCCTAACCCTAACCCTAGCTCAAACCCTAACCCTAACCCTAGCTCAAACCCTAACCCTAACCCTAGCTCAAACCCTAACCCTAACCCTAACCCTAGCACAAACCCTAACCCTAGCTCAAACCCTAACCCTAACCCTAGCTCAAACCCTAACCCTAACCCTAGCTCAAACCCTAACCCTAACCCTAACCCTAGCTCAAACCCTAACCCTAACCCTAACCCTAGCTCAAACCCTAACCCTAGCTCAAACCCTAACCCTAACCCTAGCTCAAACCCTAACCCTAACCCTAACCCTTACCCCTAACCCTAACCCTAACCCTAGCTCAAACCCTAACCCTAACCCTAGCTCAAACCCTAACCCTAACCCTAGCTCAAACCCTAACCCTAACCCTAACCCTAGCACAAACCCTAACCCTAGCTCAAACCCTAACCCTAACCCTAGCTCAAACCCTAACCCTAACCCTAGCTCAAACCCTAACCCTAACCCTAACCCTAGCTCAAACCCTAACCCTAACCCTAACCCTAGCTCAAACCCTAACCTAACCCCATAGAAGTATGGGTTCAAAAAAAGTTACTCCACAAATGGTACCAATCGGCTCCAAATGGCCTGAAACGTGCTCCTACACACTTCCTGGAGACATGATTTTGGACTCAACACTGAAATTTTCACTCCATCCGGCACCCATTCATTCCAATGGGGGACACATTTCGGTCTATAACTCGGGAACGGAAGGTCGTACAGACTCGAAACCAAGCTCCGTCTGATATAATTGGGGGTCTCTGAACACGACAGACTTATCTCCGAGTCTCTACGACCTTCCGTTCCTGAGATACAGCTATTCAAAATACATCGCTACTGGACATGTCAAATCTCGGGAACGGAAGATCGTAGAGACTCGAGACAAAGACTGGCGTTCTCAGAGACAACATAAACCCCGAGACGGACATTAGTCCCGAGTCTGTACGACCTTCCGTTGCCGAGATACACACATTCACTATAGGCGCACCAAACCCCATTCACTTCAATGGGAAAATAAACTTAAGTATAACTCGGGAACGGAAGGTCGTAGAGATTCGGAACCATGATCCGTCAGACATATTTCGGGGTCTCTGAACACGCCAGACTTCTCCCCGAGTCTCTACGACCTTCCGTTCCTGAGATACAGTTATTCAAAATACATCGCTACTGGACATGTCAAATCTTGGGAACGGAAGGTCGTAGAGACTCGGGACAAAGACTGGCGTTCTCAGAGACAACATAAACCCCGAGACGGACATTAGTCCCGAGTCTGTACGACCTTCCGTTGCCGAGATACACACATTCACTATAGGCGCACCAAACCCCATTCACTTCAATGGGAAAATAAACTTAAGTATAACTCGGGAACGGAAGGTCGTAGAGATTCGGAACCATGATCCGTCAGACATATTTCGGGGTCTCTGAACACGCCAGACTTCTCCCCGAGTCTCTACGACCTTCCGTTCCTGAGATACAGCTATTCAAAATACATCGCTACTGGACATGTCAAATCTCGGGAACGGAAGGTCGTAGAGACTCGGGACAAAGACTGGCGTTCTCAGAGACAACATAAACCCCGAGACGGACATTAGTCCCGAGTCTGTACGACCTTCCGTTGCCGAGATACACACATTCACTATAGGCGCACCAAACCCCATTCACTTCAATGGGAAAATAAACTTAAGTATAACTCGGGAACGGAAGGTCGTAGAGATTCGGAACCATGATCCGTCAGACATATTTCGGGGTCTCTGAACACGCCAGACTTCTCCCCGAGTCTCTACGACCTTCCGTTCCTGAGATACAGCTATTCAAAATACATCGCTACTGGACATGTCAAATCTCGGGAACGGAAGGTCGTAGAGACTCGGGACAAAGACTGGCGTTCTCAGAGACAACATAAACCCCGAGACGGACATTAGTCCCGAGTCTGTACGACCTTCCGTTGCCGAGATACACACATTCACTATAGGCGCACCAAACCCCATTCACTTCAATGGGAAAATAAACTTAAGTATAACTCGGGAACGGAAGGTCGTAGAGATTCGGAACCATGATCCGTCAGACATATTTCGGGGTCTCTGAACACGCCAGACTTCTCCCCGAGTCTCTACGACCTTCCGTTCCTGAGATACAGCTATGTAAGTGAAAGGAAGTGACGTAGCTCCGGAACAGAAGGTCGTAAAGACAACCGTAACCCTAACCCTGACCCTAGCTCAAACCCTAACCCTAACCCTAGCTCAAACCCTAACCCTAACCCTAGCCTAAACCCTAACCCTAACCCTAGCTCAAACCCTAACCCTAACCCTAACCCTAGCTCAAACCCTAACGCTAGCTCAAAACCTAACCCTAGCTCAAACCCTAACCCTAACCCTAGCTCAAACCCTAACCCTAACCCTAGCTCAAACCCTAACCCTAACCCTAGCTCAAACCCTAACCCTAACCCTAACCCTAGCTCAAACCCTAACCCTAGCTCAAACCCTAACCCTAACCCTAGCTCAAAACCTAACCCTAACCCTAGCTCAAACCCTAACCCTAACCCTAGCTCAAACCCTAACCCTAACCCTAGCTCAAACCCTAACCCTAGCTCAAACCCTAACCCTAGCTCAAACCCTAACCCTAGCTCAAACCCTAACCCTAACCCTAGCTCAAACCCTAACCCTAGCTCAAACCCTAACCCTAACCCTAACCCTAGCTCAAACCCTAACCCTAACCCTAACCCTAGCTCAAACCCTAACCCTAGCTCAAACCCTAACCCTAACCCTAGCTCAAACCCTAACCCTAACCCTAGCTCAAACCCTAACCCTAACCCTAGCTCAAACCCTAACCCTAACCCTAACCCTAGCTCAAACCCTAACCCTAACCCTAGCTCAAACCCTAACCCTAACCCTAGCTCAAACCCTAACCCTAACCCTAACCCTAGCTCAAACCCTAACCCTAACCCTAACCCTAGCACAAACCCTAACCCTAGCTCAAACCCTAACCCTAACCCTAGCTCAAACCCTAACCCTAACCCTAGCTCAAACCCTAACCCTAACCCTAACCCTAGCTCAAACCCTAACCCTAACCCTAACCCTAGCTCAAACCCTAACCCTAACCCTAGCTCAAACCCTAACCCTAACCCTAACCCTAGCTCAAACCCTAACCCTAACCCTAACCCTAGCTCAAACCCTAACCCTAGCTCAAACCCTAACCCTAACCCTAGCTCAAACCCTAACCCTAACCCTAACCCTTACCCCTAACCCTAACCCTAGCTCAAACCCTAACCCTAACCCTAGCTCAAACCCTAACCCTAACCCTAGCTCAAACCCTAACCCTAGCTCAAACCCTAACCCTAACCCTAGCTCAAACCCTAACCCTAACCCTAACCCTAGCTCAAACCCTAACCCTAACCCTAACCCTAGCTCAAACCCTAACCCTAACCCTAGCTCAAACCCTAACCCTAACCCTAACCCTAGCTCAAACCCTAACCCTAACCCTAGCTCAAACCCTAACCCTAACCCTAGCTCAAACCCTAACCCTAACCCTAACCCTAGCTCAAACCCTAACCCTAACCCTAACCCTAGCACAAACCCTAACCCTAGCTCAAACCCTAACCCTAACCCTAGCTCAAACCCTAACCCTAACCCTAGCTCAAACCCTAACCCTAACCCTAACCCTAGCTCAAACCCTAACCCTAACCCTAACCCTAGCTCAAACCCTAACCCTAACCCTAGCTCAAACCCTAACCCTAACCCTAACCCTAGCTCAAACCCTAACCCTAACCCTAACCCTAGCTCAAACCCTAACCCTAGCTCAAACCCTAACCCTAACCCTAGCTCAAACCCTAACCCTAACCCTAACCCTTACCCCTAACCCTAACCCTAACCCTAGCTCAAACCCTAACCCTAACCCTAGCTCAAACCCTAACCCTAACCCTAGCTCAAACCCTAACCCTAGCTCAAACCCTAACCCTAACCCTAGCTCAAACCCTAACCCTAACCCTAACCCTAGCTCAAACCCTAACCCTAACCCTAACCCTAGCTCAAACCCTAACCCTAACCCTAACCCTAGCTCAAACCCTAACCCTAACCCTAGCTCAAACCCTAACCCTAACCCTAGCTCAAACCCTAACCCTAGCTCAATCCCTAACCCTAACCCTAGCTCAAACCATAACCCTAACCCTAACCCTAGCTCAAACCCTAACCCTAACCCTAGCTAAAACCCTAACCCTAACCCTAACCCTAGCTCAAACCCTAACCCTAACCCTAACCCTAGCTCAAACCCTAACCCTAGCTCAAACCCTAACCCTAACCCTAGCTCAAACCCTAACCCTAACCCTAACCCTAGCTCAAACCCTAACCCTAACCCTAACCCTAGCTCAAACCCTAACCCTAACCCTAACCCCTAACCCTATCCCTAGCTCAAACCCTAACCCTAACCCTAGCTCAAACCCTAACCCTAACCCTAACCCTAGCTCAAACCCTAACCCTAACCCTAGCTCAAACCCTAACCCTAGCTCAAACCCTAACCCTAACCCTAGCTCAAACCCTAACCCTAACCCTAACCCTAGCTCAAACCCTAACCCTAACCCTAACCCTAGCTCAAACCCTAACCCTAACCCTAGCTCAAACCCTAACCCTAACCCTAACCCTAGCTCAAACCCTAACCCTAACCCTAACCCTAACCCTAGCTCAAACCCTAACCCTAGCTCAAACCCTAACCCTAACCCTAGCTCAAACCCTAACCCTAACCCTAGCTCAAACCCTAACCCTAACCCTAGCTCAAACCCTAACCCTAACCCTAGCGCAAACCCTAACCCTAACCCTAACCCTAGCTCAAACCCTAACCCTAACCCTAACCCTAGCTCAAACCCTAACCCTAACCCTAGCTCAAACCCTAACCCTAGCTCAAACCCTAACCCTAACCCTAGCTCAAACCCTAACCCTAACACTAGCTCAAACCCTAACCCTAACCCTAGCTCAAACCCTAACCCTAACCCTAGCTCAAACCCTAACCCTAACCCTAACCCTAGCTCAAACCCTAACCCTAACCCTAACCCTAGCTCAAACCCTAACCCTAGCTCAAACCCTAACCCTAACCCTAGCTCAAACCCTAACCCTAACCCTAACCCTTACCCCTAACCCTAACCCTAACCCTAGCTCAAACCCTAACCCTAACCCTAGCTCAAACCCTAACCCTAACCCTAGCTCAAACCCTAACCCTAACCCTAACCCTAGCACAAACCCTAACCCTAGCTCAAACCCTAACCCTAACCCTAGCTCAAACCCTAACCCTAACCCTAGCTCAAACCCTAACCCTAACCCTAACCCTAGCTCAAACCCTAACCCTAACCCTAACCCTAGCTCAAACCCTAACCCTAGCTCAAACCCTAACCCTAACCCTAGCTCAAACCCTAACCCTAACCCTAACCCTTACCCCTAACCCTAACCCTAACCCTAGCTCAAACCCTAACCCTAACCCTAGCTCAAACCCTAACCCTAACCCTAGCTCAAACCCTAACCCTAACCCTAACCCTAGCACAAACCCTAACCCTAGCTCAAACCCTAACCCTAACCCTAGCTCAAACCCTAACCCTAACCCTAGCTCAAACCCTAACCCTAACCCTAACCCTAGCTCAAACCCTAACCCTAACCCTAACCCTAGCTCAAACCCTAACCTAACCCCATAGAAGTATGGGTTCAAAAAAAGTTACTCCACAAATGGTACCAATCGGCTCCAAATGGCCTGAAACGTGCTCCTACACACTTCCTGGAGACATGATTTTGGACTCAACACTGAAATTTTCACTCCATCCGGCACCCATTCATTCCAATGGGGGACACATTTCGGTCTATAACTCGGGAACGGAAGGTCGTACAGACTCGAAACCAAGCTCCGTCTGATATAATTGGGGGTCTCTGAACACGACAGACTTATCTCCGAGTCTCTACGACCTTCCGTTCCTGAGATACAGCTATTCAAAATACATCGCTACTGGACATGTCAAATCTCGGGAACGGAAGATCGTAGAGACTCGAGACAAAGACTGGCGTTCTCAGAGACAACATAAACCCCGAGACGGACATTAGTCCCGAGTCTGTACGACCTTCCGTTGCCGAGATACACACATTCACTATAGGCGCACCAAACCCCATTCACTTCAATGGGAAAATAAACTTAAGTATAACTCGGGAACGGAAGGTCGTAGAGATTCGGAACCATGATCCGTCAGACATATTTCGGGGTCTCTGAACACGCCAGACTTCTCCCCGAGTCTCTACGACCTTCCGTTCCTGAGATACAGTTATTCAAAATACATCGCTACTGGACATGTCAAATCTTGGGAACGGAAGGTCGTAGAGACTCGGGACAAAGACTGGCGTTCTCAGAGACAACATAAACCCCGAGACGGACATTAGTCCCGAGTCTGTACGACCTTCCGTTGCCGAGATACACACATTCACTATAGGCGCACCAAACCCCATTCACTTCAATGGGAAAATAAACTTAAGTATAACTCGGGAACGGAAGGTCGTAGAGATTCGGAACCATGATCCGTCAGACATATTTCGGGGTCTCTGAACACGCCAGACTTCTCCCCGAGTCTCTACGACCTTCCGTTCCTGAGATACAGCTATTCAAAATACATCGCTACTGGACATGTCAAATCTCGGGAACGGAAGGTCGTAGAGACTCGGGACAAAGACTGGCGTTCTCAGAGACAACATAAACCCCGAGACGGACATTAGTCCCGAGTCTGTACGACCTTCCGTTGCCGAGATACACACATTCACTATAGGCGCACCAAACCCCATTCACTTCAATGGGAAAATAAACTTAAGTATAACTCGGGAACGGAAGGTCGTAGAGATTCGGAACCATGATCCGTCAGACATATTTCGGGGTCTCTGAACACGCCAGACTTCTCCCCGAGTCTCTACGACCTTCCGTTCCTGAGATACAGCTATTCAAAATACATCGCTACTGGACATGTCAAATCTCGGGAACGGAAGGTCGTAGAGACTCGGGACAAAGACTGGCGTTCTCAGAGACAACATAAACCCCGAGACGGACATTAGTCCCGAGTCTGTACGACCTTCCGTTGCCGAGATACACACATTCACTATAGGCGCACCAAACCCCATTCACTTCAATGGGAAAATAAACTTAAGTATAACTCGGGAACGGAAGGTCGTAGAGATTCGGAACCATGATCCGTCAGACATATTTCGGGGTCTCTGAACACGCCAGACTTCTCCCCGAGTCTCTACGACCTTCCGTTCCTGAGATACAGCTATGTAAGTGAAAGGAAGTGACGTAGCTCCGGAACAGAAGGTCGTAAAGACAACCGTAACCCTAACCCTGACCCTAGCTCAAACCCTAACCCTAACCCTAGCTCAAACCCTAACCCTAACCCTAGCCTAAACCCTAACCCTAACCCTAGCTCAAACCCTAACCCTAACCCTAACCCTAGCTCAAACCCTAACGCTAGCTCAAAACCTAACCCTAGCTCAAACCCTAACCCTAACCCTAGCTCAAACCCTAACCCTAACCCTAACCCTAGCTCAAACCCTAACCCTAACCCTAGCTCAAACCCTAACCCTAACCCTAACCCTAGCTCAAACCCTAACCCTAGCTCAAACCCTAACCCTAACCCTAGCTCAAAACCTAACCCTAACCCTAGCTCAAACCCTAACCCTAACCCTAGCTCAAACCCTAACCCTAACCCTAGCTCAAACCCTAACCCTAGCTCAAACCCTAACCCTAGCTCAAACCCTAACCCTAGCTCAAACCCTAACCCTAACCCTAGCTCAAACCCTAACCCTAACCCTAACCCTAGCTCAAACCCTAACCCTAACCCTAGCTCAAACCCTAACCCTAGCTCAAACCCTAACCCTAGCTCAAACCCTAACCCTAACCCTAGCTCAAACCCTAACCCTAACCCTAACCCTAGCTCAAACCCTAACCCTAACCCTAACCCTAGCTCAAACCCTAACCCTAACCCTAGCTCAAACCCTAACCCTAACCCTAGCTCAAACCCTAACCCTAGCTCAAACCCTAACCCTAACCCTAGCTCAAACCCTAACCCTAACCCTAACCCTAGCTCAAACCCTAACCCTAACCCTAACCCTAGCTCAAACCCTAACCCTAACCCTAACCCTAGCTCAAACCCTAACCCTAACCCTAGCTCAAACCCTAACCCTAACCCTAACCCTAGCTCAAACCCTAACCCTAGCTCAAACCCTAACCCTAACCCTAGCTCAAACCCTAACCCTAACCCTAGCTCAAACCCTAACCCTAGCTCAAACCCTAACCCTAGCTCAAACCCTAACCCTAACCCTACCTCAAACCCTAAC
The DNA here is from genome assembly GCA_037577475.1 of Chaunax sp. Z400. Taxonomy (NCBI): domain Eukaryota; kingdom Metazoa; phylum Chordata; class Actinopteri; order Lophiiformes; family Chaunacidae; genus Chaunax; species Chaunax sp. Z400. The sequence goes on from CM075193.1 coordinate 7,485,313, forward strand.
CCTAACCCTAACCCTAGCTCAAACCCTAACCCTAACCCTAGCTCAAACCCTAACCCTAGCTCAAACCCTAACCCTAGCTCAAACCCTAACCCTAACCCTAGCTCAAACCCTAACCCTAACCCTAACCCTAGCTCAAACCCTAACCCTAACCCTAACCCTAGCTCAAACCCTAACCCTAACCCTAGCTCAAACCCTAACCCTAACCCTAGCTCAAACCCTAACCCTAACCCTAGCTCAAACCCTAACCCTAGCTCAAACCCTAACCCTAACCCTAGCTCAAACCCTAACCCTAACCCTAACCCTAGCTCAAACCCTAACCCTAACCCTAACCCTAGCTCAAACCCTAACCCTAACCCTAACCCTAGCTCAAACCCTAACCCTAACCCTAGCTCAAACCCTAACCCTAACCCTAACCCTAGCTCAAACCCTAACCCTAACCCTAACCCTAGCTCAAACCCTAACCCTAGCTCAAACCCTAACCCTAACCCTAGCTCAAACCCTAACCCTAACCCTAACCCTAGCTCAAACCCTAACCCTAACCCTAGCTCAAACCCTAACCCTAACCCTAGCTCAAACCCTAACCCTAGCTCAAACCCTAACCCTAGCTCAAACCCTAACCCTAACCCTAGCTCAAACCCTAACCCTAGCTCAAACCCTAACCCTAACCCTAACCCTAGCTCAAACCCTAACCCTAACCCTAGCTCAAACCCTAACCCTAGCTCAAACCCTAACCCTAACCCTAGCTCAAACCCTAACCCTAACCCTAACCCTAGCTCAAACCCTAACCCTAACCCTAGCTCAAACCCTAACCCTAACCCTAGCTCAAACCCTAACCCTAACCCTAGCTCAAACCCTAACCCTAACCCTAACCCTAGCTCAAACCCTAACACTAACCCTAGCTCAAACCCTAACCCTAACCCTAGCTCAAACCCTAACCCTAGCTCAAACCCTAACCCTAACCCTAACCCTAACCCTTGCTCAAACCCTAACCCTAACCCTAACCCTAGCTCAAACCCTAACCCTAACCCTAACCCTAGCTCAAACCCTAACCCTAACCCTAGCTCAAACCCTAACCCTAACCCTAACCCTAGCTCAAACCGTAACCCTAACCCTAGCTCAAACCCTAACCCTAGCTCAAACCCTAACCCTAACCCTAGCTCAAACCCTAACCCTAACCCTAACCCTAGCTCAAACCCTAACCCTAACCCTAGCTCAAACCCTAACCCTAACCCTAGGTCAAACCCTAACCCTAGGTCAAACCCTAACCCTAGCTCAAACCCTAACCCTAACCCTAGCTCAAACCCTAACCCTAACCCTAACCCTAGCTCAAACCCTAACCCTAACCCTAGCTCAAACCCTAACCCTAGCTCAAACCCTAACCCTAGCTCAAACCCTAACCCTTACCCTAGCTCAAACCCTAACCCTAACCCTAACCCTAGCTCAAACCCTAACCCTAACCCTAACCCTAGCTCAAACCCTAACCCTAACCCTAGCTCAAACCCTAACCCTAACCCTAACCCTAGCTCTAACCCTAACCCTAGCTCAAACCCTAAACCTAACCCTAACCCTTGCTCAAACCCTAACCCTAACCCTAGCTCAAACCCTAACCCTAACCCTAACCCTAGCTCAAACCCTAACCCTAACCCTAACCCTAGCTCAAACCCTAACACTAACCCTAGCTCAAACCCTAACCCTAACCCTAGCTCAAACCCTAACCCTAGCTCAAACCCTAACCCTAACCCTAGCTCAAACCCTAACCCAAACCCTAACCCTAACCCTAACCCAGCTCAAACCCTAACCCTAACCCTAACCCTTGCTCAAACCCTAACCCTAACCCTAACCCTAGCTCAAACCCTAACCCTAACCCTAGCTCTAACCCTAGCTCAAACCCTAACCCTAACCCTAGCTCAAACCCTAACCCTAACCCTAGCTCTAACCCTAGCTCAAACCCTAACCCTAACCCTAGCTCTAACCCTAACTCAAACCCTAACCCTAACCCTAGCTCAAACCCTAACCCTAGCTCAAACCCTAACCCTAACCCTAGCTCAAACCCTAACCCTCACCCTAGCTCAAACCCTAACCCTAGCTCAAACCCTAACCCTAGCCCTAACCCTAACCCTAGCTATAACCCTAGCCCTAGCCCTAACCCTAACCCTAGCCCTAACCCTAACCCTAGCCATAACCCTAACCCTAACCCTAGCCATAACCCTAACCCTAGCCCTAACCCTAGCCATAACCCTAACCCTAGCCCTAACCCTAACCCTAGCCCTATCCCTAACCCTAGCCCTAACCCTAACCCTAGCCCTAACCCTAGTCCTAACCCTAACCCTAGCCATAACCCTAACCCTAACCCTAGCCCTAACCCTACCCCTAGCCATAACCCTAACCCTAGCCTTAACCCTAGCCCTAACCCTAACCCTAGCCCTAACCCTAACCCTAGCCCTAACCCTAACCCTAGTCATAACCCTAACCCTAGCCCTAACCCTAACCCTATCCCTAGCCCTAACCCTTACCCTAGCCATAACCCTAACCCTAGCCCTAGCCCTAACCCTAGCCCTAACCCTAACCCTAGCCATAACCCTAACCCTAGCCCTAGCCCTAACCCTAACCCTAACCCTAGCCCTAACCCTAACCCTAGCCCTAACCCTAACCCTAGCCCTAACCCTAACCCTAGCTCTAGCCCTAGCCATAACCCTAGCCCTAACCCTAGCCTGAGACCTAACCCTAGCCCTAGCCATAACCCTAACCCTAGTCATAACCCTAACCCTAGCCATAACCCTAACCCAAACCCTAGCCCTGACCCTAACCCTAGCCCTAACCCTAGCCCTAGTTCCCCAGATACACATAATCAGTATAGGTGCGCCAAGCCCCATTCATCTACAATGAGAAAATAAACTTAGGTATAACTCAGGAACCGAAGGTCGGAGCAAATTGGAAACAAGATCTGTCTGCCACATTTAGGGGGTGCTGAACACGTTAGACTTGTACCCGAGTGTCTACGACCTTCCGTTCCCGAGATACACATATTCAGTATACCCCCCTACTGGATATGTCATATCTCGGGGAGGGAAGGTCGTAGAGACTTGGGAGAAAGACTGGCGTTCTCAGAGACCCCAAAAAACCCCAGACGGACGTTGGTCTCGAGTCTCTACCACCTTCCATTCCCGAGATATAGAATTCAGTAGGGGTACTGAATTAAGTTTTTATCCTGTTAACCCTAACCCTAGTCCAACCCTAAGCCTAACCCTAACCCTACCCCAACCCTAACCCCAACCCTAACCCTAGTCCAACCCTAACCCTAGCAACCCTAACCCTAACCCCAGTCAAACCCTAACCCTAGACCAACCCTAGCCCTTACAACCCTAACCCTAACTCTAGTCCAACCCTAATCCTAGTCCAACCCTAACCCTAACTCTAGTCCAACCCCAACCCTAACCCTTGTCCAACCCTAAACTTAACAAACCTAACCCTAACAACCCTAACCCTAACAACCCTAACCCTAACCCTAGTCCAACCCTAACCCAACCCTGACCCTAGCACCCCTAAACCTAACCCTAGTCCAACCCTAACCCTAACCCTAGTCCAAACCTAACCCTAACCCAACCCTGACCCTAACAACCCTAACCCCAACCCTAGTCCAAACCTTACCCTAGTCCAACCCTAACCCTAGTCCAACCCTAGCCCTAACCCTAGCAACCCTAACCCTAACCGTAGTCCAACCCTAACCCTAATCCTAGTCCAAACCTAACCCTAACCCAACCCTGACCCTAACAACCCTAACCCTAACCCTAGTCCAACCCTAACCCTAGCAACCCTAACCCTAACCCTACACAGACCCTAGCCCTAACCTTAATGCGTTTTCCCTACAATAATGCATTTCTTTCCAACTCTGATGTGTCATAAAACCTTCACTTTCAATAGTGCATGCATGACACTTATATTTTCGTTTAGAGGATGTAGAAACCTACAATTACTTTTATTATGAAGTACTTTTACTTTGTACTTTTTGAGTAATCCTACCTTGAAATACCATGTAACGATCAAAATAATACTTTTTTCCTCCAATAATGCTTTTCTTTCCAACTTTGATGTGTAATAAAAACGTTATTTTCAATAGTGCATTCATGTCACTCACATGGTCGGTTAAAGTACATATAATACTAGATGTACAATCATTATGGAGTACTTTTACTTTGTGCTTTTGGAGTAATCTTTCTTCAAATTACCAGGTAACGATCAAATAATGTATTATTTTCCAACAAAAATGAATTTCTTTCCAACTTTGATGTGTGACAAAATATTAATTGTCAATAGTGCTTTCAAGACACGTATATATTCGGTTAGAGGACATACTGCACTACATATACAATTATTATGAAGTACTTTTACTTTGTACTTTTGGAGTAATCCTTCTTCAAAATACCAGGTAACGATCAAATAATGCATTTTTTCCATACAATAATGCATTTCTTTCAAATTTTTATGTGTCATAAAACTTTTATTTTCAATAGTGCATTCATCATACTTATATTTTCGGTTACAGGACATAGAGTCCTACAAGTCCTATTATTATGAAGTACTTTTACTTTGTACTTTTGGAATAATCCTTCTTCAAAATACCAGGTAACGATCAAATAATGCATTTTTTTCAACAAAAATGCATTTCTTTGCAACTTTGATGTGTAATAAAAACTTAATTATCAATAGTGCCTTTATGGCACTTATATATGTGGTTCGAGTTTATATAGAACTAGATGTACAACAATAATGAAGTCCTTATACTTTGTACTTTTGGAAAAATGCTACTTCAAAATATCAAGTAGCGATTAAAGTATGCATTTTTTTAAAGTATGCAATTTTTTTCAAAAATTCGTTTCTTTCCAAATTTGATATGTAATTAGGGCCCGAGCGCGGAGGCTGCAAGGACCCTATTGTTCTGCAAGGAATTATTAGGGCCCGAGCACCAAGCTTGCGACCTCAAATTTGGTCAGTAAAGTCATAAGGTCTTGATGAATCATTATTGTGAATATTGTGAGTTTGGGTCACATGTTCGCCATCAAACAGGAACTTGGTGTTGAGAGGCCAAGGAACCTCAGATGCTCGCCAAAATTGACACACTCGTTAAAGGTCATACTACTTATGATCTCATATGGTTTACAGGATCGGTTGTGCCAAATTGGCTCCACAGCGCCCCCTGTAAAACTTTAAATAAGCATATCCGAGTCTGTGTTTAACCTACATGTATAAAACTTCGTAGAAATGTTTCAAGTTCCACCCTGAAGACATCTACAAAACAATATTGAGTAACAGTGATAGTGCCACCAGCTGGCAAATGCAAAAATGTCTCGTGTGACAATTTTTGTTTGATTTTGATTACATTTTCAGGGTGTGGCCTTCACGATATAATCAAAGATGAGTCAAAATTATTAGGTGGTGTCTAGCGTCACATAGTGGACAAAATAAGGTACATCACAATCCGTCCGACAGTGTCCATAATGCATGCAGATACAGAACCTTGCATTTATCCAGCTGTGCAGTAGTGAGCCCAAAGTTGTTGCACGGCCCGACGGGCACACGCCGCGAGGGGCGCCGGGGTACGAGGGCCCATTCAATGCTGCTTGTAGCTTTAATTATGATTATTATTATTATATATCACAAGTATTGTAGTAGTATAGAAGTAGAAGCAGTAGTAGTATTTTGCTGTTGTTTTAATACAATTCTATTTAATTATTATTTTAACAATAAGAAATAAGTCATGAGATGAAATTTTACAGAGGTATCAGAGGATAAAATAAAATGTAGAAACATCAAATTATTTCTATCTATCTATCTATTTATTTATCTATCTATCTATCTATCTAGCACCATTTAGTTTCAATTTTTACTCAAACTGCTCCACAGTAAACAGAATGGTATAGTAAGCACAATAAAAAGCTTATTGCATGTCCTAGAGGTAAATTGAAACACTAAAACACTGATTACAGCTACAAACAGTGTCACTGAGGTGAACCTTCTGTTTATCACATAACAAAGTGTCAGTTTTTTTGTCAGTTTCTAATGAAGTGAGAAAAACTTTGCAATCAAAATAACAATTTTATTCCTCCAAAACCCTGGTGACATGTTATAGCATTAAGATAAGAACATAATTCTATCAAACTCATTATTCTGTGCTGCACATAAATCATTTAAATGGAGTGCACTGTGCATGGAGAGGCTTGTTTGAGGAGGATTTCTTCTGACACTGAGAGCGCCAGTGTTTCTCCTGGAGAGGAGTGGGTCATGCCACCAACAGCACCCGCTGTCATGCATGTAAGCATTTAATTTGTAATGATTTTTAATGGAGTTTCAGTGATGCATGAATGTTCTTTTAATGACTTCACCACCCAGTCTAGGGAAAAATCATAATGTAACAGAAAGTCTGGCATACAATGTACTGTGCGACAATGGAATGACCATTAAACTACTGCAAAACAGCATACTGTGGCTGTAGATATATAATCTTATCAGAAATTATTCCTATTCTCATGTATTTTGTGTTCACTTTGGGAGCTTAATGCTCAATTTGGACAATTGCTCTAACATGCATTCTCAGTGTTAGATAACCCACCGCCCCGGGATAATTATTTTATGTGTATTATAATTCTTTTTTGAGTGATTTTCATAAGTATTCTCATTACAATAATTTAATTCTCTCCTGCAACACATCATTTATTTAAATTGAAAAGTTTATGTTTATGTTCTCAAGTCTGACTTAAGGTTTTTTTTATATATATATTGAAGCCTGTTTATGCTCTATTTATATTGTTATTTATACTATTCCAACCCATTACACAGTTTCATTCTCTTGCTTGCTTTGCCCTTCGAGCTTCTCCTTAATTACATCCTGCTCCTTTAGGATTGGTTCAGAGAAATCAATAAATTATACCTTACTTGTCTTGTCCCTTATCAAAAGTCCATATTATTTTGTACAATTAAATTAACAACTTAAATGTAACTTTTATTATATGTCATTTCTATTCCAAGTGAGATTGTAAATGCATGCAGGAAAAGACACACGAAACAGCTACAACAGGATATCTAAACATTGATGTCAGAAGCTTATTATAAGAGACATTCTTTGTGTGAGCTGCACTTCATGAATTCTTTCTGCAGTGTAAATACTGACTGCAGCTGATCTGAATCATAATCCTTAAAAAAAAAAAGACACATGAACAGTGTATCCAGATGGCCTTAGGTTCAGCTCAGCCACAGGAGGTCTCCACCACACACCAGAATATCATGTTCCTGTTATCGACCCAGAGCGATCTGCAGTGGTCTTTCATGCTAGCAATGATGAGACAGACAGACACGTCAGACAGAGAAATGAGGCATAAATACTGAAGACACAGCTCTTTTGGGTTGCCATTTTCCTTTAATTCATTTGATCCATCAAAGGATTTACAAAGCCTGCTATTTAAATGCTATTTTTTTTTTACCAAAACGAACACCATTCATTAATACAGCTGCACATTGTCAACATATCCAGACTCCAGCTGTGTGCAGACTAGCACCCAGTAAGTCAATGAAGAGGCAATATCTCATAATACTTCTCTCTGTTATAGATAGAAATAAATCCATGCAATATTCATCTCTAACCGTTATATTTCTTGTTTCAGATTTGGCACCATCTTTAAGATGTGAGTGAGAGCACCCTGAGGTCAGTCTCAGTTTATTCAAGATAGGAAATAAAGACAGTAATTATCCTGAAAACAATTTGAGTCCAAGAGTTTGAGTTTGGAACAGTCCAGTATCAGTTTGATTCCTACTGCGATGGTTGTTCAAGTACCGAGAAGAAATTTATCTGAATTTTACAGAAACGATGATGCAAAAAGCCTGAACCACTGAAGGAATCATAATATGTAAACCGACCCTTAACATTATTCTTAAAAAATACTCAGATAGTATCAATAATTGCATGATTTATAAATGTTTTTTTTCTCCTATGTATCATACAAGCTTAGTTAGCACTACACGTCATGTAGCAGTCAGTGCTGTGCAACAAATAGTCAATAATACTACTGATAATAACAATATTAATAACGATCATAACAATTCATTGTAAAAATTAGCAAATCTATTCCAACTACTATGTAAAGGAAATGTTTCGACAGTGTGCTTTTTCTTCCAAAACAAACAAAATGGAAAAAAGGCTGCAGGACCACAGTGTGGAGATCACACTGCTCTCACAGAAATTGGCACTGTAACATACTGTATACTCTAAAAGACTGACAGCACCTCACAAACAGAGGAGGCTGTCAAAAAAGGAGCAGAGAAACATGCAGGCCTCTGGTTTGGCATTAATGTCAAAGGCCTTGCCATTCACTCTAGTACAGGCAAAAAGAATCAGGCTCAGGAAACATGCCCAGAGAATAAATGAGGCCATTATGGAAATAAGGGGAAAAGATCTCCGCTAACTTGTAGAAATATTCCAGTCGGGGGCTCCAGGATTAACTGATAATGTCTCTGATTTGAAGTGTATAAAGTATATGAAAAGTAAATCAAACCGAGCAGCCAAGGTGGAATACATTAGAGTGGGCCTTGGAAGGAGGTGGCAGATTCATAAATAATTTGTGACTTGAGGGGCTGTTTGCACAGAGATATAACTCTGAAGAACTCATTTGACTGTTGAAACATTAGCTCTGCGTCTTTGAATAAATAGAATCTATTTATTTATATATTTATTTATTAATGTGCAACCACCTCCTTATTATGAGTTCAGTTTGCATGACCTGAAATAATTGACCGTCTCAGGTAAGGATTCCCTATCTGTGCTCTGATCAGAAAACGACTGCAGCACTAAAGCGAGCCAGTTAATCGTCAATTGAAATAGAGGGAAGAGTCAAATTCCAGTGATACTTTCAGGAAGTGTTGCTACAAATAGCCAAACCTGTGCGCTGAAAGTAATAAAAAGCGATCTGTTAAAGATAACCCAAAGATGAATGGTTTATGGAGATAAAAGGGGAGAGGAATAAATGGGCAAAGTTCTGTTTCCTGAGGCATGTTAAGATCTAGCACAATAAAAGAAAAAAAAACATCTCTCATCTCATTAAGCACTGAGCAAGGCTGTTCTCTAATAACAAAGCAATAACAAACCTATTTAATTAACAAGACAGGGTACGCTCATTGGGTTGCCAGTTTGGTAGCTGACTCCCCCAAATCCTTCAGCCACCAGGACAGAGCTGACCAACAACAGAGTGTCCGCCCGGCAAAATCAACTCAACGCCTATGGCCAGTAGTTTCAGGTGTGTGAAGACAGAGAAGCAAGGCAACGCCATGCCTGCACCCGTGCAGCTCTACCGGCAGGTCATCAGAGGATGGTGCAGAAGAACTTCTTCTCCCGGAAAGGGTTCTCAGAGGCAGGGACAGGCACAATGAGGGGGTCCTCGCGTATGTGGGCATCGCAGTAAGCCATCAGGTCTGCGGCTGCTTTGGACACCTGGAATGATGAAACAAAGCCGAAGTAGGATTTGAACACATGATCTTGTCGTTGAAAAGCAATGATGCTAACCACTACGCCACCGAATGCATGCAAGGAACTTCTGACTCCTTGCAGTGCTTTTTCATTGTGGATAATCTCTCAAAAAGACTGCACTTTATGTTTGATGAAAAGTGGAAAAGAAAAGCTACATTTGCATTCAGAATTAGAGTTTGAATGTAAAAGTCCACATTAATAGAAAACTAATAAGATTTACCTTCAAAATACAAAGAAAAATGTTACATTTTTAGTATGGATATAAATCATAACACAACACAACATAACAAGCTACAGCTTCTTAAGAATATTTAGAATGTTAGTGTAAGAAGTAAAATATTAAAGCCATCTGATGTCTAGTTAGTGTTATCCATAAGTATTAAGAGATAGATTAAGGAGTAGATTTGACTGTGATGTATTTTAAAAAGTGGTTGAAAGAGAGAGGAGTTTGTTGTTTTGTATTGCACAGACTGAGCCTGTAAAGCAGTGCTTTCTGCTAAATGCTAATGTAAACACGCTAACATGCTCTCACTGCTAACATTCTGACATTTAGTGTGTTAGCCTGCTGCTCACTCTGCTAACATGCAAATGTTTCAGGATGAACCGTATTCCTTATTTTAGAGCGTGCTAGCATTCTTACAATTTCACAAAAAAAATTGAACTAAAGCTGAGGTGATGAGAATTTTGGATGTTGCGTGACTATTTTTTATTTAAAAAATGCAGATTGTGTGTGTTTCCAGTTCGTCAGTGCCGATGGGGACCACAGTGCTACCACAGCCTCAGGCAACAGGAAGCTCGTTGAGATGATTGACAGGTGTAATGGCGGGACCTTTACCACTTGAGTGGAAATGAGGGTGGGAATAACTACACAAGTCCTCCCTCAAGGCAAAAAGCACATTGTATTTGTGAAACAGTGACTGTAAACGTTACAGTACAGCCAGGCGGCATGAGCATGCAGATCTCTACTGGGGAGCTGAGTGGGAGGTTACGGGAGGGGAGGCTGCAAATGGAGAGCAGAGGAGCAGCTGCATCAGAGGGATGGCGAGGGCGAAGGGATCTACGTGGAGGACAGAGCCATCTGATCTCCTCCCTGCCACCTCACCTCACCCACTTCTGCTCTCTACAACACAACATCCACGAACATCCAGATTTAAACGTGTGTTATTACAGCATTATATTTACAGTCTCAGCATACATTTATATTTTTATAAGGGTGTTGATCAAAATCTGGTGCTTAGATTTCTGTGTTTTAAAAGGAACAAAAAGGCTGGTGTTCTTATATATTTTTCTTATTGTCAACAAATGCTATAAAAATATAAAAATCTTCAGCGACAACACCATCAGCTCCTGAAGATGCTAATATAAACGGATCATGAACACTTTCCCTTTTAATAAAGGCTTAACAAGCTCCTTAAACACATGTTACTCAAACAGGAGTGGTTCATTTTTTGGGGACTATTTTCATCAGTGGATTAATACACATTAGGTGCAGTACAACAACGTGGCTCGCTGATGAGTTTTTTGGAGAAGTTCAACAAGTAAGATAGGAAATATTTGTCAGTAGGAACAATTCATGGTTGGTTTGGGTCTTTTTATGCGGTTTGTTGATAAGAAAAATATTTCATAAAGAAAAAAACATACACTAGTATAATTCGCATACTGTATTTCTGAAAAATTATAATTATCTTTTATCTCATTTGTAGTTTTTGAACCAGTAACCTTAATTTAAAACAAGATTAAGAGTCCACAGCTACGTTAGCGGCTCTTAGACACTAATGCTAAGAAGCTACTGGCTGCAATGACAATGCTAATGTGCTGACATTTAGCAGGTATCATTTTCACCATGTTCACCACTGGTTGAGAATGTTAGCCTGCTGAGTTGCTAAAGTACAGCTGAGGACGAAGGGAATGCCATTAACTTCACAGGGATTTGGTCATAAATCTGCTAAAGCTAATGTTGCTAACACTTATTCTGATCTAAATGGTTGGTTTTATTAAGGTCATAGTCATAAAGCTGTTATATTAGAGGAAAGAGGAGAGTTATATTAAAACAAAACTCATCTCAACAGACGGCACAACATGTTCTAAATGTTTTTCCATTGAATTGAATTTCCATCTCTTGGCCCAAATCAGACATTCATCCGAGCATCCAGGTCTGCACAAAGTGGGAACATTAACGAAGCCTTCTCTTGCAATGCAAGTAAACAGTTTAATTATTGTCATAATCAAAGTAAATACAATAATTATATTATCGTGTAATGTAGCCAGGGTTTCATAAAGAAGAAGAGCCCCACAGGACAAAAAGTAGCATTGCAGTGTGTGTCATTAAGCCCAGACTGACTGTAATTATACTGCAGCCCCATGATGGAAGGAGAGTCCTTCTAATTAGCACAGATCACATTCCTTTGGCTGATTGAGCAATTAATGAGAATGTAGTGATCCCTCAATCAGCAGCACAGAGACTGCTCTTGTCACTATAACACCTCATCAGATCCCTTAATTTAATGGAAGGGATTCCCAGACATGGCTGAATATCTACTTTCTTCTTTTTCTTTCGTACATTTCTCTCTCTAAAACTCTCCCATCTGAGGGCCAAAGTTATTTTATAACTGTCTGATTTGCAATAATCTTATATGAATCTGTCCCTTGTAAGTCTGTGTTTTTATCACAGAGACTCGACCTTCAATTTTTTATCTGTACTATAAAATAAAGACAACAAAATAATCTTAAATTATACACAAAATATCCATAAGTGCCTTTTGGAGCACTCTCGCTCCATCAGTACAAACTTTTTTCATCCTTAATTCATTCATTAAGTTGGTAGTAGAAGTTTTTTAATTTAATGAACATTATGAACTAAATACTGATTGCACAATTCAATGGTTATGGAATAACGAAGCCATCAGCATTTAGATTGGTCACCTATAAACCTCACATTCACTGTGCAATTCAGGTACAAACCCTGCCAGGAAAATGAAGACTGATTGGAGATCCAGTCAGGGTGGTAGCCAGGCATCACTTCTAACTGTTATGTCTCCACTTTAGACTAAATGGATGAATAAACTCACATTTTTGTGCAGTGCTGTTGGGAGTAGTTACTCTTAAAGCAATCTGGTTGTTTTTGAAACAGCAGTTTTATGTCATCGTAGTTGTCTGAAAAACAAACTACTAGTGATGTTGATCTAAATTACACAGATATGAAGTTTTGCCTTTACAAAAAAATATAGCATAAATTGAAATATGCCAGATCCCTATTTGTCCTCTTGTAAAAAACCAAACAGTGTGGTTAAAAAAAAGAGTATAAATGCCCTAAACAAATGAATCTGCAGAAGTTTCCATTTATTGTCAGATCCTCTCTGGATAGGAATGAAACCCTTTCAGATTCAGACCAGATGAAACATTTGCATTCAAAATGTTGCGATGACAATAAAACTGGCGAGCCAAATCTCTTCAGACGCAATTTCCATGCTCAGTGAGCCATGCTATGAAATTCCTGGATATCCTGTCTTTTTATTTTTTTCAGTCATGATGACTATCATCGCTAGTCCTGAACGCCTAAGAGTCGTTCAAATAGCAGAAATATATTAATACAAAATATTTTGTTGGGGTGAAAACATCATGGAGTAAAAATGATGACTGTTAGTCGTGGTTGTATCTAATGAATAACAGAGAAATCTCTATTTACAGAAAGAATATTCTGACATTTTAAAGCATGGTGACTGACCTCAACCATGTACATAAGATTCAAACTCAATATTTATCCAGCAGATACAGTCTGACAGAGAGGTGGTGACACTGGTGCTTCCAAAGTGAGCTGGCTCTCCATGTGACAGGAAGGTAAACTAAACTAAGTCGAGAAACATTAACTTTGTTGTCATCTTGCTATTGGAATATATTATGATAGATTAAATATTTACCTATGTGCAAAATACCTATGTAAGTACTTAATACAACCTATGTGGTTGTATTAAGTACTTTGTTGCTCCAGACGGAGCTGTGTGAAGTCTGATTAATTAACTCAGGTGATGTCACTGGTCTGAACACTGCAAGTTCAAAAATGAAAAACATCTGAGGGTGTGGTGTTATAAAAAGAAAATAAAGAGAAGAGATTATCACTGTATGAACCTGGACTGTGTGTGTGACCTTTTGCATGTGTAGAAGAACACAGAACATTATTAACATTAGATCCTGTGTGTGAGTCAGGAGATAATTAGTGAAGTTGAGCTGTGTACCTGGTGCATAAAGGGCACAGACATCAGATACGTGCTTCATCGTTTCTGCTGCAGGTAATGTAACTAATATTTTCCCTCATTATTGAAGCATTTTACCTCATGCATCCCATCTGCTATTAATCAGAATGATCATTTTTCCGACATGGCCAGTCGTGACCTGCAGACTGTTGTACATGTGCATCACCAAACCTGTTACGCACAGAGGCATGCACCGCAGCCGTCCTCCCACAGCTCAGTTAAACATTGATGCGTTTGCTCACATGCAGTGAAATGGAGCTGTTGATTGCTTGAGGCCGAACTGATTGACTGGGTTGCATTGTAGGTAATGTAGATGCCAGGTTTTGACTGGGAAGAAGAAATGATGGAATAGAAAAATCAATATCTCTGATTCTGCTGCATCAATTTTTATCTTTTTTAAATTGCCTATCATGAGTCTGAGAGTGATGTAGGAGTGCAGGGCTAAATCGGGGGAATACTAATAGTCCTGAACAATTAATCTAAATATTATCGAATTGCTATAAGGCCACATGCAATAGCCAAAGCACAAGATCTGCAATATTTTGATAAAGGTACATAGAATAACAAACTCAGAGAACATACACAACTATACGATCCAACTACTATATGTGTGGATATATGTTTCAGATTCTGTCATAATATGGTTGTATGAGGCCTCAGCATCACCTCTCAACCATCACCTATAACCCACTTGAAGTGTCGTATCTTCAGTGTGCTCATATTTTCTTCTTCTTCTTCTTATTTTTCCTGTGATGGGGACGTTTCTGGATGTTTCAACCTCTGGGTAGTGGGCTTGTAGCCCCCAGAAACAAAGTGCGAGATCAGACGGTAGGCTAAAAATGTTACATCACTGTCTCTGTCACTATTCTGCTGTGTCATGGATGTATGAAGAGCTGGAGGCGAGTGTTCCCATTTAAATTCACACAAAATCTAGCTATAAGGCACATTCCTGAAGGGTTGTGTGGAGGTGTGGGTGTGTTTATTTGGGATTAGATTATTTATTAGGATTATAAATATAAGATTTAGCGGTGTATGACAACATGGTGAGTTCTGAGCAAACAAAGCATGTTTTGTGCTTTAAAGAAAATAAACAATAAAAATGAAATGTTTGCTGCGTTGCCTATTTGTACTTCTGTAAACGCTCAATGTGTCTAAATCAGTGGAGTTAATATGTCATACAGGAATCCTATTCTTATGCAGACCTGCCATAAATAAACCTGTAAATATTAGAAACGTTAAAGCTCATTAAAAATGTAATTTTTTTCTACAAATCCTGTATTTGCATACTAAGGCGATGTTTAAGACAACTAGTTTGAGTTTTTAGAACAGGCTCATGCAGTGGTTCCCAAATGTTTTCATTTAAAGGACATGTGACGTGATAAAAATGAGATCATGGAGCCTCATCTGAGGAAATTCTGTCCTGCGCTCCTGCGTCAACACATTTTAGTATTGTGCTATTTTAAACCCATGACCAAAATAGTCATATATTTTTCCATTGTGTTACTTTATTACTATTATTATTAATGTTATGGATGAAAATATAGTTAAAATAAATTGTTCCCTGTTATGCTGACGACCCCCTGGAACTACCTCCAGGATCCCTTAAGGATCCCACTGGGTTCATGTAAACCTCAGCAATTCACAAATCCACATAGCACCTATCTGTTAGAATATATGTGCTCATGGGCACAGGTTAAAGTCAGAGCCCTGTACCTTTATCCTATCCATGCAGGCCTCCATCTTCAGCTGCTCCACAGCTTTCCTGGCCTGAGAGATGCTGGCCGTGCTGTTGTTGACAATACCGTCCTTCATGGTGCTCCTGTGACGCCAAACGCAGGGACAAAGAGAGGAGAGGGGCACACATGGAGTCACTGAACATCACATTAAACCCTCAAAGCAGCACCCACCCTCTGGCGATGTGTCTGCCCTGCTTGGAGCAGCCACTCTCCACCACCTTTTTTATTTAAAGGACCCATTTTGTCTGGGGGAATCTGTTTTACAGCAGCCGAGCTCCATTTTATCTGAAGGAAGACTTTAAAAGGCAGCAGCTTTATTTCCACTGTGCTCATGCAGAATTATATTCTTACTACACAACAGGCTGCAGGAGACGTTACCAAGGCGGGGAGCATCATAACACATTTTGCAGCCGCATGGTTCACCACAAGGCTGTTCACAGTGATTTGCTCAGGGGCACTTCAGCAGACATTTTGGGGGCCTATGTTGCCTTGTTTCCCTTGTCTGCCCCTGCACCTATCTCTTTGGTCATCCTCTCAACTTCCTCCACATTGTCCATCAATCCATCTGTATTTAATCTGCTCCATTACAAACAGCCTCTCTGTGCATCTGTGAATCTAACGACTCAGGCCCCTTGACCCCCCTAAAATTTGGCACCTGACCACAGATGCGCTGTATAATAAGGTGCATGGAAACATGAGCATTTCACTGAAGTGGCTGCTGTTGAATCCATTCACACATACTGTCGATTTGTTTATTCTACTGCATTTAAACGGACGTCATAAAGCAGATCTTGCAAAGAGTGATGCAGACGGTGAATTGATTTTCCTTCATGGCTCTAGAGCCAATTCATAGCTTTTAGTCCATCCTCGTAAGAAGCTATCAGGCCTTTTGCATCCTCCTATTCATCCATCCTGAAGCCCACACGGCTGTATGTGGAGCTTTAACTTTATTTCAGATAAAGCGGTGATGTAACGAGGCTAATTGTTGATACAGATCTGCAAAACATTGTTATTTCTAGGGAGATTAAATTGTGGACACACCGCACGAGCTGCGGCCCTGGTTGGAGCAGCAAACCACACAACATGAAAAAAAATCACTGTGCATGAAGGAATCATATAAAAAATATCTTGATGCTTCGCTGCATTGCTCGGCTATGAGCAGATTAATGTACGCTCCGACCTACCTGAAATGTGCCAATGGTTTTCCAATTTGGAGAATTCCGGGCTGACTCCACCCAACACACACACACGCACGCACACACACACGCGCAGAAATAGAGGATCTGTCAAATATCAAATGATAAGAGGAAATCCCAGCCTCGTTTCGATCTGGACTGAACCCGAGGAGGTAAATCCGGCCGTTTTAATCTCGCCTCGGCGGTTCCCTCCGTGTGAGTCGTGCGTATTCCGTGTAGGAAGATGGGATCCAAGCGGTGAGGTATTGGTGAGCACCACGGCTGGACTTGGAGATGTTACGCATGCAGCAGGGGGGGAAACCTCTGTATGACGATCAGACACAGGCTGGAGGGCAGGGAGCACTCGATCAGTGGAGCAGGAGCTGCAGCGGCGACGAGACAGGATGTCTTCCGACGGTACCGACTGGCCCCAAACGCACCGAGGCAGTCCTAGATCAAATTATATCTGCTGATTTGCTTCACTGATGAAGGCAGGATCTACAGGCTTCCCCATTTCAGTTTTACATCAGCATTGACATCACTGGGTCCCCTCCATAGTAACTGATGGGCCTCATCCATAACACTGCACTTTGGGGGAATTTGCATCCACATTAAAAATATATAGAATTATATATACCCATTTGGATTATAATCAATATATTTTTTCATAATCATGCTTCTCGTCTACTACTGTGATTTTTGAAGCATCACCTTGGTTTCATGTTGTTTTAGCACAAAGTGTTCTCAAAGTAAGAAATGGACGCAAACAAGATGTAGTGATATTTCATCAAATAGTTATATATATATATATATTTTAATATACTCAGTTTGTCCATACATTCACATACTCACATATGTACAAACAAAAAGGAACATAAAACATGACCTTTCAGAAACTCATGACACTAAACTGCACAGACAATTTGAAAAAACTAGGACAAAGATATTAAATTATGCATAGCTTAAGTTATCAACAGCAAAAATAATATTTCCTTCTGTGTCAGAAAGCACAAAAAAAGGGGAAAACATTTATCTCACATAGGGATGTTCAATAGAAAAGACATAAATTTCAAGGAGGAAATGAATGTAAACATGCAGGCATGAAGTAAACAAACAGTAACATAAAGGCCGATGCCTCGTCACAGGAGGTGGGATGAAAAGAAAAGAAAACCAAGAAAACAACACAAAAGGAATGAAATTATGAAATCAGAAAAAATATTCCCTTTCTTGTAAACAAATCAACACCAAGTATGAAATGTAAGACATTATTTTTTCATCACAGAAGGCTCGATGAAGTCACCACACAGTCACGGCTGGTCCTGGTTTCTTCCCACATGATACATGAAAATGTTTGATTTTACTTTCTGGATCAGATTAATTAGAGGAATCAAAGTAAAGCTCAGGTAACGTTAAGACCACAGATCATCAACTCTCTTTGAATTAAATGGAAGCTGATGACAAAGTGCTAGAGGTGAGGTGGGAATGTAGAAGAATAGCTGCATGGATCCCTGGGCGGGGTTAGCTCATCAATGTAAACCTAACAAATGCAGGAAACGCTAACTGCTCTAACCTCAGTCAGCTGGACATGATGCTCTTCATCACATGCTCATACATCCTTTTAAGAATGCTGTGAACAGGTAATAAGCATAAGTCTCGTAGATTAAGAGAAGATTCAGGAGATTCCTCTAATACATTTGTTGCAGAAAGAAAATTACAAGAGAAGGAATGAAGAGCCTCCTGAGAAAGGACAGGTTCAACCAAGGCAGGACTTCATACATCATGACAGTAAATGTCACATTCACATACATACAGTCAAGGTCAGTGCCATTCTAGCATGCAAAGGTAGAGCAGAACAGGCAACCCAAAGAACAATTCATCCCACTGTCCATCCACTGAGCTTAGATACAAAGTGATGCAGGGCCAGGACTCTGTTCAGACTTGAGTGGAGCAGACAGCCCAGCAGAGCGACGTCTCACTCCCACAGAGCAGGACGTCTCCCGGTGACAGACTCGTGGAGGGCCTCCCTGCCTCCAAGCTAGCTGCAGAGTCAGCAGGACATGCTCGCTGAGTTCAGAGAAATTTGTCAGACAGCGTGCTGCGGGAGACCCCAGCGCCGCCCCGAGGTGAGAGACGGGGGTCTTCACTCTGAGTCTGGCTTTGGTCCGATCATAGCAGCTTACAACCAGGAGATCAACATCAGGCAGGGATCTTTGCACAAGGGAAAAACTCCAAACTCAACAGCAGTAAACACAATAATAAAAGACTTGACAAATGAAACACACTCTCAGAAATGCATATTATATAAAGTGTCTGTTGCAGCCAAATATTCATCCGTTCCCCTCAACATTCAGCTTCAGTAACTTATAAATATAAATTTATGTACATTTTACACTACTTTCATCATTTCTTGATGCTGGGAGTGGCTGACAGAAGTTGCTCAGCTGGGGATGGTTTTAGATTAAAGTCAGGGAGTTCAGGGAGTTAGAGGTCATGCTAACACGTCCTCCTCCTGTCACTGCGGGGGGAAGGAGGAGGAGCAGCGGGGTTGTGACTCCTCTTTCTCAGAACTGAACAGTGGTAAACATCAGACACACAATCAGCCTGCAGCATAGCTGCTCAGGAAGGAGTAGAACATGGGCAGCTTCATGCGCTGCTGGTCCCGCCGACACCACGCCATCACTGTGCCCTCGCTGTTGGCGGTGTAGAGGTGGTGGCCGTCGCATGAGTAGGTTAGGCTGAGGCACACAGAAGATGACATTAACAACAGAATTCCAGGGCATTATATGAATTCAAAGAAAAGCATTAGCAGTAGCGGTGATACCTGATGATGGGTTTGCTCGATTTGGAAAAGGTGATCTCTCTCACTGGTTTTAAATCCCAGGTGCTCCACAACCTGAACAAAACAACAGTGTGGATAATTTAGCATCTTGAGAAGCAAAAAAGCCCATTAATTAAAAAGAAGAAGAAAGAAAAAAAAGTTTCTGCTCACCTGACGATACCGTTCTCCAGCCCGCCGGCGATGATGTTGACAGACACGCCCTCAGGCTGGTTGGAGAAGGCCACTGAGCAAATGATCTCTCTGCAGTGGACGTGGCCTATCAGGTCACCGTTTACGGTCCACAGGCGCAGGTCACTGCCTCCGCCCACTGGAATACAAAGAATCATGTGTCATAACTTACATTAAGGACCAAAAAAGAATAAAAAAAATAAAAATAAAAACTTAATTTAAATTTAAATTTAAAGGGGTCTCCACCTGAGTCACAGACTGTTGCAATGTCCCCTGTGGTCTCACTGGCAGACACCGCCGTCACAGGGTTTTTGTGGCCTGTGAGACTTTGTACATAACAGAGCCTGAAGAGACACAGAGCAGCTGTGAGACAAACATTTCACTTTATTTTCTCATCACACATAAAAAGATTTAAAATTTTCCTCTTTTTCCACATCTCATACACACTGACCTGTTGAGGTCCCAGAGGATACAGGTGCCATCTCTGCTGACACTGATGAGGATGCTGTAGGGTTTGCAGACAAACAGGCTGGTCACCTCACCTGTGTGTCCGTACAGATGAACCTGAGATTCCACCTCCATCTCTGATGGCTGTGGAAAGACATTTTCCAAATCCAGACACACATTAGGAACAAATACAAAGAGCATACAAGTCTTATTAGCTCCATGTGACTTAAAAAATATAACTCATTCTCTAACTCAAATAAACTTCCAGGATTTTTGGAACAGCACAAATCAATTTCTACTAAAACCCCCTTCAGAGACCAAGAAAACAGGAAATTGGTGGGGACTGATGAAAGTCTGAAAGCCTCTCTGATGACTGAACTCCCAGACCTCTAATCCCACTTGTAGGCTCGCTGGAAATGTGTTTCAAGGTCAGCTGTGATGTGACTAATGAAGCAGAGTGTTCGAGCACAGTGCGGCGGTCTAAAGAGGGATGGGGGTGGGGGATGGGGAGGTAATGGGAAGTGGGTGGGTAAATTGGGTGCTGATGTGGAGGCGGAATGTTAGAGGGGGGACGTCGCCATGGAAACCCACCGTGGTGCTGGTGAAGCGGTTACTGTAGGCGGTGATGACTCCACACTTGCTGCCTGTAAATAGCTGGCAGCCATCAGGCACCCAGGCGCAGCTGGTCACCTGGAGGAGAGCGAGACAGATGGTTGGATGGAGGAAAACAAGAAATCTGGCATCTCATTGGCCGATCCTCAGTGTAGAGTTGCTCAATGCTGAACAAGTGCCTCCTTCACAAACGGGTTGTTTATCTAATGGTGTCACTGGTTTTTACCTGGTGAAGTTGAGAACACTGAATGAAGTTGATTGGTGGTTCACTCTGCTTACTCTTCAGCCTCAGGATGTTGTCCGCATAGCCCCAGCTCAAGATGGCCGACCACTGGATGTCTGTGCTATGCATGCTGCGGACACCTACAGATCAGAGATCATAAAATTAATTGAGTCAGCAGGTCATATGGCCAAACATTCTGCACATCCAGGCCGACTTGTGAGAATCTTCCTACCCTGCTCCTTGCTGTAAATCATCATGAGGCAAAACTTGCGGGACAACCCACAAATTGCTCGCGTTGGCAGAGCTAGCAGAGATCCGAACCTCTCTCCGTGTGGCTGGCTGAAACACACAACCGGGTCTGGAGCAGAGGGTGAGCCAACGTACTCACCCCACTTCAGACCTTTGATCCATGGTAGTGGGCTCTGTGGGGGGGGAGGAAGAGGAAATTGCCAGGTGAGCGACAGATAATTTCATGGCGGATGTATGAAGTTATGCCTTCCTCAGGAGTCACTACCACCACAGTCATTACCGGGCAGACAATTTCCTTGGCCTGTTCTCGGGTTTCTCTGAAGGCCAGTTGAACCAAGAGACCCATGGCTGCAGGCAGCTCCCCCTCCATCAAGAGCTTGGGGCCGGCCCTGCTGACATGGGAGCCGTTGAAGAGCTGCCTGGGTGTCTGTCCGTATGTCTTGATCATTGTCTCCAGGGCCCGTCGCTGCACTGGGTCTTCTACAGCCGAAACGTCCATGCCAAAGTACGTCTATTAAAAAACACATGAAAACTTATGTAAGCAACAGCTAATATTTTCTCATTACTTTGTGGCAAACAGCATGAAATAGGCAGCTGCTTACAGCTGGATGGAAGACGTTGATGGCTTGTACGGCAGCTTTGCCTTTCTGCTTGAGGCCAAACACCAGGTCGATCCACTGGCACAGTGTCTGGGAGACCTGGTCCGACTCCAGCGCTTGTCGGTGGATCAGGATGAACAGACGTGGGTCGTTGCGAGCCCAAGGTGGCAAATTCACGTGGTTCACCCTCTCACCATTTTGACGAACACCAAAATCAAAACCTGTGAAGACAATAAAATTATCTTTTTTAATTTGAGAGAAAGTAAGAAAAATGTATGCTAGCATACAAGATGAGCATAGAGATAAAAGAGCATGAAGAAATCAATCACCCTCTCTGTTGACCAGGAATTCTGGGAGGTAGAAAAACTCTGGGATGAGCTCTTTCACATCAGTCATAGACTCGTAGGAGGACAGGCGCCATGTGGTGTTCATTGAGTGAAACGTCCGGTCCGGTATATCAAAGCTCTGGTCTGATGAAGGCCAAAGACAATCTAATTACAGATTCAGCTCACTGATTGAAAAAATCCCCTTTCATAACCTTGGACACCACGCTTGCTGAATACATTTATGATCACATAAAAAGAAGGCTTGAAGGATCAGATGAGAGTGACGGATTTAAATGAAAAAAGAATTGACAAGAAAAGAAAAAAACAGAAAAGAAGAAGGGAAGGGCGAAGAATTGTTTTGAATAAAGTAGAAAGATGAAGAAACCTTTCATGGATAACACATGTGATCCAACACAGTAACACACTGCTCAGTTACACTAGAGATCAAAACGTTCCAGTTCTTAAATCAACCACAATCGTAATGGAGCGGTCAATGAGATATAGGCAGGCGGTGTTTGGTGCTGCAAAAAGCTTTTTGGAGTTAACATCTACAGTACTTGTTTAAACTAGAGATACTGTAAAAAGATGCAGCAGGAGTTTTTCAGTTTTTCTTCCTGTACATTTAATCAGACCTGAGGCGTGACTCACCCTGGTATGCGAGGAACATCTTGGTGAAAGGAGGCATTCGGACCAAGAAGTGCAACACGGTGCCGCTGTTGGAGTAGTGTGAGCCGTAGTGGTAAGGCTGGACGGGAGGCATGGGGTCGTCCTCACGAATGCCCTTCTTGTACTCCTCCTCGAGGTACTGCACAATTAACACAAACACCTGTTGATGTGTTTTCTTACAGGAACACTTAACACATTCAACTAACACATGTACGACAGGCCTTACTTACCCTGTAATTATCAACGTAGCGATCCTCTTTCTCTTTTGACTGCACTGCGATGGGTTTGCTTAAATTTCTGCATGACAACAGGATGGAGGCAGAGCAGTTCAATGACAAATTAAAACAATTCTATTATAAATTATTCCTGTGTCACGAGTCTTGAAAAGACTCTGGTGACAGCCCTTATTTGTTATCCAGTCTGTGGATTAATAAATAAACACTGCAATATATCAATTAACTGAATCTGAATTGATTTAAAATAATGCCGTGGAACGTCTCTGCAAAGGAGGAGTACTTATTAAGGGCAGCACTAAACTAATTAAAAAGTATTTGATGCATCACAGACAAAGAAGGTATCTGTGCAAATACTCTATACAATCCTACGCTCAGACTATGAGAGCTTCAAGCCTGGCTTCAGACTAATCTTCATATTATTATATCATGTAATTTTCTAATTAAAAATTCTCCCTTAATATGTGATATAACCAAACCTCAAATGCCTCTTAAACACATCAACAGAGTTGCCATCCAGGACTAACCTGTAGATGTTGGGGTCCTGCAGGTCGAGCGTCTCACTGGTGTAATCTCGCAGGATAAACGGAAACACCGGATACTGCATGAGGTCGTTGAAGGAGCGACCTGCGTGCTTGTTGAGATGTGTGAGGTACTCAAAGTTTGAGATCTGTCCCGAGCCCCACAGCTGAGTGAGCGCTGTGATGTTTCCGTGCTCCAGCAGGTTGGGCAGATCAGAGGTCAGGATGTTGTGGTAGACGTCGTCACGGAACTAGGGCAAGAACACAGAGAACCATGAGATGTTCCATTTCTACTGTTGAGAATGAAGTGGAACATGGAGAACCATTAACTCATTCAATGTAATCTGAATGAGACAGTTTGATGAATAAAACCTGTTTTTCTTCTCTTAACTATCTGCTGATCCATTATTAAAGGTATAATTTCATTCATCTCAGAGCTAAAGCTTTTCCACCAAATCAAGTTTAAGCTCATCTGAGAGATGATATCAGATATGACTGAAAAAATATTGAATGCTATGAAATATTCAATTATTAATATGACCCTAATAAACAGTTGAGGCGCCATGGTAGCAGTCAGGTTATATCATGAACAACATCAGCATTTGTTTCTGGTCACAACATGGCTTAGTCCATTTTTAATTCTATGTGACCTGTGTGGTCGCCCCACCTTGGTGTTGTCAAAGGCTAACAGCAGGGTCCTGCCATTGGTGAGGAATATCTCCACAGCGTTGTCTCTTAGCTGCCACCAGCGCTTGTGCACCTCCTTGATCTCCTCATACGTCCAGGAGAAAGATGGTGCCTCGGTCTCGCCATGAAGGCTCTGTCCAAACACATGAACACATTCTGTGTTAAGTAGCAAGCAAGCTCACAAAACGCAGTGCCATCCCTCTGGAACAGAATAATCCTGAACAGTAGTCTGGCTTTACCTGGTTGTCATGAGCATCAGCAGCGTTGTCTTCCACAAAGTACATCCCAGACTTTCCTGTGAGACAGCATGTGGCGAGTGAGATTTGGTGTATGAAGAGGAAGGCAAATAACAGCTTCCCCCTCTGAATAACTAACAAACACTTCAAACAATTCTCAAAATAATTCTAGAGTGCCTCAGAGAGAGCACATTACTCTATGTTCCATGGGACTGGCTGACTGTATAATGCATGGAGCAGCTGTGAGAAATGGACACTGTATTACCCAGAAGTAGCTCCCCTGCCGTCTCTCTGGAGGGGGCGACGCTGATGCACCGTCTGGTGAACCTAAGGACAAAAAGACATTTCTCATATACAAAATACCCCATCTGAACAAAGCAAGCACATCTGTCAAATGTAGCACAAATTGATGACATCCATGTGTCTTCTTCAGATGCTCCTGGGTGCCAGAGAGGGACATGATGTTTTCTAAAGTCTTTAAGGCAAGCAGACAGATGGAGAGGTGGAAAATACCTGATGGGCTCGCTGGTGGCTTTGTCTTTGACAGTGGAGGAGAAGGAGGAGTGGGTCTTATCCTCAAAAAGGAAGGACAATGCTGCCTTAGCTGTGTCTAAAATAGACAGAGATCAGATTTAGGACACTAAAGGAGAGAATCACATTAGCACTAGACAAAAAGTCAAAGCTTTTCTTCACCCTCAGGCTTGCGCCTGTCTTTCAGCAGGTATTTGTTAGGAATGGTGAGGTAACATCTCTGGAGCCGCCGTCGCTCCCGGTTCGGCCCTTCAGTGGGGTCCAGCTGCCAGGATGTTGGGTAGGATGTCTGGTCATACCAAACGGCACTGAAACAGATAATTTCAGCCCTGTGAAACACTTTCTTTCATATGCTGCAACCACAAAAGACACCAAGGTAATTTCTTCAATGTTTTACTAAACTGGGGAGTCAAACATCCTGAAAAGGAGCTCATATTCTACACTTAAAACTACATTTTACATAATTTTTTTTTTTCCAAGCCTGGTTCTGATATTTTCTAAGAATCCATATATTCAACTTCGACCATTTTAGGACAGAAACACACATTAAAAAAGCTTGAAATAATTATTTAATCTTTGTTTAAGTTGCCCTGTTTATTGCAATTCTTGTTAATTGTATATCTGAGAGTTTAATTTTCAAATAAAACAGACACTATATCATCGTATATCGTCGCACTCTGTTCCAATATTGCATAAGCTTTGTGAGAGGCTAATTCTGATGCCCACCGGTCATGCGTGAGTTGTTGCACCAGCTCCTGCCAGTGGCGGCTGGCGCTGAGGTCAGTCTTGTAGAGGCCCCTGATGTGCTGGATGACTTTCTTTCTCTCCATGCCTTGCCGCAGAGACACATTCTGAGTGATATCAGCTGCGATCTTAGAAATGTCCTTGGATTTTGCATCCAGCCTCTGGATAAGACTGCAGAGAAATAAGGAAAAATGGAGGAAAAGATGAGTGGAACAAAGAAATGATTCTTAAAAATATTTTCTTGTACTGAACATCAATCTCAAGTCAGGAAAAAAGCCCCTACTCACTTCTTCTGAGTGTTGACCATTTTCTTTTCCCATGCCACTTTGCTGGTTTTCTCCTCTGATTCATACTTGATTTTTTCCTGTGTGAATAAAATTAAAAGTAAACAAGTTCTTAACACACATATTCTAAATAAATGAAACCTGACAGGCTTCCCTTAGCATTTGCAAATGATTTTGTTCCACTTGCACAAAATTGATATTTCATACTACTGTCAAGGCAAATTAATTTGAACTAAAAAAGGCTTAGAAAAGTTTTCCCTCCATCTAAAATTAATTTGTCTTTCATAAGACTCACCTCTTTTATGGCCTTGAGCAAATCTTGTTTATGTGGAGCGTTCGGTGGGATGCAGCGATGGCCACAAAGCTTGAGCGAGGTCATGAAAACACCCACTGCATTTTGATCGTCTTTGGTGAGGCTGTCCCTGTGATCGTGCAGCATTTCATACAGATACAGCGACAGCTTTGGCCCATGCTAAATGAAAGAGAAATGGAACGGTGGAGATTAAAATTTAATTTGTGTCTGAAGCAAGTGGGCTACAGTGGTGGACAGGAAACCAGTCTTATCTGGCTAGATGACCCTAAGTAAAGTTGAAAGGAGGACACAGAGAGAAAGAAGAGTCCCATGGCAACACATAGCAGCTGAAGAAGAGCATGAAAACTAGACATCAGACTTGTTCTAATGTCATGGTTTGACAGCAGCTGGAAAACTTTCCTGTTGGAATGAAAATGTCAAGTTGGCACGTAATTAGAGATATTTTACTGGACACTCACTCACATTTTTCACAGACACAAACACGAAAAAGGATTGTCTGCACTGGGTAGATCTGGTTAGATAAATGACCAGAAATGTATCATTTTGGGGTCTAAACATAGTCAAATAATTGAGGACACTTTTCCTTCACACTCACCTCCAGACCTGGGCTGAGGCTCTCCTTGAGGATATCCAAATGTCTGGGATCATACACAAACTCCAACACCTCCCTCCTGTCAGACAGGGGAAGTGCAGGGCTGAGTGTGTGCACAAGCAAGCGGCCTATTTGCACCCGAAAAGTGTCCCGACACGACCATAGGATCCTTCGCCACTGGTGATGTGGGGCTCCTCCTCGACCCATGCTTCCCTATGAGATCACAACCATCAAAACAATTGCATGATATAGCACTTAGCTCATTACAGATTAAAAAAATACATTGAGCTAGAGCTAAAGAATGAAAAAGCTCAGTAACTATTATCATACCAGGCTGATTTTGATCCCATCCATCATGAGTCTGAGGATATCTTTCTGAAAGCTTTTCTTGCTAGCAGGCGGAAGGGGGAAGGGAGTAGGTGAGTGTAGACCTGAGGCAGAGCCGCTGTCATCCTGTGGTTGATCACCTGGATCTGGTGTGAAAAGCTGTTGGTCTGGACAGTCGGGAATATTCAGCAGGTCAAACAGGTCCTGACTCACATCTGAAATGAGAGACAAATAGAGCAAGGAGTAGACAGACAGTCCAGTTTATGCCCATTTAAGGCAAATGAGAAAATAAAGAAGATAAGAGTAAATAAGCAGGAGAAGAACAAGTTTTGTACCATGGTAAATGAATCTGTTGACAGCAAGAACCACGAGCCTCTGCAGCCGTTGTACGAACTCTGTCTCACTGGCACGGATGGGGTTCTCCTGGCTCATCCTCCTCTGCATCATCTGGCTGAGCTCTTCGCTGGCTACAGAGCGCATTCGCATCAGGAGAGAGTCAGTCTGGGCCAGAGAGAACCTGCGCCGGCCTACAAGCATAATATTCGTATGTGCTCAGTTGTGAGAACATGAAGCGAGCACACATGATGGTGCGCCATTTGTAAAGAAGGATAGTTGCTTTTTTTTACTTTCAAGTTCAGAGTAAGGTTATGCAAATACCTCATGAATCATTGAACAAAGAGAAGATTAGAAAGAGTCACTGATCAAAAGGACATCTGTGCTAAAATGCTTAAAATTGATTAAGTTAAGCATTCAAACATGCACACACAAAGGCACCAGTAGCGCACAAGGGTACTGGGCAAAGTGAGGTGGGTGAGTGCTGGGGTAATTGGTGAATTCAGAGCAAACATGGAAAACATGCTCCATCGGAGGGAGGATGTTCTCCGCTATGGACCGCAGTCCAAGCTACCTGTGTCACAGTGGAGCATGTAGGATGGAGCTCCAGAGAGGGAGGGGAGGGGGGAGTCCTGGGACAGGAAGCTGAAGGGAGGGGGCAGGGGAATCTGGCCATAGGAGCAGTAGTGCTGTCTGGGGATGCGGGGGATAATGGAGTCTTTCATGGCAATGGAACCTTCAGATCAGGATGAGGACAGGGTCAATGAACAGACGAGAGTGGAGAAGGGAAATGCCTGAAAACACATGGTGGTCAAATCTACCTCAACACACCCGATTTCTACTGTTGCATCATTTCGAAATACTCACCCGCGATACTCTTGCGCTTCTGATAGATGGCGTGATGCGGAGAACTTGGGGCATTAATTGAGCTGCTCAGCTTCTGAGGTTCTTGATTCGCTGTCGTCTTTATGAACTCAATCGCTGACTGAAGGACACGGAACTGCAAAGCCACTGCCATCTCTGGGGGAAGAAAAATAAGAGAGAAAATGAACGTTGTCATGTTAAAGTTCACCTGATGCTCTTCATGAGCGACTGACGATGCACTTCATGAGCGACTGACGATGCACTTCATGAGCGACTGACGATGCGCTTCATGCAAGACCAATGCATGCAAACTCATCTGCGGCAGGTACATTGTAGAAATACTGTACTCACAATTTTCTCTTAACATAATTCACAAGATATGCAGGCCTGTCAATTGTAAATTTCCCCACTGTGGGACTAATAAAGGGATATCTTATCTTATCTTATCTGTCATACTAGTCTTGTACAGCTCTGCCACTCTCCACAGAGGTACAAACACTTCACACACAAATTATGGTGTCATCTAAAAGAATTTTCAATTTAAATATGTAATCAATCTACAAAACAAAACTATAATATAAAAAAACAAACAAACACTGGGTAACATTTTTCACCCATTAAAAATTCATAATGTTTCTATGATGACAAAATAATTATAGCAGATTAAAAAATACCACAAAAAAATGCTAATGGTGAGGAGAAGGAAGAGATATTTTTCAGAGAGAGAATTTAGATGGAGACGTGAGATATTTCTGAAATTACTTCCTTTTTTTTCAAATGTATGCACAGATGATGAATTCAGTACTCACCCTGTGTGCGACGCGTCTTGCTTGTCTGCATGTAACCCAGCAAGGTAATGAGGTCTTCAATGATACGGAAGTACTGGGACCCTGAAGAGCTGCAGGAGTGGATAGTCACTGCTATGAACAGCTGCTGGATGTCACACACCAGGAGCTTGTAATCATTCAGGGGAATACTGAAGAGTAAAGAAAAGAAGATGGAAAAAAATATGAAGCAGAGAAAATCTACCACAGGTATATGCCAGCTCAATGATCAGTGAGATGATAGATTATTTCATTAAAGCTTCAAACAAAAAAATTATGCATCCATGGAGGTGTTTGAATGAATCATCCTTAGACGTACCTGTTCTCCATACCATTGAGAGTGGAGAGGGTATTAAAGAGCACATAGAGCAGCCCGTGGTCTAGCAGGATGTCTGCCAGCTTGGGGCAGGCATTGAGGAGCTGCAGCAGCATGCACAGGATGTTGTGCACCAAGGAGTTCTCATACAATGAGTTCTCAATAAGACCCAAGACTGGGATGATACAGCGCTTTCTGAAAGGTGAGATATTTTCCATCTCCTCCAAGTCCAGACTGAAAAACAATGTAGAAAAGAAGAATAGTGGTGAAACAAGCACAGATATGTGGTCATCAAACTTTATGCTGTAAAACACTCATGGCTTGACAAAGTGTACTGTCCCTGGACTCACTCTTCCTCCAGGCCAACCGGCCGTCCAAACAGCATCTCCAGGAAGCATTCGAGGAGCCCCTGGCTGCCCTGGTGGAGGTACAGTTGATTGGCCAGCAGTGAGAAGCCGTGGTTCTTCAGGAACTTCTCCTTCTGCTCCTTGAGGGCTCTGCTGAAATAGGCATCCAACAGCTAGGAGAGAAGGGCAGAACAATGTGATGTAACTTCAGGAAGGTACAGCCTTAAGACTGGAAATATATTGTGATATATATTGCTCCATCTAAAGGTACCAGAATCCACCTGCTGGTACCTCTAAGCTTTAAAATATTTTTAAAATGTGTAAATGTGGCTTTTTGGGAATGCCAATCAGCAAAAACATTTCTCATTGGGTGATACTATGTTATCTACTGGCATCATAAGTGCAATAAAATGTTGTGACATCTGCTAAATCACATCAACAGATTCATTAGAGAGAGGATACTGAACCAACCTTCATGACTCCTTGCTGGATGAGAGGTGACGAGTGATTGACTAGGACGATGAGGGCCTCTGGCTGAATGAGCTTGTCCATCACCTCCTCAAGCATGAGGTCAGGCAACAAAAGCAAGATGCCCCTCAGAAGATCATAGAGTCCACAGCAGATCAGCACCAGGCAGTCCTCAGTGCTGGACCTGAGAACAAAAGCGTTGGCTTTAGTGCTGAATTACTGACCAGGGCAGTTCGATTTTCTATTTATTGAGATAAGTGTCTTGAAGAGTGTGTATACAACTATGTACTGAGTTATCTTCACCATCAGCCCTGTTAGCATTGACTATTTAAACTATTAGGTTTTGTCTTGGCAGCAGACAAATTTCTGTACTTGCCATCAAAATGCTGATGGGTAAAAAACAATGCTGTACAGAACCAGTGCTGTAAAAATTAATTTTGTTAACTGGGAGTAAAGTTTGCACACCCTAGTGTTATAAAACTTCCATCAATCATTGGAGAAGGTAAAAACACATGACATCCTGCTGTCCTCAATGAAGACACAACATTGGCAGGAAAATTAAAGTATAACATCAGAATATTAAACCAACACCTGCCATGAATTTGAACGCAAGACATTTTTTTCTTGAAAGTTTCTGCTCAGCTTGAAATTCATCAACAAATCAAAGCAGATTCTTAATGTCAGACAGCTCACATTGTGAACAATAAAAAGACGAAGGTGAGTTTTATGAGAATACAGCATGACAATGAAAGAATCTGTTTAAATTCCTCTCAACTTAAGTCTGCAGCTGCTGGCAGGTGGGAATAAACTGAAATTGTCACAGCAGTACAAATACTTTTAAAAGTTGGCTAAGGATTATAATCATAACATAAGGCCTCTATTTAGATTATGCAAATCCATTCTTGGGTCTTCTCGATCAAATAAAACCAGTGGTAAAATCTTTGGATTTATGTACCAGAACAAAACCCAAATGGACATGTAACTAGATCACATGTTGAAAGAGGCTGTCAGTGCTCACTGCAAATCATATACACCAATGTCTGGTATGAGCTGACTCAATTTATTCTAGAAATACTATCAGTAATGATATTGGGTATCCTGTTAGCAACTATTGTAGCATACCTGTCATTGGACTCAGTTTTGCTGTGTGCTCTCTCGTAGCCAGGAGAGTAGGTGTAGCTCTCCCAGTCTTCAGGCATGGAGCCCCGGTCAGCCCCACTGGGCCAGCGGCCGATTGTCAGCGAGCCGTTAGTAGCTGGGAAGGCCAGGCCCAGACTAGCCAGGTTGCTGGGGCTCCGCTGGAAGGACTGGATGCCTTTTAGGCTGTCCGGGCGGAGCGGTGCCTCGTCGCTGGCCCAGTCACTCCTGTCCTCAGGCTCTGCCACCCCCACGCTACCCTCTGCAAGGCTATCCACCTCCTCGTCCCGCTCCTCCTCCACGCTGATGGAAGGGGTGCGCAGGGCTCCTCTTTCATCTATGTCATTAGAGTCACAGATTGTCTTGGCTGATTCACAGCTGCTGAGGAGCTGCTCATCACCTCCGCCCTTCTTGAGGGTCTCTGTGCTGCCAAGAACCTGTTGAGTGGCGAGGGAGCCACATTCACTTTCACCTGTTTCATTTGAGCTACACTGTCCGAGGCGAGGTGTCAGTAGTGGGGAGGCATATGGAGATGGTGCCAGACTAGGTGGGCGTAACGACTTATCATCACCTCCATGTTCAGGAGAAGGACCATGAAGATGGCCTGGAAAACCAAACAAAATGATTCAACACATAAAATTGTAAGAACTATAACCAAAGTTTGCAAAGAGCCTTATTTGTATGCCTCTCAAACAAATAACAATATTGACAGACCTGAGGCTGTGATGAATAACATGATGTGGCAGTGCTGAATTGTGGTTGTTCGTTGATAAAATTGCACATGTAATTGTGTTGGCGCAGGAAATATATATCTTGTGTTAACAGAGCCAGTCTTGTTTTTGTACTGTTGAATTAAGCCCAATGTGTTTTTGCACATATTCCAACCAAATCCGTTTAATTTATACAGCCTTGTCCTGAGGGGTGCTTTGACAACAAAACAGGCTTATAATAAAAAATTTAGTAAAACAATAAAAGCAAAACTAAAAGAGTCCAAATGACATCAGTTGAGATAGTTAATAAAGGCAGACTCTGTAAGAACAACTGTTAGGAGCAGCAGTTAGAGTATCTCTTTTTTAAGCAGTTATACCCTCATGGGCAGCATCACTGAAAACGGTCGGGGAGAGGGACATCACAGAGCTGCTGGCAGATTTTCCTCCACTGCTGGACTGTCTCAGGTACATAATGGACTGAATCTTCTCCTGGTACAGCTTCCCATCTGACAAATAAGACACAAAAAAAGAACTCAGTGTCTCATATTCTATCATATTCTGAAGACGGAAGAGCTGCTTTCAGCTGTGCTGCTATCTCACCTATGTGTAATGAGAAGTAGAAACTGGATGGAGTGTGGCAGACGTAAGTGTTGGTTGGTGGGTGAACAGCCAGCAGGAAGTTGTAGATCAGCTTCAGCAGGTCCATGTCAGGAGGAGACCCAAGCACCTCCTGGATGATTTTGACAAATGACAGACAGACTTCCTGTGGGATGGCGGTCAGATGCTCGTCCCGATGCTCCTTAAGAAAACACAATGAAGTCAGAAACAGACTCTGACAAGATAAACGTTTTCTTAGAGCTGCTTTAGGGTAGTGATCTACCTGTAACACCTGGCAGGTGAGCAGGAAACGATGCACTACTTCAGCCTTGAGGAGCTGCCGGATGTTGAAGACCTGATGAGGGTGGTGCACCCTGATGAGGATCTCTAATGCAGTAAGCAGTGTTTCCCAGACTCCACACTGACAGGAACAAAACAAACAGATTGACAATCGAGAGGCTCACATTAAGTAGTTCTTCAGCATCTAATCGTAGGGCTGAGGGTACCATTACTCCTCAGCAAAGAAAAGGGGCAGCACAGGATGCAAAACATCACTTTGAATTAATCAGTGTATTTTATAATACACTAAAAGCTGGGTGGAACTCTGATTTTAAAAATACAACTTGCATTTCAAATGCTTAAAGCCTTTTTTACTTAGCTGGAATGCATGATTAGCAGTCGATGAGTGTTACCCCACAAACCTTTGGGTTTTTTCAGGAAATAAACTGAACATAAAAATGAGTACAAACTAATTTACTCCTTTTAAATTCTGGGGTTGTTTGAAGAAACATGGTAAAAACTGAAATTCATGTGCCTGAGACTACTGGGAGTGTCTCCTGAGGTGCATGAATTTATTACCACCTCATCATTAGACGATGATGTTTTGAACTTTCTTCCCCTCATCAGGAATGGATGTTAATAAATGAACAGGCCTTGGGAGAATCTTGAAATGTGCAGATTCAGTGAAGTCATTCATCTTTAACAATGTTTCTGTTTTCTCTCTTTTCTAAGTCTGGTGAGACAACAGCTCATAATTTGGACCGGGGTCATCAAATGGTGGCCCACAGGCCAAATCCAGACTGTGAGAGGCTTCTATCTGGCCGTGAAGCTTTTTGACATAACAGGAAAAAAGATTTTTATTTTTAACTTTTGCCATAAAAGGGATTTCAACGGGCATGAGGCCAGCTCAGTAGAGCCGCCTGGGTCCTACTATTACCTAAGTTGCTTCCATAGACTGCTAACCTGGGTTTTTAAATAGTGTTTTATTTCTCTCTTTGTTTGAGTAGCCTGCTACTGTTTATGTGTTGCTGGTGTTTTCAATTACTTTTGTTTTAGTCATTATTGTTGTCAAGTTGCTACTGTTTTAGTTTTATTGTCCAGAATGGTTGTTTCAGTTCTTTTTGAATGTTATTAACCCATTATTTTCGCAACTTGCTCCTCCTCCCATTTTTAGAAACCAACTGTTTTTTTCTTTTCTTTTAATTTTTAGTTTGGGATTATTCTGTCTCTGAGATTTAATTATTAGTTTATTCAGACTGCACTGTTGGGATATCTGGCCTGTTGGTTTGTGTTTCTCAACTAAGGAGTGTTTGGGTGAATGTGCGTTTGTTTCCTGTTGAGCATGTGTGGTGTGCGATAGTATAGGCCAAGCCTTGTGACCTGTGTTTCTTTATAAGTTTCATTTTATACTCACTCACATACTCACAATCACCCAGAGCCAGGATGGGGTTAGGATTTACTCTCATTTTACCTTATCACTTTTTAAATTATTTTATTTTATCTTGGTATTTTGTCAATTCAATAAAGTTGTTTTTGAAGTGTGTTTCATGTAATAATATTCTGTCATGTCTTGTCTGTTTTTGTTAGACATTGTGACTCCCATTACTAATCTGATATTTAATAACTGTTTCTGTGATGTTTGTGTTTACCTCAGCCTTAGCCCAGATCTTCCAGTCCAGCAGGACGTCTGAGAGAAGCTTGATATCCTGCACCACAGCAACGGACTCGGTGTCCAAACAGAACTGGCCATCGTCCCCCAGGATGAGGATGGGTCTACTGCAGCAGCCATCCAGTAAAGTCTAGAAAGTCATCAGAAATACAGCCACTGGATGGGACTTTCTGGCACAGCACTACACTAGTTGAATCCCTCTTAAAGGACAGGGACTACTTTGTGTCTATAGGTAATTAGAGTGGACAAAATGATGGCAGAGTTCCCCAAGGCTCCGTTCTGGGGCCTGTCCTGTTCGACATCTACATGCTCCCTCTGGCTAAGATTATAGAAAACAATAGAATATGTTACAATAATTATGTAGGTGACGCGCATAACCATATCACCTGGGGACTATAATTCCATAAAAGCTCTGAGTAAATGCACTGCTCAAATTAACAAATTGATGTGCAAGAATGTTCTTCAATTAAACAAACATGAAACTGAAGTCAGTGTTTTTGGAGACAAAGACGGATGATTAAAAGTCAGCGCACAGCTCCAGACGGTGATAAAAAATGACAAACCAAGCCATAAATCTGGGTGTAGTCATGGACAATTAAGACACATTAAGACAATTACAAAGTCAGCCTACCTTAAGAACATATAGAGGATTAAAAGACTTTGGAATTTTTGGAAAGTCTTTGGAAAAACCTGTCCATGTGTTTATCTTCAATTGACTCAAACCCTTTAATGGTGTGTTTACAGGTCTCTCTCTAAAAAAAAAACCAACTTCGACAGCTGCAGCTGTTTAAGAATACTGTGGATATATCTGTCCAGTTGTCTGACCTCTACACTGGCTTCCTGTCTGTCAAATGACTAATTTCAAAATACTGTTGTTGGTTTATAAAGCAGCGAATTGTTTAGGTCAAAATACATCCGAGATCTGCTTTGACGTTATGAACCATTCAGACCCCTCATGTCCCCAAGAGCCAAAACTAAACATGGAGAAGCAGCATTCAGTTTTTATGCTCCACATATCTGGAACAAACTGCCAGAGAGGTGCAGGCCTGCTAAAACTGTCACTTCTTTTAAACCAAGGATGAAGACCTTCTTATTTCCTACTGCCTTTTATTTAATGGAGTAGTTACTCATTTCTTACACTGCACTGTAACTGTTACTGTTGAATTTCTTATTTAATTTTCTATTCAGCCATCACAGAGCTCAATTACAGAGATGGTTAGAGGGTTGAGTGACAGCAGGGTAACCAGCACCTGCTCAAAGAAACAACGGTGTTTTGCTGAATCAGGTTAACGGTAAAAAAATAAATAGATGAAAAATATCAAATAAATTAAATCAAATTTTCACTGCACAGATCAGCTGAGGCTGTGGGGAGAAGACAGCAGAGACTTTTTAAGTGTGACTAACCTTCAGCATATGATATCCCACGATGCATTTTGACTTGATGAGGACCTGGTGGATCATAGAGTAAACATGGTAACAGTCCATTTCATGGATGCGGTGTTGGTTAAACTTGGACAAAGACAGCAGCACCCGCAGGGCCAGAGTCTGAGTCTTCTCACAGTCACTGAGCTCCACCGTCTGGACAATGAAGAGTCAGAGGTGAGGGACAGAAAAGAAAGAAAGAAAGAAAACACATTGTTTTACACTGCTACAGTAAGTCTGTTCTCACAAAAGCAAAACATGTACAACGTACAACAATGCTAATTGTCTGAAAATAACACAAATTTGTCATTTTATCTTTTGGGCTGGCCGCCTTCCTCATATTTATATCTGACAGCATACATACTTCAAAATTAAAAGGGTCTCTAAACTGCAAGACTGCACCTAAGGATTTTTTTCCACAATTGATTAGTCTGCCAATTATAATCTTGATTAATCAAAAAATTAATTAAAAGTCTATGAAACACAACTCAGTTAAAATGCCAAGCACAATTTTTAAGAGCCAAACATGCCGTCACTGAGCACTGGGGTCCAACAGGGCTGTGTGCTCGGTGCAATGCTCTACTCACTAAATATGAATTTCTTCATTGTTGTTTGTCGTTTAAAAAAGTAACAAAGGAGTAATAATGAATATGTGAAGTAATGTGACACATTTTCCTACATTGCTGTGATGTGACTGTATTTTTGTGGTTTATTAAATCAAATCTGTTACTTTTTGCACTCTCAAATACATCCATCTAAATGCTAAGGATTCCAGAAATATCATGAGCTCTTCTGAATCAGCTAGAGCTCCATTACAAATATGAACCATCTTACCTGTGCGAAGAGGAAGACAAAGTTTCCTGTTCCTCCGATTTTGTGTAAGACGCTCTGCAGGCCTTGGGTTTTAGTGGGGCGTAGAGCTCTGAGAGAGTTCGGCTCCAGTGAAACACTTTGCACTTCCTTGGAGCTGAACGGCCGCTGGATAACCACTGTTTTGGCCTGACCCTTCAGTCTGATAACAGGCTCATAGATAGTGTAGACTCTGGGACTGCTGGGGGCGTATACTACAGCCAAACTCTCCTGTTCAGGAAAACAATGCACATAATTATTTATCATTTTCAACCAAAACTGTTATCCTGTAACTTTGAATTACTTACAGTTTGAGAGATTTTGTACCGATATTTTTGCTTTAGAGTATAACACAATTCCAAAAGATGAGGAGGGGAAGTCATTAATTATTCTTGTCTAACCCCCTTCTTGAATATTTTTTAAATAAGCAAAGCTATTATCAATAAATCCATTAGCAGTTAAAGGGATGAAAACTATTTTCACTCTCACTGAAATAGCTTCAACTTAGTTGTAATAGCTTTTTATATTGGGGGAAAAATTGGTCCCTACCGTGCAGTATCATTAATGACAGCTAATTGGAATAGCACATTACCCATACACCGTGAAATGAAACAATAAATGAGACATAGGAGAGATTTGCTATGCTTGCAGAGCACTTAAATCACAAAGCACAAGTACAGAGTTTACAGAGTCATTCTGTATTTTGGTACAAATTGACAGGCAGTAATTGTTCAAGAGTGCCAATAAAACATTTCTTTTACTATGTTATATTTTGTAAGTGCATGCTTTGTGTTGTGATGGGGACGGAGCTTCATGCAGACTTACAACCAAAGCTGTTGTGTCCACATCCTTATTCTTCATCAGAAGCTCTCGCACATGATCACACTTCAGGGTTTCCTCAGAGACAAACTTGGAGAATGTCCCACTGGGCTTGCCATATTTGCAGGGCATGATTGAGGTGAGGTCAGGTCCGCTGGTGTACAGGTAGAGAGCCTCCTCAGCGCCTATTCTAGATCCTGAAATATGGAGGCAAATAGTCCAATTCACTGTCTTAATGAGACATTTTGAAAAATTCAACATGGATCCTACATCAGCCCATTATGTAAATGATTTAGAATATTTCATTAATAACCCATACAGCAATAACATGTGTTATGCAAAGCTAGAACCTAGAGGAGCCATGTAATGTGCCCATGATGTTTTGTTTCTTGTTTTCAATGTAGTCCTTCATTTCCAGGAAACTGCAACCTACAATGAACTCCAACCACAGAGAGACTTAAGTGTGTCGGTTTCTGTCAACTCTCTCATCAGTTGGTTTCACAGCTTGAGACTGCCTTGAGGCAAGCCATTCAAAGCCAATAAGAGGCAAAAAGAGCAATATTCAGTAAGCATCCCTAGAGAATTCTGAGAATCAGCCAAGCAGCTACAGGCTTTTACCACTACAACCACTAGACTGGATATGCTTTAAAGATATGACCGTACCCATACCATTAATGTGTATTTAACAGCATATACTGCATAAAAGAGACACAGGTAATTAGTGTTTTCTACAGGGAGCAACACTGAAGCTGAACAGATTAAGGACTGAAACAGATTGTATGCATGCATGTAGAGTGAAATGATGAGCGACCGATTGGGGTTAAGTGTCTAAGCTTTTACATGATTACAGTCAGATAATGAAGGATAGGAGTCCTACCGTTAAAGAGAAGAACAGTGCCCATGCTCCAGCATTCATCCTGCTTCAGAAGTTCCCCAGAGGATGGGATACAGTGTCCCAACATGCAGAAAGTTTTGTTGCTGTCAGAGGATAAACTAGCCTTCCTGGGTAGAGTGTAGTCCAAAGAAACCTCACATTTCCTAAACAAAAGCAGGTGAAGTGAATGTTAATGGTCACGTTTTTATCAGATTTAAAGCTGCATTGTTATTACACATGTTCCTCACCTGATGCCACACACCCACACAACCACACAGCCATGGATGTTCTTCTTGCCTTCAGTCTGTTGGGTGTAAGTGAGGCCGAGGTGCTGCCATTGGCCCACACTGAGTAGTTCCTCATCAGAGTCTGCCTGTGCCAGCAGCCCAGCTTTTATTTCATCGTTTGGGTCTATACAAATTCTGAGGGAAAAGCATATTATAAAATACTTCAAAGCCCATAAACTATGAATGCTTGAGAAATAGAAACATATTCTTCACACACATCTTTGAGACTCTCTCTCTCTTTGAATACTTGATGCTGAAAATCACCTGAATGTGAGAGAACCCGTAGAGAAGTCTGCCCACACTTGAAGCATCAGTGCCTTGGAGCCCATGGATAGAATATGAATGAGGCCTTCCTCCACCAATCTAGTCCCAGCCTGAGAGGAGCCATGGTGGGACTCAGCTGCAGGAGGGTTTCTCTCCTCTGAAAAACAACGAGTGAAAAATCTCAAAACCAGTTCACACTTATGGACTTTTGACATAAAAGTGTCTTGGTGTTTTGTGTCTCACCCTCATCTTCGTCCCCGTCCTGCTTCTCCTGCTCTGTCACCCTCAGCCACATAGAGGCGCTGAAGCCGTTGGCCATGTGGGGCCAGCAGTTCTGGCCTACCAGGGGCAAGTGAAGAGGAGCAGTGTGCCATGGGGAGGACCGGAGATGGCTTGGTCGGTACGCAATATCCCCCTCCCTGCGTCCAGAAGACAGTTTGCCCTTCCACAGCAAACCAACACTTTTCCCCCCAGCAGCACCGTTCTGTCTGGAGCTGGCGGACACCCCTCCTGGCATTGAAGCCCCAATGATTATGGGAAATGACAAGAAGTGAAGAGGTTCCATATTCATGTTGGCTTCAACGATCTGTAGAATGCCTTCAAGTAAAACATCCTGGAAAGCAAACGTGAAGTAAGAAAACACTTGAAGAATAAAAACACTTGACATATATATGCCAACCCTGCACATTCACAATATTTCAATTAAGTTTTTTTGGATCAAAACATTTATTAAAGTTAATAAAAAAATTACATACATACAGTACCAGCCACTCTACATTGCTGAGCTGTTTAATTGCTTTAACAGGCGATACATTTAAAATACCTCAGCATTAAACCTGTGGGAAGTCTGTGTGTCTTAAAAAACAATCCATAACAAAATGACTATATGTGGCCAATGCAGCCACTGATATGTCTCACTTTCATATGAGGATATCACAGGTCACAGGTCATTATGTTCACATGGTGAAAAATAACTACTCCCTTTGGGAACCTGCTTCTTGGGGACATGTTATTAATGATGTCTGCTGCTGGATTCCAATTAATCACAAACCTGTGGTAGTAAGTTGTACTATAACATCTGCTTCCCACACATTAGTGTTCATTGTACATAGATTGAAAGATGCCTAAGAGCATCATCTGTCGATTTGAGTTTTAAAGATAGAAGAAGTAGAACCAAGAAGTGACAGGACAGTGCGCCTGTGGCTCAGGAGGTAGAGTGACTACTCGGAAGGTCAGCTACTACTGTATGAATGTATGGGTGAATGCTGGGTAGTGTAAAGCACAATGAGTAGCCGGTCAGGCTAGAATGGTGGTATATAAGTACAGTCCCATTTACCATTTACAGGACTACAGGACTCTTACTCATAAGTTCTTATTCATGCTGAAAAAATTATGTGCAGACACTGTGAACATAAGCTATCAGTGTCAACACCCTGAATGTAAGATAACAGGGCAGTGTTGAGAGACTGATGGGGCTATTTACTGTAGGTGGAGTCTTCTCCAGGAAGAGGCGAATCAATAGAGACAGTTCCTCCGCTGTGATTCGCTGGCTCACCATGGCAACCAGCAACTCTACTAGCACCGTCTGGCATTCTAAATGTAAACCAATAAAGAACAGATTACGTTAATAGTTTTCATTCACTTGGACATCACCAGGGAAAAAAACACAACACAGCATCACTGCCTGATTTGCTCTCAGCAGAAAATCTCTTCTCCAAAGAGGAAATCAGACATAAATGCATAACAGATACTCTAAAATATTTAACATATAGAATATGAGGGTTGTGTGCTAATTAATAAATACTTATTAATGATGTACAGTACCAGGCAAAAATTTGGACACAGTTTCCTATTCAAGTGGATGGGAAGGTATGTCCCAACTATTGACTGGTACTGTATATGACGTTTAGCCTGTGACAACCATCTTGGCTTCCTGTTTGGGCTGCCCTTCTCGTTAGAAGGGAAACAGGAAGGGCATTGATTTCACCTGTGCCTGCTGCACCTCAGCTATATAAGCTGATGGTTTCAGCAGGTTTTCCTCTCTCTCTGGGCACATGGACATCGGGTTTGTTTGGTAGATTTCTTTTGTGTTCAAATGCTCTGTTCATCCCATTTCACTATTGTCTTTGGTTAATTATATTCTGTTGAATAAACTATTAGTTGAAAGTCATGTGTTGTCCTCTCCTCTTTGTCCTTCCCTTGAGCCGGGCTGTGACAAGCCTATGAGATTATTAAAAAAAAACATGGAAAATGGCATGCGCTCAATTTCGTTTTTCAGTAATTCTGTGCGATATGACAAACTTTCACCTTGATTATGATTAATGAACAATAAGGTTTAATTATTTAATCAGTTATAATTTTTTATTATTGTTTGGTGTCAACTTCACAGAAGCCAAAATGCACCCAAGTGACGGACACTGCATTCTTTTAAATTATAAGCTCTTCTGATTGAGACCTATTTCTCTGTTTTTGTGCTCATGTCATCCATGCCACTTCACATGAATGCATCTTCGTTTTGAGAGAATGCGGACTAAGGGCAGAGGCACATGACTGTACATGACGTAGTACTTTTTTAAGGACAGCTCATGAGTGTACGAAGGGGGGAAAGCATTAGTCAAATTAACAAACATGAGCAAGATCAAGTCGTTGAGAGGTTTTAAATGTCAGTGGTAATACATTCTCTGTTAATTGCCCAGCTCTTAACTGGTGACAGATTTTTCCAAGAAATACTAAAATTATTCACACAGACTATGACATTTGAACTCAGTCGAAATGTCAACAGCAGGACAGACAAATCTCAAGAAACACAACTAACTAAGTGTACCCAGTATTTGTCCTTAGATGTCACACATGAATAGTATCCTACAGTGTGAGATAGGACAAAAATAAACCACAAAAAATAACAAACCTCTAAAAGAGGGCTCTGTTTGGCTGAGGATGTTGTGAAAGCCAGACAGGATGGTTTTGACTCCTCCCTGTGAGGACCAGAAGAAGGGGTCAGTGCTATTCATCACAGCACAGTTGAGGGTAAGAGTAAGGCAAATACACACTGTTGAGACCGTTAACAGTAATATAAAGAAGAAGAAGTATTCAGTCTGACCTGGTCATAGAGCAAAGCAGCATTGCGACGGTTGGCATGAACAGCATCCAGAAGACTGTGAAGCACATGACTGACAACCTCCAGGTCTGGGGAGCTGGTGGCGAGCAGCTGCAGCTCCATTATGCAGATCTCCGGAAAGAGCAGCATGCCACGCCCAGGCCTGTCCGCTACCACCGCTAACTCTCGCAGTGCAGCAGATTCTACCTTCACTCCTAAGAGAATCACCACACACACAAGATCAGAGGCACAACAAAAGACTAATGCACAGACCTGGGGAGATGATAAAAGTTATGCCAAATGTGCTAACACAGAA
This sequence comes from Chaunax sp. Z400, assembly GCA_037577475.1. Lineage (NCBI taxonomy): Eukaryota > Metazoa > Chordata > Actinopteri > Lophiiformes > Chaunacidae > Chaunax > Chaunax sp. Z400. Next base: position 7,528,054 of record CM075193.1, read on the forward strand.
ACACACAATGGCAGGACTCGTTGCTTAAACATTGGCAATCCCTGCTTCAGCTGCGACCATCCATCTTGAACGCAATTCATAAAAATAACCCTCAAGTCCTTTGCTCAGCCTGAGAGCAGCATGGGATTCCCGCCCCTAGAGCCAATCTGCGTCTAGTAAATATATACTAAAAGAATTATACTGACAACCATTCCCAGCATCCCTTAATAGAATTTTGCAGAAACTTGAGATGCTTGTCTGTGATGTGATTTAATTTAATTGCAGCAAAATCACCATGTCATGTTATTTTTTTAAGATTCAGAAATCATCCAAAAATCTCTTCCACGATGTGTAATTAAATACAGGAAGCTAGTAAAGTGTAGCTGCACTTAAGAAACAAAAAACAGACTTTCATAGATGTAGTGTTAATGATCGCATGCTTGTTAGGAGAAGATATCAGTTATTAGAGTCAGAAGAAAATCCAGAATCCAGAATAAAGCCTGGTGACAGAAGAAGCAGGATTGTGATGGCTGAGACACCTGCCAATCAAGCAATAAAACCCTGAAATACTCAATTTAGCTAAAGAATGTCTTGACAAAAAAATCTGGCATTAGTTTTTAGTCAGTGACTAAAGCAAGAAACAGGATGTTCAGTATTAAGGAGCGATTTGAGAGTCAAAACGGTGTAACTGCTAGGAAATTGAGACTGCATGGATTAATTAATTTCTTATCTATTTGTTTAGCAGGTCAGCATTAAGGTTGGACTGTTTCCCAGGAAGTTCAAGCCTCCATATGACCTGGACTTTAAGTAACAAGATCCAGCTCATGTGGCCACACAGTGTAGTTGCCCTGCAGTTGTAAAACATAAAACAATGATTCCATTCTGAGGGGATGAAAAAGTAAAAACAGTGTAATCAGGCCACGTTCTTAACCTGTGAGACCAGAGTGGAGAGGGAGAGGTGACAAAAGAGGCTGTTGTGAGGAAAGTGCTCAGGCCCATTTCTGCTATGTCATATGTATGCAATAAAAACTAGCCACTTATTATTACCAAACATTATCAGCAGCAAAACAAAGGAGGATATGCTTTTTTTTTTTAAAACAATACAAGTATCTTCAAAATACTGATGATCCTGTTTACGGTAAAATTTTCCAGAGAATTTAAGGGAATGCATGACAGTTCAGCAAATGCATTGGGTGATTCAGTTCAAGAGTGGGAGAAGCAAGATTTCCTGACGCTAAAATTCATCCGGTTTAAAGGTTGAGAGCAAAAACATGACCTCTTAATCCATCAAAAGTCTGTTGACATTTATAAACAACAAAAATAAACTTGAGAGAATACGACAGGCAAAGAAGTAAGACTGATTTATAGCAGTCTTAAAATAACCTCTAGAAAGTAAAAAGGGTGAAAAGTGACCCTGTAGTGGATAGTTAAAAGATTTACAAGCAAATCAGACTTTGACTGATGAAGAGGTGTTAAACAAGCCGAAGCTACTATTACTCTGAGCTGTCAGGTGTGTGGAGTAGGTGTGGACCTACCCTCTTCCTGCTTGGCCATGTCTTCAGGGTTGCTTTCGCTGTCAGCGTCGTAGCCCTCCTCCTCCCCAAGAGGCTTGACGCCACAGCTCTGCACTTCGTCCACCTCCTCAGACAGATCACCTGCCGGGGCCGCCCCGTCTGCAAACACCTGGACCTTCTGACAAAAAGAGAGTGAGTGGGAAAGAGAGAGACAGAGACAGACAGAGAGAGAGAGAGACAGAGAGAGACAGAGACAGAGACAGAGAGAGAGACGGAGGAGGGGAGGCAAGATATAGTCAAGAATTTCAAATCCGCTAATTATAAACGCAACCAAAGATCCCTCACATGGTTAGTGGTCAAGGAGTTTGTAAAATAAGAGCTTACCCAATTGTTTTTAAAAATGAGCTTCATAAAAATGTTATGCTAAAATATAATAACCATGCTACGCAGTGTTCCTTCCTCTAATATGGCAAATAATTTGCAAACAAAATGTTTTCCAGAGAGGAGGAGGGAAAAAATTGTCATAAGACAAACACCAGCTGACTTACACTCACACAGCCCAGTTCCTTGATCTGGAGAGTCAGTCATCATATTGGCATGTAGGCAAACACCCATTTTCACACAAACACACTTGAGCAAACAGTCAAAACGGTTTGTCATCCTAGTTCAAAGAAGAGGCTAACTGTAATACACACCTCGATTCCTTTAAATGTGACAACTAGGCAGCTTTGATATTCAATCACAGGTAAGTAAACATTTGAAAGACTAGTCCCTCAGTGGACCAACTTTGTGATGGACGACTAATCTAGGGGCTTCACAGCACAATATTGAATGGGTAAGTGAACATCACACTCTGCTGGGCTCCTGAGAAAGACCTAAGCGTATAATAGGTAAATCTTAAAATCCTCAATAAAACTCTAAATCCTCCTGTGGTAGAATCGGTTTAGTCAGACAGGAATTTTAAGACTTGAGAAAAATACAGCTGAGATTGTGAGACCGGAGGCACACATTACCCGGCAGGACGGACAGGCAGAATTACATTTACAATCTTTTTACACTGTTTTTGTCTTCACTGAAACAAATAAACACAGTAACATGGTCCTAAACATATATGGTCCTCAGAATCGTTTATTAATGTAAAAAGGCAGGATTTACTGTGACTGAAGGGTTTTCTTCCTAATTTGTCCTCCTCAACATGTATAAATATTGCATCCTACTTATTCTTTACATGTTTATGAGAACTATGTTGGTAGAAATTACATAAACACGGACAAATATTTAAAAAGGTGACCGATTGCAGTTTCAAAATGAGGCCACGCTTGCTCATGTTTGGACCAACAGCTTGATGTTAACAAGGGCTTTCATTGTTCACGTCTGCTGTTTTGTTGTGCCTTAATTAGATAACGGCTGCTTGGCAACATAGTGTGAGTGGCCACACACTGCTGCCCTGATGCTTGATGACGTTTGGCTGGAAAATTGTTCCATTCACTGTATAACTGCCTCGTAAAAAACACCACTGTTCATTATAGTTGGCCATGATCTTCACCCAAAGACGCAGTATGGAGTGACCAAACACAATCTGCTTCAATTTAGTGCAATTTTAAAATAATATATAAAAATGTGCAGTAACTTCACTCACAGTTTCTCCCAAGGCAGGACTCACCCTGTCTGGTTTCTCCTCAGGGGGGTCAGGACCGGATGACACCTCTGCCAAGGCAACTCTCAGGAGAGAGTCAAACAGAGGAACAGCGATGTCAGAGTTCACCACCCCTGAGCGAGAGAGCTGGTCTCTCACATCAAACAAAGTCTCTTCCACTGACTGAAGCTACAGATGAGATGAGACATAAAAGTTTAATTGAAGTCAATGTAAACATGTTATTTTTAATGAGTGATATAGTCAGGACTCAGCCGATCGATATGAGGTTAAACTATATACCTGATAAGAAAGCTCAGGCTCTGTCCTCTGCAGTGCTGAGTTAGCACTGTGTAGGCAAATAGCCAACAAGGCCTCAAGGAGACGAATGCTTTGTAGTTGCCACTCTTCCTCCAGCTTCTTTGCTGGATCTTTGCTCTTTCCCTCACCTGGACCAGTGGCGAGGGTGTCGGCTGAATCATGAATTGTCTCAAGTACCAGTGAGGCAGCCGGGGCTGTGGACTCAGGGCTACCTTTCCCCTTTCCGTCCTTTTTCTTCTTTGCTTTCCCATCCTTGGTCTTACAAGAAAGTTTCTGAATAACCATGGCCATGAGGCGTAAGCAGACATCCAGTCCTCCCAGCCTGAAGAACTGTCTTTGGAACAAGGGGCTGGTCAGGTAGATCCACCGACACATTGACCAAACATCTGCTGCGCGTTGTACCTGTTCTTTGGAGGGCAGAGCCACGCTGTCTGGGGACAGGTAAGGCAGTCGCCCACCAAGGGGTTCACTGGCTGTACTGTCGTAACCTGAGGTATCCTCGGAGTCATTGGCTGAATCCCGGTCTGAATCAGCCTCTTTGCTGACACACAGGAAGGCCACGCATAAGAAGAGGTTGACAACATGAAGGTGGGTGTCTGCTCGGCTGCGCCCTGCTCCACGGCCCGGCCCACTCCGGCTCTTGTGGCATGGATATGCCTCCTTTAGGCCTTCGTAGAACTTTGTGAGGCTCTGCGGGCCCTCTCCAGTGCCTCGGGATCCAAGTTCCTCAGCCAGGCCCAAGATAACCTCCCTTTCTTCAGCATCAGCACTCTCCAGCTCCTGAAGTACCCCGTCAGCCTGCTGGTGTCCAGTGCCTATTATCAGAGTCTCAAACACCTTCAAAGCCAAAGAGCGTGTCTGGTCTAGGTACACGAGCTCAGTCACTTGATTGAGGCCGTTACAACTGAGGAAAAGGTCTCTAATCACCCTGTAACAGAAAATATAAGAAAATAAGAAGCGTCAAACAGAACGTACACATAAGCTTTTTCTACACAGTGATTGCACAACAGCACCAAAACAAAGACCCTTCTCTAGGGTCTTTCTAGGTCATCAAAACGTCCCAGCCCAGTCCTGCCTTTCCACCTGGCGTTTAAGATGGTCCACAGTTTTAAGATTACTTGTCTTTAGCTTCATCTTTACAAACAACTTTTCTTTTTGCCAGGATTTTAAATCAATGTGTGTACTGTACAAAAAGGAGACATAAAAAGATTTCTGCAGCAATAGTTGATTATTTAGACAATAGGATAAGACATTTAAACATAACAATTCATCTCTTTTTGTCTGCCTCAACCTACCAAAATTTACATGATGGCCACAGGAAGCCGGAAATCAAATTTTCAGCTTTTGTAAATGTTCGTTACTCTATAACAACTTTATGTATGTTAGTCCAATAATTATTACAACAACAATGAAACAAACACTGAAACTTGATGCTTATTTCAACAGTCCGAGAGAAAGTTGGCATTGATCATCATAAAACTTTTCACTTTTGGCTAAACTTTTACTTGAGTAATTATTTTATTTTGATTATTCTGTTGAATATAATTAAATCATCCATCAATACTTTAATTAAAAAAATAGATACAAGTGCTGTATAGAACACAAAACATAAGCTCCTTGGTGGAGATAATAATACATTTCATTTAAAAAATAAAAATAAATAAAACACGACTCAAGAATGTAATGGACCCACCAGATGGAGCCATACAGTTTATCCCAGTAATACTGACCATGTAAAAATTGGGATTTCGCCCTGTTTAAAAGAAGTAGCACACCAAGCATCCTCCTGTATGTTAGCTTTTTGATCTTACTGTGTAGTAAATATTTCAGTTAGGTTGCCACTGTTCCAGGCCATACTGAGATTTGTTTTCCACATAGCAGATGTGTATTTGAGCTTCTGAACACGTTGCCATCTGAGGTTTCAATAAAGTTGTACAATTATGATGAAACCGACTGAATCTAGTGTGTTATATATGCTGTGAATCTGAAAATTAATAGCTACATAAAGCCGTTAGAGCCGATCTGAAACAATGATGAGACATTACACTTGTATAGTTAGGATAAGCTACAGCAATTATGTGGCCACTTATATTGTTTTGCTACAGTGGACTTTATCAACTATTAATTATGATCATTGATCAAATTAATGAATAAAAAAGGCTATTCAAATGTATATTCTGAGTACAACCAATCATATTAATGAACTTACTAATGTATTTAAATTACAAATATTCAATGCGCATCCGTAGCTTGTTGGTGAACGAAAATGGATTGACCATACATGAAGGAAAAAATTGCTTTTATGTTAAGTACTGGTAGAGATTTAATCAGATTTAATTGAAGACTTGTGTAATGATTCCTTTCACACTATCATAAGGACCTAAAATGTCTCTTAAGTTGTCTTTTGAAAAGGCTCAGATGGCATCATAGCTGTAAAGACTTTGAATGTCACTCAAACTTGCAGACAGCAGAACAACAAACTCTGAATTGCAATAAGGAAACCTAGCAGCCCAGTCTTGGCAGACAGCCTCGAAGCTTTAGATAGAAACTCTTATACAACCTAGACACATCCCCAGGGTAAACACATGGACAGACTAACCCATCCACTCATATGATAATATCCAAACCAAAAGTAAATCCTAATGAATACAGTATTATATAATAGTTTAGGCAGAGTATCAATGTTAGACAAAATGTCGATAATCTCTCACTCAGTCCACAAAGATGTTATAAATTATGGATTGGCATCAATTAGCAATGACCTGGAGAGACAGCTCTAATGACAAACAATGCCCAAGTGGATTAGGTGTCTAACTATGACCAAGCTGACTATATTATATGCATTTGCTTTGTGAAACATGAGAAAAGGAGCGAGCGATGATATAAAACAAGTGAGAAAATGAGTGGGAATTTTGATTCCATTTTTCAAAACAATCATCTGCCTCACTTAAATGTAATGAGAGACTAGTCTAAACGCACACTATTGGCACTTCTGTACTTTTATTTAAAGCTGCAGTAGGTAACTATTCTAAAATAAACTGTCACTATGCCCTCACAATAGTACATGAGACAGATAGTCTGAATAAAACTCCTACAGCCCAGAGGAGTGTCTGATGGAGTCAATCACTCTGCAAATGTTGCAGGCAGCACTCCTCTTCCCGCGCATGCTCTTACTCTAAAGCACAGCAGCCTCATCTGTGGGGAGGGGCTTTTGAGGATTTGAACTCTTCCTGGGTCTAATTGGTGGTTTAGATTCAGGCATGGTGGATTCTTGGAAACGGAATTAGGAGCACTAGGTGGGGGTATAGGAGTCTGATTTTTTCCACATAGTATCTGTCTCATGTACTGCTGTTAGTACATTTTTGGACAAACCAAATAACTAAAACAACCACTGAAAAAAGACAGATGATCAAGGAACAATGTGACTAAAGAAAGACATCTAAAAACTGACGCAAAACTGCTCACCGTGATTTGAGAAGGGCAGGCAACGTTTGCAGGTAAATGAGCAAGACCTCCACAGGTAGACACTTCGTGTGATAGCTGCAGACCTGAGTACAGACAGTGGAAACCCCCAGCTGTTGGGCATGATGGGCCAGCTCTACTCCTCTCTGCAGCACAGGGTTGAAGATATGTGTGTAGAGCTGCCACTGCACTATAGCATTCCCTCGCAGGGTGAGGTGGCACACATGGCCTGCTATCTGCTGACTCAGCTGCCAGTCCTCACCAAACACTAGCTCTTGATAGGCCTCCAGGGCATCCCACTTCCACAGCATGTCCTCTGCTCCCCCGCCACTTGGCAGAATACCTTGGGAGCGGTAGCACAGACTGGTAGAAACAGCTGAAGGATCCCCGTGATGCAGTGTCTCCTCCAGTCCTGGAAGCTGGCTGCTGTCCAGGGTGCAGATGTTACAGGAGGCCAGCTTTGCTTTTTCTGAGGGTTGTCCACCACCGAGTTGGTCGAGGATCAGTCTGCCCAGCACACTGAGAACATGGCACTGGTAACTACGTAGGCCTGGAGCTTGAAAAGCATGCAGCAGTGGTCCTACAACTGAGCGGGGGTCCATACAACAGCAAATTCCAACAGCCTGTACGCCAGCCAATACCTGTAACACAGCTGGACCACTGGGGGAGAGTCTCTGCAAGAGTCGCAAACATTGGTGAGCACAAGCCGCCAGGCAGCAGCAGCGCTCAGGGTAACGCACTGCATTTCCCTCCATTCCTTCCTTCCCCTCTCCATCCTCTTCAAAGGGGTTGCGTCTAGCAGTCTGCTTGAACGTGGAGACGGGCAAACCTGATAAGTCTCTGTGGTGATGCAGAAAGTGGGAATATTCACAGCGGCGGTGTCGGCGTCGTGCACACACAGACTGATGCAGCTGCTCTGACTTTACCTTCTTGACAGCACTGATGATTTTGAAAACCCCTGCAATAAGACCTCGTAGCCTCTCTGAAGCCTCGCCTACTACTTCAGAATCCTTGTTCCTGCTAAGTCCCTCCAGTCGCAGCACCGTGGCCTCGAGCAGGTCCAGGCCACAGTGCTGGACAAATTCATGGATGAGCTCCAGTGCCTGGCTAAAGAAAAATGGATTTTGTGCTGAGGCCTGTAAGCAACCCAGCAGCACTTGTAGCACTCCTTCTAGAAGCTCTGGCAGCAGTAGTGCCCTGTGACGATAACATGAGAATGAAAAGTCATCCTGGACCTCCTGGAGGGTCTTCTTAGACCGAGGAGCAAAAGGGTTAGCCTGTCTGTCCAAGCAGCTCCGGATTTTGAGGGTAGCTCGCAGCAGGTCTGTCAGACTGCGTCTCAGGCTATCTGGGAGTGTTTCACTCTGACTTACATCCACTGACATCAAGTGCAGGATGGTGCGTAGAAGCATCCTCTGGACCAGGGCAATGGGCTCTTCTGTCCAGCCTCCAGCGAGCTCCTCTGCCCCTGTAGACCCTACACCCCCTCCCCCTGGACCACAGCAATCTCCAAACTCAGTCAGAATCTCGGTGAGAGTAGGTACGACACTGACTGCTAGACCAGGGTTGTGATTAATGCTCATGTCAAACTTGCAAACCTTCTCCAACAAGGAAAGCAAGACATGACAGAGGTCAAAGGGTGAGTTTTCCATGCGGTTAAAAATGGATATTGCGGCTGGGTCTGTAAGGGTTTCGGTGTCTGTTATCTGGGAACCAGGGGTTCGAGGATGTGGGTATGGTGCACTCATGGTTTCTGTGGTGGTGGTAGACACTGACTGTGAGGCCTCTGATTGATGATGCTGACAGCTTACACGGATGGTGGAGCCATGTGACCTTCGGCTCCTTGCACTACCGGAGCCTGGGACAGCTTTGTCTTCAGGGTTAGCCTCTGAATCTGAAGTAGAAACTTGGGACTTTCGAGCATCCTTTACAGAGTATCTCTGTGCTGTCCTGCGAGACCTCCGTGACTTCCAGGTGCCACTGCCAAGACGGGACCTCTTACCAGAGTTCTGTTCATCTGTGGCCGCCTTCTGTCCTGCTCTGAGAGGAGAGGCCTTCACCTCTCTGCTAAGGAATACCTCCAATAGGGAAGGCAGGGTGAAATCTGTCAGCACACAAAAACATCTGTGAGTTCCATTCTGGACATAAATTTAGGCCAATATACCAATTGAAAAAAGACGTGCGATTTGTTTTTTTTCCAGCTAATACAAGTAACTGATTGTCACATTTGTGTTTGTAAAAAAACTGTATGTTGGTGTAGATTCTCATTCATCCAGGTCATGGTAATCCTTGAATGTTGAATCTAAAGCAACTGGACTTCTGTTTAGGGTCTGAAGACATTTCACCTCTCATCCAAGAGGCTTCTTCAACTTCACTGGTTTGAATGCATCCCTGGTATGTGCATGATGTTACAAACATAAATTGTATCCTGAAGTCATATAGGATTAATGTCACTTTTTGTCACACTTTAAGAATTGAGACTTAAACTCAAAATTCAAACACTAGTCATGTCAAATTTACAATTCTCCCCAGAAATAATTTTCAAAGTGTAGTGTGAGTAACATGCTCAGCTGCATGTCAGTAGCCAATTTGAGTTTGTAAAAAAATCAGTGAGTAGAAATTAATTAAAGTAGAAATGTCTAGGGTCTGTGTTAAAGAGGATCATCCGTCCTGCACTAAATAACTGTCATCTTGAGGTCACAGACCTCTGCAAAAACTAGTTTTCTCCTGTTGTGTGGCTGCTAATGTTTGAAATACCAAGATTCATTAATTATGGTGACTACAATAGTTAACTACTGAATCATCCATCTGAATGAGGGCAGTAAAGTTTGTCAAGAAGTAAAATCATTGTAAAAATAAAAATCATCTTTTACTATGGATTAACCCTCACTATTAGTAAAGATGGCAGAATAAAGAAAAATATAAATATACAAAGTTATATAAAATTTCCTGCCTGTGAAATTCAGTCTGCATTCCTGCTTCTCTGTACAAGCGATATGTTTCTACTCTAAGGCACAGCAAATTTCACAAATAAAATCAAGAATACAAATTGACATCATTAATTAGTCATCATTAATTGACACCATTGATGTAATACAAACCAGGTGGTAGTCACATGCCATGTCAGCTGGCAATTGTGAGATATGTGCTGTAAAAGAGCAATTTGTGGGTACTGACCTGGGGCTTTTTCCTCCTGCACTGGGATCTTCCAGACAAGTGGAAGTAGAGACAGTAGCAAAGTGAGCAGCTCCTCCCGGCAGGTCAGTTCCTGAGAGTGCAATGAAACAAACTGATGTTACCTAGAAAGCGCATTTGGTCACACTCTGATGTCACACCCAGACACTCCCATCAAGACAAACTCTTGTCCAGAGTCACTCTGCACAAATATCCCTTTGGGTTTCACTAGTTTCAACAAAACAGAGTTGAGATCATTTTAGATTTGCTTTGAAACTGAATTTATCACTTTAGGGAGCTAACTATTTATTCTGAGTTGATTTGTTTATGCATTTAGTTAGTTTGTTAGTCTTCAGGGTAAGTGTGTCAGGGAGCAATGTAGCATCTACATGACAGCTTAACTTCCAAGACCTTGGGGATTCTCATGTCAATCCAGGGCATACCTCACAGCAGAGGGAGAACAAACACCACCATGTGTTAATTAAAAACAATCAACCTACTCCTTCATGTGCAAATTGAAAAATGACCAGTTTGCTGACTTTACAAAACTGTCAGGACATGTAGCATTTTATTTTCACAAAATGCACACTGCATTTAATCAATCGTTATCATTTTGTGCAATCAGTTTCACTCAATGTTCATTTCCATAATTTCAGACCACGTACCATTTTAGCTATGTCTTGATTTTCTCATATTTACAAATAAGTGATGCTGGGTGTGCAACTCCATTACTGAATGTTCATCTTGGACACAGTGAGGAGAGGGAGAAAGAGAAAATGAATAGTTCCTTAAAGGTAATGCATAGCCAATGACTGCTTAACTCATGAGTTACTTACCAACTTAAAATTAATCATCCTTTGTGTTAGATATTCTCTCGCTATTACTCTGGTTATTTTAAAAAATACCTCTACTTCTGTTTAAATTGAAGCTTAGGGATTCTCCAACTATAGCCTGAGCAGTACTGGATTTCTGAGAAGTTTCAAAAATCTCAAAACAATATATTAAGCAATAGTAATTTTTGGAACATAACACATATCTAATAAGAAAAAAACCATTTAAAAAAAATATGACCAAAACATATACTGAGCGGGATATATTATATTGTAAAAAATACATTTCTTGCTACTTATTAGCCAAATACACTGATACTCATGAATCTGCAAGAAGCTCATATTGGCAGATATACAGTATTATCAGCCAAGCTGATCTATTGGTGTACTGTAGCTACAACTCTAACCACGTCTGACTGCAAATTCTAAACTTCTTTTTTTCTTTTTGTAAACCGAGCCCTTTCCATTTGAATTATTCAGTGGATGATGTACCCAGAGATGACAGAGATATTGCTACCATCACAAAAGGAACATTTTACCGAACTAGACACAACTGGTAGACAGAGACCGAGTGGAAAGCACAGTAGGAGTATTTAACCCCATAATACAAAATATATTTTATGCTACATTCAAACACAAGATTTATGATGTGAAACAATTTTTTGCAAAAAACCACAAGTTCCTATATACCACAGCTTAAAAATATTTATAAAATATATGGTCTCAACTGATACTAAACCACAGCTTGGGCACTCCTGGAGCTTGTGATACACTTGTTGCTCCTGAGTACATTACACATGTGTAGTGAAAGCTGCCATTAAAAGGGAAAATATAATGAGTTCACATGGAATCAGTTTAAGGACATGAACAATAAGAGCCCGCAGGGATGCAAACACACAGTGTCACATTTGTCACATTACAATAAATTATTCAATAATGCCTTTGTGACATTAGGTCAGAGGATTATAAAATTCTCCTTCAAAAGACTGTTTGGCATGACAATAAATGAGATTAGTGATCACTTCTTTTTCTGTGGAGCCTACGAAGCCTTTAAGAAGAGATTAGTGTTGAAATGGTGTCAAAAGGAAACCACGGCTGATTGATTCCTTCTTACTTTATCAGTCCATCTCAACAGCCATCACATACTGTAGCACAGTGTATTTGTGTGAATTTATCCTGTTTATTCACGGATGTCACTGATAAACTTTCCTTATGGCTAACTTCACATGATCAGCATCAAAGTTTAGAACCTTATTAAACCATTATGCATCAGTTGGATGCCTCACTCAGCTGTGCCTCCATGTCTGATGCAGGAAGCTGCCCAACCCTGAAGCTCAAAGGTCATATTGCTTTTAACTTTGGCCTATTCTGACACTGACCTTTTATGTGCAGCGCTCGACTTGTCACAGGAAGGACCTGTAATTCAGTAATAGGACCTGTGCCATGACCCTGTCCCATCTTTTTTGGAAACGGGGTTGTCGCACTCCCACTGCTGGAACTACAGCTAAAATGCACATCATGTATGACATGCTTTCATGTTTGCATGGGTGGATGTTTTTTTTTTTTCCATGATGAATTTGTAGAGTTTAACATCCTCACCTGGTCGATAATGGAATCCAGGGTGCTGAGCAACAGGAAGCCTCGACCCCTGACCAGGTACTCTCCAAGTGCCACCATGTGACTCTCCTCCTCATCTTCCTCCCGCGCCTCTGCTCTTTGGGCCACCGCACTGCATAGTTGATGTACATCAGTCAGGAACTCCCTTGCCAGTGTGTTACTGGCCCCACTCATGTCTGAGCTGTAACAGAGGAGATACATGAATTATAAGGCTGTGGCACAAACAATCAGCTACACATCTGTATACACACTCAAAATACTTTGGAGGGTTAAGAGTTCCTTCTAAAGAGAAAAATCAAAGAAACATGATGTCATTTTAAACTTCATACTGAAAATGAGTTCTGAAATCATCTTCACACACTTTAATGACCAAACAATCCCCTTATAAATATGAAAGTCTCATACTTTGTGAGAAAGAAAATTCAAGAAAGAACAGTTTTGAAATAATCTCTTCTTCTGCTGCTGCACTTGAAGGCAAGTTAAGAATAAGGAAATAGATGCAGATATAGCACACCATCTTTTTTTAATCTATTCAGTTATAATACTTACATAAAGCACATGAAAAGCAACAATACACATTGTAAATGTCTAACATTAATTATTGCCCCGCAAGGAAAGAAAAAGCAGTTTACAAAAATTACAGTTTAAAGATCATTATGCATATATTTATTTTGGTATTTTTTTAATGTATTTTTTCTTCACTCGTACTAATGTGACAGCGCTGCAGTTTAATCACATTAAATATAGTATTAGGTCAATATAATGGAAATACCTGGATGATACAAGTGGAGTGAGGGGAAAGGAAATGAAAGAAAAGCCTACTCTCTGAATGAGACTGATCTGATAACATGGTAAAATAGGTTGTACAATGCCCATCTCAATAAGCAAAGGCAACTATTGGTCCAAATATACATATGATAGTCAAATCTTAAAGCATGTAGCTTGAAGGTACATGAGAAACTGACTTCTCCTAAGAGTGCTCAGAGAGTGCCTCCAAGCCAGTATGTGTATGTCTGCCACAAGTATGTGTTTCTATAAACGTTACTGACAAAAGCTTTATGTCTCAACATAAGACACACGCCTCACACCTCTCCCCATTCAACGGTTAAGGTGCACATCCTCTTTGCAGGAAATGCTGAAAACACAGCTTATAACTGATTCCCTAAATGTAACCACATACTGTAACTGACTTTTACACATTTACATTTCTGTCCTTTAGGTGCTCCTCTGACAAACAGACTTACAGCACAATATAATAGGTAGAGAGGAGAACAATATCCTCTGTAAGATATATATAACCATTCTCATCTTACCAAACATTACTGGGCCAAGCAGTTTCCGTCCAGTCATTTTGTATCTGCATAGCTCCTCATCTGACTTGCTGACTGAATTTTCTGTTCTGCAGCACAAATTCCATTAAATTGGAATTTAAAATGGAAGCTTTCCAGATTCGCAGCAGATCAGCGAATCACATGAAAGCATGTGATGTCACATGGTGAGGTGACTGGCCTTAGGAATACTGACGAGCCCCCTGTGTCCTGCAAAAGACCTCCACAATCAACCATCATTCACACTGACTGCCTTTGTATTCTTAACTACCACAATAGCTGCACAAAAAAGCCCACTAGGGAACAACTAGATAAAAGTATCAAAAGGAGCAAAGAGTTAGGCTTGATAAAACATAATATGGTATACATTACAAGATAAAGCCTTGTATCTGAACCCTATTCTTCTATGCATATTATTTCTAACTATGTCTCATCTTATCAAGATTGACAGGTTTTCAAAAAATCTGTCAACACCTGATAAAAATATGTATTCAAAATTTAACACAAACCATGCTATCTACACGCTATTCTTAGTTCTAATTGAGACCACAAGGTTCCCACAAAAGAACTATGGTAAATTGTTTCACTAATTCTACTTCCACTAATTCTACTTCCACTAAAAGAGTCACCATTATAGCGTATAGTCACCTATACTTCTGTTAGGGAGTCAATGACCATTTTCTATTCCACACATACATAGCAAATTTTAGGAAATTATTTTCAGTCCTACATAGGGATAAACACTTGGGTGCAACTGCAGTAACGGAAAGCCGCAAAGACATGCACTGAAAACAGTCTTGCTATCAGCTGGCTGTTCCTGCGATCCTGATCGCTGGCCAGTCTGTCACACGCTACATTGCCACGAGGCCGTGCCCCTTACAGTGGTTGTACTGTGTAGTCCTTGGCTGCATTATGTTAATCTAAAGGGAGGGAGGGAGCTAGCCGAATTTGGGTGTGTAGTTACTCTTCAACAATTCAACGCCCCGTAATAATTTCACTTTAGTTTGGGTGAAACATGTCTGTCCACTGAATGAAGCGTATTAAGGTCACAGGTTTTGGCATGATATCAGCAAGTCTGCTCAAATCCCTGCTAAAACAGGTTTGTTTGTTATCTCTCCAATATGTCCAGCATTTACACATTTTGGTGAACGCTACCAATAATGACGGTGATACAGATGCTGGAGGAGCAGAAGATAGAAGAATGAACAAAAAGGAAAATCAACTGTCTGAAAATATCAATGAGTCAGAGACAGTGTGACCTTGCAATACTTCAGCACACAGCCATGTTCCACTTCTTATGTGTAATAGCTAGTGTAACCTATAACAGAGCCATTGTTTTGTATTGTCTTATCTAAGACACACATGAAAAAAAAACACTCAATCAAAAGACAAGCCTAGAAAACAAACAATTATATTTGTCTTTAAAACTAACAGCTGACATACAGTTCAGGTTGTATTATCAACCAACTTTGAAAAATTTTGAGTACAAAAATGTTATAATGTATAATGTGTAATGCAACAACAACAACAACAAAAAACACAAATATAAAAAATATCTAAATTCAATACATTTTTAAAAACCATAATATTTGCTTGTTAAATATTAAAATCATTGTTCTTATGTCTACTAAATTCGTAGGGTGGCTGGGCTCATCTTTAGAGATAGGGTGAGGAACTCAGGAGGGAGCTAGTAGCAGAGCTGTGGTTCTGGCATCTGATTAGGATTCCTCCAAGGCGCCTCACTTTTAAGGTTTTCTGGGCACTTCCAACTGGGAGGAGACCCATGCTGGAGGCATTAGACATCTCATCTAGCCTGGGAACCCTCGAGATGCTCAAGGATGAGCTAGAAAGTGTTGCTGGGGCGAGGGACATCTGAAATGCGCTGCTCCCACCACAACCTGACCCCGTTTCAGCGGAAAAAAATGGATGGATGAATTGTTCTAATTTCTTTGCCAGCTTTGTGCCACCACCCTCTCAATCGCTTTATCATTACCACAAGACAGCAATTAAAGACTTGGTAAACAGAGTTAATGGTTTAAATGTTATCATCCGACTGCAAAGCACATCTCCCTCCTGCAGACGACAAATTCTGTGTTTCCCTCTGGCCCATTATTGTGATGTTCTTAATTCCAACTGAGTTAATTATACAGTAGACACTTCTTTCAGCTCTGCGTGTATCAATGTGGGTAAAAGTAAGGAAATACCTATTTCATTTTGTCAGGCAAACAGTTTTCTTAATAGATTAAAGGACACTTTAAGCAATGGCGTTCAAATATTGTCTGGGTATATATACTAGAGACAAACAAGGTTTATCCACGATTAACTTCATCAATATATCGGGTTCTAATGTGAACAAGTGATATTATAACTGGGTTTGAATGGTTGATTTAATGCACCTACTGAAAACTGAATCAATCTGTGGTCTATTTGTTTTTGCAGTGCTGGAATTTGGTGATGTATATCATTGCCACTTGTGATTTCCTTTATTGTTTTGTCGGTTTATTGGAGCCAATTTATTTTCATCTTGCAATTATTACTTTTTGCATGTGACTCTGACTGGGAGCCCTCTTGATTTTAAAGTGTCAAACCCACAACAAAAAAGTTCTCTAATGAAAAAAGTTCTCAAATGATTTTTTTTTTGCCTTAAAATGGTCTTTCCATGGAAAAACTCAAAAAGTAAAATTAGTAGAAAAATCAAATATTGAATTAGGCACGGCTACTCACCATGATTAATTTATGTGTAAAGGTTGGTAAAGAGAGACTTTATAGTTTGGGGGATATGCTCTGGAAAAAACGATGGACGGACAGACGGATGGACATACTACCTGTCATTTTATGTTGGGAAGGATAAAAAATTAACATGGAATTTTTAACCTTGAAGAGATGGCTTTTTTCTTGAGACTATTATTGCAGCCATTTTAACAAAAAGCCCATTCAAACTAATCATTTTTCAGCCGAGGGAACGCATAGCAAACAAATGCTAATGCCCTCACTTAATTTCAGATAGTGTGTGTGTGTGTGTGTATGTGTGACACTGAACAGAATAAAAACAAGAGTTACTTGAGGGGCTAATGTCCCACAATTTTCCACATTAATATGTAAATCTATGCAGCATGGTACTCCAACATCTAATGCAGCATTATTACATAATGTCTGCAACCTCTACAATAGTGGTGGGATGTAAATATGCTGAAAATAAATTACAGTTCTGTGACTTTCTTGCTAAAAATGAGTGAAAATACCAAAATAAGTTCAAGAATGTTTGTAGTCACTGCACTCAGTCCATGTCACAGTAACCATTAGTTTGACACAACCAGTCACATACATTACACCACTTTTATTATGAAGTCAAACTGACCAGTACTGTTTGATTTGTAATGACTACTACAACTTTGAATTTAGAACACTATTCACTGCACTATTTACCATCTATACCGCTGATCATCCAAAATGTTGTCGTTTGTGAGACCAAACCTTCATCACAGTACAATTAAAGATATTAAAGTCATAATCAGACCTACCAGAATTTAAGTGCATCTCTGGTGCTGTGGTTGGAGTGATGCTGCACATAGTGGAAGAGACAGAGGAAATTCTCCAGACCCTGAAGGCTCACCTGATAACAGAAAAGAGACAAAGATAAAACAAAGGAGCAGCATGAAGATATGAAATAAAAATACACTTGACAAAAGTGTATCCCTAATTAATGTTCAACGTTAATGCTCCTTACTTAATAGTCTGGTGGACAGCACAGCATTTCATTATTTAAAATCACTATCTACAATAAAAGACTAGCACTGGAAAATCCTGTGGAGGGCGATGACCATAGAAGGATGAAATTAGTCTCTCACAGTGCAGCAGCCATAGCAGGAATCTCTCACCAACAGTGGAAAACCAAATTGGGGCTTTCTTTAAATGGATTCAAGCCACCTGACTGCTTTTGACTACATTCCTGGTCCCAGGGTGGTGTGTTAATACCATAACAGCAGATGAGTGAGAATCTAAGCCAGGGTCCTGCCATCCTTACCACCACAGAGGAGCTAGCCTTATATGCCTTTGCTAATCTGACACCAGTGACTGGATGAACTCAAGCAGCACTGATACCTGACTGATACGGCTGTGCTGACTTACTGTCTGGGTCACAGATCCAAAGAATACACAGCACATAAACCAATTACATTCCACACAGTCTGGGCTATGAAGGCAGAATACATTAAATAACTGATATTTGAAGGGCTATGCTCATCACTATTATCATAAAGGGCTGTTTAAAGTGGTGAGGCCTCTGGGTTTACCCTTTTACCCTTTATTGATTTTCAAATGAATTTGTTATCTGCATTTATCCCATCCAAGGATGTAGCGGGCATCTACTATATAGTGGCCGGGGACAAATTTCAGTTTTAAGGGAATCTAGGGCCCCAACACCATCCTTAATAATGTACAGTCTTTTCAATTAGCATGACAACTTACAGACAGATGTGCATGAAACTTATCAGATAGGCATCAAGGTGGGCAGAAGGTTGGGTATGTGGCAGGGAAGAACCCACTAACATTAAAATTTTGAAATGGAACTGGATAAAGGGGTGAATCCAGGATATTCTTCTATTTTCTTTAACATCATGAGGGCTTTTTTTTCATTTCTCATTTCATCTATCTTGGACAAACTATCTAATGGATTTTGATGAACCAATTACATCTTGTTGTGGATCAGGATAAAAGGGTGGATTCAGGAAGTTTTTACACATAGATTACATGAAGGATTACCATCAAACCTTGGAATGGATCCACCATTATGTTTTTTCACTTTCACCTTTAACATGGATAGGACTTTTTCAGCATTTTCATCACTTGCATATCAACTACTCGACTGTTGTTATGCTCTGTTCATAATTTGAATTTGAATTAGGGTTCAAATTTAATTCAAAGGGACTATTAGACATTGGTAGTGGTATGTACTCTACTGAGTGACCTTCGAGTTTCTGGTTATGATGCTTCTGTCCTCTCATTGTCTGCTCTCTGTGTCAAAGTGTCAAGACATGGTCAACAAACATTTTGGAACATAATTGAGGGGAAAACACTGGTGTTTATTGTATGGATCATGTTAGCTAAAATGTTGGTAACATATTTAAATAAACAAACATGCATGTAAACACAAAGGGCAATATCGAGGTCAGCAAAAATGATTGAGGTCATGTCCATATTCTGTACATCGTATTATAAATCTTAATAATTACCGTGTAGATAAAATTCCATAGAAATTTGGACACTGATATCTCTGTACCACCATATGTCATGAGGACGCCACAGCAAATAACTTAGCTACGTGGACACAGATTTTTACATTAGATTCAATTATGGAATCTATCAGCATTACAAACATAAGACCAGACATTGACAAGAACATACATAAAACTGCCAGCATTTCCTTATCTACGGATCTAAAACAGCCAAGACAGTTATGTTTAACTGTATAACTGATTTTCTCACTCTCCATGACCAACAAACAAGACGGAAAATTTTAAATCAGTTATTCAGGTGCTTGCAGTTTAGTCACACCTCGGCTTTAGCTGCTAACCAACATGGTGAGGACAGGGACCAAGGCTTCTCCCTCTCTGCTCGTTCAACTCATCTTGATGTGTCAGAACTGTCAAAGCAAGTTTTGTTTTATTTATGTCAAACATCCTAAATTTGAAGATGCAGGTGATGAAGGTGAAGAGCTGACCACACTCACCAGGGTCAAGGAGGTGCAAGGACAGTGACACTTCAACAGCTGAGTGAACAATCCACCCAAGCATTGAGAGGTGGGTGGGTCAGGAGTTTGGTGGGGGTTGGGGGGTTGGGGGGTGGTCACTGCACACCAGGGGGCTGGACAACATCACACATGGGAGATGTGAGGAGGAAGAGAGAGAAATGCATGGATCACGGGAAAGAAAGGAGATGACAGGGTTAAAACGTGAAAGCTGAAAAGAAAAAAAGGTGAAAGAAATAAAATGCAGCAACAGATAAGTCAAGATAAGGGGGTGGGTGCTGGGATGGGCGGAAGCGGGGCTGCCAGGAAATCAAAGTTTCAAGGTTGCCAAAACTATTAGTTGAATAAATCAGCCCTGTAGCTACCCTGGAGGTGTGTTCTTAAGATTTATTTCTAGAATGACCCTCAAGTTAACACTGCACCTGATGTGGCCGTATTCCCCCAGTGGGAAAGGGAAAACTGAATAGCTGAAAACTGAAAGCTCACAATAAAACAATTTTCCCAGCAAAAGGGTTGTTTTTTTCCTCTTTGGCTCTCATCTACTCTAATCTAATCTAGAAACTATCTGAGGTAATTTGATAATGGAGAGACAGCCAATAGTAATTAATAGAGCTCGGAGGGGGAGATCACTAGCTGAGTGAGCGTCGATAAAACATTTCTGTAAAATAAAAAGAAATATTCTTCTGTAAATAAAAAGAAAGCTTTATTTATTTGTTCATTTGTCACGTCGATGTCAAGGTAGTTCAGAGGTCTGCTTCATCAAGCCTGAAGCGGGACACTTGCAGGACATCTCAGAAGAAAACACATTTACATACACTTGCTTTGTGTATAGCTGTATAAGCGTTGTCTACATCTTGATAGTTTTTTTGTTGTTGTTGTCAGAGGGTGGCATCACATGAGAGGAATACAGGTTGAATACTGAAAGCCCAAGTGAAGTATTTTTAATTGCTTGGACACAGTGGCTGAGACCGATGTTTTTCACGCTGCCTTTATCCAATCATGGGAGGCCTAGTCATGGGAGTCTTTGGACTGACTCACCCACACTGGTACTAACTTTCCTCTGAACTTCTCTTTGG
Organism: Chaunax sp. Z400; assembly: GCA_037577475.1. Lineage (NCBI taxonomy): Eukaryota > Metazoa > Chordata > Actinopteri > Lophiiformes > Chaunacidae > Chaunax > Chaunax sp. Z400. Next base: position 7,548,734 of record CM075193.1, read on the forward strand.
ATAGTTTGGTAGACTACAGCTTGGCAAAGGCAGCGATAGCGATGTGATCCTGTCCTCGTGAGAGAGGACGTGGGGTGTTTATGCAATGTTTTTCCCGACTTGAGATCCCTACTGATCTAATTTGACATTTGGGTGATGAGCATCATGAGGAATCCCTAACGTTCCCCATTTCCTCACACAAAACCACCACTAAATCTCTTTTTCCTGGTAAGACACATAGCAAAATGTCTACAGATGTCATCAAAAGGCAAGTTTGTTTTTTCTTTTTTATTCTTTTTGTCCACACTGTCACAAGCAGTGATCTTTATTAGAGCATTACCACTGTAAAGGTTATGATAATGTGTTGCTTTTTGCTTCATTGTTTTCTTTACAGGGATTGCGTGCAAGCTGGTGGTCAAAATTACAATCCAAACATCCTGCTCTGGCCTCTCTCTCTTGCTCAGTGAACTGAGACAGTGTGTTTTTGAGGTACTGACCTGAATTAATAACATGCCAGTAGGTGGAAAAAATTGAGACAGAGCAACTGCTGGACTCTGACTCAACCCAGAATGAGATACATGAATTATTCATCCATTCAGCGAATTGTTTGGAACAGCCCAGCAGACCAGTGCAAGTAGGTGTTAGGTTGAAACTTAGGATGGAACAAGAAACGCGGATATGAAACTAGTCCAGTGGTCAATCAGCAAGCCAAAGAGAGTGACTTCCCTAAATATCCATATGTGTAAATAACATCAGATCATACTGTAAAACAACAGTCACACCACATGAAATTAAAATCATTAACGACCTTCAGTGAAAGTAATGTGATGATCACAAGACATCATGATCCAAGCCTGACTACACGGCTTTTATGTTTGGACAGTAGCACTCGAATTTCCTTAAAAATGCCAATTTTGGTGATAAATTTTTTTACCATGATGCGTTTGAGTAATAATGGCAGATTACTTTGGAATAAATGCAAAGATTTGTGTATTCACAATTACAAGATATGTTATTATTCCCAGTAATAAGCATATAATTTATACTGTATGTTTTATGAAACATAGGATTTTAGTCTGTAGACTATGACTGGTTATGTATGATATGAATCATCTAATTTTAATGTGCAGTCTTTTACCAAAATATCACAGAAAAAAATGTTCAGTCCTGACAACACAAATAATTAACTTTAGTGAGAAAGGTGAACTAGAACTGCCATATTTTCCTCCTTAGTATTCACCACATTATGCTGAATGCTTTGTTTGACAAGTTTAATCCTCATTAGACGAGGATTCAGAGATTTACTGGAGAAGGAATGTAAAGCATAGAACGGAGATTTGAAAGTTAATCACAATTAATGTCGTTCTTTTAGAGATTACGTTACATTGTACAGGCAAAGGAGTTTTGCATTGTAGCCAATTGCGATTATAAACCGTGAAGACTGGTGCAGGATTGGGTTCAGAAAAATACTTACAACATGAGTCTGATGCCTTTTCATATGCAAGTCATCCATTTTTATGAAGAAAGGTAAAGTCAGACTCATCCAAGGTTATAATGTAAGAATAACACAGAGCCTGCAAACATAAATAAGCTTGAGCGCTATTGCACCAGACAACCAAAAAATGCGAAGTGCTCCAAACACATCACTTCGGTGTGGTGACACTTCCTGTTAGTTCATAATGAAACTGAGAAGTCCACAGCCAACAAAACCTTAAATATTTTGCATGGCTATAACATAAATGCAAAAAGGGATTCTGATTAGAGTTAATGCCATAGAGTAAATGATAATCTAAGGAGCACTGATGCACCATGGTGTGAATATATAGCAATTGGGAGGACGGGTGTGCAACAACCGTGAAACTGAACAAACACTCTCCTTAATGAACAGAAGTGAGGAAATCCATCGCAAAGGTTTGCTTCATCCCAACTGAGAATGGGTTTCTTTTGACCCAAAAATACTAACAGTAAACTGAATAATTCAATTATTATTTCATGGCATTTGTGCTTTTCAGAAAAGCATTGATAATGTAAGTCACAATGGAAAACAAAAAAAGGAAGACAAAGATCAAAACAAAAAATCATCATGTTTCAGGCTTAATTAATCTTTCTGCATCTCTCTCTCTCTCTCTCTCTCACACACACACACACACACACACACACACACACACACAAACACACCTTTGATCACTGTAATGGTGAAAAGTGAAGGAGGTAACACAGTTGTCCCAGAAGACTCATCGCAATGAAAAGTGACATAAAAAGTTACCAGAAATAGAAAGACTGCCTGCTTGGTGCAGTATTAGTGTTGGTATTACTATGACAACAGCTGGCAGAATTTATGCAGCTGATATCCTAATGCATGCCAGCATGATTAACAAAGCAATTCAGTACAAAACACCACCACATATGTGATGATAATGATGATAGAGGAAAGAGGCCCTTTTTTCCAAAAATAAAAAAAGAACCTACAACCTTTTTCAGCACACACTAGCTTTAAAAATGATGCAAGATCTGTCTTTTAAGGACAATTAACATGTGAGAAATCAAAAGTAATGGACTTATATAAATCAGATAATCTGTGTGTGTGTGTGTGTGTGTGTGTTGTGTGTGTGCAGGGCAGATCACTGAGCCTGCAGTCAGATCCTAATCCAAGTCTTGTGATCTGGCTGATGTTAGCTCTCTGACAGCAGGAGGGAGGGGAGGGCATACAACTGAAGTGATATAGAGATTTCAGAACCACTGCCATTCACTCCTCTAATGCATCATAACCGCAACAAAAGTGCACTTGCGCAACATTCACAATAAGTAATTTGTGATTTGCACCTGCCTACACCTACGTGCTATGACTCACTGCTGGTCTTGCTCATCCTTGTGCTGTGAAACAGCTGAAAATTGGCCTCTAAAAGTAGCAACAAACAAACAATCGCTGATTCTAAGGAGGAAATCTTACAAAAACAAGTACAGGTGTTTCATTTGAATTTTTTGGCAGATTTGAATAAGTTTAGGTAGTACGAACACTCAAACACACCAACATAACTGTTTGTTCTTTCAAGAATTGCTCTATTTTTTATCCCTTTACCCATTCTGATCGTGAACTGACATTTGCGTGTCTTATTTTTACTGCTTAATTTTCCACCTCTACAAGACATTTTTCTGCAGCTTCCTCTAGTTCATGGTCACTCACTGAGAAGCAGCTGAGGCATATACAGGGACGTCACTTAAATGGCTTGAATGGCAAGGAGCTGGCTTAAAGAATGTCTCTGAACAATGTTTGCTATTGTTAGAATGTGGTGTGTCAAATTCAACTTCTAAACAGACAAGAGACCCTTATAACATTAGACTGGGTTCGTGTGCTGTTTTTTTTGCTGTATAATGTACAATTTCTCACTTTCTTAGTCTTTCTGAATTACAGTCTACGACCAGTTTTAAAACCAACTACATTTGTGAACTTCCAAATAAATTTTCAGAAATCTTTAACTTTTGTCAGGGTCATTCCGTGGAAATTAAAATGATATATCACAAACACTCAGATAATATAGATAAAGAGCTGAGCCTGGCTGCCTGCAGCGCCTACCTGCAGATTCGCTCCTTGCAGTCTACAGTCCATGTACTTTTCCCACGCGTATGACAACTCAGTCTGGTGTGGACAGGTCATGTCGTCCACACCTCCAGGTACACCACCAGGCAGAGGATTGAGGAGGTCAGGAATGACCAAACTCTCCTATTAGTTCCTCCCTGTTTCTCCAGGTGGCTGAAAGTGGCCCAGACAGTATCGAACGAGGCCCCGACTGTTCTCCTGAGTCACTCATGGCAGATTCATTATTCGCGGTGTAGTTTTACCACTTTTAATGTCGTTACTGTCTACAAAGAAAAATAAAAAGTCAATGGTTAGCAAAAAATGTATCTGACAAAGAAACTTTCGCACTCAGGGATATTGACAGTTGTATATGACGCACTTCGACCCGATATGAACCCGAAACTTCAGCCAACTGAGCTTGACAGAACGACGCATTACCAAAACAAAACGAACAGAGACAACACACACGCTAGCTAGCTAGGTATCCAACATAACCTGCGTCAAATCTTCAGGCGCGTTGAAACAACCAATTTCCGGTTAAGAATTCTGTTTTCAAAATAAAAACATAGACTTTGGATACTTAAGATCATAAAAAGGCTCATTATTTATTGTATTAATTTACATATATATACACTTTTATAAAAGAAAGTTAAATTTGAACGTTTTGCTGATATATTGAGAATGTAGGGGCATTTTTTTTCCATATGTACCGTCAACACATGGTAAATACTTTTAGTTGGAGTTAACAATAATGTTTTACTTTACCACAATTCAAAATTTTTAATCAGCAAGGGGGGATTCTTACCATGCATCTATATGAGCTGGGCAGTTTCTTTAACAAAAAGCATAGAGTTATTTGTAAGCTTTATATGCCACTTGTAAAATATTTTAAAAACAAAATAATTTACATTATACTATTGACCTCTTACTTTGAGCTAAGTACAGTATAGGATTGGATGGCATAGTTTCATAAATTTAGTGTGACATATTAAAACAAATGACATTAACTACAATCCAAAAACTTAATTATCGTACTTTTTAATTTATATTTTCCACTGAATGTACTCGGAGTCTGAATTACTTCTCAGAAGACGTAGCAATTTATTTTATTTTGAAATCTGTGTTCGATGGTTGAGATTATTGTGCGAGCTACCTTGACCACAAATAGCAGCAAAAAGCTCGATAATTATGACAGCAATATTTGTAAAAATGCCAAATTAGTCTCAGAGCCACAATACCGAATGTTTCCTAAAATCTATTTTAGTCATCGAAATACATGTTATGGAATTGTAGTTCTTTTACTCACAATGAAGACGTTAACGTTAGCTATTTTGCTAATTGTAGTATCGCATCGTACTTAGTATAGCAGCTGTCAAAACTGTAGCAGACAGAAAGGAACACATCCGTGATGGCTTTGGCAAAAAAGGCAAATGTTCCTGTTATAGGCAGTTCCTTATTACATTCATAATATCCACTTGAAAGTAGCAGGAATATATTTTTATACATACCTTCGTTTCCCATGAATTAAAGCCAGCTAATGCTAGGATTCATCCAAGGGAGAATACACTGTGTAATTTTCCCTCAGTTGAGACTGCAAGACAATCCTATACAATGCGGCCCATTCTTTTACTGCTAGCGCCTCCTCCACCGCTGAATGAGAAAAATATCGTTTTAATAACGGTTAGTCACAGGTTGATTCTATCTGTGATATTTTGTGTTTTTTATTTCATCATTACAGTCCCACATTTCTAAAAGAATTTGTCCACAAGACGGATTTATCTGTTGGCCAAGGCCAAACATTCCTTGCAGACACATTCGAGGGTTTAATGGCATTACGTTCATAACTCGTCACAGTCTGTGACATGCCCACTGACTCCAATTGGATAAGACACAATTAATTCCCCAATCAATTAAAAATATTTCGTTCAGAAACGGTGGTGCCTTTGTAAAATATCTGTAAATTCGTGAATACAAAAACTGCAGTACCACAAATAGAATGGTACACTGGTAGCTAATTTTTTTGTCTCATCAATGTTTGTAACCTGCTTGTTTGCATGTTTTAATTTTGCATTTATATACCACCTGACACACCATAAATCATCGCGTCCTAATGAGTAAATCCAAAATGTTAGGCGTATGTTCCTTTTTGATTTGGTGCGGAAAAGGGATTTGACAAGTTTTGTGTGTAAAAAAAATAAAAAAAAATAGTTGCATATAAGGTAGAGATGAAACAATAACCGATTAACCAGCTAGTTGACTGACCTGCTATGCTTAATTCAAGTCATTTTTCAAGTAAATATATTCCAGGCTAACTTGTCAACAGTATCAAAACGTGCTGCTTTTATTTGACCTTTGATTTACTGAAAATCTTTTGATTTTAGTGTCAGTGAAATCCCATGACATCAGTTTGCTCACCTTTTTTCTGACATTTTATAAACCACACTGATGAGCAGAGTATGCACTAATTATGCAAGTTGGTTTAAGGGTGGCACAATGGTGTAGTAGTAACACTGTTGCCTCACAGCAAGAGTGTCCTGGGTTCACGTCAATGAATGCTTGTTTGTCTTTCTATGTGTCCAGAGTGTACCCCGCCTTTCACCCAAAGTCAGCAAGGATAGACTCCAGGCCCCCCACTGCCCTGCATGGGATAAGTGGTCACAGATCATGGATGGATGGAAGTTGGTTGAAGCTCATGTGATGAAGTACTATATTCCGAGTTTATCAATAGCCTCTTAATGCACCACTGACTATGCAAGTGTCTCCCCTTTTGCATCAGCAATACATACAGGCATTCAAAGCAAGACAGAAACGTCATCCTACTGACACATTGCATTTTGAAAAAAGGCCACATTAGAAACCAAATGCCTCTTTTTCAGCACTTAAAAGCAGGATGGAGACTAAATTGTTAATTGCAACGATCGTGCAACACTCTTCAAGCACTTAAGTCACTTGAAGGTCTATTTAATGAATTACAAATTAATCATAAATTAGATAATCACTATGTTCATATATAATACATAACAAGGATAAGGAAAAAAGTAGCCTACTTCAATACATGGCAATCTAAGGGCCTCAACTCCTGTAGAAGTAGAAGAATAAGAGTTAAACTCTTAAAACTATTCCCTTTTCACAAGGTTTACTTTGGCGGCACCTACCACAACACACCAAATAAGGATTTGTAAGTAACCCAAGCTAACACACGAGGTCGCTATTATCATGCTAAATCCATAAACACAGAAGACCAACATGTTAGAAAAATCTTTATTCTTTTGCTGCACAGCATGTAAACTCATCCCACCAGCTTGTACAGACACTAGTCACACTCCACAATAATTCTTCCATGCGACAAACTAATCCGAACATGCCACAGTGTAACACAACTGACATGAGATGATGTCATGCATTGCTGTTAGGAATTTCACATTAAATTATGTATCCCTTGAGCTTAATTCCCAGTTTATGTGCACTCAGGAAAAGACAAAATAATAGTGTTTATATTTACAATTCTCAAAGGCAGTTGTGATTTTATAAAGGCAGTGGGAAATGTAAAAATTTAGATAAGCATAACACTGAACAATAAAAGACACAGTAAGTTCGCCTCAGGTCATCAGTGGCATTTTCAGCAGCTACAGTTTAGTAATGCTGAGTGGCTCCTAATTTGTGGTCAAACATCCGAACAGTGTCAACTCTCAGAGCACAGCCATCTTCTTTTAGTACCCGCTGTCTCTCTCCACACAGCCCACACCCACTGCATTGTCGGGACATTTGCAGGAGCGGCCGGCAGGGGTTGCTAAACAGAGGTGGGTACAGCCCCCGTTGTTCACAGCACAGTAGTTTTGTCCTGGTGAAAGGAAAAAACATACAAGCTCTTTGCAGGTCATTTCTATAAATCATCAGACACCATAGCTGGAAGCTGCAGGAAACAGTCTCTTCACTGTTTGTTCAACAGATATATACATAAGACATAGCAAACTCCAGATGTTGGAGGCCCCTCTCCCTTGGCTCCACATTCCCTGGCTTGCACAAGGCTTGCAGCCTTATCTAAAAGGGAGGATGAGGCCTGGTGTTGTAACACAGAAACATTAGTCATTGATTCTCTTAATGATGAATGCTAGCTGCAGAATTCCTCCTGTTGCTTTAAGGTCCATTAGTGAACCTGCAATTTTTGTCGTTCCCTATCTGTGCTCAGATTTCTTTCTCTTACAGAAGGCTTGGAGGTCACAAAACTGGGCTGATTGTTTCCTGAAGAGTAAAGATAATGGATAATAAGCCTGACTCAAAGGAACCTCCCAAATGTGCAAGGGCCAAGATATTTCTAGGAATCGCTCTTTAGCGGGGAGGCAAAAACATAGATGATGGTGACTCCAGACATGTGTTTTCTCACAAATTACTATACAAAATTCAAAATTTTGAAGACTTCAAGGGGATTGTATAAGGAATATATGGATCCTCACAACTGGTATATTTACCTGAAGGACACCGGGCATAGGCTGTGGCAATCCCATATAGCTTGGTCCGTTTCTGAGGCTGGAACTCGTCTGACTCCTTGCCAGCATAGCGGTCCACAGCAACCACTGCATCCCTATTGTAAACCAGGTCAGAGATTAACAATCCAGGGCTTGCCCATCTTGAAAAATGTAAGCATCTCCCCTCTCTGTGTTTTGTATAAAATCTGTCAAGAATGACTAAGGGTTAGAGTTTTCTTTGACATAGTTGGTGTGCCTCCCCCACCAGCACCTCTCAACCATCTCCAGCAAGGCTAAAGCCCTGGCAAGATCAGAGGGAGGCCCTGGGCAGGTCACTTACAGACGCTGGGACTGAGAAATTGCAAGCAGCTGCCACTTTTTAAATGCTTCCTCAACCCACACAGACACTCACACGTATACACAAATAGATGGCCCAACCCCCGCCATTTTGCAGTGGGTAACATGAAGAATCAAACGCGTGGGAAGAAAGCTCCAGTCTTCAGAGTGGGAGTGTTTGAGTCTGGAAGAATATCAAGGGTCCATGCCTGAAGTGTGGTGAGTTTTCTGACCTCTGACCTACCTTTTCCTTCCATCTACCTAGACAGATCTGGGTTCTTACATGGCACAGTGGACTGTGGATAAAGCCTGCATTATGTCTTGGATGCTATGAATTCCATTTCCCTTCATTATTATTATTATTATTATTAGTCAAACCTCCTCCAGTCAGTGTAGTAGATGTTCTTCCCAAAAGACGTGATTCCAAACGGGTACTGAATCCCCTCCACAACCTTCGTGCGGTCACCCCTGGCAGGATGCATGCATTCCATTTTATGAGTGCCTACAGACGAGAGATTACAATTATTGCTGATGACAAGGCAGACATCACCTCATAGACTGAGTCATCTGTCTGAAATCTGCAGTACCTGCATCTGCCCAACAAAGAAGAGAGCTCTGAGCATCATAAGTCAAACCATTTGGCAGACCGAGGTTGTCTTTAACCAGCACCCTTCTGTTGGTTCCATCCATGTAAGAGGTCTCAATCTTAGGAGCATCGCGGTCCCAATCGGCCCAGTAAAGATTTCTGTTGTAAAGACAGGTGTGGAATCAGTTCATGATCAAACTGGACAGATTTTTAGAGCAGATCTTACAAAATGTACTGGTATATTTTAACGTAATATTAATCAAATCATAAATATTAATAATCTGCCAATGAATATGATTCTTTAACAGTAATTAATCAAACATATTAAGATTTTTATGAATACCAAGGTAAGATTATTGATTGTTACATTACGTTACGTTACGTTACGTTACGTTACGTTACGTTACGTTACGTTACGTTACGTTACGTTACGTTATGTTATGCAGTACAATGCTAGAGCCAGCAGCTGGTTAGCTTAGCTTAGCATAAAGACTGGAAACAGTAAGACCTTGACCTTCTTGCTGTGAGGCGACAGCGCTACCTACTGCACCACCGTGCCACCCACAAATAATCTTCTTTTTTTTTTACTTGTAACAAATGAACTTAAAAAGCTCTTTAGGAACCGTTTCCTCACTCACAGTGTGTTAAAGAACCAGGCTAGTAAAGTGTAATGGTCTCATGTGAAACAACACACACCCATTGGGAGGGTCAGTGATAATAGCACGGGGGTTGACAAGATCAGAGTCTATAATGACCCGACGCTGAGACCCATCCAAAGACGCCACCTCGATGCGATCCTTCACAGAGTCCGTCCAGAATAAAGTTCTTCCCAAGTGGTCGATGGTGATTCCCTCTGGGCTGCCCAAATCTGTTGACAGAAGATTTGCTTATCAGTTTTTTTGCTTTAAGGAAACAGTCTATTGATGCAAAAGTGGCTGAAAATGAAGTGGAACCAGCCGAGTGAGGGATAAAAGTGAACAGTAATGCTACCTGATCTAATGACTTCGATGGGCTCTCCCCCCTGGATGCTGGCCTTGCTGATTGAGGGAGATGTGATTTCAGTCCAGTAGACCATTTTCTCCACACAGTCATAGGCCACTCCAATGATTACCTTCTCCTGCAGAGGGGTCAGCAACCAACAATCTTTGAAGCACACTTTATTCAAACAAGTGGTCAGAGACAAAAACATGGCGCAGATGTGTTATTTGACGTTAACGTCCAGACATAAATCCACACAAACAGAGCCACACACTGAGCAACAGCTACTCTGCCAAACTTCAGACCAGCTGGTTTGGAAATCAGCACAACAAAAAATGCAAATTGTAACTCATAACATGCCAGACTGATGTTAGCAATTAGTGTGAATGCCACCATGTGCCTCCAATGAAGTCCAGGCCTTGGATGCATGAAGCAGATGGGGAAAGCAAGTGTTATTACCAGCAACGGGGGTATTTGTGTAAAAGGTTACATGAATGAGGAATCCAAACATACTGTTGCTCTTTGTGATTTCTAGTCTATCTCTAGTATCATCTGAGTCCTGACTTGACATTGCAACTGAGATGAAATTGCAATAATTATCATCTCATATCTGCACAGTGGAATATTTCTTACGGCTATTATCATCTGAGATCTTAGCAGCATTTGTCTAAATAAATCCCATAAATTATTCCAATTTATGACATGATTCATACATAGAATAGAAAAGCCTGATAAAAGTAATATACCAACCAAATTTAACACTCAGGACAAATATCCTCTCACTTGTAGCTAAATAAAAAACATCCATTTTCTGTACCCACTTATTCTGTGTAGGGTCGGGGGGGGGGTTCACTCCTGACAAGTCATCACAGGGTTGACACATAGAGACAAACAACCTACAGGCAATTTATTCTCACTAATTCACCTACACTGCATTTTTTTTGTACTGTGGGGGGAAGCCGGAACACCTGGAGGGAACCACGCAGACACGAGGAGAACATGCAAACTCCACAAGCCCCCAGGTGGATTTGAAACAAGAACTTTTTTGCTGTGAGGCTTCAGTGCATCCCCGAAAACAATAACTAAGAAATGAGAGACTGGGCAGCGGAGATGAAATTAAATGAAACAGAAACAAAGGAAATATATGGTAAGGACAAACTGTCCTTCTCTCTCTAAGACTTACAAAAGATTCATTTTGTAAGTGCAGTTGAATGGTTGTTAGATATGAACTGGATTGTTACACTGACAGGAAGGACATGGGTATGTGGTTTACTGTTATTATCACATTTATAACAAGCAAAAAAATACTAGGATCATCACCATGTGTGCATTTCATGGAAGAACGACAGCTAGAAAGAAGTTATTCAAGTTGTTCCTGTGAATTGCAATTCTTGTTAATTGCATATGGAAATTGAAAAATAAATAAATAATTAAATTTTTTTCAAAAGTACACAAAATGTTAAAAGGCACCTCTCCGGTACTTGAAGGATGAATAGTATTTTTGTTTCCAGGGTTGTGTTGGGTGGGTTTTGTTTCCAAAGATGTGCTCTTTAAACAAAACCCACTCCCAGAATGAGCCTAACTTCAACATGTAACACTGGAAATTAAAACAAAAACAAATCCACAAATAGCCAAAGGCACCACCCAGTACTTGGTTGTTGTATGTAGAGAGTTTTGTGAGAAAAGTTTTTGAGTTATGCTCCAGAAACTAAACTTGACAGACAGATGGACAGACGAACGGATGGACTGAACACATTCATATATGAAATAATTACAGCCTAATTTCTTTAACTGTGATTATGTATTGATAAATTATGTAAATACTAGTCAATATGGCTGTTACACCTGAATGTGAATATTACAAAGACAGAAAATAAAATAAACATTGTGAATTCCTTTTAACACTGTTATTACATTATAATCCTAATTTCTTCTATCTTTATGGGACCATTGCAAAAGTAACCCTTAACCCTTTAAAACGAGTTTATTTAAAGAGACTTACGGGGAGGTGGAGGACAGCCTTGGCATCGTCTTTTTTCATATCATAACCCTCCAGTGGGACGTGCTCTATCCTGCCGCTCTGGGCAAACAGCAGGTGTGTTCCTGTAGGAAGGGGGTGGACATCTGGTCTAGGGGTGGGTCCGACAGGTTGTGGCAAACCACCATGATCAATACCTATCAGAGATAAACGCTGAAAAATCAGGTGTCTTGTGGAGGAACCAACCTCAAATCAGTTTAGAAATAGAAATGTTTAAACTCTTCTTCAAACCTTCCATTGGCCATGAATATTTGATGTGTTAATGCACAGTGATAAACACAGTTGTCCTCTCCTGTTCAGTGTTAAACATGTGATTTACTCACACATTGGTCTGCTGCCAGGCCCAGAGCGAGTCCCAGGGATCTCCTGTCCATTTCTGTCCACACACCAGCACTGTCTCGTGCTGTGGTGGCACTGCATGGGTTCATAGGCACCATTCTCGTCACATGCAGGGATGTACTGACCAACTGGAGGTCGGGGGCCCCGTGGACCAAACTCTGTAGCACCCAGGAGGCTGTCCCTGTGGGTCTGACACCGTGTTTTTGTCCTCTCTGAGGAAAGCAATGAAAGAAAAGACTCCTAATAAACACAGAAAGCCTTGAGCACCGCCAAAACTTACAACTGCTGTATTCATATGCTCCTTTTTGTCTGTTTTCGTGTTATGCTTTCAATTCAGTAACAACAAAAAAAAAAAAAAAACTCCCACGTCCCTCGTAAGACATGACAAATTCCTTTCGCTATCCAGTAGAAAATGAAAAACAGGCTCCAGCTGGCATCAATATACGGCTGCTAGTTTTTCTATTATTGAGTCTACAACTAAATCAAAGAAATCTGCGACCACAACTGTTGAAACTCCCATGATATAAAATTCCAATCCAAAAAAAAACTCAGCACAGACTGAATATGAAATCTGATATGACTGATAGCAATGCAACGTTTAAGTAGGATGTTAAACGATGACATACCAAAAGACTTACCTGGAGAGCAGTAGAAGCCGTCACCATAGTAACCTGACCTGCACTGGCAGGTAAACGATCCTTGAGTATTGTAGCACACAGCGTCCTGATGGCACCTGCCTGGCTGGCACTCATCTATGTCTAGAAGCAGGGAAGAAGAGGGTGAGTCAGGACAAAGACGAATCAGTCATCAACCATAGCTGCGTCCAATTTGCGGTGTCCTTTTATGGTCAGAGATCTACACTATGATCTGGGTCAGCCTGTGCCCAAAACTGTGCACAGAGTGCAGAACATAAAGCAAAGACATGGAAAGAATGGAAACTATGAACAAGCAAGCTCCTAAGGAAAAAACACACACACACACCAACTCAGGAGCTCCACACATGAAACGCCCATCTGCTCTCCATGTTTCACTGTTCCATCACTGCAGATGTATTATGTAAGCAGCCTCACCTCCTCCAGGCCTCAGCAGATGGTTTAACAATAAGAGTCTTAAAGTCCATGTAATGGATCTGAAATCTGGACTACTTGTGTTAAAGGACAATCCTGTTGATTTTCCATTTAGTCAACTAGAAATATTTCTACTGCCAAACTTGTTTATTACTTTAGATTGAATCATGGAATGCAGGCAGCCATTAGTTTCTGCAAATATTTGTTTAACTTAATCATCAAATGGTCAATACATTTGGAAGTTCTGAAAACTCTCTTTGTGAGTGTAACAACAGTGACTTTCGGGATTTGATTATAAATGAATTGCTGAGAACATTTTCATTGCCAGAAGCAACTAAAATTACATCATTTTCACAAAGTGCTTGTCAGCATATGTTTTTCATTCACAATCACACATCTATGATTAAGTGAGTTGTCTTCAACTGTAGGCAGCTACAAAATGCAAACAAGAGGAGGGAAATGAATGAAATATAAGAAAATATAAATAATATAGAAAGAAAATGTAATATAAGGACATCAAAATATAAGCAGACGTGAGCAATACTAGAAAAATCCCTTTAAAATGACTTTTGTAATTCCATTATTAATTCATCATAGTAACATTAATAAAAATCTATCTCTAATAACTGAATGTATCAATGTATTAATTGATTATGAGTAACAATGTTAACAATGTAACAATGTTAAAGTCTATAATTATTCCAGTGGCACACTGCAGGCTGCATAAACAAGGACTCTCTGTCTGCAAATGCATTATCGCATCAGCCTATCTACCTATCAAATGATTTTAAATGACAGTGATGCAACGTATAAATGATTAGTATTTCATCATCATGGTCATTGTTCAGCACAAGCATATTTTAATATCTCTTTGCACTACCTTGACATATTCGACCATCTCCTATGAACCCTGGCAGGCAGGAGCAGATGTAGGATGAGCCTCCAGTGTAGCTGCACTGAGCACGCTCAGGAATGTCACAGGTATGAATGCCTTCTTCACATGCGTCCACAGGTAGATTAACCTCTGAGGAGAAGGAGAACAGAGAAATATTGTTAATTTATTTGGGTGCGGAGGGATTAAAAAGAGATCCTGATTTTTTTAGAGCAAAATCTCCAGTTAAACTTTAAAATAGATGTTTTTTACAATGCTTATTTTTTCATTTATGTGGTTAACCATTGTGGAAAATATGCTTATTCACTTTCTTGCCAAGTTAAAGAAGATTGATACCACACACATATCTATGCAATAAATATAAGGCTACAACCAGTAACTGGTTATCTTAGCTTAGCTTAGCTCAGTACAAAGACTTGAAATGGGGGGAACAGCTAGCCTTTGGTTTTTGTCTGGATTAAACAAACAAGATATAATGTGTTATGTCTGGTAGGCAGATTTTGTTACTTTCAAACTGAGGCAGGCCAGCTGGTTCCTTTCCTTGTCTTTATGCTAAGCTAAGCCAACCAGCTAGTTGTAACTTCTCATTAGCATACAGGCATGAGACTGGCCATCTAACTCATGACATGAATGCAAATAAGCATATTTCCCAAAATGTTGAACTATTCCTTTAATATGTGACTCGCAAATGGTGAAAAGCAGCAGGAGGTCAGAAAAGCGAGAAGTTAAAATAAAGATCATCCAAATTGTTTGTTTTTTTTAAATGACATTTTCAAGACTCAAGTATCCTGACAGCAGTCTAAGGTCAAATAATGAAGCGTGTATTATGTATGATGAAGACACACAAACACACAAATATACACACTGATAATCACACATGCATTGTGGTCCTAAAACCTAAACACATTTAGTACTAAATATTCCATGAAATTATAATCACTGCACAAGTCGGTTCAAAGTTTTATGTGTTGTATGTGAGATTTCTGATTTCACTTACCAGTGCAGGTCTGCCCATCACTGGCGAACTGGTATCCATCGTCACATTCACAGCGGAAGGTCCCAGGCTGGTTGTTGCAGATAGCGTGGGACCCACAGACCCGTGGATTATCTTCGCACTCATCAATGTCTGATAAAGAGAATTATCATATGCTAATAACTCCAACATTAGGTCCAAGATTTGTCAAAACCGTGTCTTTTAGATCTCAAGAGATCAGAGGAGAGAGCTTGATTAGATTTCCTAATTACAAAATGTTTCAAGATAGCATCTGTCTGAACCCCTTCCTTCCTGTTTCTAGTCTATGTGCCTCAGAGCTCTTCCTGTCCTGAATGCAAGAGATTGTTGGATGTATAGAGATAGGACTGGGAATGAGGACCACACTTGATGTGTTGACGTGGACTGTGAGTATAGTGTGGGACTCTGTCCTCTAATTGGTATGATTCCCTAGTTCCCCCGGAAGGAAGAGAGAGTCCGGGTTAATTAAATGATGGCTTGAAATAGATATGAAAACTGTTGGATTTACTTGAAAGCATAAAATACTTTGTAGTGAGAAGCAAGAGACTATTAAGCCCTCTGTGGAACCAAAAACAATAGAAATGGTTTTGTATTATATCATACTTACCAAAACATGTGCGACCATCACCGTTGAAGCCAGTAACACATTGGCAGGTGAACCGAGTTCCCTGTTCAGGTCGGCACACAGCATTTCTGTCACAGCGGTGTCTTCCAGTGAAACAGGGGTTCTCCTCTGGCTGCCCTCCTGAGAATCAACAGTGTATATTAGAGATAATATTACTACTATAATGTGAATTCATGTGTTTCCATGAGAAAAATGTATTCAAAAGTAGTTCTGATGTTTAGTAAAACTGTCCAAAGTCAGGATATATATGCAGTAATCCAGGAAGGAAGTGAGCATAGACCAAAACAGGAAGACAAACATTATCTCCATGACCTCACCGTTGACGTCCCCGATCTTGTTGCTCATGGCAAACCGGATGAGTTCATTGTTAGCATCGTACATAACAAACACTTGGTCCACACTGAGCATCTGGGTTGGTTTCATGTCTCGCAAAGACTCGCCATGCTGGCAGCTCTGGAAGCTGATGGTCTGACGCCACTGGTAGGTCTTGGTCTCAGTGGAGGCATTGGGAAAGGTCACTACGTAGTCCCGAGTGGAGGATGAGGTGATCACTGTATGGTATGAAAGGCAGATAGGAAATATGTGGCTTGCAGTTTGTCAGTCTTGAATTATTGAGAGCTTAGTTCGGATGCTTCTTTTTTTGATTAAGACGTTTGGCCAAGTGCAAATAACAGGAAAAACAACCCAGAGTTATTCTCTGTGCTAGCTGTCTCTTACAGTTGTTGCCGTACTGATAGATCTCAGAGTATGGGCCAATCCGCACGGTGGAGTTGAGAGGCATCTCAGGAACCTGGCCTTCCAGGGTGGTGCTCACCAACATGTGGTTGTGCTCATCGATGCCTTTGAACTCCTGCCTGATGGTCAGTTTCTCATTCCCCGGCAGAAAGGTCACCTCAGCCTGTCGTGTGAACTCCCCCCCTACAGAGAGGACAGAGAGGAAGAGGTTAACTTTAAGACCCTGGCCCTGGATGAACTTTGGCTTTCTGCCTTCTGTCTCTGCTGAGGTAATGTGAGGGGAATTCAGCTGGACAGAGTGAGTAAAACGGCAGCTGTATGGCAAATTGCTTTAAGCAGTATTAACATCTATGTGCAGACATGTAGGCTTCCTGAATTTTCACTTCTGTCGTTTTCTAACCGAATGAAGCATGACAAAACTACAGAAGAAGCTGCTGAGCGTCACGTAATCAGATGTTGTTTGTTTTTCCCTCACCAATAATTCTGAAGCCATTCTTGAAGCCAGGCTGCTCCAGAGCAAACGCCCACCCAATAACACCACCAAGGGCTGACAGGGGCTGCATTGAGGGCCCAAGGGTGTGAGGGATGTTACTGATGGCCACATACGAACGGCCATCGTTCACCACGGCGTATGAGTGGAGATCGTTGCCGCTGAACTCCAGTGGAGAAGGAGAGTTGCCCACATACACTTTTCCGTGCATTTTACCGTTCATCCTCTGTGGCTTTCCTGCAAAAACAAGCCAAACCATCAATGTTGGTCACAAAGAAGCGCAGCCCAACACCAGAGCTGAATATGGATTTGATCAAAGACTTTCAGGAGTTGTGGAGCTAATGGGAAAAATTGCAGAAACAATTCTGAGCACAAGAAATTAAACTATTTAACTGCTAAAAGACTTTTTTTCTAAACTTTCCCCAACATCTCCACATCTGCTGCTACGGAAAACACATTAAAAGGATGATTATAACAGTTCATATGATTAATTTTTGGTAGGAAACTTAGAATTTACCTTATTATCCTGTGTTTAACATTGTCTATTGAATGAATGACACATTAAAATGCTTCGTTATAATATTAGCAATTAGCTCTACAGCGATTTAAAGAACTGTTTTAAGTGTAATGATGAGTTTAAAAAAAACAACAACCTAGCAAGCAAGGCTAAACTGCTTAAGCTTAGTTTTCAACTCTAGCTATTTTTTGCCTTAAATTGTCCACTTTGATTAAAACAAGGTGCATTTTTAAAAAAAAAAGGAGGAATAAACTTGTTGGTCAACCAGCAAAACTAAAGAGGAGAAACATCAACATTGCAGCATTACTTGGCTCAGAGAATACCAGCATTATGAGTGGACTGGTATGAACGGTATGTCTTGGTCTCAAAATTCATAATGTTTGCTTGGCTCTCATATAGTGTAACAGGAAACTGTCTGAGATGCCCATGGACACATATTTCATTGCATTTTACCCAAACTCTTTTCTCTCCATTTCACTGAAGCAATAGAAAATAACAACCCTTTTACACCCATTTCCAATCTTATTTGAAAATCAAAGGTGGCCACTTAAAACAGAAATGCAATATTTACCCTCTGCCACACACTGTATCCCATTGCCATAGAAGCCAGGTCTGCAGTGACAGCAGTATCCACTGGAGTAGTCCTTGCAGTCAGCAAACTGGGAGCACTTATTTCTATTGTTTGCACACGTCCCAAAGTTGTATGAGAACACTGAAAACATGTAAAAGCACAGTAAGAATATGACACAGTAAGAATATGGTACTGCTCAACTTGAGTCTGTCTGCTGTGGACTCACCATCTACATTTATATCTGTGCCGTCCACCACCACCACTTCTGAGTCCTCGGGCTGAAGTGGCTGGTACTGAACGGGGTTGATCTGGATCTGCTCTCCCTCTGACTCATAAGGAGGGTACTCCACTTGCTGTCCATCAGTATACACAGGCCTTCTTCCATCCTCATGGCCCTCAGGGTGTAGTGGTGGGGTCTCAGTGGGCAGGTCAGTGACCTCACCTGGAGCCACGTTGGAAAAATATGGAGAAGTTCCAATCTCATACACCCATACACCTCGCTGGCCAGAGTTGGTCTCCCTATATGGACAGAAGAGACTTTTGCAGTCACTGTTCTTGACATGATCCACACAGCTAGTCAGGCCTTTGGTTGACTTACTCGGCTAAAGCTCTGATGGATGCCTCGTCATCATTGGTGGTGCGGGAGTGCGGACCCTGACTGGAAAACAGGAAACCCCGGACCAACCCCTTACTAAAGCCAGCATACATGATCTCACTACCGTCTCGTACAGGTGTTGAGGAAAACTGTATCCCATCTCTTGCATAGAGGACAATAGCATATGAGGCCGTCTCCAGGGATGCAATAACCAGCTGGAAGGTGTTTCTCTGTGTAATGAAACATTACAGACAATGTAAATGACCAGCTGCACCACACATTATTGATAATCAAGCGATGCTCACCTTCTTGTCGACACCATCTCCTCTGCTTTGAGGTTCATGGGTGGCGACATCCACCCAGGTGATGACCACAACATGGGTAGGGTTGACTTCATCATCCTCAGGGAAAGCCCTGTTTATGTGCTCGGCTGCCAGATGTAGAACATCAGGACTGGAGTCTTGACGGAAAAAAACTTTGCCCACACCATCACTTGTGTCGAGGTCTCCTTGCAGAGCTGCAATCATGCCAAATTTTGGGGGCATTTTGCCAAGATATGTCGACTCACGTGTCGGCTCTGCTGTGGCAACAAAACCATTGGTGTTGATCTGAAATTAAAATTTCAAGTTAGAGTTATGTGGATGGCAAGAAATGAGATGGTTGAAGCACTTTGTTGCTCTCTTTATAATAACTAGGATAACAGCACGTGAAGAACTGTTGCACAGCAGCAAACTCAGTCCAGTCTGACCCACTTTGATCTTTATTCCACACTCATTAGACTAACGATCCAAGTCGGCTGCCATGTCCTGCTAAAGTGCTCACAAACATAAAACTAATGAACAAATGCCATTTTATACAGATTTTACACGCTTAAGATTTAATGTGAACACATGGAGCGCTTGTAAAAAAGAAAAAGAAAAAAAGAAGCTGGGCTCATGTCAAAAACACTCACACACACAAACACTCTACACATGAGGCTCCTTCACTTCCTGACCAGAGGGAAACAAGAGCATTATTCCTGGCCCGGGCCACACTGTTTCCTGTCCCTGCCCCTGACAGGCAGTCCCAGAGAGCCTGAAGATTGCAAACTAATCTTCATTACAGAAACTTCCTGCCAAAATTGAGGATAGAGCTGGGAAAATGATCAGTGATTCTGATCTTGCAGATGTAGTGCACAGTGGGATCTTAAAGGTAAGGGCCATGTGGAATATGAATCACTCAGGCGGACATAATAAAACCTAATAATTAGAGAAAACTATTTTCTAAAACCATCTCTGGAGTGAAAAGGACACAGACAGTTCAGGGTTGAATGTCATATATGAAAAACAGCTACAGTTATGCTACTTATGACAAGGAATTGAATATATTTTCAAGCTCAGGCTCACGTGTTAACCACAACTTTTTGCATCTGAACATCTCCACAGATAGATGTGCTCCTTGGTTGAGTTCGGACACATAACTGTCCCATAAATCAACTTTATTATGTCAAGGAGCCCACAGACAAATTAAATCATGTAATAGGGTATTGGATATGATTTTATCCCAAGGTCTTCTATTTTTTTGATGTTGTATTACAAAAGGTATAAAATCCATTACCAAAATTACAGTGAAAATAAGGTATTCTCCCTTTCGCTGGGGACCCCTGGAAGCCCCTCGAGGAGCCCCGGGGGTCCTTAAATGACAACTTAAAACACTGATTAAAGATGATGTTATCATCTAAAAGTTATTGATGTATAACATCAAGTAAAGACTAATGACTTTTCTACAATAAACCATGGATGGAGCTGAATATCTTTTGTATACAATCACTCTCTGATAGTATATTATCCACACAATTAAAACAGGGATGCAGCACTTCTCTTTGAAAAGGAGAATCACGGGGAATAAAGGCCTGTTTGTGTGTCCAACACAACGCAGCCTTCAGCTAAATGTTGCCTTTTTCCTAGTCACTTCAAATCTCCACATGCAAACAGCAAATAATAAACACATACATTTAACAACTTAAAAGGCTAACCTCCAAACTCATCATTTCGCATTGCATAGTTTCGCACTGTATGTTATTAAGTTGTTGCAGAATATTTTACACGTATTGGTTCATATGAGCCTCTTGTTGCGACATTTATGTGAGAGACTCATCAATTCCGGGATGGATTGCAAAATTAGGCTGCTGGAGTCCTCTAGTCTTTGTGTCAACAGTAAAATGATAACCTCAGGGGAAGCTATAAGAATGCGTGGACACATACATTCCACAAGATACAGCAGTCCATGTGTTACGTAAATCCATATTTACAAATTCCCCCAGAGGAAAGAAAAAGTCATACACCGCTGCTGATATATTTTTCCATCTCAAAGTATTGTTTAAGGTTGCAACATTAACTTCTGGCCCATTTCACGCACAACTGCCCAGAGCTCAAAGGGAATGCGCAATTGCGCAAGCTCTATGGATTGTCCACCCTGACCAAAGGGTTTCTATTGGCTATGACAGCCTACCAAGTTATGGTTTAACTTACAAAGATGCTGTCGAAAGTGCCATCATAAAACAGCACTGGCTTGTCCAGTTCGAGTCGGTGCGTCTGGTCATTCCCTGCTTCCAGTAGCTGATCTCTTGCAGTTGGACCGAAAGCAAAAAACTCTCCCCGCGTTACGCTCTGCACTGACACCACAAATCCGAGGAAACTCCACCAGACGAGCCATACATGCTCCTGCCAACCCATTTTTCGTGTTTCAGGCGCAGTCGATCGGTTCTGTGGCTAGTCCAGGCCAGGTTAGCGGAGAGTGACGCACGGGCTCCACTACAGAAAGTTCAGTCAGAGTTTGGGAGACTTGGGGCGGAGTTGAGAGGGAACTGCTCTCATAAATCCACAAACACTAGAGAGAGAGAGATGAGAGTTTGCCCATACTTTTTTATGTTGATCCTGAAGCCTATTCCTGAAGTTATGTGGTTGAAGACATCTGCAGTGATGGCGTTTGGCCCTCTTTGAAAAACAGGAGTTTTAAGGGTTGGCTGAGGACAGACGTCAGCTATGAGAGGCACTGATGTCAGTATCTCATCATATCCTTTGTTTAAAACACAAATCATTGCTCCAATATTGCCAAAACAGTAGAGAGCAGTCCCCTGTGTTTATTTGATAAGGTGCTATAACACAGGAGCCACTGTTTAGGAGGTGCAAGTGTCTCCAGGGGGACAACACTGGAGCTGTATTGGCAGATTTGGATACAGGCCAAGGGGCCATCAGAGCATAGACATCAGAGTATGGACCAGTTACCAGCAACAGAGCCCCATGGCCAGTTTTATTGAAACATTATGTAAAGGACAATATCACAGGGCACTGTACCATACTCTAATCATTTGAGGCGTACCACTGTGGCTATCAGACTCAGCTCCAGCTGGGATAATGAGGGGCATGATGGTAACATGGTTCATGTTGGAGCTGCACCGATAACAGATGATCAGTCATCCATCCAGCTCTTTGGTCCACATGATTCCTCGTGATTTATAGTAACCTCTGACCTTTTGTTTAGTACTGAAACTAGCCCAAAATGTTGTTCTCCCCATCTATCGCCCCCATCTTTCTCTCTACCAGTCTATCTCCTCATTCTCTCTCTATCTCTCTCACCCTAACCAGTCAAAGCAGAGGGCTGCCCACCTTGAGTCTTGGATCTGCTCAAGGTTTCTGCCTGTTAAAAGGCAGTTTTCTTCTTGCCACTGTTACCAAGTGCTTGCTCATGGAGTATTGTTGGGTCTCCATAGAATAAAGAGAATGATCTAGACCTGCTTTTCTTGGAAAATGCCTTGATATAACTTTGTTCTGTCATCATGTGAAAAGATCATTTTTCATTGCAAATTCTGAACCACATCAGTAGTAAAAAGTATTAAGCATAATGAATGTATAAGGGCAGTAAGCTCTGGGTTCTATGTTTTCAAAATCCCCCCTATTGTATCTCCCACGTGCCATAAAGGTTGAAATCAGAAGTAATCTAAAGACATCAATATATAAAATGTTTGTTTTAAAATTTAATGAGCAGCAAAGTTTTTCTAGATAACATAAATGGATTTAAAATATTTAACTATATACCACGGTATTTTGGAAATAGATCATTCATAAGTGAATTTATTATTCAAACATCTAATTTTCTTCTTGGTAAAGTTTCCTTTTTATGGTCTCTTCTGATATTAGTCATCTATTTTGAATGAAAATAATTTCTCTGTTTGAGGCCCCCCCCCCCCAGTCTTTGTGCAGGTGAACAGTGTCACCTTCTGGTCATTTTATGAAGCTTGCACTTCTGTTTACTGAATATTTTCTCGACAGTGTTCGAGAGAATAACATAAATTGAGATACTTATGTACAGTAATTACATTATCATTTAAAAAAAATATGCTAAATATTCTTCTCCAAGGAAGTTAAATAACGAAGGCTATTATGACTGCAAAATCATGACTGCATGACTTACAGTCTGACAGTGCTTCTATGTCTGTTACTAAAACCCAATAAGAGTACTTATCTTTGCATATATACACACTATCTATTCTATAGCACTGTCAATATTCACTGCACTTAAATGGACAGACACATTGGGCCTTTTTTGGACTGAGAGGCAGATGGGATATTTACCCTGGGACCAGTGTTGTCATTCATTGTGACTTGTTGGTGTTTGTGTGAGTCTGATTTCTCGGGCTGACTTGCCTAGGAGCCAACACTGATAATTTATGTTTACTAAAGAATATAAACTCTTTTCTTGTGTTCCCTCCCTCAGGTGAGCGTGCACTTGACACAATGAATTTTGATGTGACGGCCAATGAGCTTCATGTGGTTGCAGTGTAATCCATTACCGAAGGAAAACAGCATGGGATGTATCTTCATCAAGAAGCTTGATACGTCCATCTACAACGACGCTCTATAAGACGCTTTATCTGATTTTGGAAACATCATGCAAGGTAGGAGACGATTGGCTGATTCCCCTTCTCATATCTTACCTGCAGCAGGCAGTCGTCGTTGTAGGGTAGCATTGTGACTGCAGGTCTAATTTCCATGTGTGTGGGCTTTGCAAATGTCCCAGAGATGTTTGGACCATCAGAGAGATCAATCTCCCTTCAGATCTGATATGTGATTACATAAATCTGTAGATGAAGTTTGTTTGCGTTTCATTGTGGCCTTAAACCAATTAATCTAATTGCATTTCCACTAACCCAGTGTTAGCACATATGAATGTATTTCGTGTCCCGGAACAACTCTGCAAAAATTTCAATTAAAAGGCAAGAATCAACAAAAAATAGGAGGTGGGGTTTTAAAGTCACAAAAATCAGACTATAAAGTAGTTTAAATATACTCTGGGGCCTAAAAGGAGCATGTGTCTACTTTCTCCAATGGATGAAGAGAAGCTCAGGGAACTCTTCAATAGTCAGCCAGTCAATGATATTGCATATAGTTTCCCCCTGTACATACATATGCATTGATTTGATCCTTTGTATTACAATATTATGGCCCATATGTAGTCACTAAATGTTATCTCTGTTTCCTAGGAAACACAATGAATGTCCACGTCATGACAGATCTACGTTGGCCATGCCCAGAAGAGGATGGAGCGACAGACGGAGCTGAAGGCCAAGTTTGAGCAAATGACACAAGACCATATGACTCACTATCAGGTCCATTTCCTCTTGTAGTGTAAATTCATCAAATAATGTGTCACAGCTCAACTAATTAGCTTCAGTTATATCATCTTTTCAGTCATATGACAGACTGCAGCTTTGTCAAATTCAGTGCTCCCTCCTCCATGGGTTGCACTGGGCCTCACATTTTTTCATTATGGATTCTGGGGCTAAATCACTAGTGCCAATGTAGGACCTTGGCTGTTCACTTATCTTCAGTAATTAGATGGCTGTGAAACTGCATCTGTGACTCTCGCTCTCAGGTTATGATGGAGAGCAGGCGCAGCAAGGGCCTTGGCTTTGTCTGCTTCTCGTCCCCAGAAGAGGCCAGCAATGCAATGAATGGACACACAAAGGCCACCAAGGCATTGTACATGGCCCTAGCACAGTGTAGAGAGGAGTGTCAAGCCCATCTGACCAACCAGTGTATGCATCAAATGGCCTGATTGCATGGATCCCTCCCAGTTAGGCTACTTCATGACAGCTATACTTCCAGCCCAGAATTGTGCTGCTTACTGTCCAGCTGTTGAACAATTGGCTCAGCTACCCGAACCCATGCTGGGCGACCCAAAGTGTCCGGCCACTACGTGAGTATCCAAGCTGTCACCCATCATTGTGCATATTTACTGTAATTTTAAAAGCACATTAACACATGGCAAAACAAAATTTGCAAACAGAAACAGATGTTTTTACTTGTACCACCAGCAACTTTGGTCCCATGAGGCCTGCATCCTGGGTGCTCTGTAGGATGCCAACTCAGCGTGTCTGTCAGTCACTTGCACTCAATCAATTGTCTAACTGCACAATAAATATAGTTCAGCTATATGGCTGCTAATTGTGTCTTTGTGTTGATGTGTCTGTCCCCCTGTTGACTCCTCTTGCAGCCACTCAAAGCATGGGCCCCCGATGGGCTGCAGCAAGTATGCCGCAGGAGTCCATGATACCCAGCAGCACATGGCTTTGATCATGGTCATCTTCGCCTGCAGAGGACCAACATCAGGAGCAGATATGACTTTGTCAATGCTAACAATCCCTGTAACACATCTTAGACTGACCCACCTCTACCTGCACTTTCAGATCAGCCATCAAATGCAAATACTTTAGGTCCATTAACTCGGTCCGCAACAGAGAAGATGGTGGAATGGAGCACATTTTCATTTCATTTTATTCATTTTTCATTTAAGATGGCCTCCACATGCTTCTATAGCTCATCAGCCATGGGCTGGATGTGTTCCTCGACTTTGGCAGCTGAAGTCTTCAGCTGCTCCTGGATCTCAGTAGCCAGGATTTCCAGCTGGGTTTGGATGGCCTGGAGGTAGAAAATAAATTAATTGATTTGACATGCATAATACAGCATATGTTAGTATTGTGTTCTTGGCTTTTCAGATACTAGTCATATTTTCTCATATTTGCAAAGACGTCAAAGTCAAAGTTGGCTCTGTGAGATGCATTTCAGTATTTCCTTTGCTCGTTCATTTTTTCTTAAAATGCTTCTCTTACTTAAGGGTGAAAACTAATGCAATTTTCCCTACCAGAATAGGATAATCAAATAAATGCAGTGCTAAATACTGAAAATGATTGTTTCCCTGATAATTGGGTTCAACCTGCAGCCAGTACTGACTCTGCCCTATACAGGCTTTGGTGAGCTGAAATTGTATTCTTCAGATGCTCTAATGAAGGCTGTGTGCCAAAGACCTTCAGTGACCTTTTTGTGACATGAGCCAAATAAATAAGCTAAATGTGACTTGACTTAGAGATATGCTACCTTTTTAAATTTTTTTGGGAATATTAAACTTTTACTGAATATTTATTTCTGGAGTGCAGCTCACTCCTTACAGTTGTATAATGTCTAATACGAGTTGTCTGTAGAAGTTGTCAACAGCTTACATTTTTAATGCATTGACTGTGTTATAAACTATGGGTGTGGAGTCTGATGTAGGCATTTTCAAGGCAGAGAGGTTTAATTAATCTTCTCATCATCATCATCATCATCTTCTTCTTCTCTTTAGATGTTGACTAGTAAGATTTCAAATTTTTCCTCATTCAACTTAAGGAAATATTTTATTCATTGTCAAAAGACAACATCTAATTTTGCAACTCGCGGTGTATACAGGAAACTAAATGAAGCGAAGCTATCCCAATGGTGCGGAAAAAGAAAGGTTAACAAAATTACGAATCCTACTATGGCGACGCCATAACACACTACAGACTGCCTCTGATTGGCTAACACTTTTCGTCTTGGTTTATTGTGGGTGATGATTGATTAAGGTTAGGGCAATAATATCAAGTTAAGCCAATCAGAGACAGAGTAGGGCGGGTCATGACCTCACCATAGTTGGATTCGTAAATTCTCGTCCTGCTTTCATCGTCACACTGTACCCGCTCACCTGACGGGCCGTACAATTTATAATCAAACTATCATTTAGTAACGACCACGCCTCCTGGGTTTTTCCACGAATCAACCATATGATTGATAATCAAGCAACCAATCAAAACATCCTGACATCACTGTACTAACCAACTCAGATACGCCCCCTAAGTGGCTCCATTGACAAACCAGTAATCGTCCGATCCAAACTGTGACAGCTCTTGGTCTTGTGCTGTCCAAAATTGGCACAATAGAAAATATACTGTATATTGTGCCTTCCCTTATTCGCATGATAATATCAACTGACTCTCTCTGAAACTGACGTTTGCAGATCTCTCCGGCTAGCCGATAACAACACAACATCCAGCTGATGGAACACTGAGTTTGTTAGCCAGATAACGTTAGCTCAGCTATCTCGCCAGTCGAACTGCCCTTTGTCTTAACAAGCAAGCATCTGGCAGGCGTTCTTCTCCGGGTGAGCTGACACCGGCGTTTGCAATTTTACCTTTTCTCCTGGCAAGAGCTAAGCACACCAAGATAGGCGGCTTGGGAACCAAGATGTCGAACCAAGGGCTGTGCAGGGAAGCAAGTCACGCCGGGAGCTGGTACTCTGCTTCGGGTAACCGTCAACAGAGCACAGTCCACGTTAGCACCCTGTATGCTAGCTGACTGTTGTTTTCCCTCCTGCCAGTTTGTTTTATTGCTTTTGCTGCCTTTTTATTTTATACAACCATCATCATGTTGAGATATGAAACTGTCAGATGTATTGCTTGCCACGGTAGACGGTAATAGCTTACGCTAGAGTTGTAATGGTTAATTCAATTGATGAGAAGTCGGCTAACTTTGCTAACAGTTAGCTAGCTATTATTGACTCTTTCATCTCTGTTATCCCATTTGGTGCGGGATTGTTTGAGCTTGGTCAGCACTTCTAGGACTGTCGATGAAAATGTCTTATAACAAGCTTCTACTGTTCAGCTTCTTTTTTCTTTTTTTTGACAAGCAAACAAGGCATCATAGCTAATTTAACAACCGCTAACTTAGCTAGAATTGCAGAACTTCCTGGCCTACCTGCTATTCGGCTATTTTAGACATTTCACAAACCAACCTAACACCTATTTTAATTTAAACTCCTTGTACTGATGTGGTATTTTTGGTCTATGACTCTCACTCGCTCATGTTAAGGACAGAATTACTCCCTGCCATGAAACAAAGGACTGGGTAGGGCAGGGCAGAAAATTGCTCCTTCCCCTTCCCCCATTTCATTAGTTAGCTGTTTGTTATTATTATGTTATTAAACCCAGCAAGACTGTCTGTTTAGTGTTAATCCCCCTTTAATGCATAGTAATAACCGTTTCGATAGACACATACCGTAGCTGAACACTACAGAAACATCAATGATAATTATGTTGTTAACCATAAACTACATTTTAAGGCTGATCTAATTGTACTCAGCCCTGATCACAATATTCTTATTAGTTTTCACGAAACAAATTGTAGTGGTAATTTTTCCTGCAGAATAAATGGTGACATAAAGTTGGCACACATGGTCATTGAATAAAGACTGCCACTGGTAATTTGTGTTCCAGTATAGTCAACCACATTTAGCTAGTTTAGATTTTAGCCTATTTTGGAATCAGAACATATCTGGATCTAGACTGACAGTGGAAGGTTACATTTTCATCTTGGGGAAGAGGTTGCAGTCTGAGGATGCCATATGAGGTGACTAGGGCGGCTGTTGGCCAAGTTAAACTGCATTCCTGGATGGCAGCCATCGCCACAGTGGATTTGTGAGCTGGAGCTTTGTCCTGGTGAAAGTGCCCTCTTCTTCCAGCTTCCCATCCCAAATCTTCTTTATTTTTTTTTTTCTTGTAGCTGTCTCAAGAGATCAGTGTAGTAATAATGGGTAGTCTATCAGCAGCACAGAAAACAGAAGCCATCACCTTACCTGTGGACCTCAGTGATTTGGCCTTCTTGGGAGCTGGAATCTCAATCATGATTACAAATTGCTGAAGAAATCAATGGGAATCCACTTCAGAAATGGCAAGATTGTTCCTTGACATGTTGTGACAAATCTGCTTCTCATCAGGCCCAATGAGTTGTGGGTCTCGGCAAGCTGAGAATGTACATTGGTAATTTGGAGGTTGTGGAGAACTGCATGGACACATTCCTGGGAGATACCCTGCTCTGAGGCAATGTGCTGTTGTTATTCGATCACGTCATGGACCTTGTCCGTGTCTCCTGTGTTATAACAGTGACTAGCCTTTCAAAATGGGGGTCATCTTCCAGGCTCTCTTCAACAGCCCTCAAGTCACCCTCCTTCCCTAATGTTGCCACCATGTCCTCATGGATATCTTTGGGAGCTGATGTTGTCCATTTTCTCAGACAGTGCTTACTTGCAATTTTCAATTACCTGAAGCTGGAAAAGTAATTAACTTTTTTTTTGGACTAATCACTCAAAGAGTTGAACTACACATGCATGGAGTGAGAGCTGTATTACTCATCTCCTCCTCCTCAGGCCACAAACTTACCAGTCACCCTCACCCTCTACCCACAGTAACATAACATTTGCTGACAAGGTTACATTAATCACTGTTGGCATACTTAATGTAATGTCCTGCAGAATTTCACAATGACACATTGATGCAGAAATGGCATTAGTCCTAGTAATCTGTGCTTGTATCTTTGCTTTGTCTATCAAATCCAATACAATATATGTATTCATCAGACAGTTTGTTTTTTAGGACATGGGTTTGTACTATCATGTTGGACTGCAACTAATGACTATTTCCATGTCCAATTAATCTGCTGATTCTTTTAATGATGAATCGTTTAATCATTGAGTTTATTAAGTGTTTAACAATTGTGAAAAATGCTCAATATTGCAAAAATATTCTCCAAACCCCAAAACTCTTAATTTTTCGGCTGTAAATGACAGAGAAGAGCAGCAAATCTTTACATTTCAGAAACTGGAAAAAAAAAATTTGTGATTTTTTTTGTGATTAATTAAGTGATTAATTGAATAGATTATTAATTTGGCTACAAATTGTTTTGATTGACTAATCAAGTAAAAGTTGCATCTGCTGGCCCACTATATGAAAGTCTTGTAAAGAAGTAGAGATGGAGCAGTATGAGTCGGCAGCTCCCTTTTAATCCAGTGATCTGAGATAAAATAATTTTTTTTCCTACCTTTTCAGGATCCCAGCTGAATGCACAGCTAGAAGACTGGCTCTCCAAAGCACAGTCCACAATCAGACCTGCTAGAGCCATCATTGCGCCGTAAGCGTACATTGACAAACGGAAAGGAAATGCAATGGGAGGATGTCAAAACAAATCTGTAATGCCATCTCACTCTGATTTGACATGTCTTTGTTTGCAGGCATGCTGGCTATACATACTGTGGTGCTTGTGCAGCACATGCCTACAAGCAGGTTGATCCCTCTGTTACGTAAGTCATTCGGTTTTCCATCTCTGACTGTTGTTTTCATTTTTACTCCACAAAGTGAATAACTGTAGTGTCAATGGTAAATATGGTGGTGTTGGTGTGCTCCATGTGAACAGAGTTGGATGATGTTCTGTTGCCCTTCAGTCGTAGGGTGTTCATCCTGGGACCTTCACACCATGTGCCCCTCTCCCGCTGTGCTCTGTCGCCTGCAGAAATCTATAGAACACCTCTCTATGACCTGAGAATCGACCAGAAAAGTATTCACTGTTTTCACTCATGATCTTGTAATTTCTCCTCTTAGTGTGTTGTTTGCTCAATCTCATATGTTACCAAATGCTAACTGGTTACTTGTTGAGGAAAGTCTTTTAAGGGTCATGTGTGGGAGCAACATAATAAATTCAGATTGCAGTTTAAGAGTTGAATGTGGAGCCGATTTCACAACAAAACCAAAATGAGATTAACTCACCTTATTTCAGCCATTCAGCATCATTGCACTGAAAGAACAATGTTTCACTTTTCTTCATTGTGATTGTTATAGTCTGGCATGATAGACTTTAATCTTCCTCCAGAGACTACACAGTTCCCTGAATCTGAAAATAAAAGCTTTGTTAATGATGAGGTTTTTGCTCAGCTTGACACCTGTGAGGAATCACAATTTAAATGAATGTGCAGCTCCAAAAGTGACTTCATCACTCGACATGGTCATGATAGCATGTAAACCTCTGTTTTACAGTTTATGCTGACCTCTGGAAAACTGGGCTGTTTGAGCGGATGACTCTGCAGACAGATGAAGACGAGCACAGTATTGAAATGCATTTGCCTTACACTGCTAAAGCCATGGAGAGGTAATTGACGGAGGAGTGGCATCATCAAACTTAAGACTCAGTGCTACATACTTAAGGAGGGAACGTCCTCATAGAATGGCATTTTTTTTTCTTAAAGGACAGTTAACCCCAATATGAAAATTCAGTCATTATCGCCTCGCCCTCATGCCGATGGAAAGTCAGATGAAGCTGAGCTTTACGCTTTAAGCCGGAGCTTTACGCCAAAACAATGTTTCAGCGATAAACCAAACGGTCTCGTTTTAAAATGTAAAAACAACCAAAAACAAACATTAAATGACTCCGCACTGCTCGTACGGCGTAATCTTTGCATTCGCTCCATCTGAAGAAGGTACATAAGTCTGAAAACCTTTAAAAGCACCACTAGACAATCTTGCAATCTCTTGATTACATACTTAGATTTTCTGTGTTATAAAATAAGTCCCACGACAGGAAATGAGTAAAAACGAGGAGATGTTATAAGTGACTGCGTGTGAGCAGAGCTCACTCCTTGATTTTATCTTGCAGGGCCTCTAGAGATTTGGATTATGAGTTGTATGAAGTCATTTTATGTTGTGTGTGTTTTAAAAAATATTTTTAAACAAGTTACCATCTTTAGTGGACTAAGAAACTTCACCCAACTTTCCATCAGAATGGGAGTGAGGAGATAGTGACTGAATTTGAGTTTTTGTTGTTTTAAAGTTGTCCTGTGGCATTTTCTTTACAACAAACTAAAGTTGTGTTTACAGTCAGTGGTTACTTGCGAGCAGTTTTTGCTGTCTTTGCTGCAATGTTGCAGCATATTTTGGCATGTTGACGCCACCTGTAGATCTGTGGAGGAATGTGTTGTGTCAAATGTGTACAAATAAAAACTGGTATCTAAGTATAGAGAAACAGGTCCATAAATCAAAAACACAGGGCATTAAAACCCTGACAAAACAACAAGGCAGTACAAGAGTTTTTTTTTTTTTTTAGTTCTGTTTAGTTTTTCATTGCTTTATAAACTCGCCGCAAAACAGACTCACTGCTGCTGGGTCACACAAAAAGTGTGATGTGCATATTTGATATCGCCTTCTGTTCGGTTTGTGGATGTCAAAGGAATTTCTTAGTTCAAGAATGCAGGGATCAGGTTGTCGGAGGTGAACCGAGCAACCAACTAGTTAAACAAAAGCCTATGCTGTTTACTGAAGAAACATTAGTAACAGAGATGTTGCATCTTGCCATGCAGTAGGAGGGTTTCTCACTCATTTTCGATGATAAATGCACTATTAGAAACTTGTTTCCATTAAATCCCTGCCTATTGTACAGAATTCTGACTATGATTTGCAGTTATTGTACTTAAATTGTCATTTCAATAATCTGATTTTGCAGCCACAAAGACGAGTTTAGCATCGTCCCTGTGCTCGTTGGTGCCCTGAGTGAGTCGAAGGAACAGGAATATGGGAGGGTGCTCAGCAAGTACCTGGCAGACCCTTCCAACCTTTTCATTATCTCATCTGACTTTTGCCACTGGGGTAGGTGCAGACAAGTACTGAAAATTATACTCATTCCATGAGATCACTCTGTCATCAGAAGAAAAGTTTGTGATGTGAGGATAATTTGGCCTGAACAAACTGTTGTGACTGTATGCTCTGATGTCTGTTTCTCTATTAAAGGACAGCGGTTCCGCTACACATACTACGATGAATCTAAAGGGGAGATCTTCAGGTCAATTGAGCATCTTGATAAAATGGTAACCATTGAGATACATTTGATCCAAGTATGACTTCACTTGTGTGTTAACATATGTAAGGAAACGGTTTTTAATTGCGATCAGCCACTTTCACAGTGTTTTCCACAAATTGACAGTGTAACAGTAGCATTTTGTGTTTCTATTTTTCTGTTGAAAATATTTGACAGAATGTATTAATTACCCTATTTCTAGCAGGTTATTTAGTTTCAGAGCTACACCTCATTATTCAGCTCCTACTAACTGAGAATAAATGAAATGAAACCTAATTATACTGAAAGACAAGAAAGAAAACAAATCAAAACATAAAAGGTAATTATGCTAATGTGTATATAATGGTGTGATAGGAAGTCAAACTTTTACTCTAACAAGTAAGCTGTCTATTAAAAACCAACTATGCTTTTAGGATAGTTTTAAAAAGTTGTTAAAGCATTGTGTCATACAAATGTTTTCTGACTTTTTGTTCTTCTGCTTATGAAGGGGATGCACATTATAGAGCAGCTGGATCCCATGTCTTTCACCAACTACTTGAAGAAGTACCGCAACACCATCTGTGGGCGTCACCCGATTGGAGTGCTGTTAAATGTCAGTACCAGACAAGGATTTTATTTTTCCACTTGATTTGCTTTTATAAATGAACCACGACTAGGGGATGCTAACCGAAATATGCACTTGATGGCTTCATACAATGTATCGTACTGAGGCTAAAGCGACATGCTCCAAAGTTAACATCCTCACCACTTGATAATCAGTAAAGGATGCATGTAAAAAAAGAAACAGGGTTGTTCTTGGGAGTCGTAGTATTTCAATAACGACAACGACTGTTATTTTCAAATGATCTGTTGTTGGTTAACATTCTTCAACATTCAACAAAGTTACTTCAGTAGTTACTGTAGCCTCATGCACTCCGCCTCAACATGTGGAGGAACACACTCAAGGAATTTACAACAACTCCACACAACTTCAATTTCTCCTCTTTTTCCTCTCTTCAAGAGAATCGCGGCTTCTTGACATTCTCACGCCTCCCCGGAGTCCGCTCTATGCTTAGCGTCTACTCAGTTTGCTTCTTCCTGTTTGGTGCTGGAGACCTATTAGTTGTTGACAACGTTCACGTGATTTAACGTCACTATTTGCATGAGTCAAGACTAAAGACTAATGATAATATTAAACATGTCTGATTTTATCGGAACGTCAAGACGAGAGAAAAAATCGACCTAAGACAGCTCAGACTGAGCTTTATGACCACCTTACACCTAACGATCGACATGACATGAGCGCGCCGCAACTCTGGTGAAACTATCATGATTTTAATGCGACATTTGAAATTTGTGTGCGACGTCGTTTGGTGTAAGTTCGGCAGTCGTTACATGTGGTCAGCCTGGGCACAGGTGATCTGTCGGTCCTCTGCCTACATAACGCATTGTGGCTATTTTTCTCAAAATAATTTTTTTCAGACTTATGACGACCCAAAATCGGTCAAATGTGACAAAACCTTGTATTTTGAGAATCATCACAAAACCTGCCAAACATAGATGTACAACCAGTTTTATAATAGAAGAGAATGAGTAGTGAGTGGCGTTTAAAAAAAAATAAAATCCCTGCTATGTTTACTTGCAGTTGCTTCGTTATGATTGGACGATCTCTGTTTCGGGGAGTGTACTAATAATTGTTATTTGGCAGTGAAGAACAGTAAAAATAATAATCTTATTGCTTGGTTTACCTGCTTTCATGAGAATGGGACAATGTTTTTAGACACTGTTGCTGCATTGTGTCAATGAGTGACTAAGGATGTTACTGATGATACTGTTTTGCAGGCTGTGGCTGAGCTGAGGAAGTCTGGTTTAGACATGAACTTCTCTTTCCTGGACTATGCCCAGTCAAGTGAGTGCAGGAAACGGGACGACAGTTCCGTGAGTTACGCTGCCGGCGCACTCATCGTTCATTGAGGATGACTTTCGCCGGGGCCACTACAGCACCGTCACCTGCCCTCACTATCTATCACCATAACCCGACCCAGACACCCTCCCTCTCAGCCTGCGCCCAGTTACGACCACTATTTGCAGGAAGGACCTAGACACTCAAAGCCAATGCAGTCTTCTGTCTCTGTCTCACAGCTCTCCTCTGCCTTCCTCCACCCTCCTCTCAGAAGTGTGTCTCAAAGCTTTTGGTTGAGACATTTTGTTTGAAGTGCAGTTTTGAGATTATGTAGGAGCAAATGCTTAGAGGAGACAGGTGGGTGGTGAGCGTATTGGTTTGGCTTGGAGTCTTATTTGCAAAGACTTTAGTTGTCCTCTCAGTTCCTTTTTCTTTTTTTTCTTTTTTTGTCCTGGCAAAACGATGGATTTGAGTTGTGGTAATACAATCCTGATCTGTGCTCATATAAAAACAGGAATGACAATAAAACTGCAGATCTTAATGGAGAATATTGCTTCAAGCTACATGCGACCCAAACTCTGAAAACAGTGTCATAAGAAATTACTACCATTGCTCAACATATGTTGTAGTTGCTAACAAAGGGCTGCACCCAACAAAATCCACTAACCCCCTTCTGTACAAAACCAAAAAAGTTATTTCTCTTAGTCTCATTAATTAAATATTATCTTTTATTCATATTTTATTCCTTTGTTTCTACCTTTTTAAAAAAAAGTATTTTATTAGACGTGATGATATTATTCAAGTAGTGTGTAGAGTTGAATAAAAGCAGAGTTGTCAGTTAAGCTCTAAAGCCATCAGCATTTTTTGCCCCATAAATTAGCGCGTGCCACACTGCTCTCAGATTCCAGTTATAACTTGTAGCATAATAGACGTGTTTTGCGAGGGCCAGTCTACTACTACAGAAGTATAATCCAAGATAGATATTGTGTAAATGACTCAAAACACTGATGCCTCTCATCATGTTTACACTGCCACCTTGACGCTGTAGTCAGTGAATTTTTATTATAGGAGACCTGAGCAAAGAGTCATTTCATTTATGGCTCGGTTGAATTGAATCTGTTCACCAGATAGTAATGATCATTTCTGATTTAAGAATGCCAAAAGTTATACGGAAGGTTTAGGCGTTCATCGTCACTTAGTGTTCCGGTTCTGTTGCTTCTCAGTTCATGAGAATTCACTTCAAATTTATCCTTGAGACAGTCGGAGTATCAGTTAGGTGAGTTTAGCTGAAACAAGCAAGAGACGGCCCGAGTTTTAAGATCAGCACAAAGTCATAAGGTTTAAGAGTCTACGCATAAAAGTGTGAGATGTTGCTCCCTGCTGTATTTTATTTTCTGTTTCTGTTATTAAAAAAAAACCCATCAATAATTGTATTAACAAATGTCATTTTCTAGGAAAAGAGATTTTGTTTGTAGTGTAATGTCCTGCTACCTGAATTACTGATACTTTCACAGATGAACTGCATACAAAAGCCAAATGCAAATACCGATGATTTGTGGTGACAGTGTGGGTTTTTATTGACAATATGACAAAATATCTGCTGTCCTGTCGTTTGATATTTGAATATCACTGACTGACTTTTGCTGCTGAAGTCGAGTATTCCCAGTTGACTCAGTCCTCTAACATCCCTCTTGGCACCGCAGGAGGTGTCGCAGGTAGCATTAAGCTGCCGTGTCTGGTTGAACAAAGTTAGGACAGACTGATGTTAATTTAAGGGAAATAGTAAAGCATGACGCACTGTGCTATTGTGCCTTTTCTCACTGTTGCACATATACATTTAGAGCATACTCTCACTTTTAGTCTTATTTTAGAATGTGTCACGTCAGTTTTTGTCCCCCCCCCCTCGCCTCGTGCTCACTCAGCACTCCAGGTGTGTGCGACCTGTCTCCCTCATCCGTTGGTTTAAAATGGCACCAACTGTTATCTCCTTTCTCCAGCAGGGAGTGGTGTTCTGTTTTCTCCACCTCACCTCATCCCTGTAGAGACAAAGGCTGAACCTCAACACTGTTTGTTTTCTGTTTACTGTTTGTTGTTTTGTCTTTTAGAAATTGTTTTTGTATTATTATTTTTTTTCTTGCTTAGTGAATAGGAACGTTCACATCACAAACCTAAAACAATACTATTTAACTGCTCCCTTCATGGAGTTCTTTTGATCTCAGGTTCCACTGGCAAAGCATCCCTAAAGTCTCTTCTGATGAGGCCATGGATTCATGTTACAAAATGAGTAAAATGTACTGAAAAGCATGTCTACTCTGGTGTCTTCTTCAGGTTTTTACAGTCACTCAGGAAATGTTTGACTATGCATTTAATTTTTTAATCACTGGGTTAAATGAATATGTTATTATTTCTTCAGGGCAGTGACGGATTATTTGCAGCGTTTAAGTGCGTTGCTGCATCTACTACCAGTATAAGCTAGAATAAGTATCCACTATGTTTATCCAGTGTTCATTTACAGTACACACATTTAGAAACAACACCAGCAGAGGGAGCTTGGTGACTGGAGGAATAAAGGAAAAAGTACTCTTGTCTTTTATTTTATGAGCTACAAAACTACCCAGATAGTATTGTTTATGTATTCTATGTATACACACTCAGTTGCCAGTTTATTAGACACATCTAGCTACAGCTGATGCAGTCTTAATACAGCAGTGCTGCAATAAATCCCACTTGCATGACTGCATCATCCAAGAAGTTAAATGTACCGTTATTGATATGAATGGGGTGGACAAAATAATAGACACTCCCTTTGTGCGATACAGTTCATCCTCCACAATGATGATGCAGTTGAATCAACACTTCTAACAGTTTCAATAGAAACTGAGCATTGTGATCTTTGTGAAGGTAGGATTGACTTCAGGACTGTTTTAATTTTAGCGAGGTGTGCCTAAAAAGATGGCAACTGATTGTGCATACTTGAACAAAACTACTGCAGATGATGTTACTACTTTACTACTTTGACCTACTTCTTTACATATTCATCACTTTTCCTTCATTCTGAGCACTGACATAATTAAAAACAGGATTATTGACTGTTAGAAGGTATAACTACTGCCTTGTAAATAAATGAATTTGGATGCAGGGAAACATGCTCGAGACTCTGCAATGAGACCAACCAAACGCCTTATCAGCTGAAGTTAACGTGAAATGTTCTAGCTGAGGGAATATGGTGACGACTGAATGTCTAATCACACACACATTATTACACGCACACCAGTATACCTGGCTCCAGCATTATTCACTTGTGTAATATTGGAGTCATTAAGGCATATCGGTGCTCGGATCAGGAAGAACTGGTTAATGTTTTGGCCTTTGTTTGGTTTTAGGACTGACAGTGCCGGGCTTAAAGTAAAGGATCACATTAATTTAATGATTCTTTCATACACTGA
The DNA here is from genome assembly GCA_037577475.1 of Chaunax sp. Z400. Lineage (NCBI taxonomy): Eukaryota > Metazoa > Chordata > Actinopteri > Lophiiformes > Chaunacidae > Chaunax > Chaunax sp. Z400. The sequence goes on from CM075193.1 coordinate 7,586,868, forward strand.
GTGACCCACAAACAAAAAAATATATAAAGGTGTGTGTGTGAATGATGCAGTAAACTCTCCTTTGCCCATTGGGTAGTACAGTTATGTATAATGAGGTTGTGATTCCTCAGACTATAGACACATTTATGATGATGTAAACAGCCTGTGTGGCTGCATAAATTATGGTGAGTTCACTTTGCAAATGTGCTCACAAAAGTAAAATGTTACAAACATAAACAGAAGTACATCACTTGAGACTGCTGTTTCTGTGTGTGTCTGTGGACATGCAGAGGATGTCTTGCAAGCAAGGGGACTAGTTAAGACCCACAGATTTCTAGCAGCTGACCTCATGTAGATTATATCAGTCCGTGCAAACCTGTCCACTCCTATCGTAGCCCTAGGAAATTCTGCAACTTAATTTACAAGTCGCGGAGTGTATCCATAACCTTACCTCCAGAAATGTTTGCACCCACACTCTGGAAGAGGGAGCACTCATATTTCATGAGGCAGACACACCTCTCTTTGCTTTGGGAGGAGTTTGCATCCATTTAACTGCATACAGACACTTAAGTTTATAAGAGAGAAAGATTACACAAACACTCATTGCCTCTGAGGCTTAGAGCTAAGATGCACTGCTACGGGGATTTGGTCAACTATCTCAGCTGTGGGATGATCCTGATAGGACTCTGGCACCTGATCCATCACAGGAAGACACAGCCCTCCTATGGGCGCTACTTGGTACTCTCTCCTCTGACTTGGATGGTCCCTGCCAGACTAGCCTGGTTCCTCCAGGAGTTGCCAGCTATACTGGTCCCCTTCCTTTTAATGCTCACCTCACACAAACCATCCACCATGGGGAAGTACCTGCTGCTGGGGACATTTTGCATGCACTACTGTCAAAGGTAAATACAGAGTCACAATTGTGATTTTTAATGTGAAGGGAGGTTTGAACATTTGTGTAATTAAAGATGTACAGCAGTGATTGGAGTTCCCCATTCATTCAAATTAGGCAAATTAACCAACAAACGATGCAAAGATGGATTTTTCTCATTTATTTACACTGGTTTGATAAGGTTAATAGGTTTCCTCATCTTATTTTTGTCATATTTAATAATCTGCTTTATATTCTATCAATTCTGACTATCCTTATATTTACCTAGCCTGTTTCTGTACCGTATTAACATCAAGGATATATTTACAGAACAAATGTACCCTATGAATTATATATCTAGTTGCATTCATTATAGATTTTCTCAACATACTGGTTTCTTATGGCACTGATCCACCTGTCAAAAAGAAGCAAGTGAATGTACAATGGTATTTACTATAACCTATTACTTTGCACCTCCTGGCAGGAAACAATAAATAAGTAGTTCTATCATCTTTTTTAATCATCTGGCCATTGTTCCAGTAGCTGCCAGAAGAATAATATGTATGCAGCCTCTTTGTAAGTGAAAGCAAGAGCCAAGTTACACAATTTCAGATAGAGACACTGAAAAAGTAGATTTCCTGCTGCTATAATCTGAGGGCTAAAATGCTGTGAGGAATGCATTAGTAACCTCCCATGAAGCAAGCAGCTTAATGGCACCTGCTTTGCCTGCACTTAAGTGCTTATCTGTTGCACAAAATCTCTCATGAAACTGTTTTTTGCATGTAGATAAAATACACCATTGTCCTCCTCATCTTTCCACCTGCTGCGTCTTGTCTTTCTTCACCAATTGCAGGACATTTGTCTACTCCCTGCTGACCAGAGGAAAGCCTCTCCCACTGGCTGTGATGGTTTCAGCGACCGTCTTCTGCTCCCTCAATGGTTTCATGCAGGGACACAACCTGCTGCACTGTGCCCAGTTTGATGATGAATGGTCAGCTGACTATCGTTATAAAACTGGTGGGAGCAGCATCTATCCATTGATTCATTTCTTTAAATATAATTTTACATGCCTCATACATTGTGAATACATAAAAAAGTATTGACTTTTCTAGGTTTATTCCTGTTTTATATTGGAATGGCCATCAACATACACAGCGACAATATTCTACGTAACTTGAGGAAACCAGGGGAAGTTGATTACAAGATTCCTACAGGTAATAAACAGAGATCACACTTGAATGACCTCATATTCAATCTGTGCTTGTAGTGACCTTTGGTCTTCTTAATCTCCTGCAGGTGGTTTGTTTGAGTATGTGTCTGGTGCCAACTTCTTTGGAGAGATAGTGGAGTGGTTCGGCTATGCTGTGGCCACCTGGTCCTTCCCAGCGCTCTCATTCGCTGTGTTTAGCCTGTGTTTTATTGGACCGAGGGCCTATTATCATCACAGGTGCATAAAATATAGATAAAATACAGATGTCCAATGTCCTGTATGTCATTTCTGAGTGATGCATGATGTCTTCTCCTCTGTTACAGGTTTTACAGAGAGAAATTCAAAGACTATCCCAAGTTGCGAAAGGTTTTGATTCCATTCATCTTCTGAGGGGAAAAAAAAATACCTGTCTCTCATCTCACAACAGCAGCTAATGACTGATCGAACCGCAAAAAGATAAACAGAGGAGTCTGCACTCCCATTGTTGTTGTTTTTTGAGCAGAAATTACACATTTTATTGCACAAGAATCATTACTATATAGTACTTTAGTAAACAGCTCTAACAAATGCTCTTTCTAACTGCTATGGAACAAACTGCTATGGAAGACTTACAGAAAGACACCGATATTATAAACTGGGTGCACAGTGGTAGATTTTTCTCTGTATCCTAATAGTGCATATACAAACTGAAAAATAATTTAGAACAAATAGCAGATCTCATTCCACTGAATGTAACTTGGTTCAGATTATATCAGACAGTGTCTGTCCTAAAAGAGGACAATAAGGTAATATAGTGGAGCTATACCCTCAAGTTAATCTTTTTATTGCAAATATAATTAAGTTGTTTCTTAGCAATCAGTAACAGGTTAAACAGGTAACATTTTGGATGTCACATAATGTAATAAAAAGGGTGGGAAATTGGTGCCACATGGGTCTGTCTGATAACTTATGTAGGAGGTACATTCTTGTAAACATTTAAAGGTCCTTTAAAACTGTTATTGGCTGAAGAGTTCACGGATGGGTAACAGATTAATAAAAGCTGTCATCATGGTACACAGTGTTTGTTCGTAAAATAACCATCATATTGCTGGCAGGTAGGACAATAGGTCAACGACTTAAGGAAGAGGTAAATCACAACACAGCCACAGGATAGAGGCAACACGTTCCCACTGACTGACATCACAATTCAAATAATAGATTTTTCACTCAAGGCAAAATCTAGAGCCTGAACTGAATACTGCTTTTGAAAAATATCATTTTTATCATTGTGAACCAGAGTTCAACACTGGATAAAATGTCTATTCTTTTAGTTCATATCTTGAATTACATACTGCACATCCAGCGCTAGATTAGCAGTTTCTACAGCAACTTGCAATGCATTGAGTTTAGCCGCGAAGGAGTCAAGCACACGTGGCTGCAAAAAAGTGTCACTAGATAGCGGTGCAGGGGAGAAATGTGGGTATTTAGTGTTTAGATAAGTCCACCTCTTATTTGGGCTACGTTCCACTAATCCACAGCCACAGACGTCCAAGCTATCCTCCATGTGTTCTTCCATCACATCTGCAGGGAGAGCCCAGCGGTGTGCATGAGTCAGGTCGATTAAAGAATCCCCACCATCGTGCTCCAGTGCTGCGGCCACAGACTCCAGAGAGCGGCAGAATCCCTCCACACCGAGGAGGTACTCCGTCTGTGAGCACCGTAGCACCGATACCGTCTCTGTGACTTCATTCACGCTCTAAAAATATGCCATATCCGAGATATTTTAATGAGGTTGCTGTGGGGATATGTGAAATCAATAATACTGGACTGGCTTTTAGAATAAACACTGGATCTCACCTTGTTTCTGACATAAGCAGCTAAGTGGGTCTCAGTGCACCCACCCCCAAGTAAGGCGGAGGGTTCCCTCAAGGTGAGCCTCAACACGTGTTCTGTCTTCTGGCACGCCACCTGTAACAGACGCACAGATGGAAATTAACACGTCAGTTCATCTGTTATTCCAAGCTGGTGTGTGAGTAGAAAATGGCTGACAAATGGGTGCTTTCTTCAAAAGTGCTGTGACAGAAAGAACAGTGGTGCCCAAACATTTACAGGTGACCTTACCTTCAGCTCACTTAACATTGTCTCGTTCCTGTGGCAGAGCGTCATCGTGCAAATTGCAGAATCCCCGAGAGGCTGCAAATGTAGCATTTTCTTGGATCCAAACTGTCTAATACTGACATCCTTCAACTTCCCATAGGCCTTAGCTGGCATTGTGGTGTGCAACGTGGCCACAGGTTGAGCACCTGTTTGTTTAGGAGGACAAAAATGAAAGAGGAGCTCATAAATCAGTGCAAAGTGACAAGTACAAGATATACCCGCCTGGACAATGCGCTACAAATATGTATACTCACAATTTCACATCTAAAAGAATGCAGACATTACAAAGCTATGCAGGAGTATTTAGTATTCGCGTGGTTTCTAAAGGCTTATCTATATAGTATCAATATGAAATAATGAATTCCCTTAAGGATCTTTGGAGGCCTACCTGTCAACTGAGTAAGTGGCTCCATGAGAGCGACTCCCAGTCTCTCGATCACTACGATACCATGTCTTCTCAGGTATTGCTGTAGGACAGGGTGTATGACCTTCTGGCACGCAAAGAGCCTCACCTCATCTTTAATGGCCTGCTTGCCAAGCTCCAGCAGCTGGTCCAGGATCTGTGAGTCTGTGTCTACACCTTGGTGCGCCTCAATCATCCCGTCTCCTAGTTCAGAGAGGTCTCCAGCAAGCGATGCACTAAACATCATCACACGCAGCGGATTTGAATGCAAGTTCTCAACGTTGCTGAGGCAGAATCCATCAGGCATGTCCACCAGTAAACCTGGAAACACTGCAGAGTCAAGCACAGAGTGTCCTTCAACAGAGACGGTCACCATCTGGCCAAGTGTGACTACACCTGGGGTGTTACAGGGTACGGTCAACAAAAAGGCTTGAACAGACAACTTGCTGATGTGAAGTGCCTCTGGCTCTGTCAGCACACATGCTGGTTTACTGGAGATAATACTGAGAGCTAATTTGATGAAGTTGTGGCTGGTGCAGAAGTCGAGCTTCACTTTACAGCCACAGTCGTCTCGTTGTAGGTAACTGGTGCACAGATCCAGCAAGTGCTTGTTCACTCCGATGGCCACACGTCCTCTGAGACCGGACTGCTTTGCTTGCTCGATGAGAGTCAAACAAAGAATTGCAGCAAACAGACCGCAGTCACCGAAACGAGAAATGTGGTTGAGGATGGATGCTTTTATCAGATTGATGAGAGGCTGTGAGGAGGTAATAGCTGAGAGGAGAACGGAGGAGGTCGAGGTGGTGACAACGTGCCCCCCAATGTTGTTATGAACTTGTTTAAGTCTACCCGTCGGACCAAAGCACGACCTCAGAAGCTGCCAGACTAAGTGAAGCTTGTTACGAATATCAGTGTGGTCCAGGGGTTTATCTGTACAAAGAGCAGGAGACCTCTTGACGAGTCGAGACATCTCTCAAGATGACAATAAGACGAGGTATAAGCGACTACGGTGTCCTTAGACTGTCTGTTGTGGGAAATCTTTTAGATCCTACCATTCTGCACCATGTTAAGCACATCTGCTAGCTACGATTCGACAATGAGGCTTAAAGCATTGCCTGACAGAAAATATAAAAAAAATCCGGATGCACCCTTTATTACTACGTACTAAAACTACTTAAGCCGTGAGTATTTCATTTTATTTGTGTGATATTTCATTTTATTTGTCACATATTGTGTGATAAAAAATAGATACAACTCGACACCGTATAATGTCCAGTTGAATACAGGCATTTTCAAAAGGCAACTCGTTTCCAGGGTAATGCTCAAAGCTTTGGGTCCTAGTGGGGTCTTACTCGATAGACAGTCGCATGTTTTCGCCAGTCTTTTTTAAAAAGCGTTGCCATTAAGACAAATAATTATTGTAATACCCCATAACCCCACTACAGTGTTAAAATACTGAAGAGACTGGCAATCGTTTTGATACCTTAATCAGTATTTTTGCTGTATTTGTTTTTTTGTTTTTTTTGCCAGAATCCCTCCGCTGACTGCTTTTGGACTACAAACAGGATGCGACGTCACCATACGCGACCTTATCTTTTGACAAACATTCAAAATTGTTGGCGGTATGTAATCGATTGTTGATTTTAATGCACTTAAACAATCTCCTATCGGAAAAAAAATTACACCTATATTTAGAAAGTTGCTAATGGTAGCTTAACGTCAGGGCCATCATGTTGTTTCTTAGCAGTAATCCTTTGTCTCGTGAGCCCAGCTGTACAGATAAATGCCACCGATAATCGATTTAAAATAACAGCTAGTTCTAATTAATCGATTGCTAAAATACTTTGCCTTTAATGTAACGACATGTGAACAGATCATGTTATTGTAGGCAAGGCTGGTTTGCACAACCTGAAACAAGCTCAAGCATGTAATGTTAACTTAAACATATAGAGCTAACGTTATTTATACCATCATAACATGTTTAGGTTAGAGTTAGGATTAACATTACTGCGTTACTCTGTCAGAAATTCAGTATTGTGTATATAATAATAAACCTGAGAGAAATATCAAAGCAAGGTCACTATGAACTAGATAAACTGTGGAGCATCTTAGACGCATAATAGTCACTGCTAAAACATCTTATGTTATGTTCTTAGGAAGGTGGTAATCTAAGCTTGTAAGTATAAATTACATGTTATCGACGATGTATGGTCACGTGAGCCTGTTTTTAGACCACTCTATGTGATCCATGCCTTTGCACTTGTTTCAGGTGAAACTAGCTGACTGCTGTGTTTACTGCAATGGCTCCTCAAAAATTTGTTATTAAGGTAAGTGAAAATCAAATATACATTATACAGACCCTTGTGGTGCAGTGTTGTACGAAAGAAATACTGTACACTGTGTATTATAGTGCTCCAATAAATGGTATTGTGTTACATTAAGATGTAAGACGAGAATGTACATGCACAGAGAAAACTGCATATTAAAACAAAACATTTTCATGAACATATAATACTAATTGCTGTGTTCACCTAAAAAGGTCTGTTCTGTATGAAAAAAAATTGCACACTAGATGTATTTATTGTTTTGTCCTTCTCAGTAACAAATACTTTGTCCACTAGGGGGAGGTACAGATACATGTTTGAACTCCATTCTGCCACATCATGATGCTGTTATTGATCCTTTAGAACACATTATTCAGTGCGTCTGGGCACCTTTCTCAAATCTCAACTGTCTGCCGCTCTGAGAGCCTTTTGCTAATTGACACAGCCATGCAGAACAGAGGAAGCTCATTCTATTTTAAAGCCAGGCTGTTCATCCTCAGTCTGATGCTCGGTCGGGAATAATGCACATCAGATGTTTTTGTTAAGTGCAGGAAAAGCCACTGGTTTCCCTTTTGTTGATGTTTCATTTATTGAGAGTTTTAGACGAGGGCTGCAGATTTTGCACTGATCTCTCACATCCTCCATAATGCCATGTGTGTCTAGTTGACCAGATATTGCTTTCACTCCCTTTATTCGTTTCATATGCAAGCTGGCATACATGCTACCCCACCAACCCCCTTAGTTAGTTGTGGGAGAGTAAAGCCCTGGAGGTTCACGGAAGGTTCCTTCTCACTGGGCACATAATCATACTGTTGAGTTACTCTGCCTGAGAAAATGCAACACAGCCTCTACCATGCTTAACCAGCTAACCACAAACAAGTATGTTAGAGGGGATCAGTCCAGACAGTTGGATTCAAAACTCTATCCTGCTTTCGCAAAACAAACCCCTTTACCACCATGTTTTTTTCAATGAATGAATTAACTTCTCAGAATATTTAAGAGCAAACTTCAGCACAGAGACATTGTTTTCTTAAAGGCCTTTTGTAAACTCGGTGTGCCTGCTTGAACAGAATGCAAGGATTATTGAAGCAATTATGAGTTATGCTCCGGGATTCACCATGCTATGTTTAGTAGGCTGTTCATCAGTGTGTTTTATGAGTCTTTCTCGTATTTTCAAAGCAGCTCCCTGCCTGGTCTGTGGAACTGCCGGAGGTGCTGGTATGCACCTTCTTAAATAGGCTTAGACTATATAGTGACCTGCCACTTGTCAGACCTCCCGAAAAGGGCCTGCAGACTAAAACACTGATCCACTGAAGCGCTTGCTGTCTGCCAGGACATTACTGATGCAGAGCTGTGCAATCTGCCTTCTATTAGCAATATGCACTGGTGACTTTTTTTATTTTTTTCACCATAGGTTGAGACAGTTTTTTAAAATAAAAGACTGAGGTATCACAGAGCAGTTTAATGTCAGAGGTTTATGTGCTGTTTAGTGTTGTTGTCATTCAGTAGATGAGCTCATATCAGACCACACATTATGCCTCTGTACAAAATCGTTGCTGTCTGATTAGAAACATTTTGACACTTTCCAATTTGGGGAATCTTTCACAATAGAAGGTGACAGGGGTAAAAAACAAAAACAAAACACCCTTTCATCTCAGCACTGCCCCTCTTTGCTGCAAAGAATTCACATTTCCTAATGAGGCCAAAGGCTTCTCAGCCTGCTATTTCTCTCTAGTTACCAATTTCTCAAGGATGTGTTCTTGAGTTTTGTTTGCCAAGTGTTACCTGGAGATATTCCTGTCTGTTCTTGCTGCTGGAATTCCACTGTTGGGTTGTGTCTCTTTTTATCATCAAATAAAGAGAACTCAGGTGTGCTAACATTCACTTCAATGAAAGGAGCTTTGCACACAAACCATTTCTGTGTAAATAACTTTCACCTTAATAATAATCACATCTCAAGCTTCACTGCTTGGTATCTGTCAGTTTGGAAAAAAACGAAAGGGAATTATTTTGAAAAGGGGAAACCCAGGTGACTCAGAGAACAGACAGAGCTGGGAATGAGGCAAATAAAGCCTGAGAGCAAGGTTGTTACACCCACAGATCTAAAGAGCTCCCCTGGGTTCTTTGCAGACTTGCAGAAAGAGAGAGGGAAAAAAGTCCCCAAAAAAGAAGAGAAAGACAAAGGGAGAGTAGGAGAGATGCAAGTTTTATTGAGTGAGACTACATCTGCTGCCCCTTCTCTCCCAGTGTAAACATCTGTGGCTGGTTAGTGTTAGCCTCTGAGCTAAGTGCAGTCCGAGAAGGTCTGGTTCTTATACGGAGCGATAGCAATGGCAAAGGGCAGCGAGGTGGGGAGGCTGCTTAAAGAGTTTGGGCCCCGTGCCCAACTTGGAGCAACACAGGCGGGAGGATGGAGAGCTGGGTCTGGGAGAGAGATAAGGGAAGGTAGAGACTGTTTTGGGAACTGAGAGTGATATAGACCAGAACCTGAAGACTAGAAAGAGAAAGGAGGCGTCAGTGGGTTTGAGTAAGGATTTGTTTATTTGCAGATGGAATATATGAAGGAATTTTCTCATGTTGTGCCTCTGACTATGTGAACAACCTCAGTCTCAAATGTGTCTGCTGTTTTTGTCCTTGTTAACCCTTTTTTGGCCTGCAGGTCCTGGATATCAGATTGGCAGTGAGGTGAATTAGGATAGAGATACTGATCTTAGCCTGCAGGAAGACTCAGTGCTACTCATTCACCATTTTGGTATTAAGTAGCGCTCCTTGCCGACTCTCTTTCAGCTTTCAGCCTCTGTTCATAACTCTACAAAGCTTCTGCCACAGAGAGAACAAAATCGTGCTGCCCCACTTTAGTATGTATGAAGAGTAACTTCCTCTAGAACTTGGCACTTCACATCAAATCTTTCTGTCCAACAACAGCTCAGAGTATTGCCTTAAATGTGTCAAAGCAAAGTACACAAAATAGGATAGCATTTAGTTTGATACATGAATAAGTCAGGTTAATTAAAACTTTTAGGGTCCTGCTTTTAATATTCCAGAGATTGTATTATAGAGAAAAGTCTGGTGGAAGTGTTTATTGTTTTATGGTTGTTTAACTAGTTTTTTGCATTCACTCTTTTAATGGGTGTCCTGGATTGTCTGACTACTTTCAAATAGCTTTGCTTGAGAAATATATGGTTCTTGTGGTCAGCATTATGGCATTAACAAAGCAGTAGGCTGCATACAGAGATATTGCTAAAGAGGGGCCATAGCTGGGCTTTAAGGGGGATACCAGGAGGTCATAGTTCACCACAGAGTTCAGCTTAGAGATCCACAGGTCACTCTTTGTGCTTGGAGTTGACAAATTTAGACCGCATGATGTGATTGTAGTCGGAGCCTCTTTGCAAAGTTAGATTCTGCTTCTTTTATGTCTTATCTGCCACTCTCAACACAAACATCTTTAGTAAAAGCTCTGAAAGCTGCACCTAAACGGCAAAGCCTTGGCTCAAAGAATGACACTTCAGCAGGAAATTTGCGTCTCTGCAAAACTGCCAATTTTGCTGAGCAAATTAATTGTTTTCTCATTAGTGTGATTTCATTAGCTCGCATTCCAGACAAAATTCCCTGTTTCTGAGAAGCTCTGGGAATCACATGCTGTTTTTGTGAAAGGGGCAGACCAATGTTTATCATTAATGTCCAGTTCCCAGTTGAATCTTGTCTGTCTGATAAAAGGAAGTTTGTCTAAGGCTTGCTAGATGTCTGGCTCTGGGCCCAAGACACAGACTTAATCAGAAGCGCAGAAAACCACTTCAGTGGATTCACCCTGCCGTGTCTCTCTATAAGGACCAAGCAACTCACTATACTGCTCTCTTCGTTCCAGGATATTGATTAACCAAATTAACCTTGAGTTGCACTCTACAACATTAGGTTCGGTAATTTTTATACATGTACCCTAGAAGATTCATTTTGTGGTCTTGTGATTTACATGCACTGAGGGCACAGAATGTCAGAAAAACCTCTTGTTAGAAAGCAGTCCATTGCTACGCCATAATTAAGTGATTACTCCCAATTACTGTGGAGGTGGATTAACATATCTCTGACAAACTGTCAATAAACCCTGACGTTATAGGTTTCACATGATTTATTTCAGTGCCATATAAATAGCTAATATAGGGACAGAGTTCCTATACTATCTACAAAGCCATTCTCAGCTCTCAAAATCAGAGGGTACCAAAATCCATCCAACGTGTGTCAAGTACAACCAAACGAAACCACTGTGGGGCTCATCTTGTCTTTCCCTATGTTTTGATTGACAAGGCCTGACCTGCTGGTGCAAGGCTTTCCCACACACTGGTAATTGTTGGAGGCAGTCAGCTGAGGCCACCAGTCACCCATGGACTGCTCTGAGACAAAGGGTAGAGGATGGAGAGAATACTGATCTGTAAGGATGAGTTGATACTGACAGGCAACGTGCACACATTTCATACATGAGGGGGTTCCATATAAGGGGGGCTCTGTTCTGGTCCATGGCATTCTTGTCTTTGTTAAACCATGTTTTTGTGTAACAACTTTTGTTTGTAGATTTTTAAAAAAATTTGCCATCTTGTTTGGACTTTTTCTTTTACCCTGTCCTGTTCTCATTCACTTCAAGTTGTGCTGACTCGGAGGACCACAGATTAATACACTGGCTTTAGAGGAGGTAGAGAAAGACATTAATTTCCCATTAGTCTTGGTAACACTGATGCGGAGATATACAAGTCGGGACACATTGGGGCTTTAGGTCTTGACATGTTCTGTGGAGAACAGAGAAAGCTTTGACTTAACATGATAGAAACATTCACCGATCAGTCACATGGGAGCGCCGTCTCCTCCACTTGGCCTCCAAGTAGAAATTGAGCCGACGTTGTAATTTCTACATACATTCAGAGGGTTTATATGTTGGCTCTGCAGGCGTACCTCCAATTTTTTGTGACGCTTTTTGTGACTCCGATTTTTGTGTCCACTATGCTACAAAAAGCTATGGAATATGTCTGCACATCTCCGTAATGCATCCTCCAAGCAGACTTCAGACGCTAGTATCAACACAACTACTGTACTACACGTCTGTGGTGCCCACTCCTGTCTGTTCACGTGTCTGTTCGGGAGTATATTCAGCCTAAGTAAGCATGTTCACTTTAATCATTATTTGTAGAGAGACAATAAGAAAGGAACATTCTCTCATGAGAAAAAAAGAAAAATATTTGTGAGCTTTATTTGCTCAAAGCCAGTATTAAGCCTTTTTCATGTCAACTGACAAAAGTCAGTTTTTGTCACTGAATGAAACTTTGTTAGTGTTCTTCCTTGACGAAGGAGCTAATATCACTCCTTTACTAAGTGAGGAGCCGATTACTGGAGAGAATTGAAGTTGGGAAGTGTTTTGAATTAGGATACAAGTAAGTAAAAAGGGCCTTCCCCCACACACCCCACTAATTAATCCTCTTGCATTATCTGGAGAGTGATGTAGAAAGAGCATCCCTCATGTCTGGGTTGTCAAGTTTAGTCATTCTGTCTGTGATGCTTCAGCCCAGAGGATTAGTGTGGCTGAAAACAAAGCTTTCAGTCTGCACAAGTATTTCCAGTGACTAAATGAATAACCTATTTTGTAAATGCTCTTCTCCAGTTCCACACCGTGAGCCTAAAATCTGTGCCTGTTTTTGTCTTTATACCCAAGTCAGTTAAGTTCTTTTTGCAGCAATATCACTGCTGGTTTTAGAGTCCTTCCCGTTGGTCCTCTGTGTCATGTTGTGGGTGGTCTCAGTCCGTCCATTACATCCTTGTCCAGTGAGAGGCGAAGTTCACACGAGACCCACATCCATTTGCTCTCTGCAGCTGGCAGCTTTTGCACTCATGTGTAAACCATAATCAGGCTAGCCTGAGAAAGATGTAACAGCAACTTAACCAGCCGCGGCATTTCTGGCCTCCCTGTCCTCCCTGTCCCTTGTAGCTTATTGTCATTGACACAATGACGTTGTGCTTCAGGAATCTGCAGCCCTCTGCTCAGCTTTCTAAAGCACTCAGTACGAGTGCAGAAATGCAGAAACATGTCGTACTTAAAGGTAGATCTCTGGAGTTTTATCACCACTCTTAAGCAAGTCCTCTTTTACTGCATGTGGTGCATCTTTAGACTTTTCTGTGTAGCCTGTGTGACACGAGGCAGTGACTGCATTGCAAAGCTTAGGTTACAAACAATACATTTTTACGCTGAGGTCAGGGAAATTCTAGGAGACAGACAGAGCCATACTTTTTTTGAGGGATCGGTAAAGACATGGTTGGACAGAGAATCAGGAGGGAGGCGACTGCTGTGAGAGGCCTGGGGTGATGTTTGAAGACACAGGGAGTCGTTGTGGTTTGTCTCGCTGTCAATCACCCACACTCTGATTTCTTTTGTTGTCTGTGAGCTCAATGCCCCTCAGCAACCTGTGGCTGTCCTTCGTCTTTGTGTTACAGTGTGGGAACTTTGCTGTGCTGGTGGATCTACACGTACTACCCCTGGGCGGCCAAGAGGACGCCAGCTGGTTTACTGCAGACCACATCGAGGTACAGACACAGGGAGAAGGGCATGAGTGTGAATAAGTGTGTGAGTGAATATATGGCTGCTGTTCTGCAGGGGGCTTTTCAAAAGACAGCAGCAGCGTGGAATCTGAAATGACTTTGAGCCCTCTGCCTATTCTTTTTAGGGCTTTTCATTGTTGCAAAACTATTCTCATCACTCCACCTATTGCCTTACTGGCCTTTCACATGAGACTTCTACTGTCCTGTTGTTTGCTTGTGTTTATGATCCAAACCTGTGCTCTCTTAGCAATTTGGCAACATGTTGTTGAACTGAAATATCTGCACATTGTTTGTAGGATGTTACCGCTCTGGTTCGAGACGCCGTGGACCAGAGGGTTAAGCAGTATACGGAGTCCCACCACCATAGAAAACAGCCCAAACAGAAGAGGGAGCTGGCACCCGCTTCAACATTTTTTGTGAAAGGTAACCAGTGGTACAACGTAACTAAGTACATTTACTCAAGTGATGTACTTAATTAGGCAGCATGGTGGTGCAGTGGGTAGCCCTGTTGCCTCACAGCAAGAAGCTCCTTGGTTCAAATCCACCTTAGGACCTGAGACTTTTCTGTGTGGAGTTTGCATGTTCTCCCCGTGTCTGCATGGGTTCCCTCCGGGTTCTCCGGCTTCCTCCCACCACCAAAAACATGTAATATAGGTGAATTGGTGACTCTAAATGGACCGTAGGCGTGAATGTGAGTGAGAATGGTTGTTTGTCTTTCTATGTGACCCCATGATGAACTGGTGTCTTGTCCAGGGTGTACCCTGCCTCCCACCCAAAGTCAGCTGGGATAGGTTCCAGCCCCCCCGTGACCCTACACAGGATAAGCAGTTACAGAAAATGAATGAATGTACTTAATTACAAATTTAATGTATCTCCACTTATTTGAGTTCTCCTATTTCATGCAACTTTACTCTTCTACATTTGTCTGACAGCATTAGTTATTAGTTAATGTTCAGATTACGACTCCTCATCCCCTTCCTGTCTGATGAAAACCATGGAGCTCAAAATTTGTAGATTTTGAATTTTTGTTATAAACTGAAGGATGAATTGCTTCTTTATGAGCTGAGAAAATTCTCCCACTTCATAAGCCTAACAAACTATTTAAAAACCCTCTACATTATCACAAAGCTGTAAACAAGGCTGATTTTCTAAACTCATGACTTTTTAGAGGCAACAACTGGTCATGAGTCACATCAAAATTAGCCTCCCGCCTTCACTGGACCCCCTCCAGTTTGCATTTCATGCCAACCGGTCCACAGATGATGCCATTTCAATTACCATACACACCATTTTATTTCAGCTGAATAAAAGAAACAGCTATGCCAGGATCCTGTACGTTGATTCAGGTGATTGATCAAATTACCTGTCTGTAACTGGATTTTGGTTTTTCTGTCAGGAAGACCACAGAAAGTCCATTTTGACACCAATACTTCATGCACCATCTCACTGAGCACAGAAGCCCCTCAGGGCTGCGTGCTTAGCCCATTGCTCTTCACTCTGCTCACATGGCTTTACTGCCAAATCCAGCACAAACCAGTTCATCAATTTTACATATGATACTACAGTAGTGTGACTCATCAGTTCCCCACTGTACCTCAGTGGCTCTGCTGTGGAGAAGGTCAGCAGCACAAAATTCCTTGGTGTCCACATGACTGAGTCTCTCCTGATCCCTGAACACCACACAATAGGGCAAGAAAGTGCAGCAGAGGAATGCCCTTCATCAGGAGGGTAAAGCAAAAGAGAACCTCCTCCCCGATCCTCACCACCTTCTGTCGGCGCACTGTCAAATGTCCCGACAAACGGCATCACTTCCTGGTACGGCAGTTGCAGTGCATCTGACAGGAAGACTTTTCAGCTTGTTATGAGGATGGCTGAGAAGGTTATCTGGGTCTTGCTCCCCTCCATTCAAGACATTTACCAGGATGGATGCAGAAAGAAAGCCCTCTGCATTGTGAAAGACTCCTTCCAACCCTCTCAAGGATTGTTTGAACTCCTGCCATCTGGCAAGAAATATCGCTCCATAAAATAAAGAACAATCAGAATGTGCAACAGTTTCTTCCCGCAAGCCATAAGACTTAAACATAAGTCTTAAGACATAAACACATATCCCTCTACACCTTGCACATGTACACAAGCTACCTTTTAAATGATTTTATGTTATTTATTATGTATGTATTATGTCTAATTTTTTACTCAGTCACTTGATTGAACTAACATTGCACTGGTCTTTTTTTTTTAGGTGTGTTAGATGTGTGTTATTTTCTTTTGCACGCTGGTCCTGAGAAACACAACTTTGTTCCACTGTATGTATTTTATAGATATGGCTGGAATGACAAATAAATACACTTGAACTAGTTGATATGAGCTCAGCCTTAAATATGAACGGCATTAGAATGCAGCATACGCATATATGCAGCTGTAATAGAACAGAAACATCAAATGCAGTATAATAATAAAATGCCGACATGGAACATATTTAGTTTCACTGAAGGTAAAGGAAGTCAGTACTTCAATCACTGAAGGTAACACACCATCATGTGACTCACATTGTATGGTAGAAGCAAATATTCAAGTATTATGATGATTTTTGTGAAGTGCCTGTTCATAACATTCCTGTTTGTAATGGGATTGGCCTCTGGTGTTCCTGCCGGCAGTTTTCTCAACAACTAGTGATCCAATGTACTTCAGGCATGACTATTCAATAAAAATGTTAATTAGAAGAAGCTTTGTTAAGTATAACCAGCGCTGTTGAGATACGGTTATGGCTCTAGGCATAATGTAGTTTATTAATTTAGTTTAGTTTTATTATTGATTAATCAGATAATTTATTTCTTTTAGTCAGTTAGTCTAATGATAAATGTATTTACTATTACCCTATTATTAATGTTATTGCATTAACATGTTAATGATTATTATGATTATTTTTTATTACTCGATTAAAAATAGCCTACATGTAAATAACTTTCAATATTGTACTCAATATTGTACAGTAGTCATTTTATCATCATCTAATTTCACGCCTCTGCTGTGTTATGATATTAATAACAATAATTCTAGACCAGTTTGTCAGATGCCTGGTCATAAAAATACCGAACCTCAAATTCAAAAGGATTATGCTGACGCAGATTATTTTAATCACTGTATGTTACAGCAAACCTTAACTGTAACTGGAGAATCTATATTGTTATACAAGTGCTTAACTCAAAACTTAATACGGTTATGAGTAATAAACAATGAAGCTAATCATTGGCAGATGATTTTACATCAGGAAAATAATTAAACGATTTAGTCTCAGCTGTAATAATCATGTTAGATGACTCATAGTGTAACGTTTAGTTATAACAGAGGCTAAGAAATTACTTTTAGCTTTGGAGTGAAGAAACATTTTGAAAATGGAGTGGTGACTTTGGAGAGAGCGATATATGGTACACTATGGTATTGATTTTTTCTTTCAGGTTGCCAAAATTGCTTAGATCGGGTACTCCTGCTGCTCTTCCAAAGTAAACTGGGGGTGTGCCAACTGCCGTCGGCTTTGTTTTCACAGTCTTCTTGTCTCTTTATAAATGTGAAATTACTTTTATTTGACCCACTTAGCCAATATCTCTGACTGTTTATTCCTCATTGTCTCGTCTATGTGTGTGTATCTTAATCACGGGGGTAAATCAAGCCCTTAATCCCGGCCTCTGCTGCTGTACAAAGTCCTGTTCACTTGTTTATTCTAGGTTTATTAATGCTGAGTGTGTCGGGGGGTCCAAACTGAACCAAATTTGGCACTGCGTTTTCTTTGGTCTCCTGCAATACACACGCCAAGTGTCAAATAGATCAGATGCATGCTTCTCAAGATATGCAGAGTACAGATAGACCAACAGGCAGACAGTCTTTGCTTTGTATTTGGATAACTTATTGCTTCATGATCTATTGGTGTGCAAAACATTTCTTCTTCTTCTTTCACAATCTGTTGCATTTGGAGCATTAGTTTAAATTGTTATTTGTTCTGTTGGAGTTATGTTTATTTTGTTGATTTCACCGTTGCTCATTCTTCTTGAATGTAGTCATCTTTGTCTCCCCTTTCTTTTTATTAGGTGTGTCTCTCATCAGTTCTTGAAGTACAACGTTTACTTTGGCTGTAAACCCAAAAGCATTATTAATCCACTTGGATCTCAGTGCACAGACATGTGTGGAGACGGGCCACTGAGCTCTGAGGAGGATGAGAATGTAGTTACAAACTGTCTAAAAGTATTTCATGGCTACCCTTTTCAGAGTGTGGGAGGATAGTCAACAGAACTAGTTTGGACATGGAGGCTCTCCTACACCCAGGGTGTGAGATGAAGGCAGGAGCTGATAGTAGTTTTATATGGTGTTGCAGTGTTTATTTTGGCACACAATATAAGAGGGTAATTAAAATAGCTTCCATTTGTTATGCTGTGTGTATGTGGATGGTGTTGACACATCTTCATATCTGTACTTGTAATTACCAAGTTAACTGACATCAAAAACAGTTGCCCTGACACAGATACATATACCATACAACAATATACACAGAGAGCAATTAATTATGATTTATTGTGAATAAGCCAGTTCAGCATTTAGTTATCTATCCAATCATCAGCCACCCACACTAATGCCTTTGATGCATTGCACGCTTAGCTTCTGAGGAGCCCCCGGCTGCATGCTGTCATGCAGACAGGTTTGTCACAGGTAGCAGTTAAGGGCATTTAAACTGGTCTCACTCAGCGGGGCAGGCCTGATTGTGGGAGTGGGATTACAGGGCAGTCGGCTCCATAAAATTTCTCCTGTGGCTGCAGCTCGGCCTCTCACGCTACTCCCCTCCACTTTAGTCTTCTCCACTAAAACTGCGTGTCCATGTGTGCATTTGTTTTCATACACGGATGGAGTGTTCAACTGTTGTCGTTGTCTTGTCAATAATCTAA
Source organism: Chaunax sp. Z400 (assembly GCA_037577475.1). Taxonomy (NCBI): domain Eukaryota; kingdom Metazoa; phylum Chordata; class Actinopteri; order Lophiiformes; family Chaunacidae; genus Chaunax; species Chaunax sp. Z400. Next base: position 7,605,298 of record CM075193.1, read on the forward strand.
TCCTCATAAACAAGCATACGGATTGTGAGCACTCCTACACGATAGAGCCTGTGAGAATCAGAGGGAGGTGTTGGAGATATATCCTCCACTTGGGCTAGGTGTGAACAGGCTGACAGTGTAACGTTACTGAAAAGCCTGTCTCGTATTGCCCATGACAGACTGGGGAGAGACAGACATCTCTAATGATGGAGATCATTGACTGAGGCTCCACACACACTTGCGTGCACCCATTTGCTCCGCTGTGTGAGCAAGAAGACTATCAGTATTTCAGCGGTGAAATATGCATGTTAAAATGATTAATCTCCTTGTAGCTTTGCCAGAAGAATGTAACCACGGTAACTTGACTCCATACCATATTGTATAATTTTCCCTTTTCAGAACGTGAATAGGTGTATCGCCTAAAGGCAGGGCTACGCAGTTCATGTTCTCTAGTCCTATTAAAGGTCTTAAGTGAGTGTAATGACATTCTTGGTCTTTCTGTTGTCCCATGTGAGGGGGGCGGCAGGGCAGTAAAGGTGGAGTCTGTGACTGTGAACAATAAGCAGGCAGGCAGGAGCCATAAAAAAGGGAGGACAGACTATAGGCTTAGGGATTGAAGCCCAATAAACCTCAGGGTGGGTATTAAGCATAGGGGTCGTCTATTCTGCAGGCAGGTCAAACGCTAACCTGCTAATCCTCACAGGACTTTCAGACTGTCTGTGGCAGGAAGTGGAGTTTGGTGTTCTGCATGCATTTGTTTAAGCAGAAGACTTAATTACATCTCTGTGGATATCCTGGAGGGAGACTCTCATGTGCTGGAACACATGTATGTTGTTGCCCATAGAGAAAGGTGTCAGGTGGGGGTAGCCCCGATGTCGGGGCCAAGAATATGTAACGTTGTGCTATGTATGGGATGGTATGGGAGGGGGATTGTGGGTTTTGCATGAGGTGGTGTTTGAGCTGGTGCCAGTGTGAAATCACAGGGCTTCCGCCATCAGACAGCAGTAAGAACAGCATAACCACCTCAGCTGTTGGCACTTCAAATGAGCCATCAACAGCTTTTAACATTCCAAGGTCCTTCACTGCTAATGTTTGTATCAGAGATATCTCGATGGGTTATTGTATTTATGTATGAATGTTGTAGTAGATGTATATCTGTCTGTATAGCACCCAGTGAACATGTCAGAGGGGCTTATCCCATGTCCTCTGCTTACATAAATCCAAGTCATTTATCTCTATCTCAGCTGCAGAGGCCAATTTCCAACTGTCAGCCCCCAGGCCCCCTAATGTTTTTGCCCAGGCTACACAAGACTTCATGATTAGCTCATAGTGATGTGATTTATTTGTTTTTAGAGAGATGAAGAGAGGGAACTTTTCCCACCAAACGTCTTGGCTCTGGACAAGCAGAATGGACATGCTAGACTTTAGAAGCCCAGGGAAGTGGAGCTTGGGAAGGGCTTCTTGCATTCTCTCTGGTAGACTGTGTTGAACACGCCCACATTTCTCAGAATAATTGTGCATTGAAAATTAGGGGATAAAGGGTACCCATGCGCTTTGAGGAATACTTTTTGCCATTTGATATGATATTTGAGAAAGAGGGGTGGTGGTTATGCTCTGTGACAGCAAGAGCGTCACAGTTGATCACATGAAGATACCACAGTTTTAGAGAAATCAAGCCTAGCCAGTAAAGATCTTTTCATTTCAGACATGGCCCTCCTTGACTATACAACATGCAGCACAGACTGCCCAAGAGATTGTGTGCCAGACATTACTGATACACTTTTTGCTCCTGATTAGATTTTGTTTACTCAAACTGCTGATTGTGTGCCGTCTTGATTTTAATTTGCTCTCGGTCTCGTATTGTTTCCCTCAAGGGGATACTGACGTTGTACTCCATAATGGTGTATATATTTGTGTGTATATGTAGAGTGTAAACCGAGAAGGCCAATTTTACACGGATTTAGTTAACATGCCATTTCAAGCTGGCAAAGCACATTACCAGATGTCTTACGCCTACTAGTAGTATTGGTACAGACACACAGATCTCTCCATGCAAGGCAGAGCTCAGGTTTAGTTCAGCCTGGTTGTTTGAAAGTCTTGCTACCAGTCAGAGCAGTAGACGGAGCCTTGGCAAAGTGGTACCTAGAGATCGTTTTTTGCCCATGGCAGGGCTGGTTCCTCTTCCTCTCCCCGCACAGGTGCCAGGGCTTAGGGGGAGGGAACACCTGCCAGCCTGTTTCCCCATGACCACGGCAGGCTGGAGAGGCATTTTCCCAGGCTCCCCAGATGAATGGTCACTAATAGCCGTGGGAGAGGGCTTTGCAATTGCTGCACAGTGTACCACTGACTCCTCTTGGCAGCCCTATGAAGGGGGCTTAAGGAAGCCTGGCCACAGACCATTGCAGGAAAAGCACAAGTGTTGCAGCATAGCTTTACTGTTGGAGAATGTGTTTACGAATGACCATCTCCCTCTCAATGAAGAATGCAGAGGATGTGTAAAGGAGATGGTTAACTTTGCACTGCCCTGTCATACATTTAACTTTATTTGGCTTCTCTGGCTGTTGGAAGGCTTATGGCCCAATGCTAAACCATCTTTGAAAACAGTATTTTGTCAAATGTGGCTAAAACCTTCAGTGTGCAAAATACAGAAACATGCATTAACATGTAAACCGTTACATGCATGCTGGTTGTCTGTTGTAGAGAGAATGGATACATGACAGCCTTTCATCCTCTGACTGAGGCAGTTAGCAGCACGTTTCTGAAGACACAGACCCATTTGTATAGTAACAACCTGTATCAACCTACCATGTTTCTTAGTGCCACTGCAGCTATGAATATTTGTGTGAGTTGCTGCTATGTGGGGACTGGTCTGTAAATAGAGAGGCATTCCTGTGGCAGAGTTACCTGCCCTGCTCTGTCTTACTGGGTGTGAGGCAGGCTGGGATTAAGGCGAGGGGGAAACAGAGACCTGTGACAGGAACAAAGGAATTCCAAGGCCCAGGCTGGAAATAGATCCTGATCAGTGTAGCCACTCCAGCCAGCCTGCCCCTCTCCCCACTTGCCCTCCCTCCCCTGGCCTCTGCTGGGTAACCCCCTTCCCTCTGGTGCTTTGTGGTGTTGCTGTGGCTCTTTAAATCTTTTCTAAAAGCCCCTGGCCTTACTCAGCAGCAACACATAGGGCAGTCTGACTCCACTGCTAACCCCCCTCTCTATTATTGCACACATATACTCTCCTCTCCTCTCCTCTCCTCTCCTCTCCTCTCCTCTCCTCTCCCCTCCTCTCCTCTCCTCCCCTCTCCTACTCTCTCTCTTAGGACACAACCCCTGCCATAGTTTTACACCACAACCTTTTCCCATATAATTAGGGCCTGAGCATGGATCACATTCATGTGACTGTTCCCCTTTACCACAATCTGGTCTGGGAGATGCCACACACGCTCCTGAACTCATTCTAAGTGTTCGGCCTGACCAGAATGTCTTGTTTCAGGAATTTCGGAAATGTTTCAGAGGATGTCGTTGTTGTTCTCTGTTCTTTTCTTCACTTAACAAGAAGTGAGTCTGTGTCATGTGCTCATTTGTGCGCTGTGTTTTTTCACGGTTAGGGACGGCAAAGGGCAGAGTAACAACAGCAGCACAGTTGTAATAGTTGACATTAATGGTTTCCAGCAATTCTGTCCACCTAAGGGTACATCATTTCAACATCTTTAAGAAGATTTTAAAACGGGATTCAGAGCTTCAGTCATTTTAGTACAGGATGTTCTTTTTTTCATCATGACCTTAACTCATGACGCATTATCACGGGGTCACAATTTGCAAAACCGAGAAAGAATAACCACGTGTGCCATGGTTCATCTATTTGGATTTATAAACACAGGCTAGCAGACTTGCAGAGAACCTGGCAAGCAAAGAAGGCCTGCTTCCAATGAGACCTTGATTTTAGTTTTAAACGGCCAACGCATGCATAACTCAAGTCCACAAACTGCTTTGCACAACATTAATCAAAATGAACTTAATGCAAAACAAACCATTTGAATCGTCCTCATTCTGAATGCTCTTTTAATATAAACTGTGGCAGGGCTTTGAATGATTTGTGGCCTCTTGGGCTAATTAAGGTAAATTTATAATTAAATATGACATTTTGAATTGGGACTGCATTTCTCTCATCAGATTTCATTTCCGAAACCTAGATTTTTTTTCCCCTTGATAATTGTTCTGTGATCCAAAATGCTCCCCACCACTTTGGTCACATGCTGCATTATGGGTTGGCCTGAGCTACCATGCTGCGGCGTATTTTGTAACTGCGATGAAGGGGTCACCCAAATGTTAAATTGAACACTCATGTGCAAATATTGTTTCAGGTGGACGTTGTGCAGGATGATAAGGCACAGTACTCCGCTACGGTCGTAGGTACAGTTACACACAGAGTGTGATGTCCTTCCAGGAAAGCCCCCACTTACATATGGGTAACTTCCTCATGCGCTCTTTTCCTTCACTACTCCACCCCTCGCTCTTGCTTTTAGCCCGCAACTCTCCACCCACATTTGAGGCCTGAGGGAGGGGGTCCACATCAAAGCAGAGATGTCAACGGAGCTGGCTTCTCGGGCATGGTGTCTGACTGTCATGCTGATTCAACTGCAGTTCATAAAGGGATTGCATTGGAATTGCAGTTCTCCTGTATTACTGTCATTACATTTACATGCACACTAGCAAAATGGTTAATTGGCTAAATCAGGTTACAGCAGGAAATCGAAGTCATGGTAAAACCTGCGCTTAGATGCAGCTTGTAGGTAATCAGATTTATATCCCTCCAGTACCATGATTTAACAGAATTTAAGTATATTAATGATTTAAAATACTGCAGCATGGAAAGTGTCTTTCATTTACTGACTGACTAAGAGGCACTAAGTTTTTCCTCTTGTGACATGAGTCTGAATTTTTAAAACGATCTTCCATTTATTTGTTGAAACTGCATCATTTCTAATTATTTCCTTTTTGATTTTAAAGTTAAAAAAGGAAATAATACACGTCATCTATGGTTATTGCCATCCATTGGCGCTTTTGCCAAGTTGATACTTTCCTTTCGTGTCGGAAGTATCATCATGCTTTCATAAAAGAATCTTGTTAGAAGAAAAGTCTTGCTGTGTTCCACAGGATTTCTTTTGAATTAACCCTGATTATGGCACTGTAGTTTGTCTTTTAAATTAGTGTAAAGAAACCAGATCAACCTGAGCAGAAAGTTCACAATAATCAGGAACATGTAAATTCATTGAGGGATAAAAAAATAAATAAATACTGGAGCATTCCTTCTATGGGCCCTGAACCCACTGCAGTCAGTCTGATGCATGACCAGGATCTGCTAGGAACTCCAGAAAAGGCTCCATATCAGAGCAAAAATTCTTATGGATTCCTGTGGGAGTAGAATATGTTGCCAGGAATGTGAATGGTGAGAAGAAGTAGGCTATGTTTTGTATGGCTGTTTTAATGATCTCCTCAGGATATGACTGAAGTTAATGAAGTCTCTTCCATGGGGGCTTACCTTTGACCCTGGTCTGAATGCCTCTTACCCCTCTCTGTTCCATTTTACAGTCTTAGTCACTCTGGATGTCTTTTGGTTTGTTGACTTTTCTTTCCTCTCATTGTTTTCCCAGGAAGCGGTGAAAGCTGCAGGGATGTGTGTGTGTGTATATATATGTGTGTGTGTGTGTGTGTGTGTGTGTTGAAAGTGCAGTATTCTAGCTTTGGCACCAGCCCTGTGGAGTCCATCTCTTTTTTTCTGCATTTGACCCGCAGTATGCAACAAGATGGTAGAGGTCTCTCCATACAAATGGCAACGATATTATCTACCACAATTCTGAAAACATGGCGTGCTGGCTTGTTGACTGTTTGATTTGAACTGTCATAATATTGTGAATTTGTTTCCAACGCAACTAAAACAGGCCATCTTCTCTCGAAGGAAGTCAAAATGAAATCCTTTAAAGTCTCTCTACTTTGCAGATTTGGGTATTTCACCACTGAGGGCCACAGTTGCCCTCTTAACAGGGCCACTCATTCCTTGAGGCGACACTAGCAAACAGTTTGTGGGAGAGAAACATGAATCTAAGCTTAGCACAAAAGAACCCGGGCACAGAGCCAAGAGCAACTCTGCGCTGTGGAGGACGTTACAAAGTTGGAGCAACAGCTGATGTCTCAGGCCGTGGCTTTGCAAGGGTTCCCAACTCCGTGTCCAGACGTCCCCTGTCAAACATGTCCTGGGAATTGGCAAGCTCAACCCACCAGGGAAAGCAAAGAGAATAGTTGTAGAGCTAGACATGAGGCTAAAGAGTCTAATGAACTAAATCAAAGCTTCTAAAAACATAGAAAGTCATGAATGCAGGAAGAAATATGCTTGCTTCCTGGTTCCTCCTGAACCCAGAATGGGCAGAGAAAACAGAGATACAGATCTGCATTCCTCTCTGGGTAGACATCCAGAATGGGTGATAGATTATCACTGCTTTGCTATTTAAAGAAAAACAGAAAATCAGATTTTTTTTCCAATAAAAGAATGCTGCTATTTTAAAAATAGAAACATACCATATAGATTGTGAATGCAGTTTTCCTTTGGGATTAATGACACACTCTATTTAAGGAGTTTTGGCTCATCCAGTATTACTACATGCCTCGTCTACACCAAATATTAAGGAGACTTCCAAGAAGCACTCGATACCACGTGACATTAACTTCTGTTAGTTGAGCAGATAAGCGGAGGAGGAGCAATGTCAGCAGCGTGGAAATATTTTAATGTAAGCAATGATGACAAAAGTAAAACAGACTGCAAACTATGCTCTGCTAAACTGCTGAGAGAAGATGTGAAAAAATAGTTCAATTCATAAGCAATGGGTGCATTTGATGATATGGTCACGTCAGGTACTTTACAATAATTTGTTTGTTATTGTTTTGTTTTTTTTGTTTTTTTTTTGCAAATTCATTGTGATGTGTGGTAAAGGTTGAAAAATATTGTAATTTTCATCGTACTTAGAGACTGTGTTGTATTTATAGTCGTTGGTTGACAATACAGGATGATTCCTATTGATGCCTATTTATTATTCAAGCAGATCTCGATTCTCATGCTGCAAAAATGGAATCCCCAATATGAAACTGGAACCCTAGTTGTATATCCTCAGAGCTACATTTATAAGTCAGTTTCTGATTAGAATGAAAGTAACAATCAATGACCTAAAAAAAAGTTGGAAAGATGAGGCTCCTTAACTTGTACTCTGAAGTATTTTGGGAAATACCACCTCATTAAATTGTATTATGAATATAAATCTACATATTATTATCATCATCATCATCATCTTGGAGTTTAGAAATACAAATAATGCTTATTCCTGATAGATCTCCTCTTTAGTATTCAGATTAGAGATTTTTTTTTTGCTCTGTGTCTGAAAGATTGAATGTATTTTCATTCATCTTCATTAGGCTGTCCAACACTCTCTTTAACATGTCAATTTTGCTGTAGGCTAAATTTCTACTCAAAGGTTCTTGAGGATCAGACGCTTTCACACATGCGCTCGTGTTAAACCTGTAATCTCAGTAACGATGTCCCTGTTCTGAACAATGTTGATTTTAACCGCTTAGTAACATAGCAACAAACAGATATCAATATTTTGAAAGTCCAATCGATTTTAACTTTTAATTGTAGCTTTTATATTGTTTTATTGATTTAACTCTCCATTCATTTGCATATGTCTGCTAGAGTAGTGACCCTGGTAGCTAATCCAACCACGTGCACAGAGAAAAAGAAAGCAGAGGTGGTGCCATTAATCACTGCCAGTGATATTCATCTTTTACCTGTGGCAGTTTTGCGGCAAACTGTCTCAGTAATTGCATGTCATTATCCAAAGAATCACAAGACGGCTTCTTTTTGAAGAGGGTAATTGGACGCTTTGAGTTGGTGCTGAAATGACATCAGCTAACAGAAGGGGATGTTCACAGGGGTTAGTGCTGTTGACATGCTGTCTACACTGTGTATGTCCATGCTAACGCGGCATGGAACATATTTGCCTGGGTGGAGGTCAACGCTTAGAGGAGGCTTGTCCCAGTTTTATTGGCGAGTGTCTGTCGGTGTTGTTGACGGGTGAAAACATCCCCCTCTTCCAAATGTCAGCTTTTCAGACACAAAAACAGCCTCATTTTTAGCTTGATGACATTGCATATTTGTGATTATCCAGGGAGTTCTGAAACAGCTCAGGGTGCAAGAGGTCAGGACTTTCTCAAACTGTAGAAGGCATGTAATACTCAAATTGAAGTTAAAATACAAAAATCCCCATAGTTAGCAGTAAAGAGCTTTCCACATGGTCGATGGCAATATGAGAACACCAAATAAGAAGAAATAATAGGGAGGTGGTTGTTAGGTCAAGCAGGCTATAATTTTACAGTCACTGAATCAAGAAGAGGAGAAGGGAACCAACCATGTACTCAAAAGGTAAGCATGCGCTCTCAGCTTCCCAGAACTGTTGTCCTGTATACAAAGAACAACTGGATAGCGTGTTAGCTAGACGCTTTCTGTAAGTCAACAAATTCCTACCAGATTAGGCCACTGGCCACTGTTTCTGCCCAGCACATCTTACATACCACAACAAACATTCCATGACAAATAGAGCAGAGTCCGGGGCCATCGTTTGTCTGCTTGTGCCAAACTGGGAGGTCAGATAAGTTAAAACAGCGCTCTTACCAGGAAAGGGTCGGCTGTTTTTTTTTTTAGAATGCTGAGCATAAGATTAAAGTTAGAAGGATAATCATGAGATGCATCTAAGCATATAGAGCTTATAGTACAATAATGTAGGAATGAGCATTGATTGTGTGTGGAAGAGCTTCTTTACGCATGACTCAAGTCCAAGTCCTGGAAATGGTGTCACGTGCAAATATTTTGCTCAGGTGTCTTTATGCTTTTTTGATTACCTGTTTTTCTGTTTGTTTGTTTTTCATATAGGGAAAAACTTCAGCCTAGTCGCTAACTTCCTGAAGCGGCACGTGAACCTCAGATGTATTGCCAATCAGCTTGAGGGGGGTACGTAATGTGCATGTGGTTGATAAATCAATTTCCAGTGACATCAATCCGAAATAGTCATTCAGCGACTGAATTGACTGAATTTCCCACAGAAGGATCAAGTCATCTGTAGCCTGTATGTTGATTTTTCTCCCCCTCACTTATTTTTATGCCCTGTCCCTACCTGCTCAGGGTGTTGTTGAGAACAGTCTGCCATTAAGTGGTTCCCATGAGAGGCTACTGAGAGTGGGAGACAGAAACATTGGAGGGCTGTCTGCGGAGGGCAGTGAGAATCTATCTCCATGGCCCATCTCGTGCCTGTGACCCTTGGCCACCTTTTCATGGGACTGACATGGCTGTCTTCCTGTCAGTAAAGTTAATATCTGCTCCCTCGGGGCCTGAATGTTAAGGCAGCACTGACCTGCTGCAGACTGAGATGACGGCTTCTCTCAGCAGGTCCGTTAAATTAGACCCAGTATCCTGGGGTCAAAGGTTGTGTAATTTGGTCCAATGAGCAGGGCTGCCAAGATCATGACATTTTAGCTGACGATTAATTGTCATACAAATAATTGCAATTCAGGATTTAATGGTATTCTACTATCCCACTATTACAGTGTCAGTGTTATCACATTATAATCATGCAAAACACCATATGAAGAAAAGGGCCATTTACTGGCACTGTCACACATAAATTTATAAGTATAATTGACTGAAAGCATCAATAATAGCCAGGCGTTTGGATGAACCTGTAGCCGTCTGTCCAGGTTCAGTGGATTGGATTGGGCAGCGGATCCATAGATGACTTTGTAGATTTGTAGGTTAGCTGTTTTGATTGCCAACCTTTTGCTGCAAATTTGACAAGTTGACTTCTCTAAGTTAAGCATCTCTTGAGGAAAACTAGTCAGTGGCGCTAAATGCTAATTTAATTCTCCATTCTACCAAATGACGTCATTAATGAGTGCCAGTCAAACATTAAATGGTGGGACGTGGAGATAGTAATGGAAATATGACATTCCTGTTTCATCCAGCTGTTTATATAAAGATGAATGGAAGCCATTCTTACGATTATGTGAAATAATTGCTTACCGCCTCTCAGGCCTCTGTCCTTACATTACCTGCAGCAACCTTAAAGAGCAGAGAGAATTAGTGCATATCCGCTGTCTGTGCCATTGATGCCGAAGGTATTACAGCTTAACTTCATTAATTATTTAAATCTAAAGACAAGCAGACACAATCTAATATTAATTAGTTTTCTGTGTTCTACTACAGGTTCAAAAGGCCACATATGTAGTCTATGTTCACGATGACATTGTTCAGAGTGAAGCATGTGTCCTCCTGAGGCACCGGTAGAGGTGCAGTGAAATGTGCACACAGGTGGAAAAAATAATTATGAATTATGAATTACAGAAAATAATTGGTTAAGGTGGGTGGATGATAGAATACATGTGGATTCAGATGTCAGAGCCCATCCCTCCATCACTATAGTTTACGTGTCAAGTGAACAGGCACAGCTGATGCAGCCTTCAAATAGCAGGAAGAACGCTTTGCCATTGACTTTAGATGAAGTTTTTGTTGGCCAATGGCATTGTTGCTTTTTGCTACCTCATGATAGCAATGCACTGCTGTGCATGGAAGATACCTCAACACAGACACTTGTGTAGCGCATCACTGCACACCCAGCAGAAGGCTAAAAATGAGACTTTTAAATCCTTTCCTTAGCAAAAGGTAATATTATCTGACGTCTTTAATTTCACAGTTTTTCTGTTGAAGTTCTTCTATTGTTAGAGTGGCAATAGTTTGAGGATGGCATTACAGAAACTCGCACAAGGTCATTAAAGTTTAAAGGGATGTAATTTGGTGGATAAATGTGCTCAGCAAATTTCAAGATAATGTCTGTTATATTTTGAGGTATAATTTGTCTAAACATCGCATTTTGACTTGGTTGGGTGGCTTAAGAGAAAAGCTTCCAGAATACCCAGAAATCAGAAGGGTTTATCCACTGAAATCTCTTTAAGTGCACAAATCAAAATCTTGGCCTGATAGTGACCTAAAAATCTTCAAAGTCCAAGAATATTCAGAGCAGATTTCACGGTAATCTGGTCAGTAGTTCAGAAATCAGTCAACATCTAGTCCGACATCCAATCCAATCCATCCAGCCAATGCCCCCGATCAGTTACTGATTCATGAGTATTCTCTACTTTATGGGCATTTTTTATTTATCAGTGGGCATAAGACACAAGACAAGGCAGAAGATGGATAGATGTGGCAGGGAGTCCATTATTATGTAAGTTTTACATACAGGAGGCTATATGTTCTGTAACAGGCCACAGGTCTGTTTTGGCCCACTTGGCTGTCCAGTTGAGGTCAGCTAGATTTATTATCATGACATAACACAAGTAGTTTTGAAACTGATGAAACAGTCATATTACCCCCAGGATCCATTGTTGACATACAATATCCTAATATTTTATGCTGCTAATGTGGCTCATAAATCTCAGGAATTATCTATAGACTGTCATTTTCTCCTTGGTCTGAGGGATAGTAAATCCTTGGGTGTTGTACATGTAAATTCAAACCTCCTCCACAATGGTCTGTGTTGTCTCTTTGCCTTCCTTCAGATTTGCGTGTGTTTCCTGAACGCTTTGTTGTGTGTGTGAGCTGTCCAGAGGATGCCTCAGCACACCATGGAAACCCGAGCCTGGCCGCAGTGAGTGCTGTTTATACCCCTCTATTTCCTGTTCTAGTCGCCTGGCAAAAAAGTCCTGCATGGGTCCGCGTGTTATTATAGGGATGTGTTGCCAAATTATGCTCTCACTTTATATATGCCGATCCGCTTTATGTGAGACATGCAGGGTGGGGTGGGGTGGGGGGCTCTTAACCTGCCAGAGATTTTTAGAGACCTAGTGAAGGGGAACGGGAGAATGATGGGGTTGGGTGGAGTGAGGTGGGGTCCAAAGCTGCAGAGTCACTCCTTCTTCGAAAGGTTCCTGCTCAGTTCACCCCAGCTGTGAGCTATTTTTTGTCAAACTCAAACATGGGATGTCAATTTAGACGTAGAGCTCAACATTAATAGGAAGTAAGAAATGCAGCCAAATCTAATTTTGTATAATTTAGCTCTTGGGAGAGTTGAAAAAGATTTTTCACACACTAAAGATCTGTTTTTGGAAAAGAAATGTGGCAGGGAACAGCAGAAATTAGGATCGTTTCTGCCTTCATCCAAGCTTATTGTGGCACTGAAATCAATGTAGACATTGTCCGAACATAATATTCCTCAATCTCAGCCCCCAATAAATGACATTCTCCATTATACAGCATAACATTCATGGTTTAAGATAACTACACTTCATTGTTCTGTTACACGTGCATTGTTTGGGCTTTTAAAGGATATCCCATGAATGTAATTGTAGTTTAATGTCATGTGCTTTGATTGGTTGGTGTCAAATAAAATTGTGTTCAGTGGGTTTTCTCTCCAAGAGCCCATGCTGTGAATATTATGTTGTCCTCTTGCCCATGTCATAAGACCTACTACTGCAGCTAGTTTTCGACCATTCATGTTACTGGCAGCTATCCTTTGGCCAGTGCTTATTTGATCCCAAACTCCCAAGAGCATTCTGGGAAATGGTGGTGGAGCCTCTCACCTTGGCACTCACATCAAGGATTGACATCTCTCCCATCAAATCCCATGACCAGTGGCCTGCTGTTTTTCTATGGGGCTTTGCTATTGTTTCCATTTTGAAAGGTCTCTGCATTCTCCACAGTTTGGCTTCCAATGAAAGCAGTGATTGTAATATTTTTAGTGGAGCAACACAGTCGTCAGTGACTAGTTCAGATTGTGTAACAAATTTTCCAGTTCAAGGAGGCATTGCTGTCGACTGCGTTCTTCTACTCAGGATGTGGTTCTCTGGGCTCATACAGTACAAGCAGAGGGAATTGGAGGGTGGGAGTCTTGTGGTGGAGCTCTCATAAGCCCAACCTCGATTGTGGTTTGTAAGGGAAAGATACCAGACAGCAAGGCTAAAGTTTTTCAAATGACAAAGACAATTATTTGTTTACATCCCTTGATCTGTTTCAATTTGTCATAAAGGAAGTGTTTTTGCAAAAATGTTGCCAAAGTCGAACATCTAACTGAAACAAGGCCATGCTGATGTAAAGAATGATAATATTTCTATGTCAAAGTTGGTCTTATTTTTAAGAAGGGTCTTTTATCCCTAGACTCTAGACAGCGTGATCCTTACTAGTACCAAGAAAATGCTGCATTTTCCTGTATTCAGGGTGGCTTCGGTTTTGTTGTTTGGGTTCAGTTTGTGTGACTAGTTGAACAAAAATCCTTCACCACAGTGGAAATATAGACTCATTCACTCACTCTCTCAAAATTAGCACTTCTCATAAGGTCAGGGGGTTATGTTGTAAGGGAACTAAGGTGACATCATGGTTGGCCTTTTGTCTTGTGAAAGCCATCATCTCTCTCCCACACTGTGATTCAGCCAGAAGAGGAAATGGTGAGATTTTGTTTTTTCCAGTAGTATAGAAGGAACTAGGAGGTTACCAATTAGTGGTGTTTTTAGTGAAGATTTACTATATATTTATCTGAAATTAAATTTATTGTGAATCTCTTTTTTTTCTTTTCTTTTTTTTGTCAAACATGGATTAAATGACAATATGTAATCTGGAAGGGGTTGCTCATAGTGACAAACCCACAAAGAATTGTCACACAACTGTGCATTTCCTCTCAACTCTGCATTGCTGGTCTACGCAGTGTCTCTCAGCACATTGCTTTGGTTTTACAGCCACAATTTTTCGGTTCCTGTTTAGCCTCACAGTGCTCATCAGCTATAAAGTGAATGAACATGTTTACAAAAGTCAGAAAAGTGTGTGTGTGTGTGTGTGTGTATGAAGTTAAATACTAGACCACACAGGTGAAATGAATTGTACCATTAGATGTCAAACCTAACTCAGCAGCTGCTCCTTTTTAGCTCATAAATGGAAGTGTTGCATCACCGCAATCCAACAGGACTGTGACATATCATGTTTTCATTACTCACAACAATCCTAAAAGCAATCCTATCTGTCTGTCTGCCTGTCTGTCTGTCTGTCTGTCTGCCTGTCTGTCTGTCTGTCTGTCTGTCTGTCTAATCTCATAGCGATGTCTTCAAAAACTCTGGGAATGGGAAATATCAACATGACCATGAAAAAGCAGTTGTTATCAGTGTTGTTTTGCAGAGGTTGTCGGTCCACCAGGTTTGACTGTGATTAAACACTAACTGTGACTAAATCAACATGCAATGTTGTTGTCGAAAAAAGACGAGAGTGAATGTAGTTTAAAAAAAAAATACAAACTTTACCAAAATCTCTCTTTATTGTCGTCCACAAAAAAGAGGAGGTGGTCTGGAGAGACCACCTGGACACTTGTTTGGAATACCACTCCAAAAGTACACTCCGCATCAACTCGGCATTCTCCCTGCCGAAAAATCAGACGTGGCCCCGGTTCTCTCATTCCACCATAAACCTCAGGGCGGCGGGGGGAATGCGGAAAGAATCATATAATGATCAGATAAATCTGATCTGAAATAAGAGTAAAATTACAAAAAAATGTTGGTTTTGGCTAGACCAGATTGACTGAAATGTTAATAATAACCTGATGTCTTAGAAAAGAATAAGATATCCACACTTTTCAATACAGAACCAATTAATTTATAAGACAGTTTTTCTGTAAGGCATTCATACCGTTACAAAGTTAAGAAGATAGTTGCATAAACAAAGAATAAAGAGCGCTTAAGAGAAAAGTTCAAAACCCTATTCGCCTCCATAATCTGGCCAATCGCTGTGTGGAGTTGTTAGTGTGATTTTCAAAAAGTTACACAATTGTCCAATTCATCCCCTGATTTCGTCATTGGAAATCAGTGAGAGAGGGTTTTAAAAAGCTTTCTGATCATCAGACGTGCTTTGCTTCGGGCATAGTGATGCCTTGAAAGACACAATTATTATTGTGACACTAGTCACACTGTTTCAGCTATGTAATGTACAATACCAGTCAAAGCTTGGACACACCTTCCCATTCACTTGATTCAGAAACTGTGCATACCTTTGACTGGTTCTCTATATATCCGATACCCGATGCACTCGTTCTGTCGTCAACCTAGAAACCTAAGACCGACTATTGCTCTGCAGAGGTAGGGCCATTGAAATGAACTACGCTAGCGCGAGAGGTGGGAAGCAAACAAAGGCCTCTCTCACACAATGTTATACTTTTACTTGGCATTTGAAGTTTGAAGTCTCTCATAAAAAAATTGCTCCTATTGTGAGTCAGCACCAACACCGAGGAGGGCAGCATGGGAAGCAAGAGCTAGTGCTCCGGATTGTGGCCGTTGTTTTGTAGTCATGCACAGGGTGGGCAGCTGAGGTGAGTGGCGTGCTGGGCCGCAGAAGTTTGGATCAAAGGCAGAGCAGATGTGTTTCCAGTCCCCCCCCCCCACCTCTTCTGAGCTCTGGATGAGCCTGTGTGTTTACTCATGACCTCAGCGCCTCTGTTCTTCACAGCTCACAACAGCTAGCAGAAGTGCTTTCCCAAGCATCCAGTGTCTGCTGATCTCCTCTTCACCATGACCCAAAACATTGGCCGTGATCTTTTACAGCAGATGACCATGTCCTGTCATTCCAGTGTGTCTAAAGGTGCCTTCATTGATTTGCATGAAGTGAGTCCAAACAGTTAACAACTTGTCTTAATCCTTACACATGGGTGGATCCATTATTCAGGGATAAGAACTGGCCTCTATATACTACACAAAGTATGTGCCCATGCATGTTTGTTGACTTTGTTGCAGGGAAGATGTGGTGAGTTTGGATAGGGCGTGTTTCTTCCATGGGAGCAGGTTAGAAGTGGTGGAATTTGTGGACTAGTTTTCACGAACGTGTATCCAGGCGATATTTCTGCCCTGACAGTAAAACAGCATTTAAGACGTGCGATAAACAGTTTTGTTTACCATCATAAAGCTGTTCAAAGGCTTTCCCGTGGAAAGAAGAATTCCATTTAGGGATTCAAGCATTTCAAGTGGTATAAATCAGGAGTTTGATACAGATGAGTGAATGGCTGGCTTTAAGATGGCATTTAGCTGGTTTTGTGGGTGATATGTATTAGTTCAAGAAGTAACCCAAGAACCAATAATCTGGTTTCCACTGGAGCAGATCCAGGGATCACAATTAGCATCAACCATTTGCCAAATGCTGGTGAAATAGTGGCTGCTAGATTTGCTTCATTTACCATCCATAAAAAACAATGATTATCTATTGAGTGGCTGGTACAGTTTGAACATTCACTATAGCCATTTCACCGGTGGTCAAAAAAGTTACTTTTCCACCATGGGCACATCACAAGCAAATATTGATTTAAAGGTTAAAAGCTTTCCAGGCTGGCTTTTTTTCTGACATGTCATATTGGGTTCTTTTCCTGTTAATTTTCACATTAACATCTTCAGCTACACTTTACATTGCCTCCGTTCAGTTTGGATGAACTGTCTCTGACTTCGTTGACCTTAAATATCCGTTGATAAACTAAAAAAAGCATGGCCATCAAGCTGCAAAAAAAAAAAAAAGCTTATAATTCAAGTCAAGTCACTTTTATTTATAACCCAAAACCATGCCTCACAATTTCTCAGTGGGCTTTACAATCTGTATGGAGTACAATACCCTCTGTTCTTAGACCCTCAATGGGATTGAGGAAGAACTCAACAAAATTTTTCCCATAACAGCTTTGCCTTTGCAGGAGCCTGTCCCAGCTGACGTTGGGTCAGGTCATCACAGGGCCAACACATAGAGAGACAAACAGTCATTCACAGTCACATTCACACCTGTGGGTAATTTAGAGTCAACAACTCACCTACGTTGCATGTTCTTTTTTTCTCTGGAAGGAAACTGGAGCACCTGGGGAGAACATGCATGCAAACAAAAAAATAGGGGGGAAAAATGGAAGAAACCTCAGGAGGAGCCAGATCCATCTGTCAGGATGGTCAGACATGCATGTACAGAACAGGCCATCAAAATCACAGACTGTGTTGATTGTTAATAGCAAAATTAAATTTCTAATGCATATGGATCCAGGAGAACAACTGAGCAGCTCGAGGTTTTGCCATGTGCCTCATGCAACATACAAGCTCCTATGCACCGTGGTGATCTGGGGGAGGACAGACCACATATAGAATATTAGGAAAATAATCAGAATATAGACATTTGATGACAAAAATATGTATGTCTTTGTAGATTGTAAAACACAAGTGAGCAATGATCCATAATGGGGCCTCAAAGGAACACCGAACCAGATCCAACATCTGTGTGAGGCGGTGACAACCAGGGGGAGAGAGGTTCACAGGCTGCCGATGGTCCAGCAGAGAGTAGCCTGTGAGAGAGAGTGAAGAGGAGGGAGAGGAAGACACAGCTTTCAGCTTGAGGAAACAGAAAACGACAGAAGTAAGGGAAATGCGGTGTTTGTCAGAAGTTAACACTTTGGTGTATTCTTGTCCACTGGACAAATCTGACCCATAAATAGTAGGGTTAAGAGATTGATTGAACTTAGACCAGAAAGGTAATGGTGACAGGTGCAAGAGCGAAGAAATTTAGTTTAGATTTAAAGACCTCAATGGAGCCAGCAGGGAGGGTATTTCAGAGGAAGGGGGCACGATAAGAAAAGGCCCTGCCGCCGGCTGACTTCTTTTTAACTCTGGGGACAGACAGGAGCCCTGTAATTCTAACCCCGTTATTCTTGGTTCCTGAAAATCTGAATTCCCGTTTTCACAGAGAAAAATTGCATCGTACAGATGAATGACCATAGCCATTTATGTAAATTATATAGCGTGAACCTCGACTGTAAGTCAGCATATCTTGATACTAAGTAAGCAATGTCTTTGGCAACCAAGAAAGGTCTGCCACTCTGCAGCAGTGCAGAATGTTTGACTCACAGTCTATTTGACTGTGTCAGTACATTACTTTCAAGTGCAGCTGCATTTAAAGATACTGAAGATAATCTTCCTATCTGTGTTTCTACCTTATCATGGATGGCAGAGGAGAAACTGCTAATTCCTTGTATTTTATGGAGTCTGGAGTTGGTTTATCTTTTTGAAGTTCCAGGAGTCATCCAAGCTATGAGAATCTGTACTTGTATCCTTTTAAAACCAAATGATTCATTCTCTCGGCTGTCCTTGCCCTTTTGCCAGGCTTATCTCTATAATCTGACAGCCAGATGTGCTGTCCTGTTGCAGCTCCCGCAGTGGAGCTATGTTGTTTTTGAGGCTCCAGGGCCAGGGAGGGCACTGTTGGTGTGCTTTAAATGTTGCACCATGAGAAGTGTTTTGCAGCTTTGTGTGAAGGCAAACAGACTGGTTGGCGGGTGGGGGGATTAAATCCCTGTTGCTGAGGGAGATGTAATGGTGGCAGGTGGGTATATGTTCTGATTTACCGCTGTCCCTCCCTCCTGTTTCATGGGATGCTCCAGTCATTATTTGTTTGCATCATTTCTTACAAGATTAGGCGACCTCCGTTCCCCCTGAATACTTCCTGTTTTACCTAAATAGCCTGTGATAATTGTAATGTTCATGCACCATCCCTCTCTATCCATCTCTTTTCTCCCTCCCTCTCTATATTTAATCCCTCTACTTTCCTCTATAGTTGCTATCTTCAGAATGTCCAACCCTGGTGATAATAATTTTCACGCACCATCTCTCTGTCGCTGTCTGACTTTCTGTCTTTCTGATTCTGCTTGCTTTATAAATCCAACTTCTTCCTCTCTTCCTGCCTCTTCCTTTTCATAACTCTGTTCTCTCACTCTCCCTCTCTCGCTCTTTTGAAGTCGTGCCGACAGGAACAGACAAGCACTAAACTTTCCCAGAGAAACCTCTTTTGGCTTCTTGTTGATTTTTCTTTCAAGTTCATTTTCAAACAGCCTTTATTCATATTAAACAGTTGATAATACATATCAAGGCATTACAATGCAAATGATGGCACCCACATCTTTTTCTCAGAATTGTTCTTGTTGGGGTATGTGACTAAGTGCGTAAGCAAATGCGAGATAACATGTGTGTCACTAACCTAAGGTTAGCTGTTGCTCTGGAAATGAGAGAGCGAGAAGAATGAAGCTCTGCCCACTCTCTAGTCTGACTCCATCTCTACACAAAGGGCGGCCTGTGGAGAACTTCCTGTGTGAGGATTCTTACATTTGTGGGCTTGCTGGAAAGACTGTTGGGGTCAGATGGTATTATTGTGGGGGGGTGTTTCTGCTTTTGTTGTACTCCCCTTTAAACACTCTCTTTCTTTCATTCAGTATCTTGTCCCTTGTTTCTTGTTATCTCCGCCTACTTCCCTGTTGCCCAACCTCCTTATTCACACCCCTCCCTCTGTCTGGCCTCTTCATTCGGTCCACCGCACCACACACCAAAGTACAGTTGCTAGGTCTCAACACCCAATGCAAAGCCACAAAGTCCCAGCTTGCCCTTGCAGCTTGGGTCAATTACTCTTTCCCTTTTGTTTGTAGGGTTGTATGTTGTTACTGGTATCATGACGTGGTGGAGGACATTAATGATTTTTTTCTCTCTCCGTGTTCACAGAAACTGATGGATGCCAAAGCCTACCACATTGGCTTTCCCTGTTTTAGCTTGTACATTGATTATTTTACCAACCAGTTTATAGTAGAGTAATGATCTGAAAAATTGCTGATATTAAATAAATATTGTGACCACAACCTCAAATTTTCCAAGATTTGATTTCTTGCTGGTTTTGTTTTCCCACTGCAATAATCTATAGGGTGTTTAGCCATAGCATATCGTAGCTCTAAAGACGGCAATGCTGATCAGTCAGGCAGTTTGACGGTCCACCAGTTTGTTTCAGACTGAAACATCTTAACAGCTAAATGGATTGCCATGGAATTTGTTACACGTTGAATCAAAAAAACATTGGTCTCCATCAAGCATCACCAGCTGGTTAATTTATCAGTGAAATATCTCAACATCTAGCTAATGGATTCAGAGTTGTATATCCTCTTTGGGAGCTTTCACACCAACCTCATTTGGTCCAGACTTTCCGGGGTCCAGATCAAACAGCAAGACTTTGGTCAAACAAAAAGAGGTGGTCTCGGTCCACATCAAACTAAACCATGGTTCGGCTCGTTTGTAATGTTAAAACACTTTTATGGATGGATGGTTCGGACTTTCAGACCCATTACAGGAAGTTACAGCAGGCCACCGTCACCAGTAAACAAAACAAGACGAAAAACAAACAGCTGTGGGAAGAGGTTAAAAATGAGCCGCAGAAGCAAATGGGGAGAGGAAGAGATGAGGTATATAATAGTGATATGGTCCATTTTAGACAACAATGAAACTTATATTTACTGTTGTATTTTTACTCTTCATCATTTTAATAATGATCTTCTTTCTTACATCACATCACATCGCACCGCACCATGACACAGTTTATTATTTTCTGAAGCCTTTGGGATGGTTGCCTTTGATAGTGTTAAATTGGGGGCTAATTCTTTGTGCCAGCTGGGATGTTACAAAGTATCTCTAAAGGCACTTTAGGGCTTGTATCATAGTTCAATCAGTGAGGCAAAATGAATTCAGGAAAATCAGAAGATGTTACATTTGTGTAATTTTATTGCATTGGATTATTAAGATTTTTAATGTTCACAATATTGTAGTTTTTTTTTTAAGCTCTGACAATGTCAGATGATGAGAGCAGGCTGCTGTGGAGCCAAAAGTTTCTAAGGCACGCCAGGAATAATATTTTTTTGTTTACACCGATTCTGTTTGTCCTCTCTAGACTGAGCTGAGCGAACAAAGCACATCGGAATATTTTTCCAGAGTGGGAGAAACCCAAGAGCCTTTTAACTGCCGCACAAAAACAAAGAAGACTGTGCTTCAAAAGATGTAAGTATGATCTAATGTAGAACTTTCCAACCACACCGGTCACAGAGGACAGTCGAGTATCTGTTCATATCCTCTTCTACTTTCACTTTTTCAGAGCCAAACAAGCTAGTGTCCAGCGAGAGCGCTATGGTTCCAGTACGGGGGAGCAGCAGATTGACCAGAGCGCCTGTCCCAAAAGCCAAGCAGGGGAACTTCAAGCTGGAGAATCAGAATCAAGCCCAAAAGACAACATGACCAGCTCTGGACAGAAGGCCCTCCCAGAGACAGGCCATAAGGTGCCTTTCACCAGTTCCTTAAACGAAACTGCGGCTCAGATTGCGACTACTCAAAAACAGGACCTGACTCTGAATCAGCAAACTGACAATAGTCCTCCAGACAGCATCAGCACGAATGGAGTCTCAGAAGTTTTCTTCCAATGTGAGATCAGTCAGGAGAACAGCAAGAGGCGCGAGCCAAGTGATGTAGGGGAAGACCCTGACTCACAGAGGGCCAAAAGGACGTGCCTTGGAAGACCTCCAGCCACAATTCAAACTCACTCCACTGAGTGCTCCACACAAACATCCAAGCATGACCTTCCTCCTCTGCTGCCCCGTCCTCCAGTCGAAGCCAATGCAGAGTCGAAGGCTTTCCCAGTCTCAGAATGCAAGAAAACCACACTGGATATAGAGCTGCTTACTCTAGGGAAACGGGCCCAGAGGCTCCCCCTCACAAGCAATAACACGGCACAGACAAACCAAAACAGGCTGGCCACAAGTCTGAGGGGCCTATCTGTCAAGCCTGCATCCTCAGGCTCCTCTATTACTTCCAGATCCACACTTAGAGAGGAGGGGAGTGAAAATGTGCCCAGAACGTCTAGATTACGACGACTCAAGAGGTCCTGAGGGGGGAGAGACGAGCTGTGACGCTTGACGCCACAGAGATAGAGATATTGTCTCAGGCTACATGTTTACCCCATGCAGTCACCTTAGATGACATTCATTTGTACATGTGTCACATTTTACCACAGTATCTATTCTTTTCACATGTGCTATACATTGTACACGCACACACACGCACGCACGCACACACACACACACACACACGCACACACACACACACACACACACACACACACACACGCACACACACACACACACGCACACACACACGCACACACACACACACACACAGGTCAAATGCTGAACTTGTTATGGAAATTGGTACATAAGTTTTTAAGTTATGCTTTGTCAAATACTTGAAACAGACTTTGCCTCCACCCTTAAATAGTGGTGGTCAAGAGAGGTTTGCAAATGAAAGTCAAAAACCTTTAATTGGACTTTAGATTTGGTTTTATGTTAAAGATTGGGGATTTCAGACAGGCAGGAGCCATGCAGTACGTCATGGCTTTCAGTCTGAAATACTGGCTCCTACGTGTCTGAAAGCTGTCCAGTTTCCCCACTGAAGCTCTGGTGTGATTGATTGCTGTTTCCAGATTTATTTCATCACTCCATCCTCAAAAATGTGGTGTTGTTCAGTCATATACAATTTGCTCAGTACCTAGTTGCTAAGCACCTTAACTGTATCTTTGCATTTGTGGGTATTTTACAGGCAGCTTTTATATTGAATGTGAACTAAATATGTGTGGGTGTATGAGAAGTATAAAACTATGAGTGGTTTTATTTGGGAATAGCAGGACGTCTGATGTAGCTGCTGATGTTGCTCCAACAGTCGACAGGGCTGTTCATGTCACTCAGTTAGCCCAGGTTCAGAGGTAACATGGGGCAACTAGAGGCCATTAGTCACTCATACCTCAAATGCTCCTTTGTTTTTTGATTGAATTGCTTAATTTTAGTTTTGTGGCAAGACATTTTATGATTTATGCATATTTATAAATAAATTAGTTTTCCCCCCAGAAAATCAGTCTAAATCTTTGCAGAAATATGTAAATCATTCATTCATTGTCTGTAACCACTTATCCTGTGTGGGATCGTGGGGGGCCTGGAGCCTATCCCAGCTGACTTTGGGCGAGAGTCGTGGTACACTCTGGACAGTTCATCACAGGGCCACACATAGAGACGAACAACCATTCACATTCACACCAATGGTCAATTTAGAGTCACCAATTCATCTCTATTATGTTTTTGGTGGTGGGAAGTAGTCAGGGAACCCGGAGGGAACCCACACAGACACAGGGAGAACATGCAAACTCCACACAGAAAAGTCCCAGGTCCTCAGGGTGGATCTGAACCCAGGACCTTCTTGCTGTGAGACAACAGTGTTACCCACTGTGCTGCCCATATGTAAATCAGCTGATCACATTTGGGAAGTAGCCATGAGATAACACATAGATGTCTGCATTGTTTAGGTCACACACAGTCAAGACTGGCTGATGCACAGACAGTGAAAGATCTCCAACAATGGTGAGGTTTATAAACCAGTGCTTCCTTGTTCCCATTCACTGTCACTGATTATTGAAGCCAACCAAACTATTTCAAACACCAATATGTTTAAGGTTTTTCTCAAGGTGTTGATGATCTCTCGTCTTTAATTCTAATAGATTCTGCAAAGTCTTACACTTCACAACGCAGGCTCTTCAGGCCTAGATTTTAGTTAAGCCTGCTACTTAAACCAGAACAAGGCCGACATTGTGTGAGGATCATGAGGAGCGAGGGTATTTCTGTCCCCTGGATTGACTTAATGCAAGGATGGCTTGCTAAAACGCAATTAGTTGTAAACACTATTGGACAGAGACCTTACTCAAGTCTATGATGCCTTCCCAGCAGCAGTTCCCACGCCAGCTGCATGAGAAACCTCTGACATGTTTGGCTTGATGCATCACAGAGACTCTTCACTCTCTCTCCAGAACAAAGACAACTTTAATTCTCTTTTCATACAAAATATTTAATAAATATGACTTTCAAAAATATATTGCCAGATCAACACAAAAATTCTCAAGTTCATAACACAGTCAAAAATAGGACAAAATGTTGCCATGATCTCAAAGGGTTAACAAATGAGATAAAACATGTTTGTCTTTAAGAGCCTTATTTAAAAAATAAAATAAAAAGAGAAACAAATGTGCACAGAAACAAAGCAGATTCTTGCCGAGCAAGGCAGTGTATTTCGTCTACAGCGTTCCCCTTGCCCCCCTACTGTTCAAGTACTCATGGTCTAGCTTATGATATTATGCTGACTAAAGCAGACAGGAATTCTTGAGCGTCATTTTGATGCGACTTGCCTTGCAAGTTCCTGGATTTTGAAAGCCTTTGAAATGTGTCAATGGGTTCAAATGAAGCTGCTGAAGTATGTTTGGTTCCCTTAAGTATTTATCCATTAGTGGCAAGCAATATGTCTGCCACCATATCCAGCTCTTGAAGCAGCCATGATTTGTTGTTGTCCAAACCTCACTTGCCTTCAAGGTCCTGGCAACAAATAATGAAATGTGTGGAAAAACAAAGTATTTCTTTCAGGTGCCTTTCAAGTGCCCATCCTTTATCTTCTTTGAAATTTGGCTTTTATTGAATGTGTTGGGAAAAAAAAAAAGTCATTGAGAGAAAATGGTAGGCTTCCACAGCTATCAAAACCTTCAAACTAGACAGAACATATAAATAAAAAGGAATGATATCTTAAGGCTCTTGATTATTAAGTTAATAAATCAAATATATACAATGATTAATAAAAAAAAATGTACATATCTACATGTTCTAAATCGACATAAATTCTTCATATTGGCAGCAACTGCTGACATGAGCCCCTCCCTCCCCCACCCAAAAATAAAATAAATAATAAAGTTGATCTTTTTTCTCATTTGACAGTTGCTTGAGTCTAAAGCTGAAAAGGCACTTTCTCCAAACGGAACTAGAAAAATTCAAACGAGTACTAAAGTAAATAGCTCTAGTGTTGAACATGTTGGGTCGTTTTTTTTTTTTTTTGTCATTATACAACAATTACACCAGGAGCCCCTTCCATGTGTCAACTAATTTTTGAAACAACGGGAAATGAAATGCAGCGGAGGACACTTTTGCATCTAGTTCTACAGTAAAATGTTTACCAGTGCCTTGTGTTTCCAGCCAACCAAAGCAACTGTCACTGCCAGTGTAAGCCAGCTTGTCAAAACTTAAATTAACACGGGGAATATCTGAAAATACTGTGGGGTCACAACTGACATGACAGTTTACTAACTACACATGCCAAAGCTCCCCTGTTTCACCCACCACCGGGGTGTAAAGGCATAAGGCTTGGTTGCACAGCAACACAGCTGTCTGCTATACAATGTAGTCCATCCTGTTTATGCTGTTTGCTGTCTCCAAGTCTCTGTTGTCCTGTTTATTAGTCCAATTGGGATTTTTGGATGTGGAGTTGGGATTGGAGATAGGCGTCTTCTCGTCCCTCTCCACCAGTGTGTATGCTGGCTGTTTGGCAAAGCGGCCCTTCTGTAAGTGCCTCTCCTTGTCGTCCTCATCCCCCTCAGGATGATTTGTCCTTATTTTGGCAATGATTGAGTTCTTGTTTTCGTAGTCTTTGATGGCCACATGCTTCTCTATAGGGTTCTTGATCTGGTTAAGCTGCTCCCGCACGTTGTTGGTTGTGTTGTCCTCGGAGCCGGCGGCAGACGTTCCGTTGTGATTGCTCTGTTTCCGCCGGCGGCGCATGCACCACAGCAAAATTGAGACCAACATGAGGATCCAGATGACGATGAAGATGGAGCTGAGGAGTGGCACTAGGTAGTCTGATGGTAGAAAAGAAGAGATCGCAGGTCAAACGGCTAGCCATGTTAAAGAATTAAGTCACAGAACACAGCAGGTTTTATTGTAGTACGACACAAAGGTTGCTAAATCATTAGCATGCTTTTGCCAGTGCAACCTGACCTCTAAGCCCTGAACAGCGGAGGAGGCTGCATCTATTTGGCTGTGGCGGCAGTCTGCTGCCACTGTGTTGATGAATGGTGGACACATGCGAGAGTCTTTCTAGTCAAAGTCCAGCCAGTCGCAGTACGAGCCAATCTTAAGCCACGTAGCCAAGCAGCTCTGCTTTTTGCATCGAAATGTTGGCTAGATTCTTTTTAAGCTATTACCATTGCCATGAGATGACAGACCTGAGCGGCCAAAGATATGTGGGAGGTTAGGAGTCATTTTTCACATATGCACATTTTTCTTCGGTGCTCAGCATTGCTGTCACTGTCTGAGCTTGGCTCTATCTCGTCAGGGCTTTCCAAAAAAAGTACAACAAATATGAAGAAAATCCTCCCGCCCATTTGTACAAATGTAGGTGTGGAAACAACCAGACTATGGATGTGGTTCATACCAGTTTTGCTGGGACTTGGTACGCGGACCTCTGCGATGGAGGTGATGATTGTGTTGTTCCCGTTGCGTTTGCTAACCAAGTCAATTATCCTGTCTGTGATCTCTTTAATTGGGCTCCGGTCCAAGCGATGGTCCTCAGTAGACTACAAGTGACATGAAGACAGTGGGGTTTAGTCAGTTTAGGTTTCAGTTATAGTTTTCAACTCAAGAAAAAAACAAAAACAAATGCACCACATACCCCACTAGAACATGTCTTACTGCTGTTAAGAATGCATGCTGCAGGCTGTAAATCAAAGGGGATTTTTTTTTTTTTTTTTTAGCATGCATTAACGGATGCAGACAAACATATGGCAGACTGGGAGTGGGAGGAGGCACTTACAATGCAGACGTGGATCTCGTTGCTGGCTGAGAATGAGGGGTCACAGGTTATGGACACAGAATGCTCCAAGGAGAAATTCTTCACTACGTACAAGCGTCTCAGCTGCTTACACACATCCTCCACCGTCAAGCCCTGGACGCGAAGAAGAAGAAATGAAGCAAATGTTAATGCACATGGAAAATTAGAGGGCAATCAAGAAGAAAAAGGAAGATCTGGGCCTGCATTGGCAGTAGGTTCAGTTTGGTATCTGGTTGTGATCCACCTAATTTAGATTAAAGACCACAGATTTGTATGCTTGTCACTATCTGCTGTCATGCTTGTTGGGGAACTGGCGAATGATGATCCTATGTGGTGACAGAGTCGCCAGTGGTTCTGTTCAACTCCAGTCCATATGATCCGGAAACTAATCTTGCATTGCGGTCAGGTTAAGAGGAGAATGGCATGGGTCGCAAAGTCATGAATGCCTGATTCTCAAGAACACCAAAACTTGGATGCAGTAAAAAAAACAACAACACACACACAAAAAAAAAACAAGAGTCATTTGAATAAAACATATCTCCCCAACCCCTGCAAATAACTGTCCCACAAATACATCAGTACCATTACTTTGGTGAACCCAAAGTAGAGTTTTGTTTTTTGACCGCCCTTCAGACTCACCTTAAAAATCACATTTCCATGGGAACAACAATAAAATTTGTGGAAGATTCAAAATATTTGGTTAATATAAGTTTATAGTCTGGTGAACCATGTGTGTATCGTTTATGAGATATTCTCCAGATAAAACGTTATTACAAATGGACAAACTGAACTTTTTCATGCCTGAATTACTCAGAAGTCTTAAAACTACAAATCTTTTTGCTGAGGAGGAATGCTTCAACACTTTTGATCTTTCAGTTTGCTGCTCCCATTCATTTCACAGTGGCGGTGGAGGAGAAGCATGAAAATTGACCCAAAAACCCTTTAATTCAATCTATCCCTCCCTGGTGCAAGGTAACTCACACGAGGCATGCTCTCCTTGTTGAAGGTAAAGGTGATGTTGGCGCAGCTGTTGTCCTGGTAACTGGAGCTGGGGTGGCATTTGGTGTGAGGCGGGGGAGGGTTAGAGCTCCAGCACTCGCCGAGGCCAAGGCAGGGCTTCACAAAGCAGTGGCCCTCCCTGATTGCGACGCAGCTCTGGCCTGAAGGACATCCGCCTCGTCCTTTGGCACCCAGGTGGCATGACGTAGGACCACACCACATCTGGAGAGAAAAACACGATAAGGGACGTTGAGATAACGACTTTTCTTTAACTTAAATATGACCAGGCCAAGGTTGAAATATTAGCATGCACATAAATCACATGGCAAACCTGCTAAACAAAGTCATTATGAGCTGGTGCTAGCATTTTGCTCAAGGCACCTCTGTGTCCAAGAACAGCATCTGGAGCAGCTAGCATGGCTAAGTCTGATGAAGCCCACAAGATAAATTGTAGTGACCATGTAGTGATTTCCTGACTGCCACCCAAAAGGCCAACATCAGTTCATCCACTAGTTTGGTTTATGACAAACCATGTTAATCTTAAGGAGTACTTGGCTTAAAACACTGCTGTGCTCATTTATATTCTTACAGACACTGTCTTGTAGCTGTAGACTTTTGCTGGTACCTTACTTTGAAGAAGAAGAAATAATTTTCCTATATAGCTGTTCTTAAACAACTACATTTCTCAAATGTTTAATATTTTCTTAAGAAAAGCAGCCACACAAGAACTTAGCCTACATAAAGTAGTTCAAAGCTGACAAAACTTTTATATGAGATCCAATGGGATTTGTGGTAGAAATTAAATCTGATACTCAGTATCTTTTATTAGTGTATAATCAGAAACTAAGATTTGTTGTGTTTTTGCTATCTTAGAATGAGCAGTCATGTCTACAGATGGAGTATGTCCTCTTCAAGAGTCTGTCATGTCTCTAATCAAATAATAAGTTTAAAAAAAATTATCAAATGGGTTAGAAAATTTTAATCAATGGCACCAGTTTTCCATGTTGAGCATAATAGTGGCTCTGCATGGATTAATTTATCTCCATTGCATGTCAGGGGATAAGCTTCAGACTATATTTAACATTATACCTTATAGCCCTAGATCATTTTCATTTATGATGCAGTTCCTTCCTGAAGGGAGCAGTATTAGTGAGGTGCCATTGTTCACCTGCTGGTTAGATGAGCATGATAATGATCGCACTTCAGGCCTCTACTGTAAATCACCCAATCTCCAGCCAGTTTCACTGAGGGACTGAACTGAACTGGCATCTGATACAAAGAGTGGAGTTGTGTTTCTTTCCAAAACAAACTACATCATGTCTCGATGGAATCTGACACTCCCTAATCAGCTCCACCCTGTTAGTGAGTGTGTTGTTGTGGTCTGGCATGGCCCTACCTGAGATTAGTAACCAGGTTGAACCACCCACAGAACCTTTTAGACATACCTT
Organism: Chaunax sp. Z400; assembly: GCA_037577475.1. Taxonomy (NCBI): domain Eukaryota; kingdom Metazoa; phylum Chordata; class Actinopteri; order Lophiiformes; family Chaunacidae; genus Chaunax; species Chaunax sp. Z400. The sequence goes on from CM075193.1 coordinate 7,634,337, forward strand.
TGTGCACACAACTTTCCCATTGGAGCAGTGGCAAGAGTTGCAGTCTTCATCCCATTTGACTCCATCGGGGGTGAGGTGTCCATTAACAGAGCAGGGTTTTCTTGTCACTGTGTTAAATGCAACCGCCGTGTTAGAAATATATCACAAAAAGTTGTGTTGTATGAATTTGTCCTTTATCATCTAGTGAAGAATTATACCTTCTTGACAGTGGGGACCAGTCCTATCTCGTGGACACAGGCAGCGATATCCGTTGATCTCATCCACACAGGTGGAGCCAAAGGCGCATGGAGAGGACTGACACTCATTAATATCTGTCATGGAGAAGAAGGGTGAAAGGTAAGAAATGGCTCAAGAGCACAGCCAGACAGCACACAAATATTAGGTTAAGCAGTAGGCACACAAATCTAATTCTTAAGCCAAATTCACTGAGGTCATGTGTCACTTGAACAGTACATACACAGACGCCAGCTAATGAAAAACAAGCAAACATGCTTCAAATCAACCCGGGATGTTTTTGCCCCATGCAGCTTTATTAGAGGCAGCATCATTAGCAGGTATGCAGGAGCTAAAGGCTGGACTTAGCGGAACAAAGGGTTTGCAATGGGAAAGAATGTGGCCATCTGAAAGCCTTTAAGAGGGAAAACAATCTGTGTAATCAGTGTCAGAGAGCATGGCTGATTAGCTGTTGGCCTGCTAAGCCGGTTTCCCCCAGGGACAGCAGCAATGCCTGGTGGAGTGACACCAAAATGGCTCAGCCTGGACTGCAGCCCGATGCACAGATAATTGGTCGACTAGACCTTCCATTTGGAGCGGCTGTGACAGTCCCAGGCCCGCTCTAAGTAACTCAAATTGGGATGAAGGAGGAGTGGGAGGTAAGGGTAATACTCACTGATCCGACAGTCTGGGCCAGCAAAGCCAGGGGCACACTCACAGCGGTACCAGTTATCCCCGTCCACGCAGGTTCCACTGTTGTAGCTGCAGGAAAAAAAGTGAGACTCTCCGTTTGTATGTCTGGGTACCCCCAGGTTTGACATCTATCCATGCAGATTTACTATCAGACCATTTCAGGCTGGAATTTTCTTACAAACATGCGCAAAATAGCAATGTCTCAGAGGTAATTAAGGCAATCAGGCATGTTCTTTTTATTGGAAAAGTGCAGGGGTTTGGAAGTGAGCTCCAGTGGTGTGTGGTTAAATAAGAGTTGTGGCAGGGAGTTCACAAAAGAGGGTTAGCTGACTGCATCCCAGGAATGACAAGGATGGGTGTATGCCTGCTTCTCATCAGAGAAACAGTGAAAGACAGAAAGCCTGCAGGTGAGAAACTACGATACAGGAGGAGCAGCCTGTTTACATTTGTCAACATGTACAGGAAATGTTTGGCTTCCACTTACCATGGGTGGGGACTGCAGTCGTTGGTATCTGAAAGAGAAAGAGATTGAGAAAGGGAGGGAGAGAGGGACACAGAAAGTCATGAGTGTGTTGTTTTTTTATCTCTCATGTATTTAGCGCACATGACAGCAAAGAGCACGTCTGAGCTTGCGTGTGCAGAGGCATGTTGGGCTGGTTGGGTCTGGACTCTGCCTTATTAACAACTCAGTGCAAACAATGGAGTCTGCTCTCACCCTCAAAAATGAGCTCCAGCACCACCACCCCTTACCGCCGCCGCCACTGACAATACCTCCACACCCAGATTTCCACCCATGCCTTTTCTCCCTCCCTTACAAAAGTCGGGGAATTCATGTTTCGGAGTACATGCGTACAAGGAAGCCAGGGAAATGGAGGAGGGCTGGAGAACAAGCCGACATGTCACTGTTTGGACAGGAATGCAACAACGAGAGGGGAGAGAGGGGCGTGTAGGACAAGGCGGAGGGTGGATTGGGGGGGGGGAGAAACATCTGTCTCCACTTTCCTGAGCCCCTTTCTTCTCCTCCTCTCTCTCCTCTCATGGCCGGCAACAGCCAAGGAGAGAGGAAAGTGCTTTTAACAAAATAAAAACTGTGCAGATCAAGAGGCTATGGGAGAGTCTGATTTGATCAGATGCAAGACTTCACCTCTGCACTCGGTAGCAGGAGGTTTGTCATCATGTAAAAGCAATAAAAGTCCACCCTTATCCCATCCAACATCCCCCCTTTCAGGAACACTTACTCTGGGTGCACGTGGGCCCCTCCCAGCCTTCTTTGCAGACGCAGGTGAATGATTCCCCAGTCACCACACAGGTACCTCCATTCTCACACGGGTTTGGAAGACAGCTCGAGTTTTTGGCTGAGAAGATAAAAGAAGAGCAGCTTTGTCAGCAAGTTGTTGTTTTTTTCTTTTTTCCCCACACCAACTTTTGGTGGATTATAAATAAAATCAGCGCTCATAAATCTTAAACAGTCACAGGAGACTGCTGTTGGTTGGGTTTGTTTTTTTCCAGTTGAGTTTCCGTTTTTCTCCAAGGGAATCTGCATTCCATGACTTTGAAGTGAAATTGTCAGTGCAATCAGGGAATTTAAGCGGATATCTGTCAGCAGCCACCAGGGAGGGAGAAATGGGTGAGGAGGGAGATGGAAAGGGGTGGGGGTGGGGCGCTGACAGAGTGAGGGGATAAAAACTATTTGTGGACCTCATGGATCTGACAGATCTGATTAACATCTAAGACAAGATGGAGCTCTCCCACAAAGCAGTCTCCAGTGTGTGTAAACATGGAGCATTGGGCCAAACCACAGCGACTGTCTGACTCACCTATGTTACACGTTGTACCTTCCCATCCCAAGGAACACTTGCACTGGAATGTGTCGCCCTCATCGTGGCAGGTGCCACCGTTGTTGCATGTGGCTTCATCGCACTGACTTTCACCTGGAGGGGACATTTAAAATCTTTCATTCAAACTGTATTATTTGCAACACTCACACACTATATAGATGATTGGGTAATTATATATAGCCATAAGCACATACCATGAGCCTGCACAGACAGACTACACGGGTGTGGAGAATGCAAAAGAGATCTTACGGGAGTGGCAAGTCTTTCCCTTCCAGCCATTTTTGCACTCGCAGAAGAAGTCAGTCACCAGGTCTCGACATGTCCCTCCATTATGACAGGGGTTGGTGCTGCAGTCATCGATGTCTGGTGGAAACATCGATTGGACGTGTGATTTATGTGTGCCACATCAAACAGACTTTCTTAAATGTAGAAGCATGGTTTGAACACTCCCCAGAGGGAGGCATGGCTTTGTTTTGAGGTTACGGGATAAGCCGTCCTACTCACTGATCTCGCAGTGATCGCCCTCCCAACCGTCGCCGCAAATGCACTGGTAGACGCTGACTTTGTCGATGCAGGTGCCTCCGTTGTGGCATGGGTTACTCTCACAGTCGTTGATGTCTGAAATGTCAAGAAACACATGAATGGAATGAAGATTTACATCTCGATTAGTTGTGCCTTGTATTCTGTGTGTGTGGAATCTGGTCTTACTCTCGTGGCAGTAAGTGCCTCTGAAGCCCTCCTGGCACTCGCAGCTGAACTGGCCCCCAGCCTGACTCCGGCAGCGGCCGTGAGGTCCACACACATTCGATGAAATGTAGCGCTCTCCTCCCGGCGTGCTGTTGGACGCCACTGCGACAGTGCAGCTGTCAATCACTGCGAAGGGGAGAAACATTCGGACAGTGAAACTACTGATGAAGCCTATTTGAACATGTTCCAAATCATTAAAATGGGGTTTGTGTCTTCCAAATGATAAGGAGGGGATTTACTTAATCGCCAATAAGAAATAGAGGGAGAAAGAGTGAGCAAGAGAGGAGATTAAAGATGAGATATACTAAGTAACAGGACTTCAGAGATAATAATGCCAACAAGTTGGTGTAAAAATTCCCCATTCGCTGAGAAAGAAAGTATCATGAAAACAGAAGAATCAGTTATGCTTTTAAATGCAGTTCAGAGTAATCTTTCTCCCTCTGCACTGAAATCCCTTCCTTTCCCCTTGTCTGATCAGGCTAGGAGAGCCGGGTAAATTTGCTTCCCTATAATCACTTAATTCTTGCCAAGAACAGAGAGAATCTCACCGTCTGGTATCTGACTCCGTGGTTGGTCCACTCACTCAATTACACTCACACACACACAGACACTCAGAGAAATGTGCTCATTCATTGTGTGGGGAAAAAGAAGAGGTAGCCCACCAAGTCATTACCAAGAACACACACAGTGCTATCAGCCTTTTGCCAGATTTTCAAGGAACTCAGGAGGGGAGAATCACTGGAAAAGCTTTGCAGAGGAGATGGAGGGGAGGGGGGGGGGCATTCATCAATACAGCTCCTTTCTAAAAAAAAAACTGCTCACCTTGGCCAAGAAACCTCAGAACATGAAACAAAATATAGGTATTCCCCTCAGGGGAAAAATTTGGGCAAAGTGTTCTGATGGTTATTTTGCTACCTAGATCAACTAACAGAAACATTCTGGAAAAAGACAAAAAGAGAAAAGCTTGTGCTTATTGCAGGCAGGAGACTTACCTTTACACGTGGTGGTGCGACAGTGGTCTTTGAGGTGAGAGCAGTTTTTGCCCTCATAGTCCTCTGGGCAAGCGCAGTAGTAGTCTGTGGCCAGGTTGAAGCAAGGCGCTCCGTTCTGACACGGGTTGGGAGAGCAGTAATCGATATCCAGCTAGGGGAGAAAGGCATTGAATAGAGAGCGGTGAACCTGATAGCTGACATACTTTCTGCTACACTAAACAGAGCAAAGCCCACAGCATCCTTCCTACAGGCTGTGCCAGGAAACAACACACACACAGCACTAGGAGGAAGGGGGAAAAACAACGCGGAGACATAGGAGCCGTCCTCTGAGTCTGGGCTTCACCACTGAGGAATTTATCCCGCTATGGCCAGGAGCAGCTTCAACAAAGCACTCCGTTTTGAAAAGGACGACTGTGGAACAACAGCCATTTAAGAGGGTGGGGCAGGAAAACTTAATAGCAAACCCAAAGACAGCAATGCTGGCAGAAATTGAACAGGGGTAGGGCTTCAGATGCTAAATGATAGCAGGGAGGAAGCGTGCATGTGAGCTTAATTGTGTATGGGATAGTGGTGGGAGCCTCATCTCACCTGGCAGAGATTTCCTGAAAAGCCAGCCAGACACAGACACTGGAAGCCGTTCACCTCATCCTGACAGCGGCCGCCGTTCAGGCACGGCGAGCTCGCACATTCATCGATGTCCCTCTCGCAATGCTCGCCAGCAAAGCCGGGCGGGCACATGCAACGATAGCCGTTAACCAAGTCCTGAGAGAGAGAGAGAGAGAAACGAGGGTTAACCTCACTGCCGCCACAAATTTAATGAACGGCTTAGACAGGGTGGGGTCCAAACAATAACTGTCACACCAGAGAACAGAAGGAAGAGGGCAGCTGAGTGGGGCAGGAGGATTGGGAATACTTTATCACAGCTCGACAATTATTTCAGCACTTTTTCCTGGCATGGGCTCAACACAATTATGTTCATAGTAATTCAATCGCGTGTGGTCAAGATGCTTTTGTGTCCCTCCCTTAGAAACTCGGCTGAACCCACTCCTCAGATATGATTTCAGAGGAATTCCACAACAATTCTACTGTCGGTTTGGAGAAAACTGTTTATGAACTATTTATATAGAACTTCTGTAAATATGTCTGGGTTTTAGGACATGACAAACAATTTCGCAGAAAATGTGGTGATACCAGATACAGCTAGATGTCTTGTGACCCAACACGTACCTTGCATGTTCCTCCATTCTGGCACTGGTCCTTGCAGTCGTTTATATCTGCACGAGAAAAACAAATTTGAGGATTAATTCTCAAGTGCTTGACTAAACAGTCTGTCTTATAACATGTTTCCCATGACAGGGACCTATTATAACATGGTTATAGCAAGTGAGCGCTGTGTAAGAGTTGGAATAATGTGGCTGCTGGATCAGTGCAACACAAGAGTGTTGAGCAATCCTATCTGCTGCCAAGCGAAACTAGTCCAGGGATTGTTTTGAGCCACCTCTAAATCACCACAACCTTGGCCACACAAAGGGCTAATAATGATAAAGCAGATTCATTTTCATTGCAGGAAAGCCTGCACTCCCAACTGTTTGATTCATACCTACACCTTACAGCTAAACTCAGCTTAGCACTGAATGTAGAGGAAGAACAGAGAAAGAAATAAAGGAGGCTGGAGCTGCACAGGTTTGCTGTTCCACAGCTGCAGCTGACAGCCTTCAACTCACTGATGTCACAGTTCTGCCCCGTCCAACCAGGGACACACTCGCAGAAGTATCCACCAATCAGGTTGCGGCATGAGTTGGCATTGACACAAGGCTTGCTATCGCATTCGTTGGCATCTAGAGAGGGAGAGGAAGGGTTTGTGGCATTTGCATGTGCAGTTGACAGGCATGAAGTGGTGGAAAGAGGAAAAGAGGCTCACCGATCAGACACGTCTTCCCTGTCCACTGCGAAGGACAGAGACATTTGTATCCGTTCACCAGGTCCTGGCAGGTACCTCCGTGATTGCAGGGGTTTGGAGAGCAGTCGTCAACATCTAAGCAGAAGAAGTCAGTTCTGGTTATTCAACAGGATCCTTTTCTATGAGGAACGTTTGTCACAAGGCTGAGTGCAATCTTACTGATAGTGCAGGATGGGCCGCTCCAGCCTGGTGCACACTGACATTCGTAGCCATGACTGGTTTCGGAACAGCTCCCTCCATTAGAGCATGGATTGGACAGGCAGGCATGTTCCGCTAGTATGAGAGAGACTTATTTTCACATTGCGCACACCCTTGTGACTCATTTTAAAGAGGAGATGCAGCCTTGACACCTATTTTGTGATTTAATTTGGAAAATGTACCATGTTGGAGGGACATGACCCTTTTTGGCTGATAACCTGATATTGAGATTGATGTATTCCCATTGTAGCTGCAATGAGAATACATCACTGTGACATCATATGGTCTTCATTTGCTCCATTATTCAAAAGGAAAACAAATAAAAATGCAAAAATGCATTTCAGCTTCTGCCTTTCATCCGTGGAAAACCTCACTCCTCTGTCTGGGGCTTCAGTCAGCAGAACCTAGCCAGGGGTGTTGACTCCTTCCCTCACACATCACCTACTCCTCCACCTCCCCTGCCCCAAAATCCCGCTCAAAATCCCCCCCATCTCACTCTCATTACCCGCCCGGCAGACCGCACCACCAGGAAATCATCTTTCATGGTAAGTTGACCTGACCAATGCACCGTGACTTCCCTCTGACTCCCCACTACTCTTCCTCTGAGAGGCGGCACAAGATGAGAGACTAGCGGGAGAGGGGGAGCCACTGACCTGGAGTTTCTCAGTTAAAGACAAGTTAAGGATGAGCGGGTCCCAAATGAATTAAAAGAAATGAATGATTTACTTGGGGAATAACTAGGCGGGTGGAGGCGATCAGTGGACGGCTCTTGGTATGTTGTGGGGAGGAGGGAGGGGAGAGGATGCAGCACTGCACCCTGGGTCCACTGTGCTACAATAGCCTGACGTATCCCCTGGTCTGAGGACCTCTTGTTACGAAGGGCACAGTTTCCTGACATCTCTGCAGTTAAGCTGTCAGCACCCCGCGAGGCTCAGATTTAATGAGGAAAAAACCATCATCTCCATGGTAAGTGTTTGCAGCAGCTGAACCTTAGCACCACACCGATCTGTCTCAAGTGCCTGAGGAGCAAAAGGGATGACAAGCCCCTGAAGATCAAACTGCTGGATTACCTGACTTGGGGGCCACTCACACTGGAGTGGAAACAGATTATAGCTTTGTTACCACCTCCTCTGATTACAAACTCAAGGCACCTCTGACCTTCTGTCTGTAATCTCAGCACCACTTATTATAAGTGCAAGCATGAGTTTGAGATGCTATGAGATGACATATTTTAGGTTCTAAACATAGATTTGTCTTCCAAATGAGAAAATAATTAAATAAAAAGGAGAACTTCTGGCAATCTTGAAGTTGCTTTATTTGCCACAACAACAGTAACAGCAGCATAAACACTTCCTTCAGTCACTAGCCTACAATTTAAGTGCCCTAAAAGCAGCAGTCAGGCAATTTAGAATTACTTCCAGAATGTTTGGGGACTGACAAGAGGCAGATTAAACAAAGAGTGGTTAAAATTGAAACAGCAGAGGACAAGATGTTCTGAACTCTTTAAAGACTGGTCCCTTAATTTCCCATAATACAACTTGGTAGCATTTTTATAGATGCTGCACATCTGGCGACCCTGAAAGCTTTGCACATTGTTGCAGAACACATTAAACAACTGTTTTCAGTAAAGTCAACTTCATGTGAAATATCAGTGCCTTTTAAAGCATTTTAGCAATGACAGATGTTTTCTGCCAGCTATCTTGCTGGAGATCACTGACGCTCACCTCTCTCACAGTTGGCACCCGAGTATCCCTCAGCACACGTACACTGGTACTTGTCAGGACCTGTATTGATGCATGTTCCTCCATTCAGGCATGGCTGGTGAGTGCCACAGTAGTTCAAATCTGGGAAAGGAGGGTTTCACGCAGCGTTAAGTTTGTTTTCACACAACGCGATCCACTTCTACAGCAAATGCAACTGAATTTAGAGAAGAGAATGAACCTTTATCGCAAAGGTGGCCGCCCCAGTTTGTGTCGCACAGGCACTGCCAGGGTTCTACGCAGGTGCCATGTACGCAGCCAGGGTGGGGGATGCACTTGTCACAGTACTGGCCCTGCCAGCCGTACAGACACCTGTAGGACACACAAAGAGCCATGCGGTCAGCCTCAGAGGTGGGACATTATAAATAAAAAAAAATGAGCCCATATACACACACACAATGCAATGCTGCACATTCAGGCAAATTCACAAAATCATAGCAAGGTCCTATAATCTCTGGGGTATCTAAAAATGGGAATATCGCCATCTTAACCTGTTTAATCCTCACAAGCAATACAGCAATAATCTGACATTGATGAACTACACGTTAGCATATGCACAGCATGGAGCTGCACAGATGAGACAAAGAGGCAGTATTCTTGCCCTCACAACAGGGCTGTGTCTTAAAACACCACAAATGAATGTTAAGTAGCAGGGTGTTTATGCAACAGCTTTTAGATAGCACATGGGAAACAGAGTATTTAGCATTTTACCAACAGAAAAAAACACACACCAAAACTCTAAATTACAATTCCATTGTGACCTTTAGGGCTGCTAACATTAGCATGCGGCCAGACGCTCCCTTTTAACAGCAAGCCATGCCTGTGGCTTGGCAGTGGTGACAACCTTGTTCAGCCTTCCTCTCTGCCATTACAAGGCTGCTCATCCTTGTTCCCACGGGTCAGGAGTCAGGCTTGTGCCCCAAGGCTGAGGAGGAAAACACAGCTTGCTCACCACTGAAATGTCCAGGTCCATAATTACACTGATAATGCTGCCCTTTTTCTTCCTGGGCTCCGCAATTAAGACAGCAATCCAGCTCGACTGATAAGTCTGCTCTTTAAAGGGTGGTGACGCGGTGATGCAGTTGCTGCTGTGGGTCTAGCGACAGGAAACACAGTGTCCCTCGGGGGGGGGGGGAGCGGAGCGCTGATTAGGCCCAAGAAACGGACGGACTGTAAAAATAAACGTGGTGCTTAAGTAAACCTCTGTTGGAGATTAAAGAGGCTATTCTTAAAAGTGTACTAATCATCTAAATGAGAGTCAGAGCGGGATTCCCCCGCAGGATCTCAAGACATTTACAGTTATTACATGGGAACGTCACAGACCTATTACAAGATTAATTCAGTTTGTTGTGGCTGCACTTTTTAAATCAATTTTCTTCTGCGACATTCTTGGCACACAGGTTCATTATTATTAGTCTGTTGGGAAGAATGGAGGCTGACGGTATCATAAAATACAAATCATCAACAAAAGAAAACCCAATGAGGTGTAATTAGCTGTGGCTTTGCTGACTCAGTGGCGAGGAGGCGGCCCTCGCCTGCAGCCAGTGTTACTATGTACTGCTGTTGTTTAGCAGTCTGGAGAAGTCCAATGATGGGAAACTTCTCACCGAGTACAACAGTGGTTGAACTTGCTTGCAGAGTGCATATAAAACAAGTTAAACCCAGAGCTTTACATATAACCACACCTGCACTGAGACAAAAGCAACTGAACTTTGTTTTCTGCCAGTGGCCAAACGAGCACTTCCAAGAAATCCGATGATGTCAAAGGCTTGGGAAAAACAACAAATCTGCAGCACAAAATGAACAACCCTGATCGTCCCTGTGCCAAATCAGACAACTAAAAAAGCAACCAATGCCCGAGCTGTGGGAAGGAGTGCAGGGCCTCCTCCAGGATGAGGATGAGATACAACTGTTACTGCACACAATGCCCCAGCTCTGATATCCATCTGCGCCTGGCTTTTCCTCTGGCTGTGTGCATAAACAGCATTAGGAAACCATTAGCTACACAAACATTACACTTTAAGGCTCATCCAAATGTTGCCCATGATTTGACTGATAATGCTTGCCTCGTTGAACGGAAACACATAGGCTACATTTCCAGCATGGAGGCTCGGTAGTTTAGCCTCTCCCTTTCTCAGACTGGCAGCTCCGGTCCAAAGCCCCATGAGAGATTTGCAGCTCAGCCTGCATCTCTGCTAAAGCCCTGGTACTTTACTCTCTCGGCCTGAACACAAGGCACGAACAGGGAAAGATCCATGCCATGACAGGAGTGGACGCAATGCCAACATATCCTACTAATCCAGACAAGCACCAGACTCCATAACAAGTAAAGGCACATTTTACAGGGGTAGAAAGAGGGCAGTTAAACCTGCAGACTAGTGATTCATACAGTCCAGTCTCAGTCACTTACTTGCATCCTCCAGGCTCCTTACAAGATCCATGTTCAGTGCTGCAGCCTTGTCGACATATAGCTAAAAGAAGAGGAAGAAGAATTACTACCTGGTAACATAATTTAAACTTAGCTCTATTTTTGAAACACATTTTAAGGATAGCAGTAAATGATATAATTATCACCCTCTAAGACAGTTCAGCCTGCAAGAAAAAACACTACTGTCGACAAACACTAAATCTTGCCCTGACGTATAACACAGTAAAATAAAAAGATTTTAAAATAAGATGGTGACTACTGCCTCTGCTGACTTCCTGGGGGTTAAAGTTTATTCCTGGTCATACGGGCAATAAAAGCTTCATTTGAACAGAAAAGGAAGAGGAAAATGATTTGAGAAGAGCAGAAACAAAGTCCTCCATTCAATGCAAACCACACAGCAGCACACAGCAAATCAGCATGAATCGCAGATTACAGTCTGGCTGCTAGCTTTAGATGACTCATTCACAGTCAGAAATACTAATGCGACTGTCTCAAGATGCCGTCTCGATCAGTATTTCCATTTTGAAGTGATGTCACCCATCGCTGAGTGTTGCCCTTTCAGCAGCGCTTACCCGTGGTGCAGTCAGGTCCGGACCAGCCCTCCAGACAGGTCTTGTTTCCATTGTAGTCGCATGTGTAATGCCCGAAGAACTCATCCCTGGGCCGACAAAACTTATTGCAGCCGAAGCCGTAGTAGTGCTCATCACAGCTGACCCGGATCTGGTACTCAAACTGAGCCACGGGACCATTGTGAGTCAGCTTCTGCCAATGTGGGCTGGGGTTTATCATGCCAGAATGAGAGGCTTTCTCTATTAACTTCCCATCAGCACCTGAAATGTCAATTTTTACAACATCAAAATAAAGCACAATTCTTGGTAAAAAAAAAGAAGAAAAAAAAGTATCAAACATTACAATTTTTAAGCTAAGGAGAGAAAGTTGGAACACTGGGTCCTACATACATTATGCATTTTGAGGTTGCAATTTTCTCCGTGATCACAGAGTGGGAACCCAAAAATGCCCCAAAGATTCAGACACAAATTGCAAGACGATCTCTTAGATAGCTGATTATATGTAATTAAAGCAACTATGTGCGCTGGGGAGGAAGGCAAGAAAAAGGAGGAAATGCAGGAAAAAGGGAACAAGCTGCTTGTAATGAGCATTCTCTACTGCATTTTTACTCACGCTCCCTCCTAAACTCTCCCTGGTTTCTGATTCTCAGGTTTACAGCTTGAGGATATTACTGACTTCAAATGCTGCGAGGACGGAACCACAGCCGCCATAAATTAAGGCGTGAGGACACAGATGCCAAAGTCACTGCTGGGAATCCTGCCAGAGTGCCATCAGCACTTTCTTCTGACATACTAACAGCAGTCAAAAAAAGGTCTGGAGTCAACTCTCTCTCACACACACTCAGAGGTATCTATCTATATTTCAGATGTTTTGCAAAAGGCCCAGTCATTGTCGTGATTGTGCAATACTTAACACAGACTTGAAAAGATACAGAGCGAGACCCAGAAACAGAATTATTTTTCACATCAAACATGAAGAGGTCAGGGCTCTGTCACTGGGCAAGGACTGACCTGGGAGCCGAGGGCTGTGGCTACACACAGAGCAAACACACGCCAAGTGAGCAAACACGCCCGGCACCATTTCAAAACACTACACCGAGCATATATGTGCAAAACCCTGCAAATTAGCACCGCTCATTCATTCGCACACGAAGCCCTCACTACTTGATATCTAAATCTTCCACCTGGGAGAGAATGAAAAATATGTCACAGCTGTTATTTACTGCGCTCACATGAGCAGAGGTGGCTGACCGCTGGGTGAATCGCTCCTCTGTGTCGCATGATGCAATGCAATGCGGTGGGTGGTGGCCTGCTGTCGTTTATTTACTGTGCTGTGGTGTGAATAGGGGGGTGGGGGGGGCACACTGAAATCACAGTGCCCGGTAACATTTCACACTGGTCTAGAATCCAGAGCTCAGCCGTGTGGCATTTCTCTACCGACTGCTGGCCTGCAGTGTCAGGAGTAGCACATCCTTACTACCTGCTGCCTGGCTCGGAGCTAAACATAAATCAGAGATGCTTTATAAAGCTTTGTAAGGTCATGCTTGGACACTAAAGTCACTTTGAATGGAGAAAATCTTAACTTTTGCGCTGTAAAAAGAGACTACGCTGATATAAAACTAACTTTTTCAAGTTTAAATATAACAATGCTGGCAAATTTTAAGTACAACACTAAAAATCAAGATATTAATTTCGATTAGGAATCACTTGGCGGTTAAGTAGTAGTCAGGACAGTCGCAATGAATCCATCTATTAGAGTGGTGAGCCAGCACTGTGCAGCTCAGAGGGTTTTTTTCACCGGCGTAGACATTCAGGAGGCTTTTAACACCAACGTCCTAATAGCTCTTTGGGGAGCGGCAAATACAGCAGAAAAGACCGAAACCTTGTTAACCTCAAACAGACCTGCATAAACAGGCATGGAATAAAGCCCTCCTCCCCTCAGCCGGACTCATCACGCCATCGCCCATCTGAACGCCAACCAGCATACTTAACAGCAGAGACCAAACCTGGCAACCACAATTTAAATGCAGCATGTCGCTTCCGTGTTCTTCCCACGTGCATGGGATGAACGCCCACAGTCTTTGCTAAAAATTCTTCCACTGCACATGCTCAGTGTGACGCCCACCTGTGCCAGAGGTGGCTTACGAGGAAGAGTAGCTTAGAGCCCCCCCCCATCCATCCCACTCCCACTCCATTGTGACTGCAGGCTGGTCGCAGCGCTGGGCTGGGCGGCCGGATGAACTCTGTGTTTCACGCCTCAGTGACAGAGAGATAGTGTGACCCCGACCCTAGCTGGCAGAACCTGCCATCAGTCATCGGCCAAATGAAAACATTTTCATAAGGGGGTAAGCATGGCCTCCTCTGTGCGCCTCCCCTCCTCTACCTCGCCACACTTCCTTCTCTCCGTCTGCAGCCCCCTCCCGTCTGCCCTGTCCCCGCTCTTTCTTCGGCTTCTTCTTCCCCCTCGCTTCCCTGTCCTGCTCTCCGCCTTACAGGCACCTGTCAACACACTTTCTTAACACAGACCCACACGCACACCCGGTGGACCGAGCGGAAGAGGGCAGGGAGTTCAGGGAGAATAAACTTCCTTTTCTGACCTTCAACGCAACTCCTCCCAGAGGGGGACGGAGAGAGGAGACAGAGAAGAGAGGGGAAGGCAAGATGGAGATGCCAGACAAGGACAAACACTCACCAGTGGTTTCATTGTTGAAGTCCAAGGCTTCCACTATCAAAGTGTAGGACCTCTGAGGGAGAAAAGAGAGAGGGAGCGTTAGCCAACAGGAAGATCATGAAGCATTCACTGTTTTATAAAAGAGGAGTATGAGCATTGGTTAAGTGATACACGTTTTGTGAAAGATTAATCTGCAGAGAACCACAGAAACAACGTCACTCTGAACTTAAAATGAATCACTTTTTAATATCTTTCGCCTCCAAAAAATTAAATAAAAACATATTGAGGTTACACTCAACCTCACCAGCCTTATCAATGAGGTTCCATATCCCTCTAAGTGAATTAGCTCACAACAAAGCCTCGTGAAGGTGTTCAGAGTTAACTTGGATCGGTGGCCCGATTGGTCTGATTAAGAGGATAAGCTTACGATGCAGAGTTCTCTGCGTTGCAACGATAAGGATGACAGACACGCAGGCCGTGACCTGATCGAGCTCTTTGGTGGATCAGACAGCCACACACACCAGAGACTAGCCCGATATAGCAGGGTTGCACAGGACAGACTTAAGCAATGACTAGAATAAGTCAAAACTTTCAAGAATAGCACAGAGAAAAGGATAATTCACCCTGCAATACCTAAAATATGTCTTCATCTCAGACGTCGCCCCCTTGCTCTCTTTAGAATCTGATTTTCCACATGTTTACACAATGTGGAAAGAGATGTCTGCGGATGATTTCCAGTGCTCGCAGAAAATACAAAGTCATTTCTATTTTGCAATGTATTCGGGATTCTCGATTGTTGGCAATTTAAAAACCACTGGTGCCATGCGCTAAGAATGCTGTGTACGATCCAAAATGAAGTGCTCAAGAACACCACGATAAAGGCAAAGTCAACAGAGACAGAGAAATGAAGTGACGAAAAAAAAGTGTATGTGAAGGGTAAGGCCGAAAAAACACTGTACGGACAGGGAAACCAAGAGAGACTTCATAAGTGCTACAGTATGGAGGGCTTGTCTTGATTTCAGCACTCTTGAAAAATGCTTTGTCTGATTCGGGGTCGGTAGCGCTCACACCAATATCAGCTTACACATTCACGCTGCCCCATGCAGCAGTCATGAGGGAGCGGACAATATGTCTGCGAGCGCGCATGACAGGCTCAGAGAGAAAGCCTGCGATTGTGAGAAAGTGTAATCCACACACAGCGCTCTGGCATCCACTAGGAACACCTACTTGTTATTTTCACACACATGCTCGCCCCTAGCAGCGCTGCCTGGAGGCATCTCAGTAATTCTGCATTCTGCTTTGCCGTGATGACTTCATGGTAAACAAACCTGACTGCAGGAAACCTCCTGTTCAATTTCCACTGAAAGACAAAGGGTATGAGTCACTCCTGAACTTTTTTTTTTTCATGGCCTCACCTTGTTTTGTGCATCGTTCCACTCCTAATCTTTCCTGGGGAGATGTGTCTCATCCTAAGCCAGCGTTTCAGTGCAATCAGGGCAGCTATTATTTGAAATGCATCTCTTATCAGCAACACAGGCTTTCTGATGAGCTTTGACTCACAATTGGCTACATTCACTTGACACAGAACTTCAGTGCGTCAGTGGTAATATGATACCTAATCATCTACTATGTCCCAGCCTACAGCTAGTTATATTAACATTTAAGAGAAAGAGTTACTTGTTTCTCTTCAGGCATTAAGCGGCATCATTTAATCGCCTTGATATCCACCAAATGTGTCCAGAGGAGTTTTGCAAAAGAGCTTTGGTGACAATTTCATATTGGGGGATCTATTTATCGAGTCTGTACAACAGCACTTGAATGCATCATTCCAGCGTCTGGGCTCCCAACTGCACAACTAATAAGATTGATAACAATTGTTTAGAATAATAAAATATGCGCATTGAAAGTAGCTATAAAAAGATCTCCAATCAGATTGTAAAGGCTGCACAGATATTAGCTTTATTACAAATGTGTTGGTATGTATATGTGACCTTTTCTGTACTGGCACTGTGTGCAGGTTAAAGATGAAACAAAAAACAAGAGTGCTCGGAGAACCCAAACCTCCGCCAAGGCTCAACAATCATCCGGATCATCTCCAAAATTTAATCACCTCTAGGATATGCTAGGGTCCATCTTTGGTGGAAATTTCATGCAAATCTCTCCATTAATTTTTGCATAATCCTGTTAATAAAGAGACAAGCAAACAGAAAAACAAAACAAACTAATCACATAATCTCCTTGGCAGAGGTAAAAAAAAAACATTAGCCCATTATGTGAGCCTAAGACGTTTTTCTCTTTTAGCTTTTGTATTGAAAAGGGTATAGAACATAATTTTTATTATTTGGCAACTTACTTATTTTTATTAAATTTGAAATCAGGTTTAAAATTCTGGCACTGCGTCAGCCTTAATGCTAACAAAGACACATTTTTAAGTTCGGGCAAATCTTTTTCTGAAGAATCCCCGAAACACATCCCACATACATGACACAGAGTAGTAAATGCTAAAAACTCACCCTAAAAACGGGAACTCAAATGCAAAATCATTGAACCACATGGACTGAGTAGGTCATCAGTGTCTCATGAGACATCATTGCAACATTAAATTGACGTGGTTGAGGCGGAAATAAGACGCAACAAACAAGTAAAAACCTCCTGCTTTAGATGACTACAGTTAACTCCCCTTTCAGTGACTTCTTAAACTACCCAAGTATTATTGTGACATCATTTTACAGGCAGTTTCAAGGGATCGCAGCCCGGTTCACCTGCTACATAAAAAAAAAAAAAAACTGGGCTGATGGGGAGGACCAGAAACATTGTGAGTCATAAAGTTAAATGGGTTATTGGCAGATTCCTTTAAAGGCAGATCAACAAAAACATGACTACACACCCATGTCTTGCATGATTTGGACTTGCCTCAACATGGTCATTACGTCACTGTCATCGTCGTCACCATGGACACGGATAAACCTGATTGAGGCACAAACTATAAAACTGTTAGACACATTGGCCTTTGATTGATCACCTATCAAAACTTCAGCTGAAGACCCACAGGCTTTGTATTATCCAACATCAATACAACACTGGTTTCATGTAGCAGGTAGCCTCGCCATTACTGGGATGTTCAGTTCCAGACCAAATAACTGCTTCCAGAACACGAGATACGGCCTGACTCCTCATTCACTAACACTCCATAACTCCTGGCTGTTATCAGCTCGGAGCTGTCTGCCACTGCCAGGTTCACTTTTCCCAGGCTCCCAGCTGACTCACAATGTCTCTTTGAACTGAAGAGTGTGCATACGCAACACACACACACACACACACACACACACACACACACACACACACACACACACACACACACACACACACACACACAGCCAAGTCCTATAAGTGTGGCCATATGTCCTCTTATCATTCCCGGCCAAGTAGACGCTATCCAACATACAAGCAACATAAAGGTCCTTCCAGTTTGGAACATGCCAAAGAACACTACTGAATATGCTCATTAGGGGGATTTTCCCCACACACACACACACACACACACAATCCTGCCCTCAACTGAAAATGGAGCCATCGGATGTAAAAGATAAATAAAGGAATATAGGCCTAACCCAAATCCATGTCATGGAATATCAGAATAAAAACACCAACAGTCTAGTAAAGGCAAGGCCCGACAGATTAGACGGGTCTAGGCCAACAGTCAGCACAGAGGAAGTGTCAACAACCCAGTCAAAGGGATGTTGACCTTCTGTATCAGTTTTCCTGACTCAGTAACTTCAATAGAATCAAACCGAGATCTAACCAATGATTGGGACTGCTAGGTAACACACCCTGTTTTGCCATAAACCCCAGGCGCGCTCATGAAAACACAAACTCTTATAATCGCATTAAAAGCCACCGACTGCTCCGATGGGCTGGGCAGGAGGGACTGCTTTGTCTTTCTCATGAGCGAGACAACAGCTCATTAAATATAATACGCTGTAAAGGTATGTCAGGTTAGGAGCAAGACAGGGCCTCACCGTGAGAAAAGCATTTCACTCTTTTCCAACAAAAACACAGCGGACAGATTTTTGGATTTCCCGCAAGGCAAACAAGATCAAAACATGAGTCAAAGTCCGGCATTTAACTAAACAAGCAGCCGGTGATCTTCATTTTAAGAGGGGCTCTCACCATTAGAGGGGGAAAGCAGGGCACAGGTGATGTAAATTTAATGTATTTCCTTTCCATACATACCTCTTGAAACAACTCTGATAAGCGGCAAAAGCCATTACATAACGTCACGCCGCAAGCACGCTGAGAAAGCTCTCGTTAAAGCAGAGGACAGGGTGAGGTAGAGAGAAAAACATTTCTTCTCCCTCTTTCACTTGAGTAATTTGCACTTAACTGCCACATCAGAGCAGACTGTATAAAACAAACATGTCATTACTCCCACAGCTGCCAACAGGCCTTGCCCTCAAGGCTGAGCGGCCTATTGTTCTGCAACCCACCTGAACCCGGTTCTCAGACAGCTCCAGCTTGTCAACAAATCAATCATAGCGATGCCAGCATGTCTGAGAGGACAGGCCAGCACCGAGTGAGCAGGAGGAGGAGGAGGAGGAGGAGAATGATGCTATTAAACACGGGAGGAATTATGAGGAATTAGGGCGCTAGATAAACAACATTACCCGAGGGGGAAAGAAGCTAGTTGAGAGGCTCCAGGGACTGACCCACACCAATTAAAACACCCTTCTTTCCTTACGCTACAACAAGGGTAAATATGCTGACGTGGCCTGAGAGCCTTCATCACTGCTGAGTCTACTACAACTGCTTCCTGTTGCTTGCCTTGCACTGGCATTACAGCTGCACTGCCTCTATTATGCTCTGTAATCCTCACTGTAGTCACTGAGGGCACACCATTGTCCCTGCTTACATACACTGTGACACGCCGAAGGCCCTCACTTCTCTGTGGAATAAAATAAAAACCCATGGCGCAGACATCGGTGAATCTAAAACGGCGACGGACACGCATTAAAAGAAGTCCAGCAGACGGCATTCATCAGCTGGACGCCTGGCTGTTTACCTGATTTGAGCACATGTGTGGAGCCTCATTAAGTGCAGCAGTTACTGTGGGTGGCAAGGTTAAAGCGATGAAATGCCTGGGGTCCAACCGAGCGTGACTTAAACAAAGCCCTTGGCCTGGACAAGAGGCCAACTTCATGCAGCTCACAAGAGAGGATGAAGGGAGGGGGGGGGGGCCTTCATGAACTCTGAGTACCCGACAACCTAGTTGCACCACACTGCCATCTGTCCACAACAGCCAATCAACTGAAGAAACAGAATAAAGAATGATATCATACCTGATAAAAGTGCAAATCGTAGCCTGGGTGCTCCTCACTCGTCTACATGTGACATTTCTTAATTTATACATATGCACAGTGCAAAGTCGAAGCTTCTCCATTTTCGACACGCTTCACTGCCAATGCAAGCCCCTAGTTTTATTTACAGGAACATCCTCCCATCAGGTCGATGCCATGCAAGACCATCTAGCATACATTTTCATCAACAAACCTAGAGCAGTCCTCCCCAAGGTTGCGTTTCAATGCCAACAAGATCTGCTTGCAAGCAGGAATGATTTTCAACCAGTAACATGAAACTAATCTGGCTCAGATTGTTGATGCCAGCTCCGTGCTGCCATAGCATGAAAATAAACAGAAACCTTTGTCTTTAAAAGGAGGTGTGAGGCGCCGGTGTCTAAGTGGGTAACAAATAAAAAATACAGACCATATCAAATTGCCTGCTACCCTGGTGAGAACATGGTTTTACTGGCTATCGAATTGTAGGAAAAACAAGTTGGAATGATCTGTCCTGCCCCACAGGTAAAGACACCAAAATGAGAGGAAGTCATATGCGTGATCTTCCAGTTCCTTCATGTGCTCACTCGCCGCGTACAATGCTCGAAATAACAATAACTTCCATCAGGATTGAGGTAAAAATAGCCTTAATGTAACTGGACACACACATACCAGCGGCAGACTGTGCCTTTCACCCATCAGGCACAGTGGAGGAGTTTGGGGCCAAGCTGTGGGGCCAGTAAGTCTGTGCACAGTCCTGCTTTTTTCACTACACAGAAATGCGCTCCAGCATTGCAAATCATATCTCTCACAGAGCCACAGCTCTCCCACAGGCCTGTCAGACCCGTGTATTTACTCTATGAAGAAGATCTGACACTTGAGGAAACCAGAAAGTGGGTTTTCACTCTGAGGTTGCTGTGCAGCGGCCACAGGGACAGAGGAGGAGAAATCTGTGAGAATGCAGCTCTCCAGACTTTTTATTTGTTGAATCAAGCCAGACACGGAGGAGAATATATAAGAGGGGAACATTTTATGGATGCACTGTAAAAAGTCATTTTCAACTGGTTTATAGTAAATAAAACAACTTTAAAAGGGACTAAACTAACTGATCTCTTCAATTATTCCATTTTTATTCATGTGTTTAAGCTTTTTTTCCTTTTTTAGATTTCCAATTTAACTCGGAGGCCTGCTGATCATTTAATTCAACGTAGTTTTAACATTATTTAGACAGAATAAGCGGGTCTAGGTCTGATGGAGAAAAATACCTGCACCTGGTTAATTGGCGCAGATAATGAGGAGCCCAAAATCAAAAGGATAATTCACAGAGAGCTGGCTGGAAAAAGAGAAACTCATTCTTTGTTTGCTTTTTGGAGACTTTTTGGGGAGTGAGAATGAGTGACTGACAGTAATTGCGCAGAATTGCCCTGCAAACAGACATTTTCTCGGCCTCTTTGTGTTCAGAGAGCCGCGTCGGGAAACAGACTTTTTTTTTCTTTTTTTTCTCAAGTCTCCAACTCACCGGCCAGGCAAAACTGAAGGGCAAAACTATCCTGGATCTGTCATTCCTGACAGAGCTCTTGAAAGACAAGGTATTCCCTCCGAGGACAGGCGTAGCTCCCATTCCGTAGCTGCAGGGCCCTGCAGCAGAAACTCTCGACTGGTATTCCTTCAGACAAACTCTAAAAAACGTATCGCATTCGTCCCGTGTGCATTTTCTATCCGCCGTGTTCCGTGTGCCATCACAACACATGCCGTTCAGCAGCTCTCCGTTAACATTGTGCATCGATAAGATTTGCAGCTCGAATTGTCCAGATCCCTCTGACACCTGTTGAAGACAGAACAGTCAGTGCAACGGGAAACTTCTAACTTCTAACACTACATTACAATTTTTGCGCGCTTGCAGCAGGCGACACAATCCTTGACGTTAGCATATAGCCGCGCAGATATAGGCGACAACCGCGCAATCAGAGTACATGCAACTATCTAAACACTTTTCCTGAAGTCGTGCACGTACCTTAAGCAGAAAGCAGAGTAAAAAGGCAGCAACGACTGAGCCCCGTCTCAAAATCATGCCTGCTGTTGCCACTCGTTTGTTCTAGTCGTCTGGCCGACACACGGCACCAGAGCTCTCCTCTGGTTTAAACATGCACGAGTGGAAAACAACACTATGATCAGCGGAGCACAAGTTCCACACATTCACATGAGACCTCTTCCTGGTATGTCCCACCACTTCTCCGAGCGTCTGCTCTTCTTCGTTATCCGACTGTTGCCACTTGTTGCGCGGAAGAAAGTCTTTACGCAGTAGCCATGCGGCAGCCGAACCCAATGCTGACTGACTGTTGGCCAGAGCTGGAGCTGCATACACAAGTTCAACGGAGGGGGCGTGTCTGCAGGGCCCCGAGCCTCCATTATTCATGAGGAGGGCACTGGGGGCCCGCCCCTCTCATATTATGAGGATAACCATACACTCGAGATTCCTCTTAAGGACTCTCTGGCAGGGATGTGGTGGAAAATCAGACTGGGAATGATCTATGACCTGCAGTCATATTGATAATAATAATAAGTCACCACAACCACAAACCTAAACATGAGTTAATTTTCAGACAGACATCAATTTTATACCTCTCCATTTTTACATCCTGCATTAGCTGCGTACCATACTCACCATAATTTATACTATTATTTTACCCCATAAAGATTTATGTCAGCCTAAAAGGTGGGTGGACTGGGCTTTTGCTGGTTTTACTCTCCTCTACATTGGTCCATTAGGTTACACACTAAATCATCTGGAATGCAAAATGAGTGTGAATCAAGGCCAGTAGCTGAGTCAAGGGCATTTTGTTAAATGCAAGGTATGTTGGACATCCCTATAATTCAATGTAAGCCTTGGATGAAGAGCATTGAGATTCCCTAATAGAAAAAATGCCCATTATCTGCACATTTGCGGCGGTTTAATAATACTTTAATTTGCAGAGTTTAAATAAACTCTGACTTTGAACTCTGACAGCATGATGTTATCAGGAGTGCACACAACAGTGCCCCAGAGTGGCAGACCTGCAGGTTTTATGCCTGCCTGAGAAATGTCACACATTTTAAAATGACTTGCAATCCAAGCCTGTTTCAAACAATTAACCTCCAGTTAATGGCCGAACATAATACCAGGATAGTCTGACTGAAACCCCTGCTGACCAGAGAGGAATATGCTGACAGATTGGTGAAAGATATTATTTCCCCAGTATCCTTTTAGCGTGGAAGGGGAATTGTGGCCAGGTGTACCTCTGCAAGAAGGTAATCTGTGAATTGGATCAGTGACCACACACACACACACACACACACACACACACACACACACACACACACACACACACACACACACACACACACACACACTCATATGAGAGAATGGGAACCCCCTCTGCTGCTGTGGTTAGTGATTTGTGAGGACCAATTACACAGGTCAGTCAATGGGTCACAATCAAGGAAACACAGTTGGAAACTGCAGCATTGCTCAGAGAGGACCAGATCAATCAGTAACTACTGTCTGTAATGTTTCACCATCACACTTTACAGCCGTTTATGAGGGTGTCACACATCTGTCCTCTATGCCTTTGGACCTGATAAGCAGACAGGTCTGCCATATTCTCACTATTTTCGTTAGAATCTGTACAAGTAACACATTTCTAGTTCACTGTTATTTTCACTGAGGCAGCAAAGCGAACAGCTTATCTTATCTGTAGTTTAGATGCCTCAGTGACACAAAGACGAGCACAGTAGCTTCTGCAGGGGAGAGCCCCAAATGTCTTGGAAGCACCCTGACATACCTTGTTTATTTGCTGGTGGGTGTAGAATTGAGGTAAAACATATTTATGTTCAAAAAGGGAAGCTTCTAAATCACAGCTGTCTATATTCAGATGTTACATTCCCTGTGGTTGAACTTCAAGAGGAAAGGTACGGCCTCCTCTCTGTCCGTCTCAGTCACTGAACTGATACATCTCAGGTTACAGGTCTAATTGAAATGCTCTCTCGGGGTAATTAGGGTTAATTGGAGAAATTTTTAACCCCAGGCAGATTTTCTTTTCTTTTGCCTTGATGTAAAAAGCCAAAATTGCATTTTAGAGACCATTGGAAGGTTTAATGGCGGATGTGACGGGATCCCATCTGCTGTTGACCAGTCAGTGGGGTGATGCTTGCGTTAGGATGATGACAGGGGTAGGGGATGGTGGTGGCGAATGTCTGTTGCTTTCATCTATTGGTCAGCAAGATAGATATATTTTGACAGCCTGTTTAATTAGTCGAGAAAATGTTGATGAAGAAATGATGAGTTTCAGCGTCACACCATCTGACAAAAATAGATGTGGCATTTCAAACCTCCACCAAGGCTTAGCATCCCCTCCAAAGGGTCCTTTCTCCCCACAAGTTACATTCTTATTTATATAATATTAGTATTTAGATTCTTTTACCAATAAAACGTAGGCCTACATCTAGAACTTAGATCCTTCCATAACCCTTGGCGTAGATAAAACAGCTGTTCCAGAAGAGTAAGCATTTCCTGTCCTGCTGAGCAGATTCGAACTTTAATCACTTCCCAACCTCCCATCCTATCTCTGATAAAGGTTTCATGTAAATCTGCACGTAGCTTCATGAGTTAAATGGATAACATTGTCCTCACAATTTGAAAATATGGATCCACTCCCTCATCTGGATCTCCTCCAAAATTCAATGTTCCTTCTTTGGGACAATAGCTCTTCCACTCAGTTTCATGGTAATCCATCACATTGTTTCAGTGTAATTGACCAAAATGGTCAAAAAAATCTTATAATGTTCTAAAAAGGGGAAAAAAAATTCCAAACTTGAATGCGTTCTTTCCCTGCTACATGCCAAATCCATTTACAAAGTTTCATCAGAATCTGTCTGCTGGTTTATGTGTAACAGGCAGTAATAGTGAATATAAGCCCTATCTTGCAAAGTTAAAGAAAGTGATAAAAGAAAAAATCCTGGCTTCATCTCTTTATTTGGATCCACTCTAAAATGTAATGCCTTCTTCTCTACGACATGCCCAACCCTCCTTCAAGTTTAATTAAAATCTGTCATTTTTTTGTAATCCTGCTAATAAGCAAATAAACAAACAAACAAATAGACAAACACACCAAACGGATCACTTAATCTAAAAAAAAAAGATTCATGCACTGAAGAGACAAACTAAAGAAGAATGCTTCCTTGCTTTATCCATCTTAACTGCCAGTTTGCAGTCTACCATATAGCTAATAGGTATCCAAACAGTGTGTTCCCTGTTCCTTATAAGCAATGTCTGCAGGCGTCATGGAGCACAGACAGGGTTTCTCCTCTGAGGCCATGGTGCTAATCTCCTGCAGCCTTAATGTGATTATGGTAATGATCACACAAATGACCCCTGGGCTTTGGGGGGATCCGTGGTTCACACATCCTTACACAGTGGCTGCAAAGGCGCTTTGACTCCACTGGCCCGCGTACTAGACCACCAGACTGAGCCAGTCCTGGTGGCCTGCCCCTGTTCTTCTGTCCTCGCTGGGCTCGGAAGAGAAGAGTGAATGACCAAATAAATTCCAGCCAGCAACAAAAGAGCTGAACGACCATGAGAGAGATGGATATCTTTTGTTGTTTGACACTCAGTGCTGTATTCCAATCCAATTACCTCAGCCTTTTGCAACCCCTCCTACTGCAGTGCATGGCATTGAAGCCTGCCTGAATTCAGACTCCAAACCCTAACAAGAATGTGGTGGATTAGGTGCTTAGTGAGCACCCCCCACCCCACAACCCAACCTTTACTAAAATCTGTGGTGCAGTCTCTCCTAAAAAGATTTACAACTACCAGCCTTCTGTTTCAAATTTTATCCCATTTACTCTAATGTCATTATTGCCTGGCAAGAGCTGTGATCAGTCAGCTGGGGCTGCTTGTGTGTTCCCTGACAAGTTTCTGCTTCCAGATTTTTCAAAGTGTTGACAATATTGAGCAAGTTTAAAGACTCAAAAATGAAGTGTTTCTCTTATCGGAAGTGTTTTCTAGTAGGAGACATCTTGAGTTCTATGGTTACAATTTAATTGAATTAAATGAAAGAATGTTCATATATTTGGGGAGGGAAGAGGTGTACATGTAATTTTTTGGAGGGGAATTTTTAACAAGGTAATCAAACCTTTTTGTGTGGAAAAAGTATTATTCCGAATAGAGTCTTTTTTATTTTGTCATAAACTATGATAGGGGATCTTTAAAATATGAAAAAAGTGAACTATACTATCAGGAGCAGTTAAAAGTACCTCCACCATGAGCAGCTCAGGCAGGAAAATGTTGCTTATACAAAGATACATCAGTGTTCATAATTAAATTTATCACAATATAGCAATCATAGAGACAGAACGGATACTTTTACTTTCAATGCTTTTACTTGTAATTGAATATTTTTACAAAGTAACACTGGAACCTTTCCCTTAGGATCTCTGCAGAAATACTGAACATATATATGGACCATATTGTGATGGAGTAAATGTTTCTAGCCAAGACTCCACCCTTGTCACATTCACAAAGTGAAAAACTGAATATAAACACAGTCGCTTCAAGTTTAAGGTGATTGCACGACATGGCCCAGTAACGTCTGACTCATGGCGCTGTGACACGATGATGATCAACTGCTAAATTCTATGATGAACTACATACAGTTGAAGCATCACGGTGGGAAAGCCAGAAATGTGCACGCAAAAAGACATTCAATGAACTAAAGTCAGTCTTTGCGCATTGAGGGTGAAAAATGTGTTAGGTGAAGAAGCACATCTGAGGAGATTAGAGTTCAGACCACGCCACAGGGAAGATCCTCCTGTGGCTCAGTGTTTGGGCCCATTTACTAGTATCACAGTGTTTACACGGTGTGTTTATGGGAGCTGCTTTTACAGAACGTGTTACAGATGGTATCAGCAATCGGCGCTCGGATAAATATTATTTTCCACTGTTAAAGGTGGCCACTTTGTTATTTTCAACGTTTATTCGAGAGCCTGTTCTGTGAGGTGATGGTGTTTTTTATGTCTGACTGTGTATGTTCTGAATACCTCAGTGTGGTTTGTGCACACGGAGTCCAGCTGCTATGTGGAGGTTAAGTAAAAATTAGATTATAGAGGGTTGGGTTGAGAGCATGGGTTTTGATTTTCATTGGTTCAAATTGTGCTTAATTGCTGCGGTGATGCTGTGGGTGACTCATTTATGTCATGTTTATTCTACTTGACTTTTTTCTTTTTTTTCTTCTTCTTCTTCCCAGCAGAGTGCTGTGTATGTCAGTGACACCGGGAAACTACAGGGTTTTTACTTTTGAGCATGCACATCGACTGTATGAAGACCGTCCTGGATCAGCACACTGCATGAGCACAAGTGTCAGGTTGTGAACCTGTGAATGGATCATCGGTTTGTGTGTGTGTGTCCTCGCACATCCTTAATTGCCAGGGAGGTGTTTGATCTGCTGAGGGGAGGCCAGGCCAGAGGGCCGCGGTCAGTGAAACAAATCAGATCATCCCTGCTTAAGCTAGTAACCTGTTACTCACCAGCCTAGCTGACCTTTGTGATCATGTGACTAAGCAATTTGTGTGTGAGTGAGTAATATGTCAGAGCACAGGTGCTTCACTGTGAAGAGCCCCTGCATAGCACAGGTGTGAAGATTTGTCCCTGCAGTGGAAAAAGCTGGAATGTCGAGGAATGTTTACAGCTAAAAATGATTGATCAATGTGACACGTGGGAGGATGCAAACTATTCAGGCAGGAAGATTAGATTCTTTGCCCATCACACTATCCAAGGTGGTCTCCTAATGGTAGGAGGATCTGTGTTGTTACCCTCGGGATCAGTGAGTCAGAACAGTGCTCTCTTCAAACAGGATATTGGCCCATGCTTGGGGTTAGTGTGGCCAATTACCTGAACTTCCTATCTGGAGGAGGTGACACAGATAAAACTCTTCCTCTCTTTTGTGTCAATCACATTACACTTTGGATCACGGAGGTGTGTCGGAGGACATAAAGAGAGACAATTATTAATCTCATTGCAATCTCTCAGAGAAACAACCTGCAGACTTGTCAAGAGGAACTCGATGTACATAAGCTCAGTCAAATTAGCGTCAATTGCCAGCCTTGAAGGAAAATATTGATGCTGGCAAAGTCTTGACGTCTCTTACACCATGACATATAACGTTTTTTCCATGACACATTTGATGATTGCTTCCAAATGGGCCTGTCAGTTTTAATATAGGCGATCTCGGCATTTCACTTTCCTCTAAAGTAAACAAAATCCGCCAACTCTCCCACACACAGACACACAGACACACACACACACACACACACACACACACACACACACACACACACACACACACACACACACACACACACACACACACACACACACACACACACACACATTTACAGAATGTGTGATCACACACCAGGAATGAGTCCTGAGATAAAACAGGCATTCACAAGCTGATAAATGTTTTCACGTTCAATCGTCCCACTCTTGAGTGAGGCGATTTGAATTGATGTTGTTTTTGTAAGTGTGTAGATTGAAAGCCATAATATTATTCCAGGATGTAAGTCCATGATATGACATTACAGAGTTGTATGCAGTGTTAGGAAGTAAAAATATGACCAATATAAGGTTTAAATTCAAGAGAAGAAGCCTGTCAGAACGTTTACTTTGCACTTTTCCTCACAGCAATTAATTCAAATATTGTACAAGTGAGCTCTATTAATCTTAGAACTATAAAGTCATTCCTTGTCATGTTTAGTGCTGGATCAAAACCCAATGCCAACATGCAGTGAGTCAATATAATGACAATTTGGTTACACATTGTCAACTAACAAGGGAAGGGCAGTATTCAGTTTGTTCATAGACGTTTGTCTGGCTGTGCTGCTGGAGCCGTCACAAAGAACTTGGAAATATGTGGGAAAAACTCACTTACAAGACACATGGCAGAACTTTGTGTTGACTTCACTGGAGCATGTCAACTACCCGTTAATGTTAAACTAATGAGCCTACTTTCATTCCCATTGTGAACGTCCTGCTAGAGTAAAAGGTCTGACGCACAATGTAAATCACCACATAGGCTAGAAGAGTAATGGTAGAGGAGATGCTGCATGTGTTGGATCCTCAGTTTCCTTTGTTCCAACTCTTCTCTACTGGAACATCTATCATAAATTTAAAGAAATCCTTTGAGATTTTGGGAAAAACACCAAATCTTGTTCTTGGCTTTAGAGTTACATGACAAAGGTAACAAGTGCTAACTTAGTTTGCTTTAAATCAGGGGGAACTGCTATAGTTTAGCTCTTTCCAGTCTTCCTGTCAAACTATTTTTCACATTCTTATTTGAGTACAGATTGAACTAAAGAGATTTAACATGTTCATTAGTGAGTTTTAGAGAAGACACACTGATTTTGTTACCATTGGACAGAGCCAGGCTAACGTTACCCCATGTTTCCTGTCTTTTTCAAGGTAATTGACTACAAAAGTTAGCTTTCTAACTTCATAGCTTCATAATTACCAACAGTCAAGACAGAATAAAAGTTTCCCATAATGTTGACAGACTGTATAAACATGCAAAAGGCCTCAGAGATTTTTTTTGGCCACTTGGGAACAGGGTAAAATGAGCCACGTGAGCAAAACACTGACATTTAATCCGATACTCAAAACTGCTTATCAATCTAGCATGTACAGTATCAACATCAATTTTAAGTTTGGAGTATGTTGGTCTTCTTGAACTCTTTTTAGCTGAAACCATATTCCCCTTGCATCCAAAAATGTCAGTGAGAGTGAACCCACACTGTAAATTTTCGAGGCAGAAATCACAACAACAGCCAGAGCAACACAAAGTGACAATTATCTGTAGTCTCATGAGCAATGCGTTTCATATGCAAGTAGTCATGGGATCCATTGTTAGTGTGAAATTATTGATTGTGAATGCTTTAAATTGAATTAACTGATGCTTTGTTGCAGCAAACATTTAATTGTAATGTGGTTTTAATATACAAACACGATAAACAGACCAAATTGTGTTTACAGGCAGGATTTAGCCATTAAACAAACTTGTAACTGAACAATGTGAAGCCACATCCAAGTTGAGGAAGCTGCAGTACCAACATCTGTTGATTTTTTCTACTCACACTGACAGACTTCACATGTCCTAACCATATGCTGCATTGCAGAAAAAAGTAGAATAGAAAAAAAAGAAATAGAAATAGAAATATTTTTAGACAGTTTGTAAAGACAAAGAAAATGTTATGCCTCTGTTACATCTGTACATTAGGAGCCATGACACACCATCAATGGTAAACCTCAGTATGGTTAAATGTCACTGTGGTTTAATAGGCAACATGAGGGTTTTATTGCCATCTCTTTTTTCTTGGCCATGACTCTCAAAATGCTGTGTAAAGTAGTCATAAAGCTGTCAGAGGGAGCAATATTTTCCACACAGCATGATGACAAACAGCACATAGGCAATGTATGCGTGGGTGTTGTACAGACAACATACTGAAATATTTAATACTACAGTTTTGCTCGCTGTTGTTCTGTTGGTGTGGGAGAAAATAACTAATCAGACTATCTGATATTACCTTAGCCAACAACAGCTTTTTAAAACAGGTAATTATATACAAGTTCAGTTGAAAAGGCATGTGTTCAAGAGCTAATATACATTATTCATCATGAAAATACCCAAATATGGCGACTTTCTCCCAACTGTGCAATTCTACATCATGGAAATGTTCAACACAGAAAATGGCCAACTTCTTCATCCATAAGAAATCCTCCATGTTTCTGCAGTTCAACGTGTTGGCTGCATAACTTTCCTACATCACGTGAAGGCAGGAAAATTCTGTGCACAACAGCGCTGCATCCAAGACGACATGAAAAGTGAGAAATGGCAATGTTCAAGCTCATAATTTCCTTCTTCCTGTGGTTGAAGTGGGAGCGACATCAACCCACAGGAAAAAGTTGCATTTTTGGCTGCTTTCTGACCATACAGGTAGCTCTAGCATGTTTTCTTAAATTCATCCTGAATTAGAACCAGCACAGACCCTCAAACGTGTCTAACAATCTGAAATACTATTTGTCCATTTATAGCATCGTCAAGATAAACATCCAGTCAGCTTTAAGTGTGAGAACGAGTCTTGCCTTTTGAACTCAGGTCAGAAAGATGATACCTCTGCATGGTTGGAGACTCACAGCCCTTTGAAGGGGTGTCAGTTTCAAACAAACTGGCATCTCGGCCTGGTTCTGTCCTGTTGTAGCTACTCTACTCTAAATGGTCCAAAATACTAAACTGTTCCGATTAGCAGGAAACAGGACAGAGAGAGAGAAAAAAAAATCATATTAATTGTGACATGGCTGCACATAAGGAAAATGATTTTAAATGAAAGAAGTTTTGGAAAAAGAAACTAAAGGAAGATAACATTTTACAGACCGTCAGAATAAATACTGTTGACCAGGCTTGGCTGCTTTGTTAGCATTATACATAATATATATCTGTGATGTTGAGGTTGACTGTAACTGTGCCTTGCTGCTTGCTGTCTGGGGCTGGCTATAGGCTGGCAGCAGCAGGCAGTGTTTTGACATGAGGGTGCCCGTCTGTCACTGGCTGAGTCGACTTGCGCTGAAAGAGAGCGAACAGGCTGGCAAGTCTGACAGGATCTGTGAATGGAGGTCGGCCCAGCAGAAAGGGGCCCAGCGTTTTTCTAATTCACTGACAGACACGGCTAACTCTGTTTATGATGACGGCTACACAAAAGCAAACTTGTTTTAATTGTTTTTAGTTGATGATGTTTCTCATTCCAATCAATGCATTTTAATGTGGTGTGCAAATGCTTTGAATGTCTCATCCCCCTCGGTGCATTATGCCTTATGTAAATCAAGGAGAAAAAAGGGAGCTCTTTTGTGTCAGCACATCTGACATTCCTTTGTGCGAAGTTAAAGGCTTGTCTTTTGAAATCATGCTTCACTGCCATTGTGGACGTGTGGTTTGTGCATGTTCATTATGAGGAGCTTGCTAGTGACACTTTGTTAGCGCTGAGCGTTGAAAGCGAGAGTCTGTGCTCATTAACAAGCTCTCAGTGAGTCTGGGACCAATCTGTTAAGTCTTTAGCTATCATCAGCCGCAATAATGCCAGCTATGCACAAAATAAATTAATGAAGGGCAGCGTGAACATTTAGTCATGGCTACTTGCCGTTAGTCACAAGTTTCCTTGCCAACTCATAAAAAAAATGCTAAAAACTTCATATTAATTCTGGCTCAATTAATATGGAGTGCATTCACGTTAACCAGCAATCATTACGCTCCAGTGATCTAAAGGCCATTGTCACACAGGCACTTGAAGAAGTCTTTTGTGTAACAGAAGAATGGCAGAGTGACCCCCGGCGGTGCAGAGCAAGGCCAGGGAGACGTTTCCTTCAGCCCCACCGCCCGCTCCTCTCAGCAGCCTGGAGTAAAGTTTCAGGGTCCGAGTGGCCATGAGTGTTGCTGAGTGATAGGCAGAGAGGGGAGACCCTAAACCCAATAGCTTTGATGACTGAAACAAAACACAGACTATAACCTGCAGCTCTGTGACTAAGCACATGGTCATGCATGTATGAGGGCTGCAGCTAGCAGATGTCGAGCGTTTGTGCCTCTTTTCTCACTGTAGATGTTTGAACATTAGCAACTCTCTCCAAAAACTAGGAACAAGACAGGATCTACTATGAAATATCCTGCTGTCCATCAACACGTGACGCAGCAGCTTCACTGATGGCATGCAGAGGACCAGACAGTCTTGACAATGACAATGATTTTGTGAGGTCAAAGGAGCTTCAGCTCCATCTAAGCTACATATGCGAAGGCACTCTTGAAGAATGTTTTCCAAAATACATAAAATGCACAAAGTTACCATTTTACAATAAGACTACCCTTATAAAGGGTTTATGACCGGTTTATAATTAATTTATTAATCATGTTGTGAGCGTTTGGTAAATCATTAAAAAGCTGCTAAAACTCATTAGATAAAGACGGCAACAGTGACCTTTTGCTTGCCAAATAGTGAGCCCATACTTATCTGTACTGCTAAGTCTCAGACTGGTAACATAGCCTCTAGTCTTCTCAATCATCCAGCATCCTTGGCATCTGTTTTTACTGTTGATGAATTACTAACATGTATAACTGAAATCAGTCTTTACTCCTTGGACTCTTCCTCTTCTTCTATGTATGGGACATTAACGTCTCTGTCACCATTCATTTGCTAGACTGAGTGATATTATCCATGTTCCAACATGTCACGATAAGACTCCCTTATGCCAGTTATGAATGGTAATAACTCATCAACAGAAGCAATTCACTCAAGAAAGGACGCCACCCAACTGTAGCATGCAAATAAATATCTGATGAAGCTGACAGTTCAACAGGCTGACTGATTCAACAGAATAGATAGATAAAAAGTGAAGCAGGATTTTGCCAAATAGTGAGCCCATATTGATAGATGAAAAGTGTGTTGAAAGTTGTTTATAATTGTTTATGAATGATTCTTAAAATGTTTATAATGTAATTGATAACCCAATTAAACCATTTATAAATCTAGTCTTATTAGAAAGTGGTACCATGAATGAAAAATATTCATATGGCTATTTTATGATCTGCCACCCTACTGTTAAGGTATGCTTTAAGATTAGGTATAAATTGCATTATAAGATTAAAAATGCATTGCTTTTAGTTTTGTTATTAAATCACACATCTTCACCATCAAAGGGGCAACAAATCTGAATCTCTTTGAGGATGACTGCCGCACACTCCACGTCTACAGGATGCACGAGAGAGAGAAAGAATTGGTAGAATATGCCATGGTTTGTGTAACGTGTTTCAATGTGCTGTTGCTCAATCAATAGCAGATAGCTACACATTCTCATTTTACAAGAAACATGTTCAGAGTATTATGTTTTCAAACTGGGAAAAGGGAGGGAGTGCAAAGACAGCTGAACAAAGGCAACACAAACGGCTGTGCCAGTGCAAACACTGATTATTTGTGAGTGAAAAGTTAGGCGGCTTCACTAAAGTGTTGTTCCGATGTGTCTGGTTGCAGATTTTACTTTTTTAAAATCTTTGACTGAACATTTTTTCACAATTGTATTAAGATGCCCTTAAACCAGGTATCATTACTGAATTCTGATCAGTTCAATACCCCGTTCAGCTGATTGACAACGGCTTTGCCTCATGTCTGTTCACACTGAAGTCAAAGGATGGTTCTCAGACTCGAAGGTTTCTCACTTGAGGTGGCTGGCTGCAGTAGGAGGACCAGTGTTGATACAGCTGATCGCTGTTATTCCAAGTGAAATATATGGCCGTGTTTGTTTTCAGAGATAGACCCAACGCTTTGCTTCAAGTTCATATTTATCTATCAAGGGAAAAATGTCAGTGCACATCCAATTTGGACTTTTTACACAGACTCTTGTCCTCATTATGCTACTGAGGAAGAATCAGCCAGCATGAGACTTTATCAGACTTTATTACATATTGTAATGTCACATTGTTAATGAAAAAGACTTTACATTAGATTCGATTCAGGCTCAGTCTTTCTTCACATCATTTAACCTAAAAACAGAGCAGAAACATGCTAACATAGAATTATATATGATGGAGGTGCGGTTTGATTTTATGAGCCATGTTTCAACAGATATAACTTTATTACCCACAGTGTTCTGGGGCTTTTTCAAATGGCACCCATTCTACACCTTGAAGGTGTTGAATGGGTGCCAGTAACAGTAGATAACAGTAAAAGGTGTTGTGTTCAAGAGACAATACCTCGTGTAGCTGCTGCACATCCACGTGATGGATTTCCCCTTAAAGAAAGCCTGATTGGTGTCTGTTAGAAAAAAAAAACATGAAAATGACTAAGAGCATTGTTTGATACTCTTGGCATTCGTTGGTGTAATGCTCTCTGTCGGAGAACTCTCAGCAGACTAAAGTTACAACCAGAGAAAACTTTGTTAAAGTGCACCATGACATATATTTTAACGCAACAATAATCTAAATATTTAATCTTTGCATATACTCTCACACAATGAGGTCTGGACACCTAAGACGATGTTCAGGTTAGACCTTGGAGCATTTAGTTGAAGTAATGATATTACCTCAGTGGTGCATGAGGCAATACAGTATTCCTCTACGTCTTTGGAGGGAAGGGGAAGTCCCCGCGTCTGTGTGCTGTTTGACTGGACCGGTTGTGTAATGCAGCCCTGGGATTAGGTGGAGCAGCCTCACAGCAGCAAACCCTCCCTCACACTGATCTGTCTGGGCTAACATGAGTGAATGGCTGGATCAGAACCACAGCTGGCCCATGTCCTTCCACTGTGTCAAATTATTCATATACTAGTGTTAAAGCTGGAGCATGCACTTTTTTTTTTAGTTAAAAGTCATTAGGACTGAACAAATAAACAGGATTTACAAGCTGTTATCAAGCCTTGGTAAAATATGAGAAAATACGCATGTGTTTTGTTCTGATGCAGGAAGTGTAACATTCTTATTCCATTGAGAATTCGTCTGGTCAAAAAACACAGAGTGTTATGTTTCTAACAAAATGAAAATTAAATGATTATGGATGTACTTTTTAGGGGAGTTGACATCAATGTCATAATGTAACTCTCTGTGTGCATTTCTAACTCCCCTGTCTGCCATAAAATGGAATGAGTTCCCACCTGCTTTATGAGCGTTTCAAATTTTGTGTAAGAAAATCTGACTGGAAATGCCAATCAGATTGTGAGTATAAAATGTTTGAATATAAGTAAATTTGCAAAAGCAACGATTGGCAGAGATACGCCCAGAATATGCTTTAAGACTCAGGGAAGGCTCCTTTCTCTCTGTATGTTATATAGTGGAAAAAGATGAGAGGAGAACACAGTTTGCATACTAAAGAAAAGTAAATACATCCATCCAGTATATGCTTCAACAATGAGGGAAGGTACACATGTCAAATAAAGCAGTTGAAAGTAAACCTTCAGAAACAAAGAGCTGCAGATCTTTTTATTGCATTATCTTTTATTGCAAAGATTGACATTTCTTTAAAGTTGACAGCTTATGAGGATAAACGGTCTACTGGCATGGGAAGGTGGAGAGAAAGGGGTAATTATATCTGGAAACAGTCTGTTTGGTAGCTGTTACAGCTACCTAACAGCTGTTAGGTAGCTGTTAGGTGTAGCTACCTAACAGTCTGCTAGGTGCTACACTGCTACTATAACAGTATTAAGGGATAAACACATGTCTGTGGACTGACTTGTCCCTCACACACTGTGCCTGGGCCTCACTATATTAAATCTAATATGACGCACAGCTCTAATTTGGTTAAAATGAATTACATCGCTTCATTGAATCAACGCATTAGAATGCATCAATGGCGGAAAAACAACTCACTGTGTAATAATAATAAAATCAGCATTAAATCAGACAGATGTTGAAGATGGCTGTTTAAAATATGATTAATGTTGTGGACATGACAGAATGAGAAATGATGAGTGATGCAATCATACAAGTGGTTACAAAAAATAGCCAGAGACAGAGAACACCCCTTATTTAGTGGTGAAAGACACCAGCAGACCATGGCCATCATCTGTATGGCTATCCTCTCAATGGAAAACTCGTGAAACTGTAATTTTGTAAATGCAGAATTGTCTTTGCCTAAGTAAAAAAGAAACAATGATTTGGCTACGAGACAAAGCAGTGGGCAGGAAGAAACCACGTGAGCATCATGATGAACCACTAGGACTTATTTAGTGTGGTAGTGAACGAGGCGTCGACTGCTCCACCAAATGTGCACCAATCGGCTGTACGTACTATAGTGGAAATCGACTTAATATTGTCAAAAGATTACAATCTAATATGTGCAGTGTGTACATTTAATTCATGCCATATCCTGTGAGGGCCTGGGTTCAAACAGACAGACTTAGGATACATGAATGAGACTTCAATCCATTTGAGGCCCCGTCAGGATAAAGAGGAACATTCATTGCTGCCGGCACTCTATAAGACCACAAAGGAACCATGATTATTTAGAAAATGTTAGTTACATTTTATTTGAGATGTTAGTAACGGCATGATGTATTTGACAGAGTGATGAATTGAGTGTGTGTACACAGCTAATTTGTCTGTTTCCTCTGATGTGGTAGTGGTAGTCTCTCTGGGGTGTCTACAGTTAAGGGTCTCAGATTGACTACCACACTGAGGTCCACGCTTTAGTCCCAGCATGCAGTGGTGTGGAGTGACAGATTGAAATGTTGAGGGAAGTCTTTAACCCTTGCCACCCCCACAATTAGCCAACTTGTGTCCCATTTCCTAAAAGATCATGAGAACGTATTTATGGGAGAGGGGCTTTATTTGGGCATGAGAGAGTGAGATTTCCTGTTCGGTCACAGTGGATGGTTTGATATATATTTTTAATCTGGATGTTTCCTTTAGTAAAGAGGACTCAGACTGTCTAATGTTTTTCCAAAGTGATTTAAAAGTTGAACTGAATTTTGAATTCTCCTCACTTTGCCAAAGTAAGATAATATGGTTAGAATGGGAGGTAGGAGAAACACTGTAAATGTCTATGGTGACTTTATATCAAATACTGATAAAATATTGGTTTAACTTTATATTCCAATTGCAAAAGCACAGCTAGATAACCTAGCATGCTATCAGTGGCACTAATTCCCATTAGATGTTGCTCTTCATTCATGTTATATCAAGTCTGACTAGTGATCTATCTTTTATGGATCCAGATGAGGTGACAGCGAGTGACCAGAATAACATAGGTAGCCTTCATAGGTTACTGTGGGTTACTTTTTTTGGTAATTAAAATTCTGAGTAAAGCACGAGTTGCAAAACAAGCACGGACATATCAAATGATTTCTTGGAACAATTAATTTTAATTTCAGTTCCACTATTCAGAAACTTTAATGAGATATAGGTGGGCCCTCTTTGTTTGTGGTGGTGCTGAATTTGAAAATATGTCTTTGACCTGATCTCAGAACTGCCACTGCCAACAGTGAGGAGGAAATGCAGTGGTGATGAGGGACAGTGACCCTTCTCTCTGCAGGTTTTTCTGACTCTTAAGGGCTCCCAAGCTGCCAATCAGCACGTGATTAACACCAAAGGCCTCCTCTTTCCCGTCCCCGCTTTCATCTCCACAGTCATCTCCCCTCTCCGTGAAATGGAGACTGTCGACCTGTCAAAACCGAGTGTGTCGACAGTCTGCGTCTTGTTATTAGCACCCCAACAGGTTTTACCGAAAACCATGAAGGAATAAAACTTGAATGGGCTCACTCACTTATGTTTCTTTTCTTGTGATCGCTTAGGGTGGCAGGAAAATTATCACTATTCTTCAACATAACCACTATTTTGTTTTATTGAAAAATGTTCTAAACCAGCTCTTAAATTTGGTGGTTTTCTTGGACCTTTCTACCGACTCAACATGACTGCTTTGAACTTGAATATCAGATATATATATAAAGGAGAAATTCAATCTGACCCACTCAAAAGCTTTTCACTGACAACTGAAGAAAATTCTCCAGGTTAACAACAGGTCATTGCTGAATGGGGGACTTAGGCCTATACATTTACAGAGTCCTGAGAGAGGAGCTATCTGATGGTCCATCTGGTTAGCAAGTATAATAGGACTGTGTCACAGGTGAGCCACAGATGCTAGATGTATGTGTATCAGTGTGTCTAGATCTTAAAGGCTCCAGTGATTCATAAACTACTGTTCTCGAGCCTCAGGGTAATATTTCAATGAAACAGGCAGTTTACAGAATCTTTTTTTAAATTTTCAGATGGACCATACATGATTTAAAAATGCACCAGAGTTATTTCTGATTTATAGTCCTAGTGCAGCTGGGACAAGTAAAAAACATAATCAAATTGAAATGTGTACAGTAAGTACACATAATATGATAAATACAAGCTCTTTCATGTAGCCGAAAAATACAGGGTTGATTTAAGTCAGAGCTTTTTGTCTGATCTCAAAGCAGAAGGTTTTTCAGGCTGTCAGATGCCCGAGGTATTAATTTCTGTTTTACAATGTCTTTGACAGAAAAATACAACCTTTACGACTGATTGGAACCCGACACCCTTCCTCGAAGTCTCCCGGAGTTTACAGACATTTTTGAGATGAAATCGAATGAATATCCAAAGGAGGACCAGGAGGACCTTTGTTTTTGACAGCCAAATGTAGATCTTGCTCATGTAGTAGCAGAGATATTCCACAGACTATTAATGCCGTAAAGTGGCTTGTGGAGGATTAATGGCAGGTTTGTTTATGCACCTCCATGTGTCCACGCACTGACTCCAAAGATCAAGAACATGGTAAGTTGATGCTGTAAGAAAGGTGTTCTCTTTATTGTAGTATTTCAATGTGTGACGTTTGCTCTATAAGTATGGTTAGGAATGTAGGAAAACAGAGCAAAACACACAGAAACTGAGTGATGACGGGTTACTTTGTAGGTTTGTCTGTTAGAGTCCAGCTGAACAACACATGTACGTAATATTTTATTACTAAGGCATCGCCATAGGACTTTCAGTGGGGATTTGGGGTGTTCTTTCAGGAAAACACAACCACTTATTAAAGTCTAGACGCAACATAAAACCATCAGAAGTCCTGGAGTAAGCACTTACAGGTTCTAATGAACAGAACTATCACTGTCTGCTCAACCATGCTCACTTTCTGCCACTGTCTCTGCAGTGTTAGAAGACAATATATGCAAACATTAACAAAAGCAAAAAGAAGAAATACAGAACAACAAGAGCACAAACATATCATATTATAATTTTCTTATCCACCAGTTTATTGGGAGGATTTAAAAGACAAAACAATATCTGAATGAAAGTCTTTGGTCTGCAAACACGGAAGACAAATCTTCAGTACATTTTTCAAAAAGTTGGCAGTCAAAAAGACCCATGTTGATTTGTAACATTTACAACTTTAACAATGTTATTTTTTTACTGGCTTCCTTCGAAGCAGGGCCAAGACATTCCACAATATCCAGAGGTCTCCCATCTGCAGCATAGTGAAGATATCCATGCTTGATTTACAAGCTCTGAAACTGCATTCTGGCAGCTGAACCTGCATGCAGGAGAGAAAGAAAAAAAACTGCTGGCAAGGCTTAAGGGAGCAAGAAATGTAACTCAAAAACAATTTCCTGTCCCATCATCTTCTACAGGTAAGTACACAGAGAGTCAAACACACTCTCATAAAGATAAGCCCTTCAGTTTAAACAGATGATCCTAATATCATTAGAATTAATCAGGAAAACAGGATACTACTTTCGAGTCACAGCAGGGGATGCAAGTATTAATTTGTGTGCTGCTTATGTAACCAAACCTCTTCCATTCAAAATGCATCTAAGGATGAGCCTGGTTATTTTGCACCATCACGCTACCGTGGCAATAACCATGACTTTCTGACCTTCAACAAAATAGAAAAGAAACTTTTAGGGCCGTTTGGATCAGCCTTGGTCTGTATCTTGACATTCAAAGAGAAATCATGAGCACTTTTGGAACGAGAGCATTTCTCTAATCTTTTAGCGAGACATTGAGATAGAGAACATAGCAAGGTGAAAGGAATGGGGCTGGCTGTGTCTGTGCACAAGAACAGGCCTAAGGAGTCCGGAGGTCTGGCCCACCCTATGGCACAGTGTTTGTTGGGGAATGTGCAATTATGGAGGCCAGGCCTTTGATCCAGGTTTTCCATCAGGGCTAAATTGTCCTCACATTGAGCACTGCAGTGTATCCTTGGGCACTCCTTTATATTCTGCTGCTCTTTCATGTGCACCCCTCAGGAACTCAAAGCATCCCCTCTTGAAAAGTGAGCTTTGCCTTGTCCATGCTCCAGTGCAGGACGAAAGGGAAAAAAGAGACCAGTGTGTCTGTGAATGTGACTGAATGTGTGTATGAGAGTCTATATGTGTGTGTGTGTGTCAATGACCATACAGTATGTCTTCAGTATGAGCTGGGAGTTAGCATGAGAGCCGATTCGTGAGATAAAGTTTTGAACAAGTGTTTGTGACAGGAAGTTTGTAGGCCTGGGCTTGCATGTGTTTGAGTTTGTGATTGGGATCTTTTACACATGCTCCCATGTGTTATGTGTCCTCCTCATAACTACCACCTCTGTCAGATTAACCAGAGAGACTTTCTTCTATTACTGTAGGTAGTGACTTCAGTTACTCCTGTTTTCTAAGAGTGAATGCTTCTTATGGTTTCCTCGAACGGATTTCTTCATGCTGAGGTCCCGTCGTGGTCATGTCATCGGTACCCTAACAAAATGGAGATTAAGTACTGTCCTGTCTGTATTTCCTCACATGAAATAAACATCTGACATGACGCCACAAGTAAGGCTCTGTAATAATGAGCCACAAAGTTAGACCAGATGTGTCAGGAAGTAAAATAACAGTGCCCATAGAGGTGTTTCACTGGAATTTTCTATTTGAGGCCTTCACATGAGTTTTCAGAGAACTCATACACAATCACAATCACTCGCAGTCTAAACGTGCTGTAATTGTGCATATGTTGGAATACTTTACCCTGAGCTCTGCATGTATGTGTGGAGGAATAAAAACATTTCCTCAGGCCATCTAGTCGTGAATGATTCAGAGCTTTATTCAGAATGTCGCTTAGATAAATGGAGCATTGGTGTGTTTAAGTTTTCTGCACAAAAACAGTTCAAAGAAGACCTTAGGGAAACTATATGGCCTATAGTTCTTTAGATGTAGATCCCCACTGGATAGATGCTAATGACACTCACCCCTCTGTCCCCCTCCAGCTCCACCATTTCTCCCACTCATGCTTTAGGTATACGTGCAACTACAGGGATTTAACCTATAGTCCTCTATAGAAAAGTGATCCTCTGACTTTTCTGTTCTAGTGCAGTGCCTGTTCTAAATGTGCCTCAACACATGACAGTAACGTTTCATCCCAAGTCCGTATCAAACGCTATGGCAAAAAAGTTTCATCAACAACAAACATGGCGACAGTTGAGGAAGTTGTGATAATGTGCCTGGTAAATACAAAACAGCAAAAGCTGAGGTAACAATGTACTCATCAGTGCATGAGGACGGAAAGTTTTGTTCACTTTTTCGCTCGACTTTTTTCTTCTTCGTTGTTACCATACGCGTTTGTTGTGTCTTGCTTGAATTGTAGCTACACTCCCCCCACCATATCTGGTGGAATTGGTCTGTTTCAGCAGAGCCCCGAAGCTGAGTAGATCAGATGATCCCACCAGCGAGCTCTGGGTCTACCCTGGCATCTTCTCCCAGTTGGACATGCCCAGAAAACCTCCAGAGAAACTGGCTCAACTGGCTCCTTTCAACATGAAGAACAGCGGCCACAAAGGAGCTTTAGCACCTCACCCAAAATAGGGAAACCAGGGCCCTGAAGCCAGACGTGGGAGGGTAGCTTGCCGGTGAGCATCTGGTGGCCGGGCCTTGAACCATAGTGCTCAGCCAGAGACAGCCTGAAAAAACTACATGGAGCCACCACTCCTGCAGGAATAGGCTTTGGGATTGAGTATTTAGTCCTGGGTGCCAGGCAAAGTCGGCAACCTAGGCATGTTGACTCCTGACTGGTCCTAGAATTAGATGGTTACCATGGTAAACATTACACCTATACTGGTAACATGGCTGTAGATTCTATATTGTGTGTCTTTGTTACTTTACTTTTTGAATAACACAGCGTTAACTCCCGACTATCGCAAATTATGAATGGTCAAGATGGTTTTGGTAACATTTTTTATTTTATTATTTGGAAATACGAGAATTTGCGCATTATTTTATATTTTTGTCTGTCTGATTACATCATTTCTAAAAAATAAATCAGACATTACGATCAAACATTTACTCAGTACTTGAGTAGTCTTTTCACCAAATACTTTTTTACTCTTACTTGAGTGATTTTTTGGATGACTACTTTTTACTTCTACTTGAGTAATATTATTTTGAAGTAATGCTACTCTTACTTGAGTACAATTTCTGGCTACTCTACCCACCTCTGCTTATTAATAAGGTGTTACATAGCCTATCTTAGGCGCCAGTGTGTCTGTGCTATGTGGTATCCTCTACATTTATATTACGTAATGAAGGATGAACTGAATGATGAAGAAAACCTTTCATTATTACAAAGCAAGACTAAATATCATGTATAAAAGAGAAGACTCCTGACCTAATATTTGAAATGCTCTGACTTGTGTATTATGACATCTTTACGTCCATGCAGGCTGTTTGGCTGCAAGATCCAAATGTGACAAGCTTCCACTTGTTATGGGCGTTAAAGTTTGAGATTGTGTACATCTTTAAAAATTAAGATGAGGACATTGTGCAGAGTTTCAGCTTCTTGGTTTGTGGTCTTTTTTTCTACTGATTATATTCATTATTGTGTTTTTTTTTCATTGCAAGCCTTTGTAATGAGATGGCAGTAATAAATGATAATGTCTAGAAACGTCTGAGATGAACAAAATGACCTCTGCAGGAACACACAGCTCAACAGGAGGTTCGGTAAAAATACTAGGTTTCATATTTCATCTACTTCCTGTGGTTAAGTTAATAGCTTAATCCCACAGCCCCCCACACAGTATCAGCCTTCTGCACCCAGACCCCTACCAGTTCAACTGCTCTTAGCGATTGGAAGACCTCAGCCGTTGAGCCGTTGTGTTAAATAGCTGCAGGAATGTATATTAAGTGGCCTCTGTATTTTGGATGAGGCCAGGCCAGGCTTCGCACTTAAAACCCCCTCTTTCCTCTCCGCTGGCGAGGGGCCAGGCTTTGCTGCAGGGTGGTGGGTCCCCTCTGAAGGTGATGGTGTGAGAGTGTGTGTGCTTTACAAGCATGTTGGTGGAGGCGAGCCTTCGTTAGTGGCTTCCACTGCGGTGAGAGGGGCTCTGACGTGATGTCTCCTGTCTCTGAGACTTTGCACAAGTGTTCACTGTCATTCAACTCCAAAATAAACATGTATCTTCTACACACCCAGAGACCACGGTTAACCTGCACCATGTCTCAGAATATCCATTTGACTCTTTAATAGATTTTTACAGTGCTTTATCCATTGCCAGTGACTTATTACACTCTTAATTTCTGCATCAGAGGAGTCAAGATGTAGAACATTAGCATTTTATCACCAAGACTAATAAGCCACTATAAGCATCAAATAACTTTGGACATCATTTTGACACACTGCGGATGACTGTGAGATAGACTTATCTTGTTTCAATTTATCGACGCAGCCACACAGACGACAAGAGATCCTTGATGTCTTTATTGTTGTGCAAAATGTTTCAGGCAGAAAGACTGGAGAGAGACATATTCCCTTTTGATAAAAACCACAGAGAGAGGCTCTTGGTAGAATTAGGTCGGACTGGGACTGGTGCCGATGGGAGCTTGGATAGCTGCCTCGGAAAGCCACACATGAGTGTTTTTAATTGCCAGACAGACTAGAATAATTCCTCCATAATCTGAATTCATACCACTTTTATGTCACTTG
This sequence comes from Chaunax sp. Z400, assembly GCA_037577475.1. Lineage (NCBI taxonomy): Eukaryota > Metazoa > Chordata > Actinopteri > Lophiiformes > Chaunacidae > Chaunax > Chaunax sp. Z400. The sequence goes on from CM075193.1 coordinate 7,678,245, forward strand.
AGAGGGACCATAACACGCTGACAGTGTGTCGGGTATGAGGACAGAGTGTCTGGTGCACATCTGAAGAGGAAGAGAAAAAGAGAGACGGATAAAGCGGGTATTGTTGAGCAGAAGGGCCCCATCACTGTACCAGTGACTGTAATAGCCGTGAACAAGTGGTCCCTCATAGCCGACCTTCTACGTCTCCATCAGACAGCCACAGAGAGACATAAAAACAGCCCTCAGCCCTTGACAGAGCACACTTGTCTGGAGACAGCGTTTCAATCAATCTGGTTATCATGAAATGCAGACCACCGCCTCTCTGTGCCCTGCAGAGTCAGTGGTCGGAGCGAGAGCAGCCTTGGGTCTTTGGAGTGCCACATTCATTAGAGACTATTAGAGAAGATAGACGAGTGTGTGTGTGGGTGATTTCTTAATGCATGTTTGGGCAAGTGTATATATGTGTGCATATGTCTGCTGAGGTGCCAACATGAATGATGGATACCTCCTGTAAGGTCAACACTATCCCCCCTTCCAAGCGTCCCTGTGTTTTTTTTTGACCCCTCCAAGAGGTCGCCCTGCCTTGTTGAATCTGTCCCGCTCAGGAGACACTCAAGGAGAGCGAGTGCATTTTAAAAGGCAGAGTGCAAGGCTATGTTTCTCCTCCAGTTGTACATCTTTCATGCCTGCATGACTCCGTCCTTGACGAGCCATGAAGGACTATCCTGTGTGGTCCAAACTTTCCCCGATGGCACGTCTGTCAATGCAACCTTTCCTCCCGGTTCCTTGAAGTGTGTCGAGAAGAGATTCTTGGGGCAAAACACTTTTAAACTAATGCTTGGCTAAAGACACGTGCTCCTCATTTAGATTCAAAGATTTTCAGTGATAGTCAAAATCCCACCTTCTGGCACTTCCGAAATTTTGATAAACCTCTTAGAGGGCCTTGGAAACATTCTTTACTTCATTTCAAGCATAACTTATTTGCATAAAGGTTACAGGAGGACATCCAGATTTAAAAGTAAACAGGGTTACTTAATTATCCCTTGTTGTTTGTTATGAATTTCATTGTCTTTTTCCATGCTGAAAGGAAAGCAAATGCCTTTATTATTGCATAGATTACTTGAATTACATTTCAATTTCTTCCTTATTTGTCATGCATGTTCAACTTCAATCTGGTCATGCATGTTTTTCCTTCTCTCTCTGCCTGTAATCGATTTGTTTGCTGTCATTTTTGCTTGGCATCTTCCCAATGTTGTTTCACTGAGCATTGGTAAACTAAGGTTGAAGGTTTTGAATCTGTGGGTGTTGTCATCTGGAAAACACATCTAATAACGTGCAGGTCCATCTGCTATCTACATCCAGCCCATGCACGACATCAGATCAGATCTTCCGGATGAGGTGGATGTGTTTTGGGTTTGAAGGCAATCTGATGATTTTTTGACTTACTGAATGGATTCTCTCCTTGACCAGGGGGAATGTTTTCATCCATCCCTCTTTTCTTTGTGATGAAGGGTTCGGCCCTGAGTGGAGCAGTAAGAATTTTTCATTGCTGAATGTGATGGAGGTGCACGGTACATACAGGCCAATGAAGCTGTTATTGCTCAACACCAGCTATGCTGCATTCAGTGTATTCAGCTAAAGGTGAAGGATAAACAGGCATGCATATACCTCCCCCCTCATGCATTTTCAGTTCTAATATGTCCCCTGAGCATCACTCCTAATTAGAGTTTGCTACCTCAGCTGGCCCATCAGTAACATAATCCCATCCAGAATCATGACTAATTTGAAGGCGAATCACCAGAAGTGACTCTAAAGCTCAGTTTTTCCAATAGAAATTCATTTAGCCCACTATCTAACAATTTCATAATAAGAAACACAACCTTAGCAGCTCAGTAAGAAATTCAATTGCAAGCTTTCTATCCCCAAACTCTACTGATACAACTCTGAAAATATAAAATATTCTACATATTCTTGTAATTGGGTTAAGCCATTAAATTGCAGTGTAACACAAAATGTTCCAGGGTTGTACAGCTACACGATAACTGTGACTGACACAAACAATAGCTTGGCTCTTGGAAACTTGCATGCAACACGGAGCGGAAACTCAGTCCTGAAGTGATGGGCTGGACCCCCCTGCTTAGGGGCAATTATGGCTAAAGAGATGCATGCTAAATCATCTGTCTGTGGCCTGCAACAAAAAAGAAATGGACTCAACGTTGGCAGCGATAGCCTGTCAGTGCACTAACCCTCTTGTCTATGCAGAAATTTCACTGACTTTCTTTTAAGCTAACGGTAAAACAAAGATAATTTTCTTTCCTGTGTTTTGGCTGTGCCATAAGGCTTTGTGTAGTCTGTATGGGTCAGCAGAACTATTAGTGTCACAAGGATTTCAACACAAATCCTATACTGTGAAACAAATAGCTGCCATTTGATTTGTTCAATGAAAAGAGAGTGGAGACAAGAAACAACAGCACATGAAGGAAAAAAAAAGTAACACATAGAGATTGTGGAATGCGTTAATTACAGTAATTTGGCGGAGGAATTACATATGGCTACTGCAATCTGGGTGAAATGTATTCTATGGGCTCTATGGCTAGGCTGTCATTAGTGAATGTGTGGGAGGACATTCACAGCATGGACCTAACCTCACACTATAATCAAATGGATCCATAGGCTAATAAATATTCACTGTTGAGGACCAAAACAAAGGCGGTTGACAAACTTCTAAAGCCACCTCTAACTCTTTGCTCTGTCATTATGGAAACAGTTAGTTTTTATTCTGCTGCAATAGCTGTGCCACAATGTTTCGCTGCTCGTAATGTGTTGTGTGTGGCAGTGTCAAAGTTTGAAATCAATCACATGATGTCAGGCTGTGAGAAATCCGTCTATGTGTGAATACATGAAAGCAAAGCAGGGTACTGCAGTTCAGAAAAGTACGTATTCTGAGAGAGATTGAGAGAATGAGGACACAAGCAAGGAAATGGGAAAGAGTAGGGGAGAGTTCAACAGTGAGGGAGTCGGTGGGGGGGGGGCAGAGGGAGGGATAAAAGCAGGAGGCCCAGACAGGCTAGAACAAGAAAGCAAAGAAAAATATCTAATTGGAATCAAGTGTCCTGACAGAGTGCGTGGGCGACCGAATTCCGCAAAGCGTGCTGCTTTTCCACTAGCAAAAAATAAGTACATGAGTGTAGGAGAGAGAGGAGGAAAAAATAACAGCAAATCCCGTTGCATTTGAATAATTTCATTTCTGGGTTGATTTGGTTAAGAGAAATGATAGAAGGGTGTGGAGGTTGGCCACAGCAGCGTTTCCATTTCAAACTCCTTTTTGCTAGCAGGCGTTAGCGGTGTATGTGTGGTAGGCTTTCAGACAGAGGAAATGCTACCCAATGACCAGCTGAAACCACTAATTAAATTTCCAATTTCTAACGAACCCTAATTGCTAATGAGGTAAGGGGTGTGTGTTTCTGTGTTTGTCCAGAAGTGTGTTCCTGTGAGGACGGATGGAAGAGGTCAGAGGGCAATGCTGCCTTTCAAGGGGTCAGTTTTCTCTGATTTATATACGTGCTGCTGTTCATCTGGGCAAAACCAAGGGAGGAATGATACTCATAATCCTTGGGATTAAATTCATAACTGCACATGGGGGAGGCTATTCAAATGATGAAAAAAATAGCAGCACTGGACCAGAACATTGTTATTGAGCCATAAATTGTTGCACACTAAAATTATTTAATTCACTATTTTGGTAAATAATGAATTAATTAAATTTAAATTTTTACCACTGTTATCATATCTGTAGATTTAATGTATGTACTGGAAAAAGTCTGTTTGTGCTGATGTGGATGGACCATAACCTCTATCATCACACGTAGCTAAAGTTGTGCCCTTGTCTCTTGTCTCCTCAAAAGTTGCCGGCCCTCAGTACCTGAGCACAGGCTGTGCAAAGCCAGAGAAATGTGCTCATTTTCTGTTATCTATTCTGGTGTTTGCATTGACTTTATCTGGATCTGCTTTCTCTCCGAACATAACATTAGAGGTGCTAGTAAGTTGTGACGTGTTTGGACACAGCTAACCTATGTGTTTCCCCTTTTTCTAACCTTCATGCTAATTTAAGATGACCAGCTGCTGTTGCTAAATCCATAGTTATGCATGAAAAGGGAACCAATCTTTTCATATATTATATTTATATATAACTTGCAAAATGTTGAAATATTTTTTATTGTAACAATGGATGAATGTTGTAGTGTAGATAAGATATTGAACTGCTCCTTTAAATCAACATGATATAAGAGAGTTTAAGAAAATTTTTTTTTTAAACAGCCTTGTGTATAATGTGCATACAGTAGACGGTCATTGCTTCGTATGATCTGTAATTGTATAATTCTTCACACATTCCCTTATGTTGTCTGAAATAGTCTGAGGCTTTTAGCTGCAGTGTGGAAAACATACATCAGTGACCTCTGTTCATCAGCGGTAAAGCTTATAAGTTTGCTTCAAAGTCCTGGTGTGGGACTTTGGGCCCCTGCAGACACTCTGCCTGACCACAAGGCAGAACCACAGGATACAGCTTTACACATGACAAGTCATATAGGAAGGTGGCCAGATTCAAGCATGACACATGTCAGCGTTTGCCTTTTGTTTTCTGGGTTTCTGTTATAAGTGATAAAAATCAGTCTGAGGATGTTTTCCTATCACACTGCACTGTGCTGTTTTTCATGCTGTGTGGGCTTTCCTTCGGAGTCCTCAGATGGAGTACTGCGGTTCTCTGGTTTAGAAGTCCAGACACAAACTCTCTCTCACTCTCTTTGTCTCTTACTCGGGTTTTGTTGAACACAGAGCTCCTTAAGAGGGAAGTTTGTGTTCTACTTTGGTGGCTTGCTCTCCCCCCCATAAAACACATGTAATACAGATGAATGTGGAGAGAGAGAAGGGTGCGGGTGGGATTTTATACTATTTTGTACCCTTAGACCCCTCCTAAAGCAATATGGAGCCACCCATGCAAGTGTGTGACAGAGACTTAAAGTGTTTATTTTCCAGGTGAGATTATTTTTAATCTATTACCATATAAGATGATTTTGTTATTAAATCTTATAACAAATAGAATCAGTCTTTAAGTTCTATATTTACAATCTAATGTGTTAATGCAGTTTAGTGACAGCCAACTGTATTTGTGTGTGTTCCTCATGCTATGTGTTAATTAGTCCTGCCTCTGATGAGGGCTTGGCGGCTGCATTTAGTGGTTAGAAACAGAACAGAGACCATGTTAGTTGAGTGATGCAGTAGGAGTTACATCTGTAACCATAAAACATTCCAAACAAATAGGGCTTAGAGTGACTTTTCCCCACATATTTCCTAAATGGAACACCAGGTTTTGCCCCTCCACATACATCCCACCACCTGTGACAGGGGGAGCCAACAGGGACCACTTTGAGAGTGTAATTGAAAACCTAAGGCTCTCCCTGCGGTGGACATGCTATTTGAAGCTCACAGAGCAGAGAGCGAAACTTAACTCCAGTTATTGTTCGCTGTATAATCAAGGGAACACCCTTTCTCACTATAAAGTCAAAAATAGTCGCATGAAGTGCGAGTCTTCTGCTGATAAAATGGATTCTGTGCAATATAGAGTTATTTGTGGATCTTGTGGTTAGTCTGGAAAAAATAACAGAATGGAAATCCAGTGTATTAGAGCAGCTCTGTGGGGCCAGTAGAGCTCCAGATGCAGACAAAGGAGCATTTTTCATTAGTGTTGCTGCTGCATTGTTCTGCAGCGTATCTATACTTGACATTCAAGCCGTGAGGCAGGGTGTACCTCCCTTTCTCTCAAAGAATCTCAGCCAAACACTCTCATCCTGACACACCCCTTAAAGCATAAACATCAATAGATTCCAGGATGATAGTTAGACAGTCCCTCTGTCTACAGGCCATCCTTCACAGGTCATTCATCCTGTTCAGTCAGAGGTCAAAGCAAAGCCTTTGGAAGCACGCTGTACATCATGTAATTTTAGAAATCTGAACACGAGGTTTGCTGGGAGAAAAAAAAAAGATACTTATTTACTCCCTTTTTGTCAAATGTTGTTCTGCACCAAAGAGAAAATAAATAAATTTCTTAAGTAAAACCACCATCGCAATGTAAAAAAGGCCTTTTCAAAGGAAAAAATATGTAATGAATATGTAATATTTTTTTCAAGCTGAAGCTTATTTTCTGTAAAGAGCACATGAACCCATTTTCAGTGCACACATTTATATTACATTACATATGTGGTGTTCAGGTCCCGAAGGATAATAAAAGTGTGGAAATGTTGGTAAACGCCATCAAGATCATATTTTTGGCTCCAATAGTGCGTGACAACAGGTAAACATGGTACAAACGATGAAAACAGTTCACTGTGCACGTTCACGTCTTACTCCCATACCTGTGCCTGATGTTATAGTGAGTGAAGGTGTGTGTGTTCTTTTAGAATGAGCATGACCCTCACCACAATCTATAAGGTTTCAACCTATCACCAAAAAACATTCTACTCCCATCATCCCCACACCTGTGTTCAATGGGGCTTGACAATTGGCCTGAATGTGTACATTGGGGCTCATTTATCATTTCTATAAAATAATATATGTAACATTTATGTGACTGAGGACACAGCTCTTTAGAAGGCGTCCTGGAATAGCACTTATACTAAGGCTTGTTATTAAACCACCGGTTTTACGATGCAGTTATAGGATTAATATTGCATGTGTAAAACTTATTGGCAGACATGTTGCACAGCCTCTGATTTCCTCTACATAAATATGTTTTTAATTGATAATAACAGACAATATGCCTTTGTGGAAGCCTAACTCTATTTTTATGACCAGAAAAGGCTTTTTGAAGCTTTTTAAAACAACCCTTCGACATTTAACACAACATTATCCAAACGTATTAAACAGTCACACATCACCTCCTGCGAACTGTTAATCAGGCTGTACTCTTTATGCCACAGCCCATGAACATGTATAATGATTGTTTTCTGATCTCCGAGAAGAGCTCTGTTACTGTAACTAATGGCAAAGAAATTGTGCTGCCTTGTATTTAACCCTTTCCAGATGGAACGTCTGAACATCAGTTTGGAAAAGTTAAAAATAGTCCATGAAGTAACACTTCATCTATCACTCTCAGTCCTGTGGCGACCAGCTGAAAGAGAACAAACCACATCACTTTTTCTCAACAACGAAGGAGATGCTGGAAGAGCTCTGACATTTACAGAGATGTTGTTTTTTTTTTGTGGAGCAAAGAAAAGAAAGTCTTCAAACTTTTAAGATCATCCCTCTTTTGTCAGGTTGTTAAATGTCAGGTTCAAGAGGCCTTTTTTTTCAGTGGACTAATTCATTAAATCCAACATTGAACAGGGATTATTTTTCTTTGCTGTTAACACTAACATTGTGTTGGGTAAAGCACTGCTGTCAAGCTGGTTATATTTAAGTAACTGTTAAATTACATGATATTCTAAAAGGGAAAAGGAACCAGGAGGGTTTTTGTCTTCCGTTTTCCTTGAAAGATGATTCGAGGAGAGAGCTGAGTACTGAGGAGTTTCACAGAGACTCGGATTTAGCTCAGGTGGTACGGTGATATATGCCTAAGGCCCAGAAGTATGCTATTTTCAACTGTGTGCATGTTGTGACATATTTTGGATACTTGGCCTGTTGGTTTGACATGCAAATTTACTGCAGGTGAGTGTGTTTCACATGTGGGTGTGTTTTAACATGTTATCTTGTTAGACAGAAAGAGAGAGGAGAGTAGAGGAAGAGAAAAAGGAAGTGAGAGAGGAAAAGCGAGAGTCGTATCAAGCTCAACATGGTTCACCACAGATGGTTATTGTTTAGAATTCCAGGGTCATGATCTCATGCTGCGCTCTCCCTCTATCTCACAGACCCTGTAGGCTATGAATTAATCAAACGAAACACAAGCCTTGATATTGTAAGTCCTCTCCTATCAGATTACCGACTATAGCCCCTATCAATAGAAGTCGGATTACTTCAGCAATAGGCAGAGACACTTGTGATTACAGTTGTAGCCAGCAGTGCTTTGGAGAAGTAGGCCATCACCACCAGAGTTCAGCAACTAATCTTTTATACATGGAAGGACATCTGCAAGTGTCTCACCTCAAGTCTCAGATGTAGATTTGCTGCAACATTTCTGTGATCTTATTCTGTGTTGTTGATTTTGAAAAGTTAGACCGACATCTACTGCATAAACATACTCTGTAAAAATGCTGTAGTATGCATGCCAGGCCAATAGTTGGCAGTCTAACTTTTCAAAATTAACACCATAAGATCTCAGAAGTGGTGCAGCACATCTACATCAGAGGAGAGTTAATAAACTCTGCTGCACAAACACAACCGGTGCATGAGGATTGTGTTGTTTCCAAAACGTTGTCGTGTGAATGCAGAACCTTTTTTAAAGACAAAGGAAAACTGTTTATGTTTTTAGCATAACCGTTGTAAACAGGGCCTGAGGTACATGGGCAGTACTGGGAGTTTTCCCAGTGGGCTGATGGACAAGTAAAACCACATAGTGTCAAAATAGAGACAAAAAACCTGCAGTTGAAAATCAATTGGTGTGTACCTTGATTGACAGGCCCATGGTGTTGTGTGGTTACTGGCCCAGATGAGGGTGGCAGGACATTTTAACATGATTGGCAAATAGCTTCACAGGTCCCTACCTCGTACCCTGTCATCTTTGGCCCACGTGGGTCTTTCCCAGAGACCCACTCAGTCACTCAGACACTCTAATCAGGTTAAGCTTTAAAAATCATGGATGAAAAACATGCGACGAAACGCAAGGGTGTTGCTGAAAAGTTGAAGTATAACAAAAATAAGTCTCTCAAGCCACCTAAAAATGCTAATTATTATCGCCACCAGTGGAGACGGCAGTGATGATGCCAGCAGGCCCTGGACAAGCAGTTGCATGATGGGATAACATGAGACAGACGGTAGACATGAGGTATGTTGTCTTGTAAAGTTTGACCCTGACTCAAAGACTAGGTCTAGGACACTAATACAAGTATATTGACATCTTAACATTATGTACTATTATTAAATAGTATTATTTTAATATTTTACTGAAAGTGTTGTATCTTAGTGGTATAGTCACATACTAATTCTTTTTAATATATAATGAATTCTCACACTAATTATTCGTATAGTCTGAGGATGATCTTGTTGTTGTTGACAGAGATAATCAGGGCCAGAAAGTCGGTGTTCCTTCAAATATGAATTTTTTTCACAAGGCCAAAAACAGTCATTTGAGTTATATTTTGGTGCAGATACAGCAGAATTGATCGATCACATCTTCAAATGCAATTGTTATTGAAATGGCCTGTAGAGTGTTTCTTGTTGCCCTCTAGTTGTTGATTTTGGGTATAGACTGTATCATTTTATTCCATGCATCGAACCAAGACCAAGACTCCCCGACAAATGATTTGTCCTGAGAGTGGCCTGAACAGGGACAAATTCCCGGGCCATTTTTTGCCCGGGTCCGCCCCTGCTGAGGTAAACTTCCTCCTCTCTCTCTCTCTACTGTTTACTTTGCTGTTAACCAGGGGGGATATCCTGTCAATGTCCGCTCTCTTTCTTCTTTCTCTGTCTTCTCAGCCAATCACAGTCACAAGGGCAGTGAGGATGGCAGCAGGAGAAGCCTCTGATAGATAACGCTCCAAAAAAGCCTCTTTGTTTGCACAAGACGAACAGACAAAAAACCTTTGATGGGATGAAGTGTCCCGCCTGTCACCTACTGCCTCACACCTCCCATTATCTCCATCTCCTCCTCCCTGTGTGTGATCTGCGTGCAAAGCGACGCAGGACTGAAGCATTTCACTGCTGTCAGTCAGCAAGAACAGGGCTACAGAAGAGGACGGAGAGGCGCTGTCTAGGCTGACTGCTGGCAAACGAGCCACAGAGGCCCCATTACTTTCCCTGCTTGTCAGGAAGGAGTTAACCCCAGGGGGGGAGGCCAAACATTAGGCTCAATGGTAACTGAGTGTGTAATTAATGCCGCAACGTGTCCAGTCCCCAGGACCTTCTCAACCTCAGGACCCTTTCTCAGACTCTGGAGGAGAGGGAGAGGTCAGCAGGAGGAGAGGGGGGCATCCGGGCCCCCCTTATGCCACTGCATCTGTCCATAGAGGGGATATAGTCTCTGCCGGGGCCTCAGGCAAATGACCCTTGTCAGCCATGAAGTTGTGGGAGACAACAGATTAGTCTCTGATGACGGATGTGTGGAAGGAGAGGGCATTTCATAGTCACATGATTTACACTGACTTCTTCCAAAAACTATTGATGTATGAAGAAAATTGATTTAATAGCTTTACCACCACATAATTGACCCAATTAAATCAATTTGGTAATTGCTGTTGTTGCTTGTGAAACAACTTTCGGATTCCAGCTGCAGTATTATTTGTGCCAGAAATTTAATGAGCTCTCAAAGTAACAAACATCATTTGAGAAAATCCACTTACAGTATGAACGTATTCTGGGTAACAAATGACTTTGGCTCTATCTCCCTGGACTTTTGATATTAGAATAAAAGACGCCCAGTCGCTGCAAAAACAATCAAGATAAATGTGTGGCTTTTTGAAAGGGAGGCCAATCATAGATATTTTTAGTCTGATGAAGTCAGCTTGATTAAGATGGTATAAGTTCTCAAGGCATAACATAAATGTCTGTTATGCCTTGAGAAGGACTGGTTATATCCTGCCCCTGCATCATGTGTAGGGGCAGAAAGATGGTGGGCATTATGTGTCTATTGCCCCTTTTACACAGCCTGTTCAAGGTGAGACCTCACTGTTCTTTATAAATTTTATTGTTGCATCTCTGAGCAGGCAACAAAGGTAGAAGCAATGACGAACTCTTACGGAACACCCACAAGTCTTTCGGATTTTCTTCATTTCAAAGTCTCTACAGACACTCAATAAGACAAGATAAGATAAGATAAGATAAGATAAGATAAGATAAGATAAGATATGCTTTATTGTCCCCGTGGGGAAATGAATATAATAGATGTCTTACAGGAAAAAACGAGGGCTGCCAGCGTTGTCAAAAGAATAATGAGGCTTGGTAATTATGTCTTAGAAGATGGTCTAGTGGTTATGATGGTTGCAATGCAAATGACTTGGATTTGATTCTCACAGTTTCATTCTTCTATTTATTAATTAAATGAATTTTTGCTACTTTGACGACATATTATGTGTGTGACTCACAACCAGAAGATTTAAAAAAGAATTACTAACAGCAGCTAACTCAAAGAGGAAGAAAATAAACTGATAACATCTTCAAATTGCAGAGACAGAGCGAGGTCTGAAAGCTCCTTAACCTCAGAGTAGAGGACGAGATCAACCATCATGTAACAGGGAAGGTAAATGATTGTTTTTGCCATATTTTTTCATTGTTTATATCCTCGATGCATAAAATGTCACTCTAGACTTCCTGTGTAATGTCTCAATTGCTTGTGGAAGGCCAGCATGCTATGTAAAATCACTCACTGGAGCAGTGTTATCCCGCCATTGGTTTGGTCAGTGTAGAGAGCGGTCTTCGTTGTGGCGTTCTTCGCATGATCTCTGTGTAAAAAGGGCTTTTGAGTGTGTTTGATCTAGTTAGTTCTTGATTTAAATGGCTTATCGATGAATGTTCGTACAGCTGAGATAGAAGTTATTGTGATTATTTTGCTTATTTTACTTGTTACACTTATTATTTGTTCACTTTTCGTGCAAAGTCCTACATTTCAGGCTAAGGTAGCAACGCCATAGTTAACCTCGGAGGCTGGAAGAGCATTTCTGAGTTGTATAAATAAATATGGAAAGACATTCGTAGAAACACTTGATCTGGGAGTTATTGCTGTCCGCAGTGTCTTTCCGTGTTTGTTTCTGGTGCTGGTAACTGGTGATTAAGCGCATTTTTGGCCGTGACCGAGATCAGTCAGCCCGTAAACAATAATGTGAATGGCTGCTTCGTCAGAGTTGGGAGTAAACAAATAACACGCTTTATTGAGAGACATGAGCCAGAAAGGAAACAAGGCAACAACGCAACCATGGTCTCAAGTCTTGAGGCCAAATGGCCTCCTATGTAGCTCTCCCCCCAGGAATCTTGATGACCAAAAGCCATCTACTGTAACTCTCTTGTCAATGGTGGTGAGAGCCGCTCCACCACATGTGAGCATTCCTGGGGCACCACGGCCTTGCCACAAGCTCATATTTATCGTGTGTGGTTGAAACGCCACAGACAGCCCACAACCAGCATATAGCTCAAGGAACACACACACACACATGCTGTATATTGTCTGGCCTCACTTTGCTGAGTCTGTCCATATAATCTCCTCTCTAATATAGACAGAATCAGCAATATTGTCAATGACAGCAGTCCAACAAGTCTGCAAAGAGGTCTGGCAGCAATGAAGTCAGGACTTGAGCAACCTCCCATCAAGATCAGTATGCTGCAACTTAAAGGGTGACCTACCTGACTGGTACAGGGTAATTACTTCTTTTCTAAGTCTTTTATATTATAATTAACCCAACGTTAATGAAGTTTAATCGCTAACAAAGAATTCCCCTTCTTTACAATGTATGGCGTCTGTGTGTGTGTCATAGGAGATATAACGACTGTCAGATAGGTTGTCTCTGAAACACACAGGCCATTAGCAGCCTTTAAGAAGTGCGGGGAGTCCTTCCTCTGGGCCCTTTGATTGTGGACTGTCTTATTACTTTTAGTGGTGCTCGGCTATTATCATCCTCCAAGGTAACATGCAATGGTGCTTTTATGTCTTCCCTGAACTTTGGACCCAGCTGGATGTGTTTAGAACTGTTGTAATGTAACAGAGGTTCAAAAGATTTCACTACCTTCCATTTAGCTCTCCCGCTGACACTGTTGGGTCACTTTAATATGCTTCCACACAGAGTCTGGATTTCATCAAGGCCATATGAGTGAAGGAGGAAAGGTGGGTGGGTTAACAGGGGGGCTGGCTCTACAGTGAGAATCCATGTGATAAAGTATGGATCCATTAGTAGCAGTGGTGGTGAAGCATGGCAGATACAACGGGCTTGTGGGCTGATTAGTACAAGTCGAGAGGATGTTGTTACATGAGGGACGTTATGTTGTGATAAGTGCTATCAGATGTGGCACAATCCTGTGTTTTGACTTCGATTAGCACCTTATTTCTTTTAATGTGTGACATACGACAATGTTAACGTTTAGAAAAGCAGCATCAAAACCACCCTTTCGCAGTTTCACGGTACCTCGCAGCCCCACAACTCTACTGCACCACAGTGTCAGCCGAGGCTTGAGTACAGAGTATTTTCCTAGGCTATGGCGTCACCTTCCCCTGGCCTCTCTGAAGAGTGTGGTGGGACGCTGTAAAACTTAAGTGCGACATGGGAGTGTCTCACTTCCATTAAAGTCCTTGCCAGGGTGCAGTGGCATTTAAACACTCATAAATAAATAATGGTGAGATCTACAAACCCTTAACATGGAGTTCCCCACTCTAAGAGGGAACAGCAGGGTGGACCTCTAGCTGGGCTGGACAGAGAGAATAGGGTCAGTGGAGGCATACTGGTCTGATACCAATCTAAATGACCCCTAAAAAAGCTTTACTGTAACCACTAATACCCTCTGTAGTCACACGGAGCCTCAGCCAAGCCTTGGAGAAGGAGGCCACCAATACAGTCATCATAACCAGGGTGTTTTTCTTAGTCTTGTTTTACAGGCGAGGGGTTAAGTCACCAGCATCTGGAGGCCCATGCTGCAATTGAGGGGAGGTCAGCTCAGGAACAGGCTTTTTCAATACTGTGAAATGAATTGCTGAACCAAATAGCAACGCTGGAGTCGTTGAGGTTAGCTTACACAATGTAAATGTCAGACAGGTGTGACACTAATAGCCTGTATCCCTCTCTCTGCAGTATGGGTTTGTGCCTGTTGTTAGGAGCGTGATGATTTTGTGGTGGGGAGCCACAGTTTAATCTGCTGGCAGGATTGATATAGAGAGTGAAAGCCCTCCACTCTGGGGCAGAGGGGGTGGGCTGTATCAGCCTCCTGAGGCACTGCACACTGCTGCGAGTCCTGCTTTCAAGGCATGAGGTAGATGTGGAGGGATTTTGCATAGGCCTTTGGATATTTGCCTCTCCGGTTGCTGCAGTGCCGGTGAAGTGAGATTGATCGTCCCTGTGAGGCTGACAGTGAGCAGAATGAAGACAAACGAAGGCCCCTGCCACAGACAATGATCCTCATCGGTTACGCAGAAAGACGGAGAGTGAACAGGACAAGAGTTAGAGCATGGTGTGTTTACCCAGGTGTCTACTGTAGCCTGCCAGCTGCTGTGGAACAATATTGAAAGCAGACTGAAGACTAAGCTGTAGCAAGAAGAGCTTGTCCTTTACAGATATGGCTTCGTTTATTATTTTCTAAAGGCAAGGCTGGGCTCTCCATAAGAAACATGCCTTCCTTACAACCCCTGCTTTGCACTCTCATGGACTACTTTTCCTTTTCTCAGTAAGGGACTTTTTTTTTTGCTATTTAGATGATTTAGATATTTCTGTTACAAAAGGAATTACTATAAATTTGGTCTAACTGCATTAAAATGAGCTACGGCTGCTTTCAAAGTATTCACAGGAGAGACATTACTGAATTGTAATTTCAATTAATCCAAAAAGTTTGGCCCCTTGTTTGAAAAAGAAAAAAACCCAACTATGCTATACCTTACCACAGATCATGTATTAGCACTTAGCTGCTGTTCATGGAGTTAAGTAGGACCAGAAATGCAGAGCTGGTTTTGCAGAAAAAGCTTCAGACTCGCCAGCTTAGTGTGTATCTGTAACACCATGGATTCATAATCCCAACCCAAAGTTTTCACTCTCCATGAGAGAAGTATTGCAACAGCTATTGGCAAAAGAGCCTGACTGCAAGCTCTTTTTCACTTCCCTGTATAAAAGTATTAATATGGAAAGCATGCCAGGAAAAGTAAATCCTCCAGAGTTCTATGCATGCACATATGAATGTGTGCATGTACATTTGCACATGCATAAATGTGCACTAGATCAATCTCACCAATTCAGTGGGGTATTTCCAACAAGCCCACTGCTTCTAATTACATCAGACCTTGCAGTCATTTTCTACTTTTTCTTTCTTCCATTTTTCTTCCATCAGCTTCATATGGTTGTAGTTTGCATTAATTCATATGTGGTCCACATTTGTGTTTGTAACCTCAGTAGTTTAATCTCAGCCCAATCACAGCAGAGAGGTATGTTCCGGATGCTTCGAAAAGCCATCCCATCCCTGCCCTCTGGATACAGAGAACTAGGTCTATGCTATAATCGTGTTGCTCAGGGCAGCAGACAAACGACACACACACATACACATTACTCATGTCAAAGAAAGCAATGTACAGAATGTTTTGTGTTGAGATTATTCTTGGAAAGAAGGGCTTTATGTTTGAAAAAACATCTTCGTGTAACAGGTTATGCAAAGGGACAACCATGGGTAGCAACATGTCTCCCTACTTCAGTTCCCCTTATGTGGCCTGTTCTGTTGTTTTTTCCTCTGATACTCCCCTCCAGAAATGCATCAAACAAGGGACATGTTGTGTGGATGACATCATCATGATCTATGGTGTTTCTGCTGATAGCTTTATTGCAGCTTTAATCTACCATTTATCATGATGTACAACAAATCAGCTTTTTGGACATTCTTATAGGATGACAAATGTTATTTCTTACATCACTAATCCTTTCATCCTCTTCACTTGAAAAACATAATTTGCATCAGCCTGTTTAACTGCATCAGCGACTTTGCACTAAATAGAGAGTTCGGTAAAGGTGCATGAGACAGGTTCAGCATTGTAATACCTCAATGTAATAGAAAAACGTTGACAAAATAATGGCCCCAAGTGCTATTTAGAAAATTAAGATCTAGGTGAAGAAAATTTAAGAAAACCTCTGGCACATTGTGAGATCTGATACTCAAATGAGTTCAAAGATTTACCCAAAGTAATATAAAAACATTGCCCTAACTTGAGACAAACACTGCTGAAATCTGATCTCATTCCTGCTAAGAACACTTCTTCCCTTCAGCCTCACCAGCAATGGTGGATCTAGGATTTTTCAAAACCAGGGGCTATAAAGGGGCCACATTGTACACAGAAAGGCAAAGCACATGTCCAACATCCACGCACATTTCTTTATTCAATAAAATGTAAACAATAGCAGCCAATAGCAGCCAGTGCCAGATTGATAACACGAACAACCAATAGGAAGCTACAAAATCGGGGGGGACACTTAATGTAAGAGGTGTATAGTTCTACAGGAAATATAATCTATCTCATAAAAAGTGGTCTAGTATGAAGGATGTAGAAAAAACACAAAAAATACCAAAGATTCTGAACACCTGTGTAGCCTGGAGCATTTCAAAAAGACAAATCATGCGGGGGCCTATTTTAGCACTGAGCACATTAAGACAGAAGAGGAGGTGATTTAAATACGGCTATCTTCAATGAGAAAGTGTTTTTAAAATTTGAAATCTCCAGGATCTCATACTACAGGCTTAAATCAAGAATATAGGTTAAAACATTTTCTCTCAGTTAATAAGAGAACATTATAAATAATCTTAATGCCATGATGACAGCCCTGTTCTGTTTATCTTGATACACACACTACCAACTAAACATATAGGAATTTCTTTCAATTCTTTTCTCTTTGTCATCTAACTTGAAATTTTTGTGAATGTTGTGTATTCTGATTTTATGAGCTAAAGAAGATATCAAATTTTTTATTGCTACGCCCCAAAATGGGCCCCTGCCCTTCATCTGTTGCTGTACCCAAACTCTGACTGATTTGAAGTGATGCTCAATGAAACACAAAGCATGGACACTAGTTGGACAAGGTTATACTTAGGGGGAGTCATGCATTGTACTAAAAAGTCCTTCCAAGATAAAACTTAAGTATAAAGATCCTGTTGTGCTTTTTGTGTGCATTGCTGTTATGCTGGTGAACAGACTCCATGTTTGTAGAGTTTATTCAAGGTCTTGCCCCACCTCAGAAGGACTATGCAAAAAGAATATTACCCTACATGACCACATTTATCATCATTTATGCTCTTCTTTGAGTTATTCTCCTGGAAACTGGAAAGCATGTTGTTTCCATTGTGAGCCAGACCGCCATATGTTGTTTACTATTGTAAGAGCAAAAACATCAAACCTTGCGGTGAGTTCTTAAATAGTCATCCTAGCTTTCCAAGAGTGAGTAAAAGTCAAAAAAGCAAATCCCTGTTCACTTAATGCCTGCCTTTTTTTATTGGTTATTACCCTGGATTGTCAGGTGTGGGTGGGCTTGGCTGTTTTTCAACCTATTAGCTTCAAGCCACAGACAGTTTATAAGTCACAGCCGGCCAAGACAAGATGGTGGTCTAGATTTGCAAAAAAAAAAACCCAAAGCAGATTGTTGTAAATCATGATCATCACTTCCTTTTTGTGTCCAACGAAAGCATTTTGGAGGTGGTAAGAGATTATTCTACCAGACGCTGGTGTAATGTAGTATGTTTGGCTTTACCTATCCATCTGGAACACATTACACAACACAAGGAACACACTGTCATGGCAACATGGGCAACACGGTCTCAGCACCAGATTGTCAAGGTTGACGCTCAAAGGAAATAACTGATGTCACTCAAAGCGCCAAACAGAGATGCCTGGTACATTTCCAAGTACATTTTAGATTAATGGGAAGATCAACACATGCTCTCTAAATAAGAATGCAGCATAGTTGTGCAGAGCTGCACAGAGGGACCACTGACTCTCTACACTCAGTGGCTGTGGTGGGCAGAGTCCCTGCTGGGTGCTGTTGAGAAGAGGCCACTCTGTGGTTAATCGGAGGGCAGTTATTTGGTCCCAAGAGGGCCAGTTCGGCCCATCAGTGAGCTCACATCCCCTCGTCTTCACACTCACATGCACGGGCGCTCCCCAGTTATGAGTCAGCTCACAGGGAGAAAAAGAGAGCGCGAGAGGGAGAGCGAGAGACAGGAAGTCATTTTACCCGCATCAAGCCCATCTCCAGTCTCATCGCCAGCCAACTCTGAGTAGTGTGATTACGAGGGCGAAACTGATTAAAACAAAACAATTTAGTCCACACACACACACACACACACACACACACACACACACACACACACACACACACACACACACACACACTAACATATCTACAATACACAGGGAGACACAGAATGAGAGGAGAAACAGGATGTTAGCAGGATCCTGGACGTGATCTCTTTAGACTCTAATGGCATCCTGATGGAACACAGGTGCCTCCTGGGAGTTGCAGCACATACAATGAATAGACATGAGATGACTCAGTGCACGCTTTCCTGGTTTAATCACTTAATGATTATTATGTCTTTATGCATTTCCTCATGCTCATGCTTTGGTACCGCTCAGGAGCTTCAGTCTGGCTTCTCACAGACAGAGTTAAAAGACTTGATAATAAAGTGATGTGAAAACAGGTCTCCGTGGCTGCCACATAAACATGCCCTTGACTTTTAAAGGATTTTCCCTGAGACATCGGATGCAGGTGCTCTGTATAGATCAAAGAGGCCAAGAGCAACCTTCTTAGTTTGAACTCCACAAGAGCTGATTTATTCAGCCAGTCCCACTGTAAAAATGCCCTGTAGTTTGGTTGAGAACCTCCAGTTAATGATGTATTTGCTGAGAGCAGTTAAACAGGATGATGCATTTTCTTTCACTGTAATGGAAAAAAAAACTCCCACATGGAATTTGCTGGTCACCTGTGTTGGATTTCTAATTTTTAATGGCTAGGTATGGAATCCACCGTAATTTTGGTAGTCAGATCTTTTACCTTTTGTCTTATATTTTCTTTTAAAAAGCAGTGCATCATGGCTCACATGGCTTTAATTATGGGACATTGCATTAATATACCACAGTGCATAATGGCCATGGGCTCAAGACTGCATGTGGAATTGTTCCTTTTGGAAAGTAAATGGAATGCTCTCAGTGAATGCAAAAATGTCACACATTTCTTTTTTTTCATTATGTCTCCAATGACCCTGCCACACCAGCTATGTTTTTTTTTTAATGTGGTATTTTTGCTTACAGTCTAGAGTGGAGAACTTGACCAGAAATGGACCATTTCCAACATGCAGTGAACATTTGCTATTCAGTCATCAAATCCACCAAATATGTAAGTCTAACCAAAAGCAATGAACCAGTGAGGGTGAGGAAAACTATCCAGCAAACAAATAAGGCTTTCACTGTAGAGCCTCGCCATTACCATGGGAACTGTGCAAATTTAACATAATAAAGTATAATAAAATGGGTTAATACAAGTGCGCATTAATGAATTAGAGAAGAGTTCATCAGATTATGGCAAGGAAAGGGCAAGGAGAGCCAAATGGATCTGAGTTTTAGCACAATGACATATAGTTCACTCAAGCTGGAGGTTCTACTGATGCAATGAGGAGGTATAAAGCCAAAACCCACATGTGTAGGTGCTACTTTCGTCTCAACGTGCAAATCCGATGTTGAAATCCAGCACTGGGAAAGCAACCAATCCTTCTCGAAAACCTTCCAACTCATCTTCCATGAGGGATTGACATTTTGGCGTCGCCGTTATTATGAAAAAGCCCCTAAAGGAAACGAATCACATGATATGATTCTCAACAGGTTGAATCAGAAGCAACTGGGAGGATGTTTCACCTCTCATCCTACAGGCTTCGTCGGTGCCACAGAACTGTCTAGTTGCTTCTGATTTAACCTGTGAGGATTACCATGACCACTATTGACTGAAGGTTTTGGCAAAAGTTAATCCAATAATTTTTGACCTGTCACTACATGCTTGATTTTCCACTGAATGAGTGGATTTACTGTCTCATTGCATCATCGGCAGCAGGATGGCAGAGCAATCACTGGTTATGGGGGCTTTTAGTTTTAAGCCATGGTGGCAGCTGATGAAGTTACGTTTGACCAGGGCACTGACATGATAAAAGCCCCAGCGGTACTGATTGCCACCTCTAATATTTCTGTGACTGTATTTTTTTATTCTTTTTTTTAGACAAACTTAATTGTGTTTTTTCCATTCCTCGTGTTTTCATCAAACTGCTCAGTCACAAACCTTTCTGTTTAGAGGGAACATTCGGAGCTCGTTAAAATATTCCAAATGATGTTTCTCATTCTTCTCTGCAAAAGAAAAATGCCATCACTGAATTGTCAAGTAGGTTGTTTTTTTTACCTAGGATTTATCATATTGGTAAGTTTATGCCAAGTGCTTCAAGTCAGTTTCCATGTGCACAGTTTCTGTATTAGCATCTGTCAAAGTGGCCGTAAATAACTTTTATCGGCTTTTCCTCCTGGAGGCCTAAAGTAAGAGATAACTACCTTAAACTGACACTGAATTAGTGGCATGTACAAACACAAATATGAACAAACACATATGCTTTGCACACATACACACCTCACTTACTTTCACCTGTGTGATCTCCACCCAAGATATGCTTGAACATTTCACTCAGTGTACTCACAAATCTAGATACACCCTTCTTTACATTATGTACTGCAGCAATAATTTAGCTGGACAGATTTCAGACACTCCTTCAACAATGCTTGACATTGTACTCAGCACTTCTATATGGTGCGGGAACAAGCATGAGGATCACAGACCTAAACACTGCAAACATAAATGAGATCAGTCCCTATGGATGACATGCATGCAGTCATTATGGAGCTTAAAGATCACAGCTTTGGCTTTGTTCCCTTGTCATGATGTTTTAAGGCTGAAATCCTCAAGACAGCGATGTGTGTCTTTTGACAAGGCCTCCTCACCTCAAACAAGACCCAGTCCCATATCAAGTCAACGTACCACATCTAATGGCCACCACAGGGATGAGTGGATTTTCTGCCTGGTTTGTCGCCAATGCCTTGCCTCTGTAACTGCTCGTATCCCTGCTGAGTGAATGTTTCACAGACATCCTCATAGGCAGTTGACACAGGACGAAACATAATTTGTGCTGTTTTACTGCAGAGAGGCGAACCAGAGGTGAAGCTCTTCTGAGAAAAATAGGGGTAAACTGGGGACAAAAGCAACATTTAGCAGCACAAATATTGCGGTGAGGAGGAGAGGAGGCTCACAGGATCATTAACTGCCAAGGTTGTATGTCTTGTTTTGACATGCACAATACATACCCCAGAAAGGAAAACTAGAGATATGAGGGCAATGGTGAAGGCTGGAGTGATTGAGCACCTCCATAGTTTGTACAGTCACCTGAGTATACATGCAAAGTATGCAGTAGCCTCCTATTTACTGTCTTTTGTCTGGGTCTCTTACTTTATGTCCGGTGCTACAACACAAATTCTGATTACATTCACAAACCATGAAAAGACACTTTAGTGACCATTTGTAGTAGCTGCTATTATGTTTTCAGTTGCATTGCATGATCATCATCACTATACAGTACATAATGTATATATATATATAAAAATCTGTTACATATATCGAAATTGTAGACAGATTGCTAATAAGCTTGAGAAATTATGAACATATTGTTAGATTGATAAATAAAGATGAATAGATTAATAGATTAATAAAGATACTATATTTTCTAGAATAATGAACAGTGCAGTTTTTTTTGGCATCACAGACTTGACAGTATTGTAGTTTTTCACCACATCTCAACACGACTGAACACCTACAGGAGAATTTGGAGTGACACAATAAACAGCACTCCAAACACCAAATACTGCGGAAGAGCAGTGTTTATCCCTCCAGGATGGTTCAGAGAATTATAGAGGATCATTTAATTTGGCGCCTTGTGGTGGCTCACCACTTTACTAAGACATTTTATGTTCTCCCCTCAATTTGTCACTCAACGGTATCTTCCATATGCCTAATCACTGCCTGTTACACAGTGTGCAACTATTCCCATATCATAATTTAGAGTACTGGCATAATATAGTGTAATTTAGTTTTTAATTGAAACTGTACCGTAACTCACAAACTTAAAATATATCTCCAGCAACAGCACAGTCACCATTACACCATAGATTATACTAAATGTAGTGTTATGTCTGGATATCATGCACAGACTTATCTATATATACTACTGTACTTGTATATATTCCTGACTGCATTTTACTGATGCCCTGTCCTCTGCCATTTGCATTTGTTGCATTTATTATGTATGTGTTGGTGTGAGTCACATTGCTTGTATAAATGTACTTGGTAAATAAAAGTGATTCTGATGCTGTCTCTAATGGATTGCACTTTTTATGATTTGTGAACAGCTTACTATGATCCAGTTATGTTAACTTTGGTTTTGCTGAAAATGGTTTTTCCTTTGCGTTTAAAAAAAAGTTCTGCATTCACATGGCAGTGTATGACGCTGTAGTATGCATGCCAGGGCAGTAGTTGGCAGTGTACCATTTCAAAATCAACTCCACAGAATAAGATCAAGGTAGTGTGCAGCAAATCTACATTTGAGTAGCGTCATTAAACTCAACAGAGTCTGACATCGTTTTTTTGTTGTTGTTCTGTCCATAGTGTTCTGTCTGCACTCGCGAATAAGGCTGGAACCGTAATAGGCATGCCCGAATCGTTTTCAGAGCAGTTGCGTTTTGCCTGTTTACATGGCGACAGTATGGTGCCGTTTTCAATAGATTACACTCTGGAGCTCTTTTTCAAAAGGTTGCATTTTCAGGCCCCCAAACCGCCGTTGTCATGTAAACGAATGGCCAAAATGCAACAAAAGTTTACCGTTTTAGGGTAAAATCATTCGTGCAAACAGCCCCGAACAATGAGACTGAAAGGGACTTTGTGGTCTGAATGACCTGTCCCCTCAAATGGGATGTAATGACAAACACTCAAGCTTGTTTCTCTTGAATTGTGAAACCCAGACCCAGAGGATGCAGAGTACAGGTCAAAGAGACTGGGATTGGCTATAGCCACTAATATGTACTTTAGTGGTCTTTACTGAGAGACAGCAGCCAGCTGTTGTATACTGGTGCTTATCTCGAGGTAACCTGTGTGTAATGCTGTTCTATGTGCGTATTTGTAATCCAGAATGACTCTTGACTCTCCCTCTCTCTCCTTTCTCCCTCTGTCAAATAAATCCTCTGTGGCTGTTTTGAAAAATCCCTCCACCTTTTTTTCTGCCAAGCATTCTTTCTCCCTCTTTTTTCCCCAGTCCTCATTAAACTTGTGAAAAAGAACGCGCGTTTAGTACAAGTTCAGGGGCCCCCCGGCTCAGTTGTGGCAAGGGAACTGTAACGGTTAATGGAGGGAGGTCTCACCCAGGTAGAGAAGACACCCACATTCAAACACACACACAGATCAGAGAGAAACAATGGTTTCAGGTGATGTCAATGGCAGCAGATGAACAGAGCATGTCTGGAAGAGCAGCAGATTCCTCGTGGGACTCAGGTGATGGAGGGAGGAGAGGAATAGCCCGAGGAGACATGGCGCTTGTCTGGCCTGTTTCCCGGCCTCCCGTGTTGGAGCATGAAAAGGAGCAGGTCGTTTACACCCCAGTGAAAAAAGCCACCATAGCCACAGCAGCACCTGGATGTTATTTAGGCTAATGGACTCAGGGCTTACTCAATAGTAATCAACTTGGGGGGGCTTGTCGCTTTGTTTCATGCGCCACCTTTCTCCCGCACTCCCTTTCTTTGTTTTATACAACTGTTTTTCTCCACTCCCTCCTACCTGCACCCATTGGCTCTCTCTCCCCATCCTTATCTCTCCCCACCCTCTCCTTTCTCCGCCTCATGTATTTATTTTATTTTTGTAGAGAGCTGTGTTATGACAAAGACTCCACTCCCCGGATGTATGCAGTCAGCGCTTGTGTCATGCCCTTATGAGGTATGGGGGCCCTCTCGAGTTCTACCAGCACCCACCCGGCCTGCCCTTCCCAGGCAGAGAGGGCTGGGAGGAGGTGCTGGAGGAGGGTGGAGGGGGTGACTCCTGCCCACACCCTGTCCTGTCCTGACTGGTGTGGATGGAAACTTCATACATTCACACACAAAGAGATGGAGGATAGCTGCATATACCCATGAAGATTAATTTCTTTTTCTTTATCTTTTGTTCTCTTTGAAAGTTGAAAATACTGACATGAGACTTCCTGGCAAAGTCCATTTTCTTGTCTTGTTGCTATTACCTCATTCACACAAGCTTCAGAACTGTTCAGGATTGTTTACCATCAATCATGATGTCCTGGAGGGCTAAAAAAAATTATTTAGCTGAAGTCATGTCAGGCTTTAGAGCTGCATAGCATAGTTTATCATAGAGCAGACTCATTTATCCTCTTTCTGGCTCTTTTCATTTATTTCACCAGAGGGTTGGTATTGAGTCAGAATGCATGCCTTCACTGGGGACTGTTTTCTATTACCGCATTTCGCTTTCGATGTTGATCGCTTTCATCATCCTTGACAAAAATGACAAACACATTTCTTTGTTTACAAAGAAATTCAGTTCATTTGTCATATCATGTAA
Organism: Chaunax sp. Z400; assembly: GCA_037577475.1. Taxonomy (NCBI): domain Eukaryota; kingdom Metazoa; phylum Chordata; class Actinopteri; order Lophiiformes; family Chaunacidae; genus Chaunax; species Chaunax sp. Z400. The sequence goes on from CM075193.1 coordinate 7,702,721, forward strand.
GGATCTCTCACCCCGGGACAATGAGCAGAGTCAAGGGGGGTTTTCTGGTATTTGGAAACAGCAACATATGAATGGATTCAAGTGGAAAGTTGAGATGACATCATGATATATTAAATCCCTCCAAATTGTGCCATAAAAATATTTGGATTCTAATGTCTTACAGGCTTTAATGGGAGGACAACTGATCGATCTTCAAAGCGAAGATGCCACCCAGGACAGTCCCCTTAACATGGACTCTGCAGACAGCTGTTTAAGAGGTAAGAAATGGGACAGTACATTAAAAATAAACCCAGTATGACAGAAGTTGTCAAATGTATTTCCATCCGTCTCATCCTCTCTCCCTTTTGCTTAAATGTGAAAAAGCCGTAAGCAAAATGTAACATTTCATCATTTTTCCATTCTTTAATTTTAACCACAAAGCCTGACTTGTTTTAAGAGGTGCAACGTAATATTGCCTGAACTCCAGGACCTACCACAAAGATCTCTGGGTAAATGGGAGGGAAGGAAGTGCACAGACAGGAGGACGGGCGTGGATGGAAAAGTGCGCAGTAACTTGGCTGCTGCACATCCTTAAGTAACAACACATGGCAGTGGAGGAATTCCACAGTCATGGACACTACATGAGAAAGGATGGGAAAGCCTGTCTGGCTGCTTGGACCGGGCTGCTGACCGGTTCCGAATGGGAAGCTGATAAGGCTCTGCCATACCTAATTCCTTTCCATGTTCTCATCCTGGGTAGGCATCACAATGAGCATGATTCATGGGGGTAATTCCAACAGCTACTGACTTGGCTCCTGCTTGTATTTGGGAAGAATGTGACCTCACAATACGCCTCTTTCAGGGCCATCCCTGTCTGACTTGGACCAGCCTCTCCTTGAAGCCCTCTTCTGTTAGAGACTGAGGACAAGGGAATGTAGCAGGATGGCAAGACAGAGAGGCTGAGTTGAGGGGGAAAAAAATCTTACATGCATTCATTGCAACATACTCCTCCTTCCACATCAGCTCTCTTTTTCTGCACCACTCTCTCCCTCCTAGTTTAATAACTAAATGATGTGCAGTAAGGAGGGGAAATTAAAACAATGAACTTGAAAGTCAACCACCGTGACGACCACAGAGACAAGCCCTGATTGCACGGGGGGAAGTTGTAGGTGTGATGCCTGTTTCATGATTCTGTATATCAACCGCAAAGACTACCACAAGTCTGAGCAATAATCTGAACAAGAACATGTGATGCGAAACAGTGTTTTGCAACATGAGATCTCTAAAGCTCTAATCTCTATCTAGTGCTTAAACAAACTGCAATCTTTGCGGGTAATTATTTAGCTGTATTATGCCATTTGAAGCTCGGTTAATTCCTGGTTACATTCCATCTGTCACAGACACAAAGACCCTTGTCTTTATCTGCAGTCAGTGCTGAAATATAAATTACACCGCAGAGTGGCTGAGGCAAAAGTAAGCTTTCAGTGGATGGAACATAAAAGTGCATAATCATAATCACTGCCAATAGCGAGTTAAGAAAACATGTGGTCTCACAAAGGCCTTTAAAATGATAAAGATGTAAGTATATTGTACGATTTTATGGCTGAGACTAGTGCATTATTCATTTTTAAGGTTAACTGAGCAGCTGAAAGACATGTAAAGTTGAACAAAGTATACGTTTGTCTTTTAATTGTATCAAGTCTCAGGCTGAATGTGAGGCAATCACAAAATCTTAAATAGGCCTAAGGGATATTTTATCCTCTAATACAGAATATATGTAATTTGCAAGGTAATCAGGCAGAACCATAGCCATCAGTGACTCTTTCTTGGATGCAGATCTCAGAAATATGAGTTATCTCCTTAAAAAAGAAAATAGATGAACGCCTCAGTGGTCCAATAAATCTTTTCTTTATTCAAGCCACTCACTCCAAACCCACTTAACTTCACTACAGAGGAAAATGGCCTTACAGACCTGCTCCATCATCATACGCTGAACACACATGATCATAAACACGTGCGATCTGGCACCAGTAATGGCACGAACACGCTGGCACACGCTCTCTCACACCACACACATACAAAAAGGGTGTTGACAAGTATGTGTTCATAAGCAGAGGTGGTTTTGTCATATCACCCTCCCTAACATCCTGCAGCAGTCTGCCTCATAGGAGGACAAAATGTGGTGTGATGTCACCTCTGGCATGGACCTGACGTCTGAAAACTTTTCATGCGCCACCCAAATGAATGAGAGACAGACATTACTCAGAATAAGAGTGGAGACTATCAGTTCTTCACAGTCAAAGCTGGTATTTGCTCGCATGGACCACTGCCAGAACTGGGCCACATCAACACAATGCAGACCAGATTGTTCAGACTCCAAAAGCTATCCTCACTATGTAGCTGTGCCACTCACCAGTCTTCCCTATCACTCTCACTGGCAGGGTCACGCTGCTACAACAGCAACTCTGGAGCTGTTAGAGCAGCCCAGCGGCACCATCTGAAAACCACCAAGTGGGGTTAGTCATAATAGAGCTTCATCTGGACATCAATCTTCATGCTCTCCCCCCTGTTAGCAGCATGGACCGCGTCTTGTGTTGCAGTTAAAAGCCTTGGCACTGTACTACCCGGACCTGTGATAAATTGATTGCTCTATGAAGCCTGTGGAGAATGTTTGGAGATCCCAATCCATCCACGCTGCTTCTCTCTGTGCATTAGCACTGAATGAGGGGATTCCTGAAGCCTGACTCAAAAGCTCACTATGCCAGCACCTTTCAAGTGTAATTTGGCAGATTTCAGCAAGGTTGGAGATGTAAATTAATTTGTAAATTAATTGAAATATTTGTTTCAAAAGTTTGAGTGGAAAACTTCAGTCATGCATTTTGGGAATACAATGTGTCAGCAGACTATTGAAGGACCAATAAGATAATAGATTTTGGGCAATTCATCAAATGCATCCATGTCCTGCTTTTCATTACAGGGCGACGCAAAGCTGAAGCATTCACCCAAGTCTGCTCCTTTCTCTTGTCACCTAAATCAGTTTCCTTCCAGTTACTGTGGTGTTTTTTATTTGACAAAAATGCATCCAAGTTCAGACAAAATTATGCCTTGCCTCAAGTTTTTGATGATACATTTGGTGTTTTCTTAAATCTCACAGCTGTTCTTTTAATTGTGGTACACAAACAGAGACGCCTTTATTTTTACATTTAGGTGAGCTTTTCCTTTGTTTAAATATTTGAATTTAAGTAAACCGTACTCTCCACAGTAAATATCTCAGTTCAATGTTCCATGCATGCCCTCAAGTATAGATCTGATATCATTGTTATCTCACCCGCCATACAGTATATCAACACTACTATTCCAGCTGACAGGTCTATAGAACTGCGAAGTCAAATAAGAGAATGGAAGTGTGCTTTTTTCACTCCTGAGAAAGTACACTGCTACTGTGGGAAGGAATGAGTTGACACTCAGCTAAATCCATTCAGTGTTTCTATTTTGGTGCAATGTCTAGACGTAAAAACAGTTTACTGGGGACCGAAAGCCACAGCTGGGTCATGCAAATTGGACCAACTACAAAACAATGACATGCTGGAATAAAGCAAGTGTCTGCTACCGATTTCCTGCCAAGCACCTTGCAGGGTGTATATTTTAACACCTAAGATATAATATATAGATGATGAAGTCATGTGTTTACTTCCTATGATGTCTTTCTTTGTGCTGGGGAAAAGATTGTCTGCAGTTATAAACTGGTTAAATAAGCTTCTTTTATGGGATGTTCCTCGTATACAAAATTGTTTGCAGCTCCATAAAAAACAAGGCCTACAAAGTGCAAGTTAAGGGGTTTGTGGGTGAGCTGACCACCTTTTCCAAACTCCAAGTCACAACGGCTGTAAACAAAGTTAAAGAGTTCAACCATCAACACACACACCCATGAGTGTGACCACAGATGAAGTCATGTAGAATAATGAACATTTGGGGCTGAGGAACACAGTCTGTGCAATCAATTAAACATGGGTTCGCCTATTATTTTCATTTAAAGCTTATGTCCCCTTCAGATTTATGATTTCCACAATAAACATAATAGGTCAAGACTTGAAATCCCAAACTATAGTATATTAACTTCAATATGTAGTTTATATAAATTCATGCATTGCATCATACATGCGGATATGAAACATGATTGATTGATTCATTGATTTACACTATTAAAAGCTGATCTCGTAACGATGATGAAATCATCAGCCATTATGAATCATCAGTACAATTACACAGACTGCATCACTTCCCTTTTGGGGCTCCCTCTGCTTCCTGCAGCCGCTGAGTGAATCTCAAATGTCTTCATTCTCTCGTCTTTAACTGGACACTTCCTCATACATGCATTCATAAATTGGCACCATTCATACCTAATAGGGGCCATGATGGAAGTACTTGTGAGGCTGTGACAAGTACTTCAGTTAAAGAATACTGCGTGAGCTCTTGCTCCCATTTCCCTGGGAAAAAAAAATAGATACGCAAAAGCCTCAGAGCCCTTTTAAAGAGATAAGGGAGGCAGTGTGTTGCAACCACAGGTTTTCTCTTCACTCTGCCTTTGAATATGGGCCTTAAGAAACACATTTTGGAAGTAGGACGAACCTACGGTGACCCTGAAGTGCAAATCACAACAACAAAATGGAAACCACAACCACAAAGCAGAAAACACAACGACATTAACTTCTACAGGAAAAGATTGGTACCTGCCATCAACAAAGATGATTGGATGGACGCACTGGCTACCATCAATGTGGCAAAGAGGTTGCTGAAAACAAATTAAACCTATTAAAACTTATTATTAAACTTAATAAACCAAATTCAGGACCTGAAAATGAACTAATTCATTGTAGGTCTACTGCTCTATTCTACATCAGACACACTTTGACTGATTTCTTTTCTCCAGCAGAACAAATTCTATTTTCTTCTAATCTTGAGGAAACACATTGATGTGAGCACCTTGGTGCAGCACAACAATGGTCATTAAAAGCCCTGCCTTGATAAAAAAAGAAGACTAAATTAAGCCAAAAGAGTCAGCAGGAAGAAAGGACCTCCATTAGATTTCACTGTAGCCACTGATGATTGATATGATAGCAAGCCCATTCAAACTGCAAATTTTACACATGATTGAGGCTCTATTGGATGTAATGAAATGGCCTTCCTGAATATTGCACTTGAGTGACTGTGTGACCAGCAGCACAATAGCTGCTATTATAGTTTCAGGCCTTCAACTCATTTTTCATTGTACCAGGTCCACCGTGTTATTACTGCAGAACTCAGAGTGAACCCACGGCTTTGGTTTCTTGCTGTTACGGATGTGACCGTTCTCTCCACCGGGAGCAATTTGCAGAGTGTTAATTGACCACCGCAATCACTCAGCAGATTTATGGAAAGTCTGAGGGGTCACAGGAGACTTCCACGGGAGGCCGTCCAGGGAACAGAGCTGGCCTCAGAGCTGTGGCTGGGGAATTTCTGGCCTTTGTAACAACACTACAGGTTCATAAACTCAACCCTCCTGCAATGACCTCAGAGGAAATGTAGAATTATAGAAAAATGATATTTAAATGGGCCATAGAAGAAAATATAATGATCTTATGGGTTCTCTTGGGTGACGTTTTGCATTGATTATCTTAAAATACAGGCATGACCCAGATGTTTATCCTGCGTTGAGGGGTGGGTTTGTGGCACAGACTGGGTGTGGGCTCCGGGGACCATCTGGCCGGCTTTAATCAGCTTTAAACAATAAACCTACGACAGCGAAATGATCCGAAACCATGTGTAAAAATGGAAATTCAACTGTCTGCTCCTATCGCTAGCATCTGTCTAGCATAACAATCTTTGATGTGCAGATATGATAAAGTGGATGGATTGGTATTGGTTCTGAGTGATGATATGATAATAAAGGTTTTGATCATTGTTCAACCTCCAGTGCAGTGTGTCAGCATGTCGAAGTATTAGTTTGAACGAACGTGCATGCGGCCCTGCATCTGGACACTCTTAATACTGTTTAATCCCTTTCTGTCAGCCGGCCAGGCTTGTCTGTGTGCCAAAGCACTATCTAGTGTGTCAGTTATATTCAAACACAGAAAGTGAGGGCTGAATTATGTTTTCTGTTTAACTGTACACTCCTGGAATAATGATGACCAGGGGCTGTTTTTTTTAAGGTAAGACATAACCTTTTTTTTTTTTTAAATCCAACCTTAACATGCAAAATTGTTAACAATGGAGTGCTGTGAAAATAAGGAACAAAACAATGCAGCCAGTTTTCTAAGGAGACTGTGAAGGCAGTTTACTTCCCTTGATAAAAACTTACAAACACTGATATTATTTTTATTTGATGGATTGATTTAGGCTGACTGGTTAGGGAATCTTTCCTACGCCTTAATATGCAGCAGCTGACGGTAATTGTCTTGGGTGGCCAGTAATTTTACAGTGATTATGTGATAAGCTGTATCATGTCGTGTGATGAAATGAATAGCCGCCTTTCTGTTCACGTTGCCCAGACCTGATGATTTACAAGGGCTGTAAGTCTGTGTTTTGCTGCATGAAGCCTGCATGGGCATGGAGTCTGAATGCCGTGCTCGCTTACACAGATATGCTGCACTAATGGGTTTGTGCTACATTGTTAAATCAACTCGAGCTGTGAAGCTACTCCCAGCAAACCCTTATGATCTATTAACCACCATGCAATGTTTTGCCTGTGCCAACTCTGCCAGTTGGCAGAAAATGTCAGGCCTGTATTATACACTGTAAAATTTTGCTGTAAATTTACAGTGAAATCAGACAGGAAAGGTGCTATATACTGTAAGTACATGTACCATTTTAGTAATATATATATAGTATTTTGGTGATATGTTTTAATTATTAAATGCAGGATACATACTGTAGATTCAAATTGTTATCATGTAAATACACAGTAATTTACTGACAGAACTGTGACCAGTATTGTGTTGTAAATGTAAAAGAATACAGTTCTGAACTGGATATTTATTTCTAATAACTACTGTATACTCTAAGTAACCATAAAGATTTACAGTACTTTGCAGGTGGAGCTGCTGCTAATTACTGAAAATTTACAGTGAAAAGTTTTACAGTTTAACCAGCCTTTGCCAGCTTTACTGAAGTCTGCAAACATCCAGCCCGCCTTCTCTCAAGTTGATTACATACATGTTGTTTTCTCATTATCGGGGCTCCTCATGGTCGTCTTCTGTGGAAATGGTTGATGGCATTAAGGTAAATGCAGAGTGTACAATATGTTAGACTTGATGACTGCAGACAGCTCGGGAAGAGAGACAAGTCTGTGGAGTGGTTTGAGTTTGGGTGGAGACAGCAGCATTTACTGTAGAACTGCAGACAAATATGCAAGGACCCACCCTAGGCGAGTGATCAACTCCTCTGTCATCAGTGTCTTTATCACCCGGACAGAGATTGATATCCAAGGATCAGATTTCTCGGGATTCCTCTAGCGAGAGAGAGAGAGTCCCATTTTTCAAACATTTGGAAACCTGGAAGCGCTGTTAGACAGTTTTATTGTGCTATTCATGAAAGCTGGCAGCGCTCTGCAATACCTCCACACAAATAAGTTCCCACTTCTCCAAGTTGCCTTTCCTTTTGACAGTCAGAAGCATGGCTTTTTTCTGAAAATGCTTAATGAATTTTTGCTGACCCTTTTGTGCGACCATGCAGTTATAATTATTATTTTTTGTTAAATATTGCAGTCATATTTGCCAGAGCTTTTCTCCTGATTACACTTGCATTTAAGCAGTTTGTGAATGACTAATGTTTTATGGCTCATGTTAAAAGTAAAGGCGAGGAGAACAGACAACTGAGCAAAAGGCATGCATCCAAAGAATGACATACTGTATGTATAGGATTTTCTTTGTATTGTCATTTGTAATTTATTCTCTTACATGTTATCTTGTTTCCTGTCAGTTGTTATTCCCAAATACTGCTTCTTTTCTGAAGTGAATGTGATACCTACACACCCAAGGCTTCCAAACTGCCTGTATTTTATGAGCCTGCAGTCAGATGAATGGAGGGGAATTCCAAGTAGATATTTATCAGATTAAAAACACTACTGAGTCTGCATGACGGCTGCTAAATCTGCATGTATTCATTGAGTATCTAGGTCACAGGTAGATAAAAAAAAGGAAAGCCAGACATTTCCTCCTCTTCTAGAATAATACACTTTCACTCAGTCTGATAGCAAGTGAGATAGGAGGAGCAGAGGAGGAGCAGAGGGTCGCGGTGGGCATGAACGATAGACAGAAAAAGAGTAAGAACAATAGTTCAAAGCATCTTGGTTTGTATTTGATCCATTGTCCCTGCTGGTCTTTAGAGTCCACCACCAAAAAGGCATCATCTTACCCAGGCTGACGGGGTTTTGTATAGCTGAGATGCCCTGTGAGATTAGGTCAGGTGAAGCCCAGAGTAGAGTGGGAGGAATTCTATTTCATCAATGTTTACGGCCTTCTCTGTTTGAAAAGATGGCACTTCTGTGAGACTGAACTATGTAGATTTTGAATTTCATCTACAACAGATGTTCTAAGTACAATCTTTGTTTTTTAGATTGTAAAAGAATGGCCACAAGCCACTCTGAAAGCCAGATAAGCAAGCGGCTGTTTATATGTTATAGGGATTGCAAATCCCCCCCCAAAGGATTATCACAATGGCCCAATTTATTCTTCACCAAATTTTGCTGCTGTGTAATTACCATCTGCCTCTATGTCTCTCTCAGTGGCAAAATTGATGGGTGGACTATTTTGAGAAATATGTAAGTAAAATCTAAAGAAGGAAACATCTCAGAGGCACACCACAATGAATGAGAATGTGGACGACACTAATTAAGCAATGTCATGATTTATTGTCAGTAACAAAACATTTGCAGCTTCGACCCCAAAGGCTTGGCGTCCTGGAAAATGTATTGTTTGCTCAAAGATCTGTTAACTTTGTCCCTTCAAATCTGGTTTTAACTGAGGGTTTAGGAGGTCAAGAAATCTATGATTATATGACTTGTGTTTATAGTTATTTAGATGAAAATTACGAGATACATTATAGCCACGTATGCTTTTTCCCATTTCTGTATTCAGAACTGTCATCCTTAGGCTGTCAAAAAGCATTATAAGACATTAATTCTGCAAGCAGCCAATGAGTTTATTACAAGCTCTCAAGAAGGATTTCCTATCTTTTCCAGCTATGATCTTGTTACTATTGGTAAAACATTTCTCCAGTATCACATATTCAAATTGAATAGGCTTTCTAGAAATCCTCTCTGCATCAACATGTGCAGAAGCCTAACTTCAGACCACAGGCTTTTGGCAGGCTCATGAATTCACAGGACAGAGATGTTATCAGGCCTTAGGGAGGATGTTTGGGGAATGGGAGTGGGAGAGCTGTGGGCCTTCAGTGTGTTAATGCAGCTAACAGCCAGGAAGGGAGAGTGTTGACTCTGCAGATTTAAGCCAGCTACTGATGGCTATGGGGCTAAATACTGACCCCATAGACTAATAAAGAAAATCACCTCAGGCACGAGCCGCAGGGGTCAGAGGTAACGGCATGGCTGGGAAAAACACAGGCCATGGCTTTCGATCACTACGCTGCCTAATTGAAATGACAGTTGAAGACCAGTGGGGGTAACAGTGTTTATTTACGTCTTTGTTACACGGTGAGCAACCACAAAGATATGCCTGGCCCGGCCAGGGATGACATCGCTCCTGTATGCTGTCTGGCTCCGGGATCTCTGCTCTAGTACAATAAGCACTTCCTGTCTGCCATCAGATTCCCCTGCATTCCACCCAGGCCTGGGATGAGGCGAGGGGACTGCTGGGGACAGGGTTTTGTGAAAGGGTATGAGTCCAAATCAGACTGACAGTATGGAACAGTTCCCTCCTTTTGACCCCAAAGCTAACCCTCAGTCTGTGCTGCTGTGTATGAGGGAGCTGGAACAGGCTGCTGAAGTTGTAATGACACCCTGTTTCAAAGTGCTGAGAGCAGCTATTTCTATAAAGGCTATGCAGCTAGTCATGTTGGAGATTAATGCGTGGTGAATAATGGCAAAGTAAATCATGATGGCAGAGATGAATAAAATTACAACATGTTTCACAACATTAACAATTATTAAAATAACAATTTTATCCAAGGTTTAAACAGCAGGACAACAAATATGTTTACTATTAATACTTCTGTTATCAGGGCATCCTGGTGATCTAAGTATTAAATTGTAATTTAATGTGATATTGCATAGAGATATAATATTTAATATTACTGCACTGTATATTTAAACACAATTTATAAGCAATATATCACTTTTGACATTAGGCTTTATAATTGTAATTGACACTCACATAAAAAATGTTGCTTCATGAAATGATGCTTGTTGCTAGGGAACAGAGGAAGATCAAGGAGAACGTATAAGGCTCTGCCCCAACCAGAAATTGAGCCCAGATCAGGTAAGAGTGTAAACCACTGAGGCACCGAACTGCCGTGGCAATTTAATAATTGTGTCGGGTTTTTTTCCCCAACTGCCATACAAAAAAACAAACATTCTGGGTGGTAAGGAGCACGTGCCCCAAGTAGCCCCTAATGACCCAGCTGTATATACCCGATACAACAAACAGTGGAATATAAAACGGCTGCACCGAACAAGAGGCTTAACCCCATATTGCTCTCAATAACAACTAGGGAAAACAGAGGAAAGAGGCAAAGAGTGAAAAAGGAAAGAACAACAAATAATAGAAAGTCATACATACAGCAGACAAATATACTGTGATTGTAAATTGAATACACAGATAACATACTATCCTCGTGTAAAACAAAAAGCCCTGATGTTGCTATTTGAAGAAATGGGGGAAGCGGTTTTCAAGCTCTCCTGTTTCAGTGGGGTCAAGGTGAGAGAGCAACCTTCAGCAACCTGAGTACTAAAACAGTCTACCGCTGTCTGGCATGACTAGACATGCACCATTAATGGCCTCCTGAGAGGACTGTCAGCACGGGAGGAAACGAACAGAGATACTCCTCTCTCACACCCCAGCAGCACAGAGGAGATTATACATCTGGGGGGAGCAAAATACAAGCACATCATTACAAAGAGATTTTACTAAAATCATGTACTGGTCAACTCAGATTGGAGCATGCAGATTAGATTCTGTTTTATCTCATGGTAAAATGTATGGTTGCTGATACAAATGATGAATATGGATCTGATGAGTTAAAGGAATTTGTAATTGAATATAAAACCAGACAAAGATAGTATTTTCCTGTGCAAAATGTAATTTCTACAAATAGGATCTTTACAAGATGTACATTTTCAATCATGTAAATCCTAATCATAAGCTTGAGGTCATTTCAAAAGTATATTCAGTGCAGGAAATGAGCAACTATTGTGTTGCCTTTTTCTAATTTAGCTGCCGAAAAGGTTTCTGTCCATATTTCACTGAAATTAACATATACTGTACATTTAATGCCATTGTGTTTTAATTTTTTTTTGTTAAAGCCATTATGCAATATTATGGTCTCAAAGGAGGCCTTTGTGCCATCCTGCGTCAGCACTGATCATCAACAACATCAGCAGATTTCAGTGAGTGATGGAGGGAGAAGGAAATGCTGTGTATGTGCCCATTTTCTTTTCTTTTGCCCCAGTCTCCGGTCTTAAATGAGGTTCTTTCACCCTCAGATACACTGTATGTGCATAATCATGGCAACACGCACATGCACATGCACATGCAGCATAGTGTAAAGTAATAACACATAAACTCAATCATAAAACATTAAACAAAAGGTTAAAGGGCGAAGTGGATAAACAGGTTGAAATGTCTTCTGCGACATCACACATTTATTTTTCCATCTAGAAGTTCTTTTATAGACATGTTCTGAGATTTGTACTTGACTTTTAACGACTGATTCATAAAGGATGTTGAGCAATAAAATCTTTGCTTAAGCAGGTCGTATGAATCTCGTTTTATGCGTCATCCATAAATCAAAGAAATCAACCTTAATTGACATCACCTGCCTCTTTTTACCCTTATGCAATGGCAGCACGAATGACGACAAAAGACAAGATCATGGGGTTGGTTAAGGAGACCGAAGAAAGGCAACACACTTTTTCAAAGAACAAATTGTGTGTTTCACCACTACAGTGAATGGGGTGAGGACAGAAATGTGCCTGAAATTTTCATTACACCTTTAATTGATCATTCCTGTCACATTCTTTCATGAAGCTCTTGCAGCCATTGGTGCACATGTATCCCAAACTGCATTACCTCCACAGAACCAGCAGGAAAATCCCTCATGTCCAGTTTAGACTTTGTTCATTTAGAGATGAGATCATTTCCATGCCAAAGAAAGGCTTTATAAGTTACTGCTTATATGAGGTTTTCTGCTGTCTGACTTTTATTAGATTAAAATCGCTCGTAAGTCCTTTTCATAAATGAGGCTGCTGGTTTATGTGTGAACAATACAGTGACGCAACAGTAACAGTAAAAACAGTAACAAGTGTGTATTAAGTTGAGATTATAAAAATGACCAGTATAACACAAATAAAATTTATTTGAACCATAGCTATTATTTTCAGTACCACTGGGTTGCCATAATAAAGGGCACAGATGCTAAGACTTCTTTTCAAGGGCCTCTTCCAATAGGTGCAGACACAGAGCAGGAGACTGAAAATTCTTTAACCTATTCCTTAGACATCCCTGACATTTCAAACCACTTAACATCAATGTAAGTACATACGGCAGTTTAGATACATCACCAAATGTCGACAATAATGAGCGATGATCCACAATAATTAGACTGAGGTCTGTTGTCCTGGCTACTGTGTAAATGCCAGTCCCTTTTTATTCCTTGTTCTGGCCTCTAGAGACATGCCAAAGACAAAGGGAGTTAATCACAGTATAACAGCTTCTCTATAAAACTATTATAACTCACTTTTTGTTTTACAATGATTTTGGATAAAATCTTTATTTTCTACTTTGTCAGTAAGTATTTTAAGATTTCTCCCTCCTTTATTTTATTCATGGCTATTTCCAAAAAGTAAACAGATTCTCCTCCTATTCAGCCTTGGCTTGTATCTAAGTAAAAATTAAGCCTATGCTCCCTAAAAAAGGGTCATTAGCCTTAAATAGAGGGAACTTGTTTGTGCACTTGATCATCATTTAAATAAGGTTCTCCCTCCAGCAGCCTGCAGACAAACTCAGACTTGCCTATAAGTCTTTGTCGTCATATATTTTTCCCATCAACAGTTTTAGATAGAAAATTTGTCATCTAATGACTCAATCAAATCCAATCACCAGCCCTTGTTCCCTGTAACTGGTTAGCTGATATAAATTCTTTTGAACAATGATTCATAGCGTGTCAGACAATAATATTTCCTGAAATGTTGGTCAACCATGTCAGTACTTGCCATGAAATGATATGCATTCAAGGTCATTAAGCATATTTCCTATCCACAAAAAATCATGTTCTCCACCCTGAATGTAAATGACACCATGAAAGCAACAAAGTAAATCTTTTATGTAATGGCTGTCAGAAGGCATTTACATAAAATATGCTGTTGCTTTGGACCTCTGTCATATCTGTAATGCCATTGACCTGTTGGCAAGCTTCACCTCCTAGTGCTAACACTTCAATGAAAACTTCATGGGGTCACGGTAAATTTGTCCCAAAGAAAAGATGTCCATGAAGAGTGCTGATTGTGGTGAGGCCCGTGACTATTGTTGCCATCTGCTCACTATTTCCCTCTTCAAAGAAGATAATTGAATCTGAAATCACTTTTCTCTCTCGGTTTAGGAGTGAGGGTTGTGTCTGTCACTGAAGTCTCCACCACAATGGTGTGAGCCCTTGTTTGTATTCTTTATAGAGCTCGTCCCCCTAGTTGTCTCTTGCAACATCTGCCCCTAACACTCTAGATCAATATGGACTATCTAATCACCTGCCACACTTAATTAAAACCCAATCACTGCCTTTATGAAAGGCATAAAAGGGCAAAAGGGGGTAATGCAGATAAGACTTCAATGGTGTGCTTTGCAGGGCCTTTGCACAATAGAGGTTGGTCAAAAAAAGGGCCTATAAGCTGGTTTGGCGAAAATAGGTCAGTGTTGGCAGCTGTGGGTAATGTGTCCCAGGCCTGGCCTGTGGTCCAGCATGCTCACCATATTTAAAACCCTTTGTGCCATCCTATCGGCACTAATTTGCCTTTTCACCAAGTGTTGAAATGAATTTGCAGTGATTTCTATGAGGGCACAGGCATCATTAGGAAACCTCAAAGGGGCTAGAAAATGGTCAAGCCAATAGTTGGCCTTTGTCCTTGGTTTACCCTTTTCTAAATACCCCCGATAACAGCTTTGACATCCCTGCCTGATGAGGCTCAGATGCTGTGGACATCAGTGACCATACTAGTCTGGATGCAAAAAAAACATCTCATGACAAAGAAAAACCCAGAGCAGCAAACAATACCACAGGCTGGATTCCAAAGCTGCACGCAAATCAGAGTCCAGCCTGCATTGCTCAGTGATGTATCATGATAGTCCTTGTTGCCTCTGAAATTACAGATAATTTGATTTTGCTTCAATTCCTCAAAGTTATCTCAACAGTGCAACTCCCGAAGGAGTCAGTGAAAGAGATAAGCGTATCTAAACAAACTGGTGTTTTCATGGGAATATTGTGGACACAAATGTTTGGTTGAAGCTTTCTAGTTGTGCTCATAATGCCATTAATTGTGTGCAAGTAGAGTTGGAGAAAGGGTAGCCATGGAGAGCCCTGGTGGAAACCACATTTTGTAAAGCAGGTTTGTGTGAATTTGCTGCAGTCTGCTGTGTTGCATGGAGTCAGGGCTTCTGGCTCATACCTTCTCTCTTTTATGCTTTCTCTCTTTGATCGTTCTTTATTTAATCTTTCTCTCCTTGTTTATCTCCACCTCACACATTAACCGCCTTTAATTGTCTTTCCCCCGACCATAAAACAAGAGTGGAGAATTAATGACACAAACTTTTCTGACGTCTGCAGAGGTGTGGGCCTCACTCACTCTATTAAAAAAGATAAACCTAAGTTGAAGAAAGGAGACGGAAGTCTCTTGGAGATGGAGAGAAAAAGAGAGCAAAAGAGTAAAAGTGAGAAGAGGGCAGCTGTAGGTGGCTGTGGTATAAGAGTTCCTCTCATCAAACTACAACCACTGTCAAATATATATTCAGATTCCAGCAGGCCAATCAGCCAGTCTAAGAATAAATGATTTTGCTGAGCTTTCGTGCCACACTGGGCGTGGGAACAGCTCAGATCCTCATAAAAAAGAGCCTGTAAATTATTTCCCTCCTGCTTCAAAGTCCCTAACAACAAAAAAGCTTAGTGTTTATGTGTGGTGTTTCTGCGTTGTTGTGTTTGAGCATGTTGGTCCTGGCTGGATTCAACTGAGCATGTGCAATTGTAAACGATATTTGGGATCCACAGCTGTCAGTTCACATGCAACAGTCTGAGGGAGAATGTAAAGGAGGATGTTGTTGTTCATGTTTGTAGATAAATAAAAGTGTTCAAGGGTAATTGAAACCAGGGGGGTCCTTTTGCATTACGCTTCTCTCGAGGCGGCGTTTTTGATGAAAGCCTCTTTTCTCTCCTTTCCTCCATGCGCCATCCTCCCAACCTTCCACATCTCACAAACCAACCCCCAAACCATGTCTGCCTTGCTGCTGCTAATCATTGGTGGTCTCCTGACTGAAACCAGTAATTGATTAGGGCGCATAGGACTGGTGGGTGAGGGGGCATGGAGGGGAAAGTTCAACCCAGAAGTTCTCAAGGTCACTGCCCTTTCCTTTTCCCCTGCCGAACTTCTTTTCTCATGCTATTAGGTATCAGCCACAGGGGAAACTGCAAATATTTGCCACACTCAGTCCAACTTCTAAGAGGTTTGGTGGTGCTGAGCACAAACAGGAAGATCCGTGTAAGCAAAACTGATGCATCTGTTTAAGCGATGCTTGGCGGTGAAAAGGCTCAGTTGGTGATGTGTTGATTTATCTGTTGAATCGGGAACTCAACATCCTCGGTTGAATGTGCTTATTTTTGCAGACCCCCCTGGCTGAGACTGCCACCACATTGTTTGGCCCTCTGCGGTCGCTCAACATCCTCCATGATATAAAGAGGGTTCTGAATGTTATTCTGAAGAAATAACACCCTCCAATTCCTCCTTGTTTCTCAGGATGAGGTGACATTCCTTGCCTCTGAAAAGTGACTCATGCTGCTGTCTTGTTTAGAAAATGCAGTTACAGGCTGGTTGAAGCTCTCTCCTCTTCTGTGAATTTGACTGGAGAAAAAGTCTCCGTTTCTTTTGTGTGCCTGTATAAGTTCTCTGTAGGGCCAAGGTCGCCGCAGAGCTCGCTGCTGACTGCGGACCCAGAGTCTCGATGCCTATGGAAACTTGACTGTCACAGGAAATGTTCAACATGTTTAACTGTGCTGCAACTGAGCAAGAGGTGAGGGTGTTTCAGAGAGAGCCCTCCCAGAGCTGAGGGCTGGTGTTGATGTTGGCTGCAAGGCCGTCTGGGGGCTGTCCAGAATCTACCCCTCACTGGTAGTGAGACAAGTGAAAACACACTCAGAGCATGCTCAGATACTCGGGGACCTATGTCTGGACATGAAGACCAACTCATCAAGTGCATTGAAGTCTGTTGATGTAACTTCATGAATGCATGTCAAACATACCCAAGATGCGAAGTTGAACACAAATAATTAGATTAGTTTAAAATTTACATCGTCACCCAGAAAGTGGAGACTAGTGGGTTTCCATGTCTGTCTCAGTTATCTGTCCCATAAATGGCCCCAGGGTATGGCCACTGTGAGGCATTCATCTTTGTCTGCTCTGCCACTTACAACATCTTTCAACATTTATCATGAGGAACTAATTTTACAGAAATCTGCCGTTAAGGTCACAGATTTACATCTAATTTCAAACATATTCCATTTAAAGGAGATGGAGCATTAATCCTACATAGATCTTTTACTTCCTCTACTACTTATGTACAGTATATTCAAACAACATGTAAAAGGGATAATGTCCAAACTTGATATTCTTGCAAATACCAGATCAAGATATCATGAAAGCTGGCCTCAACAGGCTGCGAATGAAAAGCACTTGTGTGGTTTAACTTTCTACAGACATGTGAATACCAGAGGAGGCTCTTATAAGAAGTGCTGGGCTCTGTTTTATGTCCTGTGTGTGTTGGAAATCTGCTCTCTACTGCCCCCCTTTGTTGGCTGTTTGGTATGTCACAGACCCCTACTTTAAACTTCCCCCTTTAACACTATTGCACATTGCACCATGGGAACTTCTCAATTGCAGATACAATACATACAATTTACATACATTATATATATATATTTTTCTCTTGCATGCTTGATCCCACAAATAGTTTGCAGCTGGTTTTAAGTGAAGGGCCGCTCTCCTTTTTTTAATGCATGTTCTTCTGATTTATCCTGCAGCTCTGAGCTTATATAGTGCTGTTTTACACTTGCTGTGTCCTTCTCAAATCTGAGTTAAAACTGAGTAAAACAGTTTCTCATGTGCCAGTAATTTTCAGACCATGTTGTTGCTTTACAATCCCTTTTTCTCCTTGTGGAAACCATCATGTGGGTCTCTGAGTAAAGAAAAAAAAGCATGTTTCACTCTTCTACAAAGAATCTTCAGCCTTACACTAAGTCTGTCAATAGTCAGCTGGCCTTGCACTGAAATCACCTCGAGGTGCTGTTAGTTTGCGCCTAGCAACAAAGTCTCTGCAGCTTTTTTTATTTTATTTTTTTTACCAGAAAAGCTGATATCTAGACAACTAGAATGAACAAATTTTGCTTGTATCTGCTGTTGGTGTGCAGAAATTATGCTACTGCAAGTAAACAAATTGTTTAACCAAAATTAAGAATAGTTACTGTGTCTGAGGTCAGCTTTTATTTGTGGAAAATGTCTATATTGTTAAAACCCCAATTAAGGCAACCTTTGTGGTTGATTTTAATTTAAACATAAAGCTGAGTTTTCCATATAATCGTTGGTGCTATGACGTATTGGCACTTAGTTTTATGGCAGAAGAAAGATCTACAGAATTACTTTAAACCCCAAACAATTTAATCATACTCTGCAGAAGGTAAAGTCTTGGCTTCTCAAGGGAAAACCCGATGGGAGCAGAAATGGAGAAATATTAAAGTAAGAAACAATAGCAGCTTCATTTTACTTCAAAGACAGACTGATAGGTGAGAGATGAATACTGCTGGTGGTGCAATTATTCCCACTCTCTGTCATTTTATCGGTGTGAGAAAAGAAAACACAGATATGTATCATCTTTTTGTATGAGGCATCACTGTGGGTGGTGTGGCAAAATGGTTTTAAGCTGATGCTGGATGATTTATCATGTCAGCGAAAACAGGACTGGACCTGTAGAATGAAGGAAATGTCATTTGATGCTACGGGGATGTACAGTATGAGCCAAGCATCCATTAGCTGCTTATTCTCACCTGTTAAATGCTATAAATCCCTGAAAAATGGCTTTCAGATCCACTTGTAATCCTCTAATCACATGCACAATCATGCATGGTCATGTACATTAATTCACACACATTAGATAATTATAAAGATGCATGATAATAACTATTTTGTTCTTATCTATATTAAAAAAAATAATGACATATTGTTTGGAAATGCAAATGCTTTTTGGCAGGGTATTATTAGATTATTAGAACCCTTTGAAAGCAGAGCTGCATCTACAACGACGCTGCTTTACATATCAAAGACCTGCAAACACTTCAAGTGCTCACCTGACCTGAAGAGCATGAGGTGGACTATTGTTTTCTCTCGTACCCTAAGCAACACATGTTGCACATGGGTGTTTGTGTTGTGTGCAGATGCTGTGGCGTCTATCCCAGAGCAGTGTTATATCTCGGAGGTGTGGAGGTTCAGCAAATCAAACTAAGGTATGGTGCGTTTAATAGTATAGGGTACAGTCAGGCAGCTTCTGCTATGGCAAATTCAAATGCAGTGAAAAAGCGGCCTCATAGGCGCTCATGGAGAAAGAGAATTCATCGTCTTTCACGTTGTCTGCTCTGCTGCTCATGTTTGCATGGTGAGAAGGAGGATCTTCTGCAGGAGCAGGAAACAAATATTTGTGGGGGACTGCAACATCCACGCATGGATCACCGGGGATCAGGTGAGAATGAGGCTATACAGATTACAGTGGAGGATCTGGGTATAGATAATACCAGTTTCAGCCTGGTTGATGAGGACCCCCTGCCGCCAAGGAACAGCATGGCCCGCTCTGCCAGCTCTGTGTCTGCCTGCCCAAGGGCTCTGAAAAAGATTCAACTGAAGCCTCTGTCTTCACTCCCTACACACCGTCAAGCTAAACCAGCCATCGTCAGTACCAGTAGGGATGATAGTGAAAAAGAGGAAGACGACCCGTTCCTGTTTGACACTAATATCACGACAGCTTCTGGAAGCCTCCTGACTCAACCTGCCATTAACCTGATCCCACCCACTCCCTCTGACATCGCCGAAGATGATCAATTCTTTGACATCAATTCAGAGGAAAGTGTGCCACAAACGTCTGGCAGTGATGGAAGTTTAGCTGCTGGTGACCAGGAGAGTCGTGAGGAAAAGATGGAGAGGGTGGAGGCAGAGGAGCCAACAGAGGAATTCGGACAGGCAGAGAACATTGAGAACAGTGCAGAGAGTGCAGCTGAGCCTGAAGAAGGCCTTTGTGATCAGTTTGGAGAGGAAACAGAGGCTGTGTCAACCAAAAAGTGGGACAAAGAGAAAATAAAGGCCAGGTTCTTACGTAGCATCTACCAGGTGGCTCCTCTGCCTGAGTACACTCAGAAAAGTGAGTCCAACAGCAATAACAGATCTAGTTTTGTTTCACTGAAGTAACAGTCTGACATTTTGGGAAATATGGTTGTCTTAGCTTCTTAGCTAAACAATAAGCCAACAAAATCATACATATAGATGAGACAATTCAGCTGTTCCAAAGTATGATTTTTTAATGGAGGCTTAAAGCAAAAAAAAAGGACAAACAAAAAAGCCGAAGGAAAAGCACTGATGTAAAACTTAACATTTACGATGGCTGAATTCCATTTAGCTTCTTCACTTTCAAAGTCTTGGTATTGTACATGCTGGGTCGCTGTAATTAATTACTGGGACACTTGAATAGAACTACAAGTTACTTAAATGTTGATGTTATTGTGCTCTACCTAAAATGACAGGTCAACATGTCTGCTGTTAAAAATCACTTGCACATAAACAATGATTAAGTTGAAATAATGACAAAAGAGAAAACAAATAAAATTTCCCAAAGTGTTTAACTGTTTCTGTAATGTTGTTTGTTTTGTTTTTCTGTTTTTTAAAGCAAACTGTGGTTTTCTTGGTTTCTTTCTCCACCATAGGGAGTTTCAACACTGGAATAAAACTTGTGTCATTTACTGAGCACAACTTGGGTGAGTTTTCTTGATGTAAATTTGCAAAGTGTTTCTGTTTAAATCTTTCTGGTTCCATTAGACAAACTCAAAGTGATAGTTCATTCCATCCAGTGGAGCTCACGAGTTACCTCTCCATTTTGATCTCAGTTCCCCATTCAGATGAAATTGGAGTCATTATGTGACATGGCTACAGTACCTTGAACGCCTCCTTTGGGAGTTGCAGAAGTTCTCCTTTGTTGGAATCCCTTTCTAGCCATTGTACCTGTATTCCCAGTGAGCGGCTGAGCAGGCAGTTCCCAGGTTTTGGGTTCCTGTGACTCAGCATGCTCTCCTCCCTCAGTTGTCTCTCAAAGAGCTTAATTTCTTTTCAAACCAGAAGAGGACAATAATACTGGAACCGATATTCATCGCTTTTGCCTATCCATTACATAAATGTGCTGAAAAGTTCTCTACAGCTTTGTATTGTGGTTAACCCTGTATCTGTGTCTGTGTGTTGATGCTTGTCAAACTTTGTCTAGTTTACTTAGAGTGTCTGTGTGTACATGCAAGCATGCAATGTATCTGTATATGCTAACCAGAGACAGCTCACTAATTGTTTTACCTATCCTGACTGAGGGGCCGTTTACACGACAATGTTCTTTTTTTGCATGAAATGGTAACCTTTTGTTGGACTTTGGCTTTTCAATAGGCTTGATTGTATCAATTGGCTTTTCAATCAATTTGGCTTTTTAAGGCTGTGTCCCTAAGCCTGGTCAAATATCTTGTCCTTCTTTGTTTTGACTGGGCTTTTCCTTGAAGACACAGGCTGTGTGAACTTTGAACATGGCTGCCATTATGTGGGTTTACTGCGACCCATTAGCACTTCCAGACTGTGACTTCTTTTCATGCAAGAGAGGACAAGCTACACTGTAGCTTGTCCCCTCTTGCATGAAAAGAAGTCACAGAGCGAGACTGGAGGGGATTTCCTCAGAATTTCGTACACCGTTGTGTCTGAGGTCAACTTATGGAGAGCGCTCATACTGTACATATTTTCATATCTAACCAAGACTAATCGCTTTTCTCGTTTGGGTCTTCTAGTCAGGGCAGTTGTGTTTTTAATTCGTCTAGCTATAAGCCAGACTTTATGATCCTCTACAGAGTGATTCACAGGCCAACCAGGTGATGAAGAGAGTGCCAGCTCGCTACCCCCCTCTCTGCACTCCACTGTCTCTGCAGGACCCAGACAAGATTCCACTGCTGACACACATAAACCAATTACACTGTCTTATCTGTTTCTGACTCCATATAAACTCCTGTCCATGTCAAACCAGTCTTTCAGAATCAGGCCCCTGAAATGAAAAACATGTGTTTAAGAAATTAAGCTGATTTTTTTGTTGAGTTAACTATTTGAAAAGACTTCTGTTTGCCTGTTTGAACCGTACAAAACTTCCAACTCAGAACTGATAAACATTCCAGCATCTATCACATCACAGCGTTGGGTTGCCTGAGAAAGCCAGAGCCTAAATTGGATGCCATATTCTCAGCCTCATTCGTCTTGCTTGTTTTGATAGAAAGAAAAAAAAGATATGTGTTTGTTGACCAAGTGACATTTGGAAAATGGAAGAATATGAGTTTCTGTGGGAAAGAACTTGGGTTGTCAGAGAAGTATGTCATCAAACAGATGGACGTTTAACAGTTTGCCAAGTAACCCCATCTAGCTGCATTCACTATCAGCACCAGCTAATGCACTGCAAATAGACCTGGTGACCTGTGCACCAGAAAAAGGCTGAGAATGGCTAAAACCATAAGAACAGAGTGGCTTAAATTGTGGAAAACAAGGACCTAATTTAACTAAAATAGGACTAACTTGAATTCCTGCTCCTTTTTATATGCAGATGACCTGATTAAGAGAGATGTGAGCTGCCTTGACAAGCTGAAAGCTGACCTTTGTCTACTTCCTCACGGCACCAACATGGATGCATTTGCTCACCAACGGGTATGATGTTTTTCCCCAAAAAAACCTTTCTCACGATCTCTTTATCATGTATGTCACATGTCCATCTATCTATGGCCAACAAGGCCCACACATAATGTATTTAAAGGTATCAACTGAGTCACTACACATTCCATGAAGAAATAAGCTTATCTGATTTAGACAGCGATTGTGTTTCACAGCTCATGGAGCTGGAAATTTCCCTCCTGTAAATTGATTAGACTGTGCTGGATTTACACTTCAATGTTAACTGAAAACTGTATTATGTGACAGAGGCTGATAAATCGCTCTCGCAGTGCAGAGGACACACTGACCAGGAGCGCCACATTTCACGCTTTAACCCAGACCTCAGACCACCAAGAAGAGAATGGTTCGCCAAAACTACGCCGCACAACCATAGGTGTGTCTAGTATTATTGTATTATGGACAAACAAGACTGTTCTACATGATGTTCTACATCATCCTGTGGCTCATCTATAATTTAAAGACAACCTTTCAAATCTTTGTTTTTTTTAATGCAGCATCATATTTGCCTCAGTCCAAGGATCAGAATGGAAACTTCCCCGAGAAGGTACAGTAAAACCATCAAAGCAGGGCCTTCAGGGTGGCATCAGCACACAGCCCAGAGCCGCTGCAATTACAGAATATGCTCTGTTTATATTTCCCAGCTCTCTTGATCTGTCAAAGCAATGACTCTGCAAATAGTCTCAGGATTTTAGTCTGTGTCCAGGATTTGCCAAGGAAGATTGCTCGTATCCTTAGCGATCCATGTGTTAGGCTGAAACACAGAATGGAAAGACTGCAAATTGCTCACGTCCGGCACTTATTGTCTCCATACATTATCAACTGTTTTTCCTTTGCAAACTCATTGATTACATATGAGTAATTTATGCTACATGTATCTTAAGGAGCCAGGCCGCACACCTGAGCCCCACACTGGGGCTTCAAATTAGACCAAATGCCTTAAACTATGGATTACTTATGTCATTTTGGTAAATTATGATCAAATAAGACTTATTTCTCCTAAAGTCTTTTTTTTCTTCTTTTAACAGTGAATACCCTAATACAAGGCCAACCTCTTACCTCATTGTATCCAATCAGTCAATTGTCTCTATTGGCAGCAGCAAACATAGTGGTTTTCTTCCCAGGAACACCATAATCAGACAATCTGAGGCAGCAATTACACAGAAACCTGTGTTTAGGACCTCGACTGACGTAAATATTTCTTTGTCCTTATAAAACATTTGTTTACAGTTAAACACACGTTTACTTGCTGTAATATGTCCCACTTACTTTGAATGAATCCAGACAGTGATGAAGTGCTGTTAAGTTTAAACAGGTTTTCTCACATTACCTTTGTTTTTTAACTTACTAAATACATTTTCACTCGCAGCTGTCTTTTCCCAACCATTGCTCATTTTATGGATTTAGAAGATTTTAAATATATAGACATACATACAAACAGATACAGTACATTTTAAAGCAATGGTTAAAACAGTGTGTAATGATATGATGTAATGATGTAGGACAGTATGTATACACAGGGGGTTTGTCCAGGTTGAACGTGGTATAAGCAGCAGGCATGCATTCTCTCCTTCTTCCCAGGACATGGACAGGCAAGTGGTGAAACCTCTGGGGAAGCTGAACACAGATGAAGTCTGCCAGTGGTTTACAAATGTAGGACTGCAGAAATGTCTCCCTTTTATCAGAGGTAATTCTTCCTCAGAGGCAGCAAGGGAAAGAGAAAAGGCACACAAGTAATATCTTTCATGAAGAGCAAACCAAAACAGTTTTTTGAAGGTTAAGAAAAAAAGTTAAGAGACAAAGGAGATGAGGATAATGTAAGATTAAATAATTACTGCATATATTTTAATTACACAGTCTGTGCTTGGTTTAAATATTGGAATTACTGTTTCCCTCTCAGAAGCAAAACTGTGTGGAGCAGACATAGCGTCAGTGAATGTGAACACTCTGGACCTCCTCCATATAACCACACTGGAGGATAGGGAGCAGCTACTGTCCGCCATTTATAAAGAACTGCACCCCCCCACCACCATCAGCCAGAGACTCGACTCTCTGCTTGGTGCACTTTTTATTACATTAAAAATAAGCACATACCTGCACTGTTTACATATGATGTATTCCAATCAGTTGTTTACTCCTGTTTTTTCTTCCTACAGAATCTTTAGGCCCTCATAATGTTGAGACATTCACTGCAGCATTAGCATCAATGAGCAGGTCTAAGTCCTCTCCTCATGTGAGCTGCCTGAGCATGAATCGGCGTTCCCTCACGCTCAGGTACAGCCTCTCAGATATCCAATAAAATAAATAAAATAAAAAACATATTATAATCTCTTGGTCTTTTTTTTCATTATAGAAGCAACAGCCAAAACAACATGTTACAGAGGAATTCTCAACTGATAGAGATCACTATTAATGGTGAGTCACTGAATTGGTTGTAAGGATAAATAGATGCACCATAGCTTGAGATACTAACTAAAAGCATCATTAATAGGATAGTTGTAGCCACAAGGGACACCTGTGTGAGATGAAATCAGCTCCTTCATATGTCTCCTGATTCTTGTTTCATGTGTTGCAGCGTCAGAGCGGATAGTCCATCTCAGAACTCCAAAGGAAACAACAATGGGAAAAATCATTGATTCTTGTGTCAAAATGTTGGGAGTTACAGAAGATAAGAGCCTCTTCATACTGAAAGAAACACAAGGTGCACAATACATGATGCATAACAACATCCTGCAGTCTTTATCACAAAAAAATAGGCACATATGTTTTCATACAATGTACATCTGGTTTAATTTGAAGGTTCATCAGAGGAGCTCCCACCAGATCAGCAGATTGGGAGTCTACTAAAGTCAGCGTCAGAGAACAGGCAGTTGGAGCTGCACTTGTGCAAAACGGTAGCACTGATAATAAAAAAAAAATCATTCATATGTAAGCTACTAGGCTTTATGTGATACTTAACAAGATACTTTTTTGTATACTTTTGCATCATAGGAGAAGTTATCAGGCACCGTTTCACAAAATGATCCAGAGACCAACATCTCTGATGAGAACAGCAACATCGACAAAAATGTCCAGGTGAACCAGAAAGCTAAAGAAGAGAGGATCAGAGAATTAAAGGAGCAGGTGGACTCCCTGCAAAATGTCATCCTTCAGGTCAATATCTCCCTTCAACTAGCAAGAAAAAAATGCAACCGATTATGCTCTACAGCTCATATATGTATTAAATTAATTCTTATTTTACCCCAAAGGTCCAGGAGCTCCACCATGACCTGGTGGCATTTTGCTCAGAGTTAAAGAACATGGATGGAGATGAGGTTAATGTGGACAGTCTAGGCTCTGCTGAGCTGATGCAGAGGCTGGAGTCGGTTCAAAGACGACTGAACAACAAGAGGCAGAGCCTGCAGACCCTCGGAGACAACATTAACAACTCCGCTGCTCACAAAAATAAGTAGGTGGACTTTCTCTGTTTATTCGTAGCTGTTCAAGGATGCATGAACTTTTCTTCAACCTTCCAAAGACACGAAAGTCCACTAGATTAGACTCTTAAATGCTAATTGATATAAAGCATGGAATATACTCTAAATACGAGCAACTACTCTCTTGCTGTTTGTGCTACTTCACCAGATTTATTGACTGACAGCTGTCTCATACAATATATGTGGTGATACTATAAACACAATAAGTTTAGAAACAATTAAGGAATAAGTGACCACATTGCTAATAGCAGCTAATGATCTAGAGGATGAGGTTTTAGTTAATTATTGAACAATTGAATAGTCCAGCAGGAGTTAAATTGCAGATGTATTTATGCATAAAAGCAAAATTAACAAAATAATTTGCTATTCTACTTAATTCTAGTGAAATTCACATAAAACCTTAATACTTTTACACCTGTTTCTGTAATGTCATCTCTTGTCATTCAGGCAGCTGGATGTTCGACTTTTGGAAAAGATAAAGCTGAACTGCCAGGTGTTTAAGGAGGAGATTTCCATGGTACATCTCAACCGACAGTTGGCTCACCTCCAAAATGCTTTGCAAGAAAGTCATGCTAAGGTACTAGTCATCAAATAAATGTTTCTAACGCTTCTCATGTACAAGTATTATTTGCACAATTGCTGAAAATAACAAGTGGAAGGTCTGGAGCTCGGTCAGTGGAGTTTAATTGACTGCATGTGAAACAAACCACAATATGTGGGAAAGCTGTAATGCTGGAATGAGTCAGAGAATGTTTAGCTTTCTAAAAATGGAAAATGAGAAAGTGAGATTCGCACCAAAAAGCATGTGTGGTATTAGATAATAAAATAAATAAAAAAATAAAATAAATCTGTGGATGAAAGAAGAGTAAAATTTGGCATTTTTGGCTTTATCCTGTTAAAGGTGCAGTGTGTATGATTTAAGGAGATTTAGCGGCAGAAATGGAATATTAAATTCATTATTGTTTTTCCATGAGTGTATACTCACCTGAATCTAAGAATCACTGTTTTCATTGTTTTCCTTAGTATGTGCCTTATATATTGTACAGAGGTAGCAGAGTCCGACATGTTGCACCACCATGTCTCTACAGTAGCTCAGAATGGCCAAACCAAACACTGCTGCCCTACAAAGCCAAAGTGCAGTATGCAAGAGAAAAACAGCTTTTTGTGTTTATAATAAATTAATAATATATGAATAAATAAATCTATGTAATTTCTCAAAAACTGCAGATACTACACTCTAGAGAGGGTCTTTGTGTTTTTAGTAGCACCTGTAAGGCAGGGTGAGATGAAAGGTGTTCATTGGTTGCAATCTGCAACCACATAATCAGATGCTACTAAATGCTACACACGGGACCTTTCACCAAGTCAGAACAGCTTGTGCAATGTACACAGGATACATGGCCTTTTCCTCATTCCTCATCCTCCCTCACTATACAGTAGAATTACCACAATCTATGAAAGGTGGTAAAAGCTTCCTGATGTGGTACACCATGACATGACACCATTATGTCCATCATCTTTGATCCTCTCTTCTCTGTTCTCCTGAGTGACAACACAATACTCCATTCAGTCGACACTGTTTCGTTAAGCTTTGCAGTTAGTCCCATCGTGAGAGTGGTTACACAAGACTGAGTGAAGTCTTTTGGATGAACATGCACTTTTTCTTGGAACACAATGTTTAACACTGACATCCGAGAGCCTGTGACCATACCAACAATGGAATGTGTGTGACAAAAGCCACTGGGAGACTGCAATGGAGAAATGGGGCAGCATGTGTAAAACTATCTCCATCTATTCCCAGAGGAGCCCACTTCTTTTTTAATGTGGCTCTTTTATCCCGTTGGAGAAGCCTTAACGAGGTGCCATGAAAGGACACACGCAGCTTCAGCTTTGAAAGGTGCCCCGTGTCACGTTGCCGGCCCGGGGCCACGCTTTTTTAGGTGCTGAGTTTGTGGGAAAAGCAGCAGCGCTAATGTTTATCATATGACCTAATCAGAGTTAACACACAGGTCAGAGCTGAGGAGCAGCCTGGGAAACTGATGGAACTGCTGCTCTAATAGGGAGCAGCCTGCCCTGTGTTTGGTCTTGTAGGCTGCCCCGAATTACAGACAATAAGGAAATATTTCATCATCGGCAGTCTAATCCCAAGGATCTATTGCAACTGGAGGGCATCAATAAGGAAGCCGAGGGAGAGGGAGAAAGAGAAACAGAGGGAGAGAATGGAGGGTGGAGAGGAACCACGGCGGAAATTATTTTAAAAAAGCAACTCAGAAACTTTAGACAGACTTAAAGAGGGGATATTGGAAGAATTACTGTTTTGCTGATTCTTAAATCTCATTTGTTTGTTGAGGATCCTCACAAACAAATTATCCTCATAATGTGCCATGTCTGTTATTGTGTTTATGAAATTTGTTGTCGTTATTGAAAAAAAGGGGTATGCTATTATTTCTAGCCTGAGTGACCTTTCTTATATCTAATATAGCAGTGTTTTAATTATACAGACAGTCCTTCGATTAATGCATGTGGGATATATGCCCTGTGTCTGGCACAGGTAGGTTAGGGTTTGATGAGATCTTGTGGATAAACAAGAAGAAAATGAAGAGAAAATTCCTTGGGGTCTTGGCGTGTGTCCAACATTGAGGCAAACTAAAAGGAAAAATGATGTGCATTAGAGGGTGTTTCTCAAGGGGCTTCGGCTGCGTTTCCGTGAATATATCCTGTCTGACCCACTTGTCTGAGGAGAGAGGAGCCTTAGCTTTGACCCCTGACCCTGGCAAGACGGCATCTATTGCTGCAAGGCATTCACATGCCATTGGGGGGGAAGGGGCAGTATACCAAGAGGCTGGATAGGGGAACATTGGAATCTAGTTGTCAGACTCATAAGTTTTTTCTGATCCCTGCAAGCTGCTTGTGGTGTGATCTTTTCCAAAGCTAATCATTGCATCTTGGTGGTCTCTGACTCAACCTTGGATTAATCATTTGGGGACCTCCACAGAGTGGTATCTGTAATCTTTAAGGCTCTGTTTAATTAAATAAATTGCTTACCGCCATGTTTCATAGGCGCAGAAACACGCAACATTTTTAAGACTATTTGACATATTTGAAAGATTCTTTTGAAGAGGTTGCACTTAGTTATTAATGAGCTTTTACTATTTGCTATTGACAGTCCCTTAAAATAACACTCCCCTTTTTGAGAGTCTGCTTATTTGCATTATTATATTGCATTAGTTAGTCTATCATTTTGGTGCTGTCTTTTTAAATCTGATACTCTGTACATCTAGTTCATTCATGCAGCTGTTAAACGCGCCCCTCACCCCCCCATCACCACCTAGTCTTTGCATATACACAAACTTCATCATTCATCAGCCTCTTCAGTCTCAGCAGAGTCATCAGCCGCCGCCACCACCACCACCAGTGTCTGGACTCCAACGGGGAGCTTTATCTTCCCGCTCCTCAGGGCAGATCACAATCTACCTAAAGAGTCTAAACGCCAAGACTTTCTGACAGTTATCACATATCATCTGTTATAATAATAATAAAAGAAATAATAAATATCTTTACTTTATTCACTTGTCTCTTCTGAGGCTGGATGCAGCAATCCTGGAAAAAACAGGGAGCTTTGTGTTCTTACAATGTGGTTATCAATCTCACAGTGATGACACAACTACAGAAACCCCCATAAGACCACACTATTTATGCAATTATTTTTTACTGAACAAATAACCAAAATATAGCGCTTTAGCCTTTGGACACCTTTGGACTGAATTCCATGTTTCTAGTCTTTATGCTAAACTAAGCTATCGATATTCTCACAGTATTTCACAGATACACATGACAGAATTATTTATCTTCTCATCTAACTCTCTCCAAGGAACAATTCCTCTGCCCTTACTCTAACTTAGGATGTATTTGGTTTAAGTCAGACAAAACAAAAGCATAAAATGGGCCTACAAATTCTAGTTCTTGTGTTACACATGGTATATTTTGGATGAAATTTACAACAGTCCATCACAACTACTGCCTTGTCGTCCGATTTAAGCATTTTCAAATGTACATACTGTATGTGTTCTTGCTGTTTCTGCACTCAGGAGAAAGCACAGAAGAAGAGTTTGGCCATCGGTAGCCTGAGCCAACTGGTGTCCCTGCAGTCTCCAGCCATGCTGCTGGTTGTACAGGAGAACCACAACTCTGATGGCCATTACGGCTTTACGTGTCTCAACAGAGAAGGCGGCGGACTAGTGGTGGTTAAAGTGGACAGCTCTCATCTCTGTGTGGGTGACAGGTAGGTAACTCCCAAAAGAATCTCAAACAAGCAATTTATCCAGTCTTAGTGACAAGTATTTGGTTAGCATTCACGGAGGCCACCTAGTTAGTGTGAGTAGTCTTCAGCGTCCCCTTCGAACCACTATGGGAACCCATTAGATATTAACCTCAAAGCAAGTAAACACTGTAATGCAATACTTGGATGCAGAAAAGTGAAATCAGGCAGATAAAAGAGCTTCTCATCAAGATGCAATTATTGCATTATGGCAAATACAAGCTGAGATATGCAGCACTCTCAAACTTGTGGATAGTCACACACACAGTGGAGCTGACATCCCTCTATGAGACAATCCTGCCAAAGAGAGACAAAAATGGGCATGATGGTCCAGAGTCCAAACCACAGAAGCTGAGAGAAGTCTTTGAGCTTCACTGTGTGTGTTCACTCATTGCAGAATCTGTGCCAATACTCTTCACACAGCCAATGAAAAAGCACAAAGATTGCCAATGCTATGCCGGTGGCATAAATTAAAACCAATTAAGATAATTGTTTTTAAAATGTCATGCTCTGTGATTTGTTTTTGATAATCATTACAGAGGTTCTGCCTTTACCTGTAGAGAGAACTGATGTTTGGAATGAGTTGAGAGAGAATTTCTTCAACAGGTTTTTAGTTGTTAGGTACATTATGTTGTCTATGGTTTTGGATTTTCCAACATAATGAGATGATGCTCGACTCTCATGACGTGTACATGTAAATACTCTTGTAGGCTTGTTGAGGTGAACGGTGTATCGGTGGTCAATTCTACACTAGAGGATCTGACTGACATCCTGCTGCAGGGCCCCAGCGCTCAGATTGTTGTCCTTCGCCAGCCGCCGCCCACACTCTCCTCCCAGCAGCATCCTCTGCTCCTGCAGCACATGGTCAACCCTGATCCCATGCCAACAGTCCTCCCAGAGAGGGATGTGATCACCATGGAAACCCCTTCTCAAAGGAAGGTGATAGCCATCTGATTATACGAGATAATGAAAGACGCTGATAGGAACAGAGGTGGTGTTCATCTTTTATTAATTATTTACCTACATGTTTATTATAATGATAAAAATGCTCTTCATAGATTGTTACCAAATGAAAATATGGCCATTTTTTGTGTTTTTATTGAACTTTTTTTCTGTTTTAAAGCATCAACATACAGTATGTAGATAGCTTTGTTCTTGATGGATAGATTTGAATAATCCATATTGTTTCAATCTGTGGGCAGAACATTTTCTATGAAAAACCTGTCACAAACACAAAGACTCACTTATTTTTTTTTCTATTTATTAAACACACACACACAAACACAGAGGCAGATAGATCTTGGCTTCACTGGATATGTGATAAGCATTTCTTTTTTAGCATCCAGCAGACTAAATCCTGAGGGTACAACAATGTAAGCCTGATAAGGACTCAGCATGCTTCACCTATTTAAAGAACAGATATTATTGAGACAGAAAACTTGTAAGTAGTGTGAAGACATGTTTGGAAGCTTTGCTTCTTTGGAAGCTTTCTCATTACAGATTAGAAGCTAAGACGGTTGATAACAGTAATCAGAGACCGAGATTTTGCAAAAAATGACTCATGTCTCCCTTTGTATGTTGTAATGTAATCCACTCTGCTGTTGTAATAAACCCTTGGGCCCGGAAATGCCTCATTTCTCAGCTTTGTTCTCCCTCGTTAAGTGGCAGTTGATCATGCAATTCTGACAGAAAGGCAGAAACACTACCAAACCTTGACCCGGACCACTAGGGTCCAAAGAGCCTGAGAGGAGGACCGATGAGGCTACTTTTGCTTGTCAGTTGATGAAAAAGGTCACAGTTGAGTCACCAATACATTTGGCAATTTATGGTTTTGCACTCAAATGGAGAAGAGCTCCATATAATCCCAGTGATGAGTAAAATGGTATTGTCCGGTTGCCAAACAGGGAGGGAAGAGGACAATACTGGCAAGCTGGAAATTTGAGTCACATACTTTAGAAATTATAAAGACAGCCACACCATAATATGTTCAATTACCGAGTGGTGGCGATGCAATGTAGAATGAAATGTAATGTGACCTACCTCAGGAAACGTAGCAATATAGCAAGAACATGTAGAGCTTCAGAGGCAGAGATAGAGAAAACTGACAATGATTATGATGCCCATTGTCAAAGTAACCATACAGCCAGGACTGAGGTCAATCAGATGATGGTCTATTCTTCCATTCGGCACAGAGACCTCAATAATGCAGAGCTCTGTAAAGTAAAGCCACGGAGAGACAGAAGGCAGAGGAGAGAATGTGTCATGACTGCCTTTATGGAAATAAATTAACACTGGAGAAAATGAGACAAAATCCTATAAACACTGCTGCTGGCAACAGTAGAAAGACACTGTGGGATTCCCAGTAACCAAAACACACGCACACACTCGCAGGCTTTGACACTTCAACTATAATCCACTTGCAAGTTGTCAATCTGAGACACAGAAGTAATCCAGCTGGGTGAATAGCAGGAGAGACACCATGAAACCTTCAAAACCTGTTCAAAAGTTGCTGTCAAGTGGATGAACCACAGGACCCATCACTCTACTGTATGTTAGTCAAAGCCATCTGCAGTGAGTTTAAACTGTACAGTGGCCTCCCTCCTATACAACCAAGGCACCTCAGGTTGACCCAGGCTGTACCTGACACATGGTGGCACAGAGCAACCTACGCTGCATCTGGTTTGCCTTAGCAGCCTCGGCAAAGCTACATCCAATACACACTGATAAGCTCTGAGGCCAACTCCGGAGTGACTGGATTTCTCTCTTTCGCTCAGTGAGCCCCAGCTTCTCACTCCTCTACCCCCCCTCCCTCCCTTCCTCCCTTCAACCTCCTTCAACTCTCTAACCACCCCATGACATTTAAGGGTGCCTGGCATCCGTTTGAAGTGGAGAGGGGGCATTAGCTCTGGTTTCCTGCCCAAATCCCGCACAAGCCAATAAAATGCATGCAGGTCTGAAGCGAACCAAAGGAATTCCTGTCCTCTAAATATTAAATAAACAAGATTGGCATTCATGCTTACATTATATGGTACAGTATAAACGATGTGGATAAACAATAACTTCCTATTTTTATAATAATCCCTTTGTGCATTTGTGACTTTCTGCTGCATGAGACTAAATTACAGTTAATGAGTTGGTCCCTGAGATTTTGATTAGAAGGTAATCCTTATTAATATATAGTCTCACACTGGTTATTACAGTCCTAAACCTAGCCTCTTATATTTCAGTATATCAATCAGCATCATCACTCAGCAGCAGTGAAAGCCAGGAGGGTCAGAGTCAAATCCCAGGAGCTTCTAATTTCATTTTGCTGAGGTGGGAATGGGACTTCTGCCTTTTCCTCGGGCAAATTTCAATCTAAGTAGTTGCACAAGACACTTGAGAAAGTGCCTGGAGACATTTGTGTGTTGACTCTCTTCTGGTCCATGACAGTGTTGTGTTATTTGACCCTGGGATATTTTCACTGCCACTCCAGACGTGGTGGGGACATACTGCCATCTACTGGCCAATATTGCAAACTTCACACCATTGTCTTGAGTTTGCGTACAGATCAGAATGAATTGCTGAATATGAAGTAATTGAGATTAGATTATGTTCCATGTCTGCATGAATACCCAAGGTCTGAAAAATGCATGCTTTAAGCTATATTTAGTTTGGTAGATTTATTGGATTAATGGGGGAAACACAAACGTCGTCCAAAATGTTTTATTGTCATTTATGCCTAACTAGAACTTGCAACACTTGAATTTTTCTACTTAAAAAAGTGCAATGTTTAAATCATCTGATAAAGATTAGATAGATTTCTTGTGGATCTAATGTTCATATGAACTGCAGTTCAATCACATTTTTCACAGATATTCAAGCAATTATTTTCATTTAGAAACTGTATCTATTAAAAATTAATAAATGCATGTTAAAAATGTACAAAATGAAATGAAAGACCTTTCTAGTCAACCATGTACCAGACAATACAATCCAACCAGCATTAAGCATTTTCTTTAATTGTCTGTAATGTGTTTTATGGTAGTTGTACTAAATAACAGTCAGCATTTTCTGAAGACATTATTGAAATCCTATTCATGTTATTGAAATCATTTTCCCCCAACAATGTGATAGACACATAGCTGATATGCAAATGTGAGTGTTTTTCATTTAGCAGGTTGTTTTTTTTATACTATGTCACGCAGTCAGATTAAGAATTAAATAGGGAGAACATGCATGATAGATGACTTCACCTGGAGGCTAACGTGGATTTAACTACCTCAAATTAATGTGCATTGGCTGGATCTGACATGAGGCTACTTTTCAAATGCTGCTGAGAGACATTTTAACACTCTCCACGCTGCTCAATTAAGGGGCTAATGAAAAGACCATTAGAAGGATTAAGTCTAAGGTGTGCTATGGATGAGATAAATATGTTGGTGAAATTGCTTTCAATAGTCTTGCCAGCAGGCAGCAATTGAGAAAGGTCAGCATAAGGAATTAGTCATTTTCCAATCCATTCTCTCTGAAATATAGAGAACATAATGGCCCGGGTCTCTTTCCAATGAAAGGTTTAATTAAAGCAAGATGAAAATGGTGATTGGAAAAATCATTGAAGAACACAATCAGCAAAAAGTGGCTTGGATAATTTGAATTGTAGTAGAAGCACAGCGCAGACTACAAAGGGAGAAAATTTCATAACAAAGGAGACGAAATTGAATGAAAAAATTAGGTGGATAATACTTCAAAAAGGTTTTAAGCCTCTGATGATCCCTGGTTTTCTCTTTTTTTTTGGAAGCTGGTATTGGGTTATTAGTATAATAAAAAGAAAAATATTCCCACAGTCTGAACAACAAGCAGGGCATTCTCTGACACTGGGAAATGATCTGGCATTGCTCTGTGCTGCGAGGAGTAGACTGGTCATGGAGGGAGGCAGTGAGGTCATGAAAGGAAAAAAGTCCTGAATCACATTATTTGTTTGAATAAATACTCTAATCAGCATACTTAAGACTTTGGATAAAGAAATAAGCAAATGGTAGAATAATGCAAATCGAAAGCTGTGACCTCTGACACAGACACAAACAAACAAAGATTTTTCATTTGTTTTATAACATGCAAATCATTTGGTGCAGTCGACATCCTCAGAAATCCTTTTTACAGCAACATTAGAGCTCTCTCCCATGATCCACCTGCTATCACACTCTAGATGGCAGTAGAAGTCTCAGTATTGTCCCTGTCACAGAAAAACTGATTTAAAGTCTTGCAGAAAAAACCCCACACTTGCAGAAGAGGATGTTTCACAAGCATCCGCATTTGAGAGACTGCCAGGCAAATCCTCAGCTCTCTTTGCTCCTCGATGGTTTGGAAAGTAGGGCAAGGCATCACTAATTCTATTTTGCAAGGGTTTCCACACACAACCGACATTAAATATATCATGTAGAAGGAAACACGAGGTCAGCAGGAGAATGAAGGATATGCTGTATAATGGGAATCGAGACAGGATCAGCAAAGAGTATAGTAAGTGCAGTTTGCCTTCTGATCCATTAACATATTCAGTTGCACACATGTAAGGCAAAGACTGTGACTCTCATTAACAGCAGGAGACGTTAAGATATCATGGAAGGAATCTATGGTTGAACAGAAAAATGAAAAAATGACAGAATTTGCTGCTTTGACATGAAAATAAATTCTCTAATCCAAGTTTGTTTCTTTTGAATTAATATCACAGCCCTTTTACCCCTTTTATCGCACATTGTGGCATCCTTTTTCAGAGATAATATTATGCATAGTCACGCTGACACATAAACACACTTAAACAATAATATGATGTAGAAGCAGGCGTCTGATAGCGGGCATTTATACTACAGCCATGCACCTCAAACTGAGGTGCAAACACACACACACACACACACACACGCAAATAACAGTGTTTATGGGGAGTGGTTGATGTTGAGCGAATAGGCCAGAGGAGATGGAAGAAGCACACCGGGGGGAATGATGAGAGGAAATGATGCGCATGATGAGTGCTGAATGGTTGGCCAGTGGGACAGACCCTGTCAGTCTGACTGCTAAAAGGGTGGAAGACAGAGAGAGACATGAGTGCAAAGAGGACAAGAAAGAGAGACAGAGCATGAAAGAGCAGGAGAAAAATGCTATTACCCAGTGACAGCTAAGATTTTCCTGTCTTTTGCTTCGTGACCAGTGCTCTTCTCCGTGATTGTGCCACATCTCTACCATGAAGCTCTAGCCTACCAATGGATTACTAACTTGAAGGGTTCAGAGGTAGAAAAGCGGGCCAGCAACATGTTTTATTCAGCTCTTATTACATAAATTCTGTGTTGCAGTTCAGATTCATCCTTTGCTTTAGTATTTTCTGCAGCCCAGAAATGTCTAGGGCTCCCGGTGCTGTATGAAGCGTTGCTTGCTCCTCTTGTCTTCTCACTTTTCATCTGCAGAGTGGGCCCCTCACACAGAAACAATGATGACCCAGTTCTGAGTTTGTGTCTGTCTTACAGCCAATTCTCTTCTGTCCTAATCATAGTCCCTG
This sequence comes from Chaunax sp. Z400, assembly GCA_037577475.1. Classification (NCBI taxonomy): domain Eukaryota; kingdom Metazoa; phylum Chordata; class Actinopteri; order Lophiiformes; family Chaunacidae; genus Chaunax; species Chaunax sp. Z400. The sequence continues at coordinate 7,739,476 of CM075193.1, forward strand.
AGAGACAGAGAGGGAGCGAGAGGGAGGGAAGTAGAAGAGAGAGAGAGAGAGAGAGAGAAGACAAGGAGAGATAAAAAAGACAGAGCAAGGCAGAGAGAAAATCTGCATGAGAGAGAGAGGAAAGACGGCTAATCTCTGAGGAGGAGGGAGAGAAAAGATGACAAAATATAAGGATGGATGGATAGATCTGTTCACAGATAGAGATAGAAAGAGAGTGAAAGACAGAGAAGGTTAAACCATCCATTGTTCCCCATGGAAAGCACATCCAAAAGCCGGATTGATTCCATGACAGGTAGGAGAAGGGAAATGGAGGCCTGACGCCCTGCACTCCTTCATCTACACAGATGTCTCTGGGGATACAGGAAATCAGGTCATTCTGTTCATCATCAGGTGTGACTATACAATTCCTTGCAGGGTTGAGGAACCCTGTTGTGCTTATGTAATACATGATATGGGACTATGCATTTCCAGCAGCAAATCTGAATATCAAATAAGCACATCCAGCTTCACAGTCAGATTTTCTGATAAGCTGTGAAACTAATGTTGGAATAAAATAAAAGGTTGAAACATCACAACCCAGTAAATCGGTGGATTAGGGCTTTTCTTGGAAGGATTTTCATTTTCTAGTGAGACAGTTCCACAGTTTTATATCTGTTTTCATACTGTACTTTAGTAAGTCTTTGTTAATTTCACTGACGTTTAACAGCTTTATTTAAAATAGGCCCTGTGAGGAGCAGAACAATGTGGGGTGAAGTAGGAACACAGAGAAGCATTTTGTAACTTAATGTCTACATGCACTATTGATTTGCAATTTGTATTATATTGTAATTTGTGTAAAAAAAATGGAGCGAAGCCTGCAACCACCTGTAGGCTCCGGATAGGGAGTTGAAGATGTTTGCTCATCACTCCCCAATGCATCTATGTAAACATATCTGTGGGGAGTGATTAAGATCGGAGCCTAGACACCAAACCCAAATTACTGTATGTTCTGCTGTTGTGTTAATAGGCATTTCAAACTTGTGAGTTGTCTGACTGAACTTGAACTTGTGGTATCATGTGAGGTTATGTGTTAGACTACTGTTGGCTCCACTACACTTAGCAAAAACATATACTGAACAAAAATATAAACGCAACACTTTTGTTTTAGCTTAAGTTTTTCATGTGTTGAAAGCAAAGATCTAAAACTTTTTCTATGTACACAAAAGGCCTATTTCTCTCAAATTTTGTTCACAAACGTGTTTAAATCTGTGTTAGTGAGCACTTCTCCTTTGCCGAGATAATCCATCCACCTGACAGGTGTGGCATATCAAGATGCTGATTAGACAGCATGATTATTGCACAGGTGTGCCTTAGGTTGGTCACAATAAAAGGCCACTCTAAAATGTGCAGTTTTATCACACAGCACAATGCCACAGATGTCGCAAGTTTTGAGGGAGCGTGCAGTTGGCATGCTGACTGCAGGCATGTCCACCAGAGCTGTTGCCCGTGAATTGAATGTTCATTTCTCTACCATAAGCCGTCTCCAAAGTCGTTTCCGAGAATTTGAAGAGGAGTGGACCAACATTCCACAGGCCACAATCAACAACCTGATCAACTCCATGCGAAGGAGATGTGTTGCACTGCGTGAGGCAAATGGTGGTCACACCAGATACTGACACTTCAGTGCCTCTAAATGTCTCTTTTCAAGATAGATTGTTATTGTACTCCTGTACACTTTTGTTATAGTTTTGCAGTTACCTGCTTCCAGTTTTCATACTAGGCTTGTGTTTCATCTTTCTATCAACTCATGTTCTTATGAATTAAGTTTTGAACTTCCATTTGCTGTTTATGGCCTGTAGGCCTCATTGACCGGAGCTCATATCACTTGGCCATCGTGCTGCCACTGTCACGTATCTTTTTAGTTCCTATTAGTTGAATGGTATATTTTGCCTCTATTTCCTGTTTTATTTTTAAATGTCTATTTCCTTGCCATGTGTTTTTGCTTTGCATTTCCTGTGTTTTTCTTGTGATCTGCTTTATCCTCATGGTTTCTCTGTCTGTGTTTAGTCTACTATGTTTTTAGTTCCAGTTTGTCTGTCTTGCTGGTTTATTATTGTATCCTCCACATGCTTTATCTCTTAGTTGTCCTTCTTCATATTTTCCCTCTGGTATGTGATTGTCTGATTGTCTCCACCTGTGGTTGTCTCCTCCTCCCTGTGCCACCTATTTGTCATTCCCTCGTTATCCCAGTGTATTTAGTCTGTGCGATTCCCTCTGTTAGTTGCCAGTTTGTTGTTGATGTCTTCACATGTTCCAGCCATTCTAGTGTTCTCAGTATTCCTTGTGTTTGTATTCTGTCAGTTTTCATGTTTTTAAAAAAAACTTTTGCCTGTTCTATGGATTGTGCTTCTGTCTGATTTGGATCTGTGTTCTTGGATTTCTTGATTACTTGTGTACCAATTTCTGCTGCTGTATATTTGGATTCTGAGTCTGCCTTACCCCTTTGAAAACCATTTGACTCTTGATTATTAAATCCCCGAACTGCACTGCGCTCCCTGTGTCTCTGTCATATGTCTGCATTTGGGTCCTCACAATTCTGGCTGTGAATCCATGACAGCCACAGAATGAACTGTAAGCAAGGCCTCAAAAAGCTTCATATACCAGAGCTGTTAGAAAGTTGTATATATCATTGACAGCATGTTGCAACTGCCATCAGGTGTGGTTCCCATGGGGTAAAAATTCTATTGGGGAAAGATTCCCATGGGGTTTGCCATGGAAGCCAAAAAGGGGTGTTTCTAATGATCAGTCATTTTAACCAGGAACACCAAGGGTGTACACAAGTTACATAAAACACTCAAAATGTAATAAAAATTTGCAAAATTTATTTTGTGTGAACAAAGTCATGGAACCTTATGACAAACAGGAAATTAATTTTTTTGGAAAACTTTTAAATCGGTCAGATTTGACCCAAACACAACAGAAGGATTAATCTTATTTCCCAAATGTTGACCTTTTTATCTAAAATTAAAATCAGGTTAAGGTTACAGTTGGGTTTGGGTTTGACATGGTAAATGTAGTGTGAACGTCATCGAAAGGTCCTCATCATGCTCCTCAAAGATACTGTGTGTACAAAAAAAAAAATACTGGCATTCTATGACAGCAGCTTTATGCTGATGTCAATCAGGTCCACTGTCGGTGAAGCAAACGGACAGCAGAGTAAACACCAGACAATTTGTGCATCCAGCATGAAAACGTCTACCTCTCCCAGACACCCTTGACACTGAGATGGGTGCCAGCTGGGGACTGTGGGGATGGATTTGACCTTGACTTTCTCCCCATATCTGGCACAGTATCCAGTGAAAAGGTGATATGAGATGATAAAATATGTGGAAAATGCGAGTAACTCAATCTAACAATGCAAGATGTCTCTCCTTACACGCTGCTCCTCTGTGACATTAAATGTGATGGTAGCAGACAGGATGCTAAAAGTACCGCCTCACAAAATCCTGTGCGTCTGGGGGAAGGGGAGGTGTGAATGAAATAGAGTCAACGGTCAAGGGTGCCAAAGCTGGACAGACGCAGAGTTGTGCTGGCAATAAGCTGGCAGGGGGGAGGGGGGGGGTCCTTGTGTGCCAGTGCCTGCCTATCAGAGTAGAGGGGCCACATCTCAATGATTCCTAAGCTGTCTGCATTATGCTAAGACATGTATCCTTGAGGGAGGATGTCCTGCAGTTGAAAGTCAGACAAGGACAACAAATCAGAAGGACCAACAAGAAGATATCAGCTCCAAGTCCTGGATGACGTGCAGCGCTGCAAATGCATACACTGTTTTGGATTGCTATGTTTGTTATAAAATCAATGCAAAATTATACTTTCAATAGCGATGCAGTGCAAAGTGGAATTTACATATAATTGAAAGCCTTTAGATGCATGGATTGACTAACTCATAGACAGACATCTGTGCAGTGTTCGCGTTTTGGGTCTATCTGGGAGTTTAACTGCATGTGCTTCGATTTCTACCGTGTGATGTATGCCTCTGACATGAAGAGATGAATTACACCCTCAGCTCATTTCCTCCCCCTTTCCCAACCTTTGCACAAGGTGACCTTGCGTGTAACGTAATTTACAATTGAATGACATGTTTGCTCTCCTCACGGAGCTGCCAAGCTGCATCAACACTGCTAGTGCTGTGACACATTTCCTAGCTGGTCTGTAGCTCTAAATGGTAGAATTGAGTACAGAGGGAATTGTCTTTGCTATCATATGCTTTCCATCTGTTTTGGTTACATTGATTGTTCCCCTCTACAAAGAGACTTCAAACAGTTATGGGTGAATAAACAAAGAACAGATGCCATATTGGCCTCCAACTCATCTGCACATAAACTGTGAGCTGAACTGAATGTAGATTCAGCAGTAAAACAGAAAGAAATGGCGTCTGATTACCTCCTCATCACCTAGTTCAAGGGTAAGATGCAACCGAGAAGCTCTAACTGGATCTCCTCCACTTCTCTTGTGGTCTAAATCAATGACAGCGCTGGCTGCACCTCGTCATCCCATCCCAATGCTCCACCTACCAGTGGCTGATGATGTGCAATATTGATTTGCATGTCCACCCATATCACCACGCCTTGGCTTTGCTGTCAAGTTCATTTAGAAGAAGTGTTTCTAATGGCCCTTTGATGCCAGGCTTGTGGCAGTGGTCGGAGCAGAGGAGCAGAGGGAGGGGGAAGAAGTCCTGCAGTGTAGAAAACACACAAGCAAAACAGCATAATGCTATTTAGAGATTCTCATAATCTATAGTTCAAAGTAGGTATGCACAAATGCTGCATTCAGGCTACAAACCTGCAGTTATTCATGCAAAAGGAAATAAGTTGCTCGGTGAATCAGATGAGCTTACACTATACTTCCCAATTAGTCATTTCAGCATGGCTACACTCTTCTGCTTCATATAAACAGCCAACAGCCTCGCCTTAACTTAGACATGGACTTAAATGAGCATAAATGGGCACAAACACATAAAGAGTAAGAGAATTTGGTTTATGAATTGATGCAGAGACAGGATGGCCTTTGCAGAAAAACATGAGGTAAAAGGTTATTATACTAAGGTCAGTGTTATGTCCCTGGTTCAGTAGCATAAACCATGTGGGAGGTAATGAGGTGACCATTTCATGTTCAGAATCTGAATCACAAATGGAAGTTAATGCCTTTATTCAAAATTCTTTTTCCAAACAGCCCGGGTTTTGGGGCTTACGTGTCTAACACTACAGAATGAACGCTGCAGCTCAGGCTGAACAACTCAGGGTGTGAAAATTCAGTCATTGAGGGTTGATGGGTTTGTTCTCAGAGGCTGCTTCAGTCAGACAGCAAAAGTTCATGATAAATCAATAGAAACCAGTGGCCTTTATTCTCGCTGCCACGGTCCTTGACATTAGCCGACTGAGGAAGAAATCTAAGACAACAGAGGGTGGTGGTGGAGAAGGATAGAGACAGGCAGAAAAAAAAGAAGACGGACAGACATGGTCTAGGAACAGAATGAAGGAGAAAGGGCACATCACTGTCAGGAAGACAAATACTCAAAAACCAATGTGTGTCAAAGTCCCAGCTCTTGAAAAATACACCACTACATGAAAGTCAAGGCATTCTCTCTGCTCTCCTGAGGTGTACAGAGACAGGTGTGTCACAATACACACTTGAACTGGGTGAGACCAATTTAAACATGTCTGTGCTTGGACAGATAGAGCAAACAGTTTCGTGGGATAGGCTTCTTGTGGGCAAAGAGAAAAGGAGGGGGTAATGGAATGAGTAAGATATGATTGGTCCTCATTATCACCTCAGTGTGAAGTCTCAAGTCTTTATTTTTATAATGTCATAAGATCATCCTGTGTCCCACTTATCAAGATTTTCATCATCTTCCCTAAATGCCAGTTCATTTATTTATTTGCATGGAAGATATAGGTCATGCATTCAAACAGAACATACATATTTAATTCCAATGTCTGCAAGCAACCCTCTGTGAGAATATCTGCCACAGACGCGATGACAACACGACACAAACAAACACATCGGTGCAGGATGTCTTTTCAAAAGCCTGACATATTTAGAAATACCCCTGCTAGTACGTCTGTGAAAGATTAAGAATATCCTCCTTTTCAGTTGTGATATTCAAAGTGATGAGAGGACAGGAGCCTTGGTCAAACCCAGACCCATGGGTTTGACTTACATGGTGTAAGTCACTACGCAGCTACAGTTATCGCCTGTGACGAAAAGATATGGGTACATAGCTAACAAACACACTTTTAGGACACAACCATACACATACAGTATGTGTTGATCAGTCTAGCTGCCTCTCTGGGAGGCATGAGGGAACCTAGGGCTGCAACTGGCCTTTTATTCCCTCTCACATTATTCAATTTATTCGCTCTATCACTTCCCATTTTTTATCCAGCACTGAAGAGAAATGGAGAAAGGTCTCATTGTCTGTGTCTTCAGTAGCACTTATCACTCAATGTTATTTTCTTCATCTGCCAATGGTCTAATGTTTAAGCTGATCGTTTATTAATTGTCTCAGATCAGCAGTTTGCCAAATGACACCGAATTTCAATTATCACTACTTTCCCTTTATTGTTAAAAGCCATTATTTATGTGCCTGTCACATTACACAGATTTCTGCTTGTTGCTTTAAATCTAAAGGGACTTGAAATACATTAAATCTGTTCACATCAGTGTGTTTGTTCTAATCATTATTCATTATATTTAGCTGCAGCGAATCAGTGAAGGCATAGCCACACTTCTTTTAGACAAACATCGACCAAACGGTGGTAAAAATGCTCTAAATGAAATGTGAGCTGTTAGTTATGCTTGGTAAGAGAAAGACAGACAGGCTCCTAAGCTGAGCAGAGCCATAGTATTATATCTCGAATGCAATACTCTGGAAAATCAATAAAGGTATGCACTGTCAGACGACCAGATCGGAAAAACTATTTTATTTCACGCTCTGTCAAAAAACAAAATTACCAAGAGAACAGAATTTAAACACGGGGATGTTTAGACATCAGAAATAGTTTCTTCAACCGTGCTTTCTGCCCACTGATCCTCTGATTACAGCCTCCAACTCACCTCTTAGAGGCACATAAGAGGAGGAATCTTATCAGGAAACATCAGAATGATTACTTAGGCCCTGCAAATACCTACTACTATATATGTCAGCCCATTTTCTACTTCCTTTCCAGGGTCGCAGAGGGACTGGAGCCCATCCAAGCTAACACTGGGCAAGAGGTAGGGTTCATCCTGTCGCCAGTTCATCATCACAGAGTTGATAAACAGTATGTTGACACAACCATTCACGCTCAGTTTCCCATCTATGGATGATTTAGACTCATCGGTTCACCTATATTGTATGTTTTGGGGCTGTTGGAGGAAGGCAGAGTAGCACAGCCGCCTTCTCACTCCCAACAAATATGGTAGCCTAGTCAGTGGCTCTACCACTATAACTATGACACTGTATTTACCCCTCTAGAGTCATTTCTGGGTGTGCTCATTTAGTGTGGGAGTATTAAGAGCAAGGAAGGTCCAAGTCAGGAAGTGGATGGGGAGGTTGGATGAATCAAACATAAGATTTTCCAGCGGGAGACCAGGGTTTGAGTCCTGTGAGTAACCGAATGCTAAAGTTAACATTTTGCATTTACATTGTGTGTCATACTTAAAAATAACAATACATGAGACACTTTATAAAGTTAGTCACTTAAGTTAAGGAACTTCCTTGACGAAAAAGCATGATCATTTGATCTGAGCTTAACCAAGAAGTTTTTGTGTCTCCAACTAAAAGTGTGACCATTTCACAAACTCATAATATGTCATAAGTTTGTCAGCAAGCTTTACTTTGAAGGTGAAACCGGACGTTGCACATTAATTATTGCTAACATGCAAAACTGACGCTATAGGGTAAGTAGAGCATCACTGTTTAAAGCTTAAGGCCACTGACACAGCAGATCAAACTTCAAAATACATTTTAAAATGTCAGTCACATAATTATAGTATTCCTTTTAGTCACGTCTCTAAGTCATGCCTAATGCTGACAAACAATGCAAACATGCTATTCTAAGAATCAGGTTATGCAAGACAAGAATTAGTTCTCATGATTTATTGTATGAGCACATCAGACGGCAAACATTTTATAGATGTTTGAGTGGTTCCACCCAAAGGAGACATGCAAAGCTGGTTTATTTAAGGCATGAACAAAGTGCTTAAGTTAATACTTTCATATGTTTATGTTAATATGCTAACATGTCAATGTTATCATAACAGCATCTCTTGAATGACATCATGCTAAATGACATTAAATGAGATGCTGAAAAGGTACAGCTAAAACTGTAAGGAGAATAAGGCCTACTCTATAAACCAACACTTTTTATTTTTGCCCTATAAGTAGGAAGAATCTAAGAACAGCAGAGCTCTCTCTTTGTTCATCCACTCAATAAGTTTGTTTTGTATGTTGAGGATTAATTACAGTGCCCCAGGCTGTTATTGCCATAGACTTTTAATCTTTCCCAAAGGTTTGACACATGTATCTACAGCTCTTTTCATGGGCATGAGTGAATGTGCCCATGTTTTAACATAGATATGTCCACTGGTGTCTGCATTGTGCTCTCTTAACAAAAAATGGGGGTATAATTTGTGCCTCTGCAGCTCTGACTGAGAGCAGCCTGTACCAGAGGACCAGCAGTCAGGAACAGCACAGATTGTCCTGGTCGAGTTATTTAGCCAAGAATGACAATTTCTCTCTCTTTTACACAAAGAGAGTTATTTAACTGTTGAATAATGTTGTTAAGCCTTTTATTTGTGACTTACAAAAAGAATGGTATAGTTAGATTGGTTTTTCATTTTCATGCCTTGCTCCAGCAGTATGGTGGGTACCCACTGCACATACAGCAGCATCCCAGCTGTTGTAAAAGAAAAACCAGATTTAGCCAGCTGGGTTCAGAGGCTACAATATACTGTCATTAAATCATAAGTTGGTGAGAGCAGCTGGAAAAGGGTACAGAGAGATTGCACAGATGAAGCGCAACACTGGTACATTGTTAAGTCAGTGCTCTGATTAGGTGTGCTCTCAGCCTGAAAGAAGAACAGAGCATCATCATGTATTCCCTGATGACGGTTCCATTGTCCTTTGCCACAAACTGATTACACATACAGTAAAAAAAAAAAAAGCACAAAAATGTAATTTGAGAAAAAGTTTTGAGAAAATGTGACCTTTAAAAATGAAAAAGGAACAATCACATTCTATTCAGACTAGATACCATATGTGTAGTTTAAAGAGTCTAAAAACATTAAGTCTTTAAAGGGCCCTGTGGGAATAAAAAACTGCTACTGTATAACTTTCATTTGCACATTTTCATCTTGGCATTGGCATTTTCATCTTGTCCTTTTACTGATCAATGGAAGAGGATTAGGGCCACATGAAAAAAATTTGTTTTAGAATTCTGACTTCAAAGTGCTCTAATTTATTTATTTTTTTTAAGTCAGGGGGGAAAGTCACAATTGTAAAAAAAAAAAAAGATTTTCATGTGGCCCTGATCCTCTTCTGTACTGATCTGTATCAGACACAGATTGCGAGTATTTCTAAGTTGTCTGTTGATTCCACATGTGGTTTGAGCTCTATCTGAACAAATCTGGCAGTGACATCACCATGTGCAGTCATCATTCATGGGTTGTCAGTGTTACTCACATTTACAATTTTAAACAGATACATCTTTACTACATGTCTCATTCTACGGCAAAACTGGGAAAGACAATGATGTATTACATTTGGTCAATGTGTGTGTGTGGGAGCATGCGTGTCACCATGTGTGACTGTGTGTATATGTTTTCATCTCAGTGAGCGTTGCAGTAAAACAGCAGAGCTGACAAACGCACCATTGGCCCTTGGTGGTACATCAGGGACAGCTGGATGTTGTCAGGCAGCCATAACGCTGATGGAAATGGGCTGATTGCATCTCGCTTGCCCCTCCCTCTTATAAATCAGCTTCATTGCACTCAGGGGTGGAATTCAACAGCGATGGGCTGCACCACACCTACTGAACAGTACAAGAAAACATGCAGCAAACAGAATGTACAAACTCTCCTGGCTGATAGATGCATGTTACCATATCAAAGTAGTAGTATTAAATTGTTAAAATGCACTAAATTGACCTTGAAATGCTTTTCTGATGTTTTTGGCACTTAATAAAGCAAGAGCTCTATAAGTAACCAAAACGGTAAAAGCATTCATTCAATAAATAAAGCATTTGCTAAGCATTTTTTATTTCATCCTGCATTGTGTCGTCGAGATTAAATCACATTTTATTGTTATTTTTTTTATGGATTGTACAATAAAAAATAACATTAAAAAAATGTGGAGGATTTAAACCATGAAATGAAAAATACAAATTCTTCTACAATCATATTATGTGATAATAAAATAATATAAAATAAAATATGTTAAGAATAAGGAAGTGTTTTCTTTTCTCTGGGTGAGTGAGCTGACAGACATTTACACCACCCACATTGGCCCAACCAGTGACAGGCAAATGTGAAATTAGCCAGTGAAACTGTATCATACATTTCTAAAAGTATTATCATTCCAATTAGTTGGCTTTGGCTCCTCTTCCAAAAGAAATTCAGATGTGAAAGGTATGAATAGGTATTTTTTGGAGCCATGGTGGCATTGGATTTGATTGACATGAACACTTCTGCTTGTTATCTGTTGCACCTATAATTATTTTCTTGCTGTCAGGAGAAGAACCTCACATACCTCAGAGAGCTGCATTCAGCGTGAACATATAGATTGAAACATTTTAACATTTCAGGCTATAGACAAAGAAGATGGTGAAGATTTTTACTCACAGAAAACAAATCTTAATAAAAACAGGCCATAATCTGTCACTCACTGCTGGCCTTTTAACAAATGGTACATGCTGACTATTTTACTGTAATGCAAATGACATGGGTTCTCTTACCTGCCAAGGTAAGCAGCAGAGAATGTGAGCAGCATTTGTGAACACATACACTCTCACCTGATTTAACAACTGAAATCAATCATTGTTATAAGAGCTTGACAGAGATATGTAGGAATGTTCAGCACAAACCTCCTCCAAGGAGGTATGAGGTCTGCTGAGTGCTGTTCTAGTTTTGTCTTTGTCAGGAACGAAAAAACCCCCAAAGGCTGTCTTAAAGACAACACTGTGTGGGCGGCCGGATGGACGAAAAACCTGCAAGACTTTATAATCATCCACCGCAATCTCAACAGGTTTAGAGCTTCAGTTGTTCAAACCCAGTGAATAGAACACACATGCCAGCTGATACAGTAAAATGTATTTCAAACAAACAGAAGCATGTACTGAAAATACATTTCTATATATGGTCATTTTCTATTATTATTATTATCATCTACTTCTATAAATTAAAATTTTACATGATGAGTTTTAAAGGTGTCGCCACATTATCCCGATTAATGTCATTTTGTTTGTGTAGCTGATGATAAAGTTGGAAAAAGGTCATATTTTTCCCCCTGTGGGGCTCGCAGCAGCTTTGGAGAAATCATAAGAAATTACCAGTGAGAAGGTTAAACCGTCCACTCACATCCCAACAGTATAGGTAATTAGTGTAAATTAATAAATGGAGGCGGTTGTGACAGACACTAGATTCAAACTGCTGTGAAAAATTTGAATGTTAATGCAGCATCAGAGATTAAACTGAGGAGAGGAGAAGGGAGGAGGTCTGGGGGAGAAAAGGATTAAGACTGAGCTTTGAAGGGCTTTACCCATGTGCTCCACAGAACCATGTCTCACTTTATGCTTTTCCACAGCTTCCTATAGGGACTGTTTTCACTCAGTTCAGAAAAGCCAATCTCCTCTCTGACCTTCTCTTGCCTACTGGTTTCTGTTGATTAACACAACACACACACACACAAACCCACATACAAATTCATGTTATAGTGTGTAACACTGGCGTACCCTGGCAGCATCCACACTGCAACAACCCTACAGCATCTGACCACGATGCTGCAGCATCTCAATAGCATTCATATTCATACAGTAACCTTATTTAACATTCAGTCAAATAAATAACATGTAGATGAACATGTATCCAGAAGGAGAGCTCATCATTACTGTTATCCCGCTGCCATTCTTCTCCTACTTATTAAGATAGTAAGGAGACGTCCCCTCCTCCCTGGACAGAAGGGCCTTCAGTACAAACTACCTCTTTTCCATCTCTCCATACTCTCGCTCTCTCTCTCTTCATCCCCTCCACACGCTTTCTTTTTTTTCTCCATGCCTGCACGTGCCTGGTCAGCACTCCACGCCTCTGAGACTCCTTTGGCACAGCTTGAGCACATAAGGACTCTGTTCAGATACTCATATACATATTTATCAAAATCCTAGACTGTACAAGTCCTCTGGTAATATACGGTTCAAAAATCTATAGGCTGAAGACACAGGGAGGTGTGCATTATGATGTTCTGGGCCCCTTGTGTAAATACACAAGCTCCTGCATCTGCATGGGTTGCAGACATGTTAACTCACACCAGCGGAGGAACCATATGGTCAACCTTGCAAATGTCGGAGGGACCCCTTCCAATATATTTACATATTTAAGGCATAAGGTATAGCAGAGCTTTGGACTAAAATATCACAATTGAGTGGTGCTGCAGAGTGAGTTCATGTGTGAAGGTGTGTGTATGTGGAAGGTCGCAAGGGATTTTCAGTGTTTGCATGACAAAGACGAAGCATGCAATTTTGTTAAATTATTTGAAGGTGACCTCAGAGGCAGAGGTGCAGTGAATAATTTAGACTTATTCTCACGAAGAATGTGGAGTAAACGAGTAAAAAGCTGTGGAGAACTGAAAACTGTTAAGAGACGCTACCTGACATGTTCACCTTGAGGACGTCCACTTGAGGCAGCTGATGTCACTCCTATGTGTAATTGCGCATTCACATACAAATGAGGCTTAAATGGACACTTCACGAACTGCGGCTGCACCTGGATGTCTGTCATTCCTCAGAACTACAGCTGTAGCACATTTGAACAAGCGTTACTGAAAGCTGAATATTTTAAAGCAGCTCTCACTCTGGGTGTTAAAAAGAACTGGGTAGGGTCCCTGAAGCTGCCCAGGTACCCACACCTCAGTGGCATCTCTTGATGGATACCTCAGAACACATCCCACCCTGACATCAAATTCTAAGTCTACATTTTTACTGCTGAGCTCTGTTCCTGCCTCACTGATCTATGCAAAGGAGAAAAGCTGGCTGGACTAGTATTGCAGGACTGTTGGTTAGGTTATTTAGTACATTCCAAGTCAGAGATTTTAATGTACAACAGGGGCTCATAAAGTAATACTTTATTGCCCTCATAAATTAATGAGGGTATACCGTCTACCATAAGAGTGTTTGAAATTCATGATTCGTGTATTGAACTGGGTGGTTGTTGAATTAGAGAGATGATAAGACTATTAAGAATATAATGTTACAATGACAGATATTTGTCCTCACAGGACAGAACTCACAGGACAGAACTCACTAATTATCACCAATACGTTACTGCTAGAGTTTACCAGCAGCACTAAATGACACTCAGAGAGGCCCCAGACAAATTTCACTATTTCTCCATCTCCACTGAGCAACATCCTGCCTCCTGCAGTGGTTCAAAACTGTATTTAAAAAAAAAAGAAAATTGCCTAAACACTAATTGTGAAAGAGGCATAATCAGTGGGCCAGATAAATGATAACTGTAGAGGTCTAAGACACAGACAACTTTTGTAGTACAAGCCTAGCAAACACCAACAACCACCTGATTTAAAAATTACAATCAGAAGACTAGAAAGCACTCGGAGAGCGCAGACCCAGAGATCACGAATTCTCGTTGAGAATTTAATGGCACATGTAGATGAATTTGAACTGTTTGCTAAGACTTTAAGCAAGAGACTACAGTGAAATTTTCAGCTAAAAAAAAGAGTGTAAATAACATCTTTTCAAATCTATTTGGCATCACTGGGCTTCTGGAGACTTGGATTGTGTCATATGAGCTGTATGGAGTCATTTTATGTTTGTTTTTGTTTGTTTTAGCACTGCAAAGCGTTCCAGAAATGTTTAGACTAAGAAACTGACTTTCCACTGGCATTCCACTGAATTTTCATTTTTGGATGACCTGCTCCTTTTAGTTCCTCCTAGTCAGAACCCTCAAAGTTTCCCATGTGCCAATTTAAGTGGTGTAGTGTCTCCCTATATTTGCTCAGTTAATAGATTAAAGACTAATTACAGTACAAGATCAGACTTGGAGTATAACTCCCATGACTGATGGTCTACACCGGCCCCTCTATTATGAAAAGGCCGACAGGGGGGCACCAAATTATACTAAACCAAAAGCGACAAATTAACCACAGGGTAAAATATGAATGCATCTGTAAAGGGCACCTTTTGCCATGCACAAAACATTTAATCACACTAACAATCCTAGCTATCAAGTTTCATATGGCAGCAGAGAGAGAGAGCAATGAATGAGCAAAGGCAGAAAGTGTGTGGGAGTCAGGGTGTGAGTAACTGGTGGGCTGGGGTTATCAGGTCTTCTCTACGCTGTCATTATACTGTGTCCAAGCCCTCAACAGACATGCACAGCAGCAAAGCAGATAGATTAATAGGTTAGATAGATTAGCTGCTGCATGTGTGCTGGAAGAATTCCACCTTAAATGGTTGCTGTTGTGCGTGTGATCCAGAGAAGTTCAGCTCTCTTGAGGGTCTCCAGCTTCTCTGCCCTCTCTAGGCAGTAGAATTACCCCATACATCTTCCGAGTGTGACACATTGATTGTGAGCCGAAGGAGAGGCTATCATCTCATCTGTTGTGTTGTTGTCTTCTCTGGTCAATTAAAGTGTGTTATGACAATACATTGTTAAAAACTTGTGTTTTTTGTTTTTTTTTGTAATTAAATGTTTATCCTGTCTTTGTTCAAACTTCTTATTCAAATTCTGACAAGCTGATTCTACAAGCGAGGCTGGCAAAGTCTGAGACGATAAGCTAAATTTGTGCGGTGGTATCGATATGCAAGCAGAAAATAAAAATGGAGAAACAGTGCACTGTTCACAAACACACATCAACTTTCCCACATGCATACATGCACAAACGCTCACACTGTGCCTGACTGCCAGCTCTCTCCCAGAGTAACAGTTCTGTCTTTCAGGAGTTCTATGCCTCCTCTCTGGGTAGATGCCATCACTTCCGCCCCTTCCACCTGTCAGGTGCCCATGCCTGCTTTAATGGTGGACGAGATGCTGGATCCTGTCCCTGCCTCCATGTGCCTCCATCACAGTTCACTTCCCAGCCTCCTCTCTCGTCTGCTGTGCTCAGCCAAGCTTCTCAGCCAGTCTCTCCAGGAGAGCTCTGCCACAATACAAGGCTGATCTCAGTGCTCAAAATCGGAATGGCAGTCACCTCACAATATAGCTGATAACCACAGTATTATGCAGAGAATGGACTTAGCTCTGTTTTGCAAACTCCATTATGATTCCATCTCCTATTATTAGCAAAGCATTTAACACTGAAAAACTAAATTCCAGCATTTTCTTTTTTGTTTGTTGCTGCAAAATGATGTCGGTGCTGTGCATATTTATTTCTCATGATGAGAAAA
Organism: Chaunax sp. Z400; assembly: GCA_037577475.1. Classification (NCBI taxonomy): domain Eukaryota; kingdom Metazoa; phylum Chordata; class Actinopteri; order Lophiiformes; family Chaunacidae; genus Chaunax; species Chaunax sp. Z400. The sequence goes on from CM075193.1 coordinate 7,755,111, forward strand.
TATGGTAAATAAATAATCATTACTTAGAATTGACTATTTATGAGAACTTGGTGACAAATGATAAAAGCAATCATGTGCGGGTGCAAACAACAACAGAGTTTGATGTATCTTCATGTAGCAACCATTTCTGTCTTCACCATATTCCACACTGGCTGCAGCTATGTCTTTAAAGATGGTGATGGTGTCCTGGAATAACTGCTTTGGAGATTGCAGTGAGTGGTGTCATCAACAAAGGCACACCTGGACTTCAGCTCCTTTTTAACCATTAGGTTAAAGGCATTCAGGCTGTAGTACTGCCAAACACTGAAATGCAAGACAAGTATTTAAACTGTGTACTTGTGACAGAATAAAAATGAATAAAATCATCACTAATGGTATAAAATCACAATTTTGGTGCAATCAGCTCAAAACGTCAAATGATTGCTGAAAAATTGTGAACACTATCTTGATGTGGTTTCCATGAATGTTCCTACATTTGTGCATTTGTGTGCAATCTGTGATTGCGTTCATTTCTACATTATGTTGTCATCAATGGGCTTTGTCGATTCACTAAGTGGATTGTCGTGCTACTACAGCCGTGCAAATGGTTTCCTTCTCTGTGAATTGTGTGATTATGTGATGACAAAGTGTGAGACAGAAGTGAGGTTGACGCTGTGACAACACCATCATTACTTCCTCCTCTCACTCCTACCTCCTCATGTGTGAATAACAACATTACATTTTCTGCTGATGAATGGAGTGAAAATGTAATTAAAGAAAGCAGGAAGCCATTGCGGGTGATATATAATGACATCCTATTTATCGTATAAGCTGCTGAAAAGCATTGGCAGATAAATCACAAAACTGTTGGGTGAACATATGCAGTCTGTCACCACTTATCAAGGTTGCTTAAACATTACAACTAATTTAAGTAGTTATTACAGACAAAGTCATTTATTGATAAAACAAGATTTCTTGCTAAATCAAATTATTTACAATTAAATTAGGACTATTCCTTTATTATGATCATGTTTTTATGTCTGCATATTACATTTCTGCCCTGCTGTTGCTATTGGATGTGGTTACCAAGGTAACATCTCTAGTGGCCAGCAATTTGAGAGTATGGTGCCCTGTAATGTTGGCTCCATTTCTCTGTTCAACAGCACACACTGTATGAGGGAGCGAAAGGGTCTAATGCCCTTCAGTGCAGAAAAAGCCTAAGAAAAATTAATTACGGTTTATGGAAAAAATCAGCACTGTGACTGTGGTTCAAGAAGACATTCTCATATACATTTATTCCAATTATCTTGCTCTATTTATCAATTTGATTTACAAAAATATGATTTGATAAGCAACTGATAATAATATCAGTAACAGTGCTACTGAGGATAATACAATTCCCAATGCAAGGTGCATAATAGAAGTTGGAATATTAACAAGATATTACACATCATATTATTATTACATGAAATATTACAACAGTTTAAACTAGCCACCAACAAAGAGCTAAATCATCCCATCACTTTAAATCGACTACACATAGTGCACAGTCCCAACCAGACAGGAAAAGCAAAGCAACTGTATGCATTATATATTGTGCAAAGAGTGCACTCCATTTATAGCAACGTGTACTTTTCTGGAGACATGACTTAACAAGAAAACTTAAGCTCAGGCACCTGTTCCTGGTTTGGATTGGCTCTTTAAAAGAAAAACATCTACGTTAATCATTTCATATGTTTCAAATGTAAAAACTAAACATTCATTCAAATCTAAAATATTCTAAGATTTGGTTATGTTAGCACATTAGCATACTGTGCATTTTCAAGTTTAAGTAGTACAATAATTGTCTGAGTATGACGTTTATTTAGATATTAATGTTTAGTCTATGAATCATATTTGATCTTTCTCTGGCAGAGGTCTATTCAAAGCAGCAAAGGCCGATAAAATGCAAATTCAACTGTTTGTATACAACCGAAAAACTCATAAATTATGACTGTCAGAGAATCCATAAATTAAGCAAATCCTGCCCTTAAAAAGAACATGTAAATTTGCATTGCCCTTTTGAATTATAACATGGAGTCTATAGTGGTGCAAACTGAATGCTGTGGCTCCAGGTAAAGCGACAGCACAACTCCAAATGAATACAGTATAACATTTATATGGAGCATGGCTGTCACTTTAATTGAGACGCTGACCATTGCATATTCAAGTATGTGCTGCATTTGGCTGAATTAGCCAATCATGAATGTGGTGCGCTTCCATTGGCTGAGATACAGAGAGAGCCATGCACTGTGCTGTGTGTGTGAGCGTGTGTGTGTGTGTGTAGGGGGGTGAGGGGGCTCTCTCTCTATCTCCTCTGCGCTCTCCCATTCAACCTCTGTAGTCAGCAGAACGAGTGGCTGAGCAGTGCAACACAGCATCCACGGCTACAGCATCCTGCAGATGACTGCTCCGTGGAGGGGTGAGAGGGAAAAAAAGAACAAGTGCTGGAGGAAAAAAAAAAGATCCGCAGATGAGGAGAGACTGAAGGAGGAAGAGAAGCACAGAAGGAGAGTGAGGATGGGAAATGAGAGGGATTGAGCGAACATCGCTGCCTGCCTGAGGACCACTGCAGCTGCACTAAATCTGGAGCTGTCAGGACAACCATCAGCAGGGCAGAGGGTGAGAGAGGCGAAGGAGCAGTGAAAGAAAAAGAAGTGATTGCAACAGCTGATTTCATCTCTCTGACCAAGTAGGGATGGGAACTCCAAGTGTCGCCCCATCACCAGATCAAACTTCACACAGGAAAAGTGCCTTTGGATCCCCAGTCTGAGCTTCTACCCACAGAGCAGTGAGGAAAACAGGAGAGTTATCCTGTCGGTTTCTGGAAGGTGAAACCCAGCTGCTGTCCTCTTCCCAAGTCCCCCTCACTGCTCCCTCACACCTGACTGCTCCTGGTGAATGTCTTCTCTGCATGCCCTCCCACTGCTCGGCAGTTGAACACACTCATGGTTGATGCCAAAGGAAGGAACATGAAATGTCTGACTTTCTTCTTAATGCTTCCTGAGTCAGTGAAAAACAAGTCGAGTAAGAGCTCCAAGAAAGGGAATGCCAGTGGCAGCTCTAAGCTGCCCCCAGTCTGTTATGAGATAATCACTCTGAGGAGCAAGAAGAAGAAGAAGATGGCAGCGGACATTTTTCCAACAAAAAAGCCAGCGTCCACCACCACCGTGCAACAGTACCAGCAGCAGAACCTCAACAACAACAACACCATACAGAACTGCAACTGGCAAGGACTTTACTCCACTATAAGAGAAAGGTATGTCCAAGCAAACAGGAGGCATTTCTGCTGCTCAAAAAACAGTTTTCATCAACACTATATTTAGAGGAAATGAATTTGTCATTTTAATGAGAAATAGAATAGAAATAAATAAAAACTGCATGGTACACAGAACCTCCTTTATATCTACAAACAGATCAAAAACACTTTTGTAAAGTAATTACACTATATTGAGGTGTGTGTGTGTGTGTGTGTGTTCCCTCTGCCCTTCCCTCAATCTGCTGGGGGTATCTCTGTTTACACCCTCTCCTGATCCTGCAGACTTTGCCGCTCTGACATAACAGAGGGCGGACAGGCACCGGGTGCGTTTGATATGCACAACAGGCGGAGGCTTCTCTGTGCTAAAAGCAAAATATTTACCCTGGCCTATCAGTAAAAGACTCCAGCTGTCCAGAGAAAATGTGTGCTTTCCGACCAGGCTTTGTTGTCTCTCCAGAACATCATGGGGCTGTTTACCCACCCCGGTGACATGTTCCACTACTCAATAATATATGAACGCAGCTTTAATGTTGGTCCCATTCTTTCACAGTGGGGATTTTCCATTCAGTTCATTGTTTGGTTTGTCTGTCTTTATGCAGATGTGAAAAATGATAGAGTTCAAAATCATTTTAAACTGAAAAAAATCGCATTGCCTGAAGCAAACGGGACACTTGATCCAGTCATGAAACTCTTCTTTTAAGTGAGGCAGAGATGGTAAATACACTTGTACTTCTTCAGTAGACCACTAACTGGTATGCATTAGAAATATTTGTGTGCATTGGTCTTAAATTTTTTTTTAAATGTCATAATTGACTTAATGTAAATAATCCATTCACTTTAACCTGCATGTTTATGGACTGTTTGATTACAGTTGACTGTAATAATAATAATAATTGTATCTTATTATAGCAAATTAAGCTTTCATTAATGGTAGAATAGTGTTGTAAAAATTAAAAAACAAAACAAAAAACATTGCGTGTATTGATCTACATTAAGTAAACTTTTATTTAGTGACTAAATGGAATAGGGGTGCTGATGTGGTGGTTAGCACTGTCTGGGTTCAAATCCTGACCTGGGGCCTCACTGTGTGGGTTCCCTCCAGGTGCTGCAGCTTCCTCCAACAGTTCAAAAACACACAGGTTAACCTGAATGGATTATTTACATAAAATTTGCTCCACCTTCAGAAAATAGTTTGCATGGAGTTAAAAAAAATTGCAGGTTAAACACAATACATTTTTTTTTACATTGAGTCAACGTCAAATATTTTGTGTGATCGATTAGTTTATCCATTAAATTTTTTCAGTGTGTCCCCTTCTCATTCTAAAACAAATGTAGGCCTACTAAGTAAAATATTCAGAAAATAATTTTCTCTCTCTGTTTCTTCCCCCTTTTAGAAATTCTGTAATGTTCAACAATGAGCTGATGGCAGACGTTCACTTTGTGGTGGGTCAGCCTGGAAGGACTCAGCGGCTGCCAGGACACAGAGTAAGAATTTCACCAACCTTTAAAATCAAGGCAGCAGGCAGTGAATTACCAAACACCGATCAGGCCCTGTGTTCATATCATATCAGCATAAAAACAATCGTCCTCACTGCCAGCAGTAATGAAACTAAAGTCCTTTGTGCTCCACTCTCACTTCCGCCCCATGCAACGTTTCGAGACAGTCCTCAATTATTTATGTAAATGAGGCTGAGGGATAGAGGCGCAGAGAGAGCGAAGGAGGAAGGGATATCCTCTTCAGCAATCCTGTGACACAGAATGGATCGCCTTTGTTTCTGCATACGCTCAGCTTTTTTGAGATAGCGGTGCAATTACTTTTAACTTTTAATCAAACACATCCAACAGCACACAATAATACAATCATACAATAATAAGGCAAAGAATAAGAGGTGTTCCACTCTGCATCTCACATCTTAGAAATAGTTTTATAGTCATTTATTTCATTGTTATTAATTTTATGTTTTGGTTTTTGAATGACAGATGAATAAATTTAGTATAATATCTTTGATTATTACAATTGAGCCCATATTCATCCTGTTTATGCCAGTCGTAACCTGCAGGTCAACATGACTTCTTTGTTTAAACCACTCTTTGACCTCATTTCTTTGTCAAGCTGTTCACATTAATGATTAAGCTTTATAGTTGCCTCGACTAAGTGCCTCATCTAAAAGCATGCCATTATGTCAACTCTGTGATATAATGGCATGAATATAACATTCACATTAAGTCTGGTAAGTCATTTTGGAGCCATGAATTTGCTCCGGTTTTCCCCTCCACATATGCATGTGTCATCTTTTCTGTTCTTTGTATGCGACTCAAACGTATTATCTTAAGATTCATGGCTGCACCGCATTTATAGAGAGCAGTTATAGAAGGACACCGAGGATGACTTGACTGCACTTAATGCGGAGACATTATGCCAATGGGATATGATGAAGTTCAGGGTAGCGATCTTTATTGTGTCCATTTGGCAGGAATTCAGATATCCATTATGCTTCAATTTACAAAGTTATATCCTTACAAGAGAGAGGATGCAGCTAGCAGCTGAAACCAGTTATTCATGTGGCCACCTATAAAACAGAAGGGGTCAACAGGTGAGGCCAATCTTTTTCTAATATGTTGTATTTATATACCCGCCTCTTAATCCACATATGAAAAGAACAACTGTCTTCCAACTGAGCTAAAAAAAAGAAGCATGAATACAATTTACTCTAAAGAAATGCCTGCGTGGCTTTTTTTTATTTTTTAGAAATTTATCACCCCCCCCCCCAACACACACACACACACACACACACACACACACACACACACACACACAAACACACTAAGACATGCAAACAAACCAAAAAACATGAAAGTAATTTTACTACAGTGCTCATTACTGAAATTATTAGCTGCATTGTGTTGCATCTGATTTCATCATAGGGTCAGATAAGTCATTAATTTCAGTAAATTGAACTTATGCTGCACTCACTTGTGTTCTTAGGATTTTTTTAAGATGCAGTCTTGTTCATTGGAAATCTGCCTCCTTGTCCTCAGGGAAAATAGCAACTGGCTGAGAATTGTTCATTATCTGAGAAACACAACAGGTTCAGTCCCTGTGATTAGAACTGAGCCTATTTTCAGGGTATTTTTATGCAAAGAAGAAGAGCTACATGTGAACTAATTGCTTTTAGTTCAACCCCCATATAGATAATCCTTCGCTTTTTATCAAAGTCTATTACACATGTACTCCATGTGGTTTCCAGTTAAATTAAAGTCAAACATGCACGCATGTTTTCATTCCTCTTTTCACTCCGTCACTTTGTCTTCTCTTCTTCCAACAGTACGTTTTGGCTGTGGGCAGCTCAGTGTTCCACGCTATGTTTTATGGTGAACTGGCTGAGAACAAGGATGAAATTCATATTCCAGATGTGGAACCAGCAGCATTTCTGGCTATGCTTAAGTAAGTGTTTTTCAGAACTGTTCAACATGGAGCATTTCCCTCTGCTGTCTCTGTTCTATAATCTTACAATGCCCCCTTTAAAAAAATTAATTTCGTCTTTATAGACAGAGCAGCTATTTCAATATGATGCTGGTGAAAAATCCCTGCCACCTGTTTACCACTTACCCTGGCAGACAAATGAAATGAAGTGTTTCTTCCTGTATCTCTGAGATAGAATCTATATTTATCTATTTTTATGTCACTCTGCTCTCTATTTTCCATGCTGAATGACTTCATATTCTTTTTATCTCTTCCTGACTGTTCCCCCATGCTTCTGAGTTTTTGTTTTCTGTGTCCTTGCAAGTGAGCTACAATAGTTGGCAGACAGGGGTGTAGGAGGAATACTGTTTTGTCATCTTGTCTGATTCGTTTGCACAGTGATTTCTCTATTTAGAATCTTATTTTACTGTTTTCTGCAGAGGTGATATTGCTTATAAAACTATATTATCAGTCTGTTTAAACCATAATCACCTAAAAACATACAAAAATATATTTTTGATATTTCATCTACATAATTACTTTACTTTTACGTCATGTTTTACATGTCATTTCTGTGGTGTTTGAGCTTTTGTTTATGAATCTGAGAAAGTCCCATGTTTTGTCTCAACAGGTACATTTACTGTGATGAGATCGACCTCAGTGCTGACACAGTGCTAGCCACTCTTTATGCTGCCAAGAAATACATTGTCCCTCACCTAGCGCGCGCCTGTGTCAACTTCCTGGAGACCAGCCTGAGTGCCAAGAATGCCTGTGTGTTACTCTCCCAGAGCTGCCTGTTTGAGGAGCCGGAGCTGACACAGCGTTGCTGGGAGGTGATTGATGCGCAGGCCGAGCTGGCGTTACGCTCGGAGGGCTTCTGCGACATCGACTCCCAGACCCTTGAGAGTATCCTACAGCGAGAGACGCTAAATGCTAAAGAGATAGTGGTATTTGAGGCAGCGCTCAACTGGGCCGAGGCTGAGTGCCAGAGACAGGAGCTCACCTTGTCGACTGATAACAAGCGTAAGGTTTTGGGCAAGGCCATGTACCTGATCCGTATCCCCACCATGGCTCTGGATGATTTTGCCAATGGAGCAGCCCAGTCAGGTGTGTTGACACTCACTGAGACCAATGACATCTTCCTGTGGTACACAGCAGCCAAGAAACCTGAGCTGGAGTTTTTCAGCCAGCCTAGGAAGGGTCTGACTCCGCAGCGCTGCCACAGATTCCAGTCCTGTGCCTACCGAAGCAATCAATGGCGATATCGGGGCCGCTGTGACAGCATACAGTTTGCAGTGGATAAAAGAGTTTTCATTGCTGGGTTCGGATTGTATGGATCTAGCTGTGGCTCAGCAGAGTACAGTGCCAAGATTGAGTTGAAACGCCAAGGAGTACTGCTGGGACAAAACCTCAGCAAATACTTCTCTGACGGTTCCAGCAACACCTTCCCTGTGTGGTTCGAGTATCCAGTCCAGATTGAGCCGGACACCTTCTACACTGCCAGCGTGGTTCTGGATGGAAATGAGCTGAGCTACTTTGGACAGGAAGGGATGACAGAGGTGCAATGTGGAAAAGTGACATTTCAGTTCCAGTGCTCCTCAGACAGCACTAATGGCACAGGAGTGCAGGGGGGACAGATTCCTGAGCTCATCTTCTACGCTTGACAACCCCTGTGCACACAGTTGACTGACTTTCAGTGCACTTATAGAAAATAGAGAATTATCACTTTGTGAATAGTGTCACTTTATGTTAACTATTTTTGTCACTGTTGCTAAAAAAAAAAAAAAAATCTCATATGTGAAAAGGTCCTGCCTGGTTTAATTGTAGTAATTGGCCCACTTCAGTAGGCCCACATATATGTTTCAACACGTTGAATAATACGCAGATGAACAAAAGTCCTAAAATAAAGAAAATATCTTGCACTAGATGTACATGTATATATGAATATATGTAAATTCTGAAATATATATGATGCCACAACTGTGGCCAATGCTGCCCACAAAGATAAACTATATGATAAATATGTTGCAGGATGTTTATTATTTCTATGCTTGCATAGAATGCACATATATAGCAGCAATACTTCATGGTCTATACTCTACAACAAACATTTCATGTCATGACTCACACTGAATCAAATAACAGGGCACTTAGAGAGGGCTTGGGGCATCTTAGATTAGGGAGCACTAGACATAACCCTACAGTATCTCTCTGTAGCATGTTGTTCTGCACCTGCACTCATCTCAGTCACTCAGTGAGGTGATTTAGATCATTATGTTTACAGTCAAATTTGACTTTTAGTTATCACAATTCATCAGTGTGTGGTAGGGTTAAAGATTCCTTTGGTTTACTCGTTAACTCTGTCTGCATTGCAGTTCTTACAGGATAGGCAGAGCTGTTCCATTTTATCTAACATGTACTGCTAATTGTTCTGGCGCCTTGGTTTTGTTTACAGCAGAACGATCAATGACTGATTCAGTGTTAGAAGCTGTTTATCTTGTGGACTTTTACTTCTTTTTGTTTAAAACCCTGTGCACTCTGAACTGCTGAGCACTCCCTCCCAATGTGATCATACAGTATCTGTATTTGCTGAAGCATACTGTATATGCAACAGAATTGCACTGATGTTGGTTTGTAATTGAATTAGTTGTTTTGGTATACCTGTTCTTTTTAATGAGGCGGACCTTTTTGGTTTACTGTGCTACTTCATATTTTTTTCCGGTGTAGGATGGACATCCACAGGCTTGTCTGCTGATGGCAATGGATGGACATATTGGTGTTCATGTCCTGTGTTTGCGTGCCACAGTCCTGAGAGACCAATGAATGTGTATGATTGTTGATGATGCAAATAAACTAAACAGTGGTACATATTGGCTGTACATCCCATCTGTAAAGAGTGACGATGCTACGTACTTTGTATGACATTAGGAGATGGGGACAGATGATGCCCATCGGCACTGCTGTGATTTACAATGCCAAGGAGAGCTGTCTGTTGATTGATGCTCCCTCACTGCATGCCACTCATACACCATGCTTTTTTGTCTGTCACTCTCCAACTTTACTTTGCATCCCACTTAACTACACACCATTATCCCTCCTCCATATAGTATGGTATTTGGCATCTGCTATGTGTCTTTTAAAAGTCTACAACTTTGAAGTATGCCTTTTTTACGTGCACAGGTGCATGTGTCGAAATCAGTTGCATACCATCTCTACAGTCTTTACAAACTGCAGTCACAAAGAATGGCTCCATGACGTGGCCATCACATATTTTCAAGTTAGAAAGATTAGAGAATCATACTACAATCTTTAACATCTAAAGAAACGCTGTGTTGAATTCCCAGCGTTCCACAAGGGCTATCTGACCCAAGGTCAGTCTAGATGTCTCTGTCTGCTGATGAGAAAAAAGACAGCAAATGAGTATTTCTACTCCTGCTCATATCTTTGTCTTAGAAGTGCTGTACCTGCAACCCTGTCTCATAAACAGTACCTTTACATCTAACTCATTTGCCACAAGGCTGGCACTTGAATTGTGGATGCACTTAAACTTTCAAATCACAGACAAAACTGCTCAAGGACAAAACAATGGATTAACAAATATACGTTTTATGTTTGACTTCCTTTAAGTGCCTGACATGCTGTCAAACTCAATAAGATGAATCATTTACTGAATCTCAAGAGAAATAATAAATAATATCGCTTTGTGAGCTGTATGTTCAAAAATATAATCACTCCAGGGATCTGGTGGCAGGTACTTGATTACAAAGGCACTCAGTAATGTTTAGGCCTAGTTTGACATAGCCAATGAGCATGTAGCCCTTGATGAATTGGACTCCATATGATCGGGGGACTCTGTGCTTCAGCGTGATTTTTCATGATTGTGGCGCTAATGTTGTAAGTAAGATCATTAATTGCATCGGAGGCGCAAGGGGAGTGGAATGTACCAGGAGTCAGGGAAAGATCTGCTTTCAATAGACACAGAGACATATTTTAACTTTGCAAATGTACCTGATATAGTTTTGCTGCAATTGCACAGTATAGATGGAGTGAAAGTATACAATAAGAACACAAACAACCCAATGCAGGGGGTTCCTGTGTAATAAGCACCTGTGTCACCTCTGACAGCTCTATAACAGAGAAGATATTAGTCTCCCAAAACCCTTTAAGGTATAAATTAATCAATGACTCATTATGTGATTAGGCCATACTTACTATAATGAAATCGTAGTTTATTTTTATTTAAATAAATAACCATTTTAAGAATAAAATGCAATTAAATCCTATGTGACTGACAATAAAAGGCCTGGTTAAGCATCTGATTATAATTAGCTTCTCAGTAAAAATTAATGAATAGGATTGCTCACTCACATACATCCTGTTTCATTTTACCATTAAAATCCTTTACATATTTCAAAGTGTTTACAGTCTTACATCTGTTTCTAAGGGTGCAGGATGACATGTGTTATTTTTCATTAATCATAAATATGACTTCTATACATAGACAAGCTATGGAATAAACATGTTAGTGGGGTAAGGGAAAAGGGGACAACTGGGCACATAGAGGGTTTTAATTACTGGTCAATATAAATTAAGGATGAAAAGAGTCAGTCTGACATAAGGGAGAACTGTGGATTACCACTGATCAACATTCTTAATGCTCTGTGAGACTGATTGGTCTAAATGCAGGTAAGTCTATGGACAGAACCTGACTCTGTGGTTAACATGCTGCACAAACAATTACAACAATGAGTGTAACATACTAATGTGGAGTGGGTTTAATGTCTCCTAAACAGCAGGTACCACACGAAGGTAAAACAAAATGGCGAGAGGAGATATGACGAGCTGCTTTACCATATCAAACATCAGTATGCTCACTGCAGGCGATCACATACCCACTCCAGAACATCCTGATAATTTCCATCCCAGCAAAATGTCAATGAATTAATAATGGCCAAAGAGAGGAGGGAAACACAACTGTGGGCTTAAAGAATTTATCAAAGGAAATAATTTAAAAATATGTTCTTTAATTCAACAAATCTCAAAGGAAACCTCAAAGCCCTTCTTTCTCCCCTTAAACCATATGTTTTCTCTTAAAGTACATGCATCGATACAAGAGCGCTCAAAGCACAGGTCATATTACAGTAGAGTATGCTAGTGCATTCTGGGAGAGAAAACTGCCCACTAAGGCCTCGTTCAGACCAAATCAGGCGTTGTGCCGCGGTGTTTTACGACTCAACTGAGAGAGCAACATCAGTTGGTCTGCAAACTCTGGATTGTGCCCAGTTTCTGGCTCCTGGCTTGAGAGCAACGTTTCCTCCATCCACAAAAGGTTTACAGAGTATTTCTCCTCCCCTGCTGGTGTAGTCTCCTGGCAGCACAATGTTGTTTGAGGCACCAAGAAGCATACAAGAAACTCACAGCAAGTTGTAAATGGCTTTAACAAAAATACTGGTGATCAGACCAGCTGACCTGCAGCATGTCAGTGGATTGAGTCCAGACTAACAGGCGCTAACCTCAGCCTATTGCAGCCGGGCAAACAGGAGCAAGGCAGGGGGTGAGGGAAGAATGACGGAGACAGAGGCAAGAAGAAAATCTGCTCTGACAAATATTCAGGTAAATAAGCCATCTCTTTGCTAATTATCACAACTAGATAGTCTAAGTGACGATTAATCACGTGTGGGAATGGCAAAAGGTCACAAAGTTCACATTCAGGTTGCAGGAGAAGGGAAGGAAAAGACAGGCATTTGACTGATGATAGCCACCTTCGCTTCTTTGTCACATCCGTTCCCAACACAGCGGCACTAAAGACCTGCACAATGCATGGGACATTATTCTCAATAATCTCCTCAGAGCTGCTGTCTCCAGTCACATACGTTTGGAATAGAGCGAGCCTGCCATTGTGTGCCTCATATATCTATTTATTTATTCATTGGTACCAGGCAGAGCAAAATTGTTTCAACAGGCTAGGGCATTGAAAGGCCAGCTTTTATGTTAGATTAGCATGTTTATAGCGATGTTGCTCAGCTCCAGAAGGATCAATATGGCTGAGATTTCTGGAGGAAAGCGCTCCGTGTATCAGGTGAATTATGTTTGCTGAAAGAGCGGAAATGTATGCTTTGGGTGGACAATGGGAGCTGCAACATGACAAAGCACCGGGCACTCACTGGAGGTGAATTATATTAGCTTCCAATTGGTACAGAGGTAAATACCCTGTTTACATAATTGTGTGTTTGTCCTATGAAAAACGATACGAATGCTGCACTCAGGCAAAAAGTTGTTCTTTCACTTGCTCTGAAAACTGAATTTGTTGGTGATGCATTATGCTAACCAAGCTATTTATTCTCACAACTACGGTCTCACATACCTGTCACCCACAGCGATTACTGCAAGACTTGATCAAAACCTTGAATGTTGGCAGGTTCCCACTGAGAGAGGCGATGAGGGCTGAGCATGCTACTTTTTGTTTGTACTCTAGAGCCTCTATTCATACTGAAGCATGTCCTCTAAGGCAGCTCCATGGCTTTGATAGTATGAAGTGAGAGGGCCCTCCTCTCCCCAGGGTCTGATATAATGAGAGTGAGCCTGCTACACATGATCTGCAGCTCCCTCAAATAAGCTACTCGAAACTGCTCGAGCCTGAAACAGTACAACAAACAGCACTGATTCATTTGTACACATGCTCTGGCTCTCCCTCTCTGAGCTGTATATGTTTTAATGTGTGATAGAGAGTGATCAGAGATGGAGGAGGAATACAGAGAGGCAGGGTTGGCTGGCTTTGCGAGCACCCATTCAGAACATGAACATTCGTAGTCTGGCGTTTCCAGTTTAATTATTTCCTTAAAGTACAAAGAAAATGTAAAGTGGCAGATTTTTAAAAGATTGTATTCATGATTCGCATTTGTACACGTATGAATAGAAATGTACTGCATAATTATTCCCAGAATAATTCTTTAACTGTGCCCTTTGTTTTAGTCACTATAGGCAGTGAGGAGAAAAACAAGACAGACATTCAATGACAAAAAGGTATTTGTTTTTTCATAGAAATCAGCACAATTTATCAGTGCTATAGAAATTTATTTCCTCAGCCTAAATAAATGTTTTATTTTCTGCATGCCAATTTTCTCTCTATTTAACCTTAAAGTGGCCCACAATTTTTCACAATGGCAATTTCTTTCTGAATTACAGCATGGAGTATGACAGCATCAAGTTTTCTGAAACCCAACTTAGGTCAACCAGCCTGCTTTTGTGGCCTAATTTAAAAAGTGGAGCACTATCTCCTGTTCCTTTGCTCTTTTTTATGTCCTTTTTACCACAGGGAAAAATCAACCATTGTCTCTAAAAATCCACACAATTTAAAATGGCAACGTCTAATCATACTATAGAAGTTGGTGTTGAATCAAAGAGGGAACACACCTGCATTCACGGCAGCCCCACACCTCTGTACTCTATCTACATAAAAACACCCTCAACGCTTCACAGCCCCAGCCTAATTGTCAAGCTGATGAGGAATCTGACGTTGGTGAAGAAAAAAATCTTTCAGATCTCAACATTAGCTGAGATGATAAGCTTCAGCTGTCAGAAATAAAGCCAGTTTCACAATTGCTCTTCAGCACCAGAGCTTATTTTCCTACATTTAATCAGACAAAGATAAACGTCAGCAAAGGTTTAAATGCAAAGTGACATCAAATGGTTGCACCTTTCTAATATAAGAGAGATATCTTATCTAATTGTAAGGTGAGGGTGAGAATTCAATGTTCTGTACTTTTATATAATTTCACAGATTTATAGGAGTGGCATTAGTTTTAATCTGACCTAACAGAAATTCTGTCTGTCTGTGCTTCTTTAAGTCGAGCTCCAGACTGTTCCCTCACTGCCCTCAATAATGGCCTCAATTTAAGATTTACCGTGCCTCACATTCCTCTTATTGGGCCTTTCCTTTGAGATACCAAAGCATTTCGCTCTCTGAGCTGCTGGAAATAATCACAGGACATGAGATGAATAAAAGTGCTATATTTTTTGTAGAAGTTTTCCTCCTCTGACTTTTCCTGTGTGTTTTGTATTCTTGTGTATGTATTATACATGCTTTGTACACAAGAAAGCCAGATGACAGCTCTGATAAATTCAGTCTCTACTACAGTAGTTTCTGAAAATAATGAAATTATGTGTGAAGGATAGATAAAGAGAGCATCAGACCTTTTGACGCATTCATACCAAAGAGAATCACTGTCTGCATTACTGTGAGAAATATGTGTTCAAACTGGCAGGTAATCATTCATGTACACAGGCGTGGGATTAACATCATCTATTTTTACGAGGTAGGTGGAATATACACCTCAGGTTTTCTTTTTTGTTGTTGTTGTTGTTGTTGTGAACACTATACATGACTGTTAATGTGTGGGCAGATTCAGTGGAATTTCAGCAGAACCTGTGATGTTGTCTTGTTTATCTTTTATGTAAATGTAGATGGCAATAGGTGGAAGAAAGGTAAACAATAAAGAGTATAATCATGTTTGCATACCACATCATTAAAGTGAGAGTTACATTTTTGCTGACCATTTGACAGCAACAAAGAAAACAAATTAAGATGAATCTTTTGGACACTTGTGTTGACTCTTGAGGCAACAAGAGAGAGTAAAGGGTCAACAGAAAGATAGAATAACAACCAACTACTGGTGCATCTAATTTCATCATCATTTCTTTGACTATCAATTATTGTGTTGTCACCCAAGGCAGTGATATTAAAGCAAGCAGAGCAAGAACAGAATATTTGTATGCACCCACTGCTAAAGTACATCTGTTTGCAATTCTTGCAGAATTAGCAATTGTGAGGAAAAGCTGGAACAATAGCAGGAAATTAAATATGCTCAAAATCTGCATAGTCAGGAAATGTGCATTGATACTGCAAGACACAATGTGAATAATTAATATGTTTCATCAAATACTGCCATACCCGACCCCCAACAGCATCTCTCTGCCCATCCCTTTACTGCATAAAAGAAGCACATGAAATATAAAAAGGCCAAGTAAGTCTGCTCAACGTGATTGGATCGGAGGGGATTTTCCCCCAGTGTGTAGGGCTGCACCTCTACCAGCACTTATGCCATGGGGAGGAGGAGGGGCAGCTGGATTTCCTCTTCTCGATGATGAAATTCTTTTCATCATGCCTCTTTTGCATAACAAAGGTGCATAAAATGCATTAGGCAAAGCATAACTGGGAACTGCCGCGAGAAGGACGTCTTTCTGAAGCAGTCCCCTATTTCCAGGAAGGGAAGCAAACTCTTCTGCACAACATCTGCAATTGGGTTGGAGAGGTTACTGATATCACTACCCACCACCACCAAGCATGCACAAGTCACCACATTTAATGTGATTGGGGTTTTCTTGTAATTCTATCCAGTGATTGTTATATGTGAGGACTGTAGACAGTCTGCTGCTTCTTGATGCTAATCATACCTATTTGAATGCATCGTTTGCTTTGCATGACTTGTTTCTTTCTGTCTTTCACAGAGAGTTCATTGAAGCAAAGGCAAGGAGCTGTAGGTTTGTAATACTTAATCATAGCTACAGTGTATTATGCTGATTAAAGGGATGGGTGAAAAGAGAGGCCTTTACAGCTTCATGCCAGGTGTCAGGATAATATAAGTGAGAACCTAAAGACAAAGAGGCAGCCTGAGGGAAGCCTCTCAATAACAGGCATGACTGCTAATGACACGCAGCACTGATTGAAGGAACAGACAGGAGGCTTTACTGTAGGTCAGCCTTTCCCCGTAAAAATGTCTGTGAATGAAGGAACTCAAAGGTACTAAACATGCTTTCTCCGGATACTTATAAATAAGAAATAGAATGATTGGATTTTGAGTAAAATGTAGCAAGTAAAATAATATTCATTTATTATTTCCCCTGAAATCAGCCCATGCAGTGTCACAGCTTCTAAACAAAGAGAAAAGCCAGTTTGTCTCCATGATAAACATGAGGATTGTGGGAGGTACAGCATATGTGAAGGCTTCACAGCTCCTGATGGAGGAGATATTTCAGATTATCTCTGCCATACTGGATTTGTCTACAGCTTAACTAAACGTGACCAAAAGCTTCAAAAGTTTCTGTATCTTGGTGGTATCATTACTATGTAGCTCAAGCTGATGCCTGATAAGGTCTGAACCCCCACCCTACATACAGTTTCTTGGCAAGCAGAGAAAGCCACATAGGTTAAAGGTTTTTGTGCCAATGCTTCTTTTATGAGGTTGGATTTATTTCACACACCAAAACATTAAAATTAATGTTTGAAACACTGAAAGTGACACTAGATTGATGCTTCAACCGGGGGGAAAAATCTGAAACTAAAAAGAACGGCAGCACGGAATGACCAGTAAAGCCTGAGCAGAGGCTCATGGATGCTCAACCAGCTGCATGACTTCAAATAGAATGTGAGCAAATCGACTTGTAAGCACGTTTTCACTGATCAACGTCAATCAATAATCAATACAACATTGGAAAAAAAAAGGTATCTCTGGTGAACCGTGTTGCTGCCAGGAACTATTGTCACTTTCAAGTGAGTTGAACTGTTTCGTACACCATTGAAGAAATAAACGATGTTCTCGTGTACTAGATTTGTCCTAGCATGACTGTCTGGTCAAAAAGCTTAGACAGTTCACTAACTAACACAATCACTTATGGGGTATTGTATCGTTGATGCACCAGACAATTCCCAACTGATACAGTATCACAGCAACAGTAATGAACAACCTTGTGAGTGACAGGATAAATTTAAACGTGCTGCACGATAATGATGGCAAAATTTAAAGCTTGTAAACAAAATTCAATATTATTCACTTATTAAATATCCTACTGTTGGTGTCAGGTTTGGCTTACAGTTAATTATGGGAGCTCAGGCCGAGCTCTGAACCAATTACTTTAGGGTCATAATGGGTCATTAACAATATTCACTGTAAAGGCAAGAAGCTATTCGACAAGAATTTACATACTTGTAATCTATGGCTCGGTGGAACATGTCCATTTATGTTAGAAGTTAAATTAGCTAGTCCAAACTTTAGTGTGCAGGCTAAAGTCTGATTCTTGTGCAAATGAAAAGGAGTCTGAGCTAAATGGTCACCATTTCTGGGTTGAACAAAAATGGTGAAACTATGTGCAAAAGACCTTGAGGTAAATTTTCTCTCATTTTATGGGCCCGTCAGAGGCATTACCCAATCAGAAGCAACATGTTAAAAAGGACGGCGTGCATAACTCACTGGGTGTTCAACGCAGATCAACGTTTTCTCTTTAAGTAACATTTTGTTTCATTTTGTCATAGCTGAACGCAGCCTTGTTCTCTGCACAGCCTCTTTCTTTTCAATTTTAAACTAAAGTTTAAGTTTCCCCTCTCGAGGCCCTGTCCCTTGTGTTGAACCTTTGAAAAGAATACTGAGTTTTAAAATGTTTGAATTTTAAAGACACACATTTCTAACATTACACAATGAAAATTTGCAAATGTTTGAGTGCTTTAAAAACCACATTTTACACTTTCAGAAAATATTTTTCTTTAACCTCTCAAACCTTAGCTTCAACGTTTTAATACGTGATGGTAATGTTTTGTAAAATGACGGCTCACTTCGTACTCCAGCAGCTAAATAAAGCTTGATGGAGACAGGATGGCTGATCTTGAAACATCAGCGGGCAGGACTGAAAGTGGTCACAGGCAGATGCATTTGATAAATTATGCTTAAGCAGTGCTCTCTGAGTCATTCAGATATTCAATACAGCACTTCACAACCTCAAGAAGATTTGGAGGATTAGAGGTTGTAAGCCTTGCAAGCTCGATATATTGATCTCCCCTTCAGTGAGCTGCATTCAATTTCCCAACAATTAGATGCACCTGAAGGTTAATATGGTGCTTTGTTAATCTGTTGCTTTTTGTGTTGCCTAAAACTAACTCTCTCTCTCTCAGTCCCTGTTTTGTGCACTACATGCTGCATGTTGGTGACTCTAGCCCTGTTTTTATATCCAGTTCAAGGTGGGACTGATTGCACTTTTATCACGCCTAATTGTTCTGTATTGAAAGTACAAAAGGCATGATGGGGTTGCTGTTCTGCCTCTGACCTCTGTGGCAGCGCTTAATTAACGTCTGTATAGAAGGAGTGAGTCGGTGAGGCAGGAGGACAGGACGGGGGTGTGATGATTTGACAACATGTTATGTGTGGACCCACAACCAGGCAGCTAGAGGCAGTTAGCAGCTAAGAAGAAAACCAGAAATGTCCACAAATTGGGGAGACAACACGAGGTCTGCCATGCAACAGGGAATGTCTATACAGTAATTGTTTTTGCCATGTTATGTATCATGCCTCTTTTGCTTGTGCAATGCTGGCATGCTATCTAAAATCACACACTTTGTTACCTTTGGATTGTTCAGTGTAAGGTCATTTAGTAATTAGCAATGGCATGATATTAATGCATTAGAGAAGAGCTTTTGTATCACTGCTAGTTAAGTACTTTAGTCACTTCTAAACAGCATAACTGGTCTGGATAAATAAGGTTGGTCCCCTTGATGACCTTGTCACCACACTGACTCCTCCATGACCGCAGTTTAATTTTCAATAGGCCTGCCTATTATGCACAGTGGCAGTTTTGTTCCCATCCCTGCTCGCACTCTGATTTCATATTCTGAGGATGTTGCACGACTTATGGCTTTGTGAGAATGAAATTTCTCTTGTGGGATCTGGGGGATATTTCTCTGGTGTAGCACACATTTGGCTCCGAGTAGAAATGACAACATTACATGGTTGAAATGAAGGCCCCATAATGTTATCCATTTTTATTCATAAGAAGCTATAACATGCCCCTCATTGGTTTCTGTGTATGAATACAGAGTGATGGAGGGGGGTTTGTTGCAATTCTCAGTTATAAATCAGGGACAACTGAGAATTATGGGGTCGACAGAAACATAATGTGGTGGTGTATCCCTGGAAATGTTGCGCACATGGCTTGATTCAAGACTCACATGTGTTCATTTTAGACCACAACAGCTACAGCCAGCCCGATGAATTCATACAGCCTAATCTCTGCTGAAAGCGAGCTGCAGAGCGAGGAAGCGGCTGATACTGACCAACAAGGAAGGAGATTAGCTCCAGAGGTTTTTGCCACCGTCTGCTATTTTAGGAGGGGGAAATAATGGCAACTGAAAAGGGAGACAATGAAGTGGGAAGTAAAAGCAGCCGAAGCGGACACGGAGGGAAAAAGTCCTTCAATACCTTTCCAGGTGAAAATGTAAGATAATGATTGTAGTTCCTGCCACAAATGATCTTCTCTATACAGTACTTCTTACTCTGGATGTCTTATTACCATTAGGCCAAGGGCACCTAACTTTTCCATCAAAGAGCCCTTCTCCATCAAAGCTGATATTTTAAGCAGTCGGAACAAAAAGAGTGGAATAATTGGCTGCTTTAGAACATTTTCTCTCTGTTCAGGCACAGTGAAGGGGTTTCACACAGCAGCTGTGCAGAGCTTAGTCATCTAGAGTTTCCATGCTCACTATGTGAGCTGGGAAATAAGGAAGGAATTAATATGAATAAAATCTATTATGATATCTTTTGGTTTTACTGTGGTATGGTACTCTCTCATTTTGCCCAAAACTGCCCCCTCTGTGGTCAACCTTTGTGGACTGCTCTTACAGAAGTGCTTAGTTGAGCTAGTATTCACAGCTTTTGTCCCCGAGAACATTAACCTCCACTCCAATCAGTGTGAAGAAGTGAGGGGAAATCCGAGTCCATACTCCACTCCCCCTGCCAGGTTTAAGTCATTTTCACCTTCACCATTCTCCCCTCCGCCCCTGCATACTGTTGCCTCCGCTACAGCTGATTCTGCAAAACTGAGAAATAAGATTGAGTGCAGGGGTGGTTATACACCCTGGTGTGTGTCCATGCCTGCATGTAGCAATAATCTATAATGTGTGTGTGGCAATGGGTGTTCCAAACT
The DNA here is from genome assembly GCA_037577475.1 of Chaunax sp. Z400. Lineage (NCBI taxonomy): Eukaryota > Metazoa > Chordata > Actinopteri > Lophiiformes > Chaunacidae > Chaunax > Chaunax sp. Z400. The sequence continues at coordinate 7,775,816 of CM075193.1, forward strand.
TAAATGTCTCTAATCAGTCAATATTTTAATAAGATTGATATTACTGCTTTGCCATTTAAAGGCCAATGTCCTCCCTGACGACTGATAATCCATGAGGTAGCCAATGAGTCATCAAACAAAAGGTGAATCCTGCATGAATGTGACATCTATACGCTCCCCCCCAAGGCTACTGATTCAGAACATATCCTGCTTCCTGCTTTAGCTGACATCACACTGCCATTTTTGCAGAGCACAGTGCATGTTAGAGGTCCCCTGTGGGGAAATATCTAGTGTGGCATATGCTTGTCCATATGCATCAAGACAGCAGTCAGGGCACAGCTAAGTAAAAGTCACTGTAAAGTGTACACAGCAGACACTTCAATGAAGCAATCCTCGTCCTCAGTTTTTACATTATTCTGTTGAATGTAAACCATTAATTCAAACTAACACTGATCTAAGAATCCTTCCATTTTCTCACCTCCTCACACAGCCTCCTCCCGCTGTCTGATGGCGGATGGAGAAGTGGTTGGGGGTCCTGCCTCAGTAATTGGAGAAATCTTCAGAAACATGCAGATGAAGCAGGGTGAAATGGGGAGGAGTGAAATGGGAAAAGAAAATGGACTCACATTCCTAATTATCCCCCCCCCCTTTTCTCCTATTCCTTCCTTCTTTTCTGACAGGGTTGGAGTCGTACAGTAGAGACTCCGCCTGCTTCTCATGTTGGCATAGGCACAGTGTACAAGGCTGAAGACGGATTGATGATTGCATAAAGGTCTAAGTGAGGAGGGGGTTCAGAGCAAAGCTGGGGCTTTGATGGGAGGGTTAAGAGCACCTTCAGCACTTTCTTACACATGTTACAATCAAATGTAAGCTGACACACAAGCTGCCTTACATGTAACTTGGACAAACAGACGGATTAAATGTCGGCAGTATACTTGAACCATGCACTGAATATGCTCTCAAACATCAAATGCATTTTTGCATGAGGAGTCCCAAAGATAATCAAAGGACAGTGCAGTTATGTGAAAAAAAAGGCAGCTGAAAATACAGAAGCATATAGACATCTAAAATGATATTCCTCCTCTGCACTGAAACAAACCAATTTCAATGAGCTGGCATTCATTTCCTTTCAGGTGGTGAGAGGAGGATGAGATAGGCTGTCTGCTTTTTAATATACATATTACAGTGTCAGAGCCCCCGGTAGCACACAGCAGAGTTAGGAACTTGGAGAGATATTCAGTAGTCGACTACATATTTCAAAGCGCTGCACAGAAATTGTCGCTATTTGCATTAAGCATACAGTACAATATGAATAAATATCACATTGCTTGTGCGGAGTCTCTGGGTGTGTTTTGCTGTTTGTGTGCTCGTTTCAGTATGTATACCAAGGCTACCAATGCAGCTGTGAGTGGGTGTTAGATTCACAATGTAAAGTTGTCATTGCCATATGGACAACCAATCTATACTGATTGTTGCACACGTTCAGCGAGTCAGGAAGAGATGCAATTTCACTTTTTATTGTGCAGTAAAATAGTGATGCCAAACTCACTGTGGGAATAAATTATAACAGTTCTCCTATTATGTGTTCAGTGTCCAAGAGAGAACAAATAACCATTATGCTTCAATCCAAACTGTCATTTTTCAGTATGATATTGGATTTTTTCTTAATGCACTGGTCTATTTTATCACAATATCTAACATTTCAATGTCTTTCAAGCTTCAGATTTCTTTCATGGAGATGTTTATGTTTTTCAGTAAATTTCATTTTTAATTAACATACAGCATCTTTGCATAGCTAATTCCCACTGAAATGAGAGTAAAAGTTCTTTTGAGCATCCTTCCTTTGGTTAAGCCACCTACCGCAGCTAAAAGAAACTCAGCTTCACCTCTCTCACAGGGTGCCGGACTGCTCTTATCGCCCACCACGAGGCCATAGAGGGATAATAGGATTGTGGCTAACAGAGAAAGTGCCGTGCTCACCAATGAGGGGAGGGCTGAGGCACATGTGCGAAGAGCCTCTGCGGCTGCCCGGCATCATGAAAGCAGAGAAGCGCATGCAGGCAGGAAGGATGCGTTCTCCTCACTCCATATATAACCCTTTAAATTGCAGGCTTTGGAGGGTCAGTGGGACACTGGTATGCCAGGGTATGTCTGGGGGACTGGATATAACCTGTAATCCTGCAACCCAGAAAATGAACAGCACAGCAGTTACAGCAAAATGTCTTTTCTGCAAAATGGTAGCCTGGTTATTTATGAGCATGGAGAGAGTGAGACAGAAAACGAAAGAGGAGAGAGTGAGAGAGAGTCAAGGCAAGGTGTGGGTAATTTTATAGTTTGTAGTCAGTGTTTGAGAGGTAGACTCCATCCTTGGCTGGCAGGGTCCCAGCAGCAGCACAGCATTCACTTTGTACTCAGACGAGGAAGATGAAAGCAGTACTGAATCAAATAGGGATGGGGGCCAATGCAGAAGGGCTTTATAGATAACTTTGGTTTCGGATGCTGGCTGGATCTCACTGTTTCCATTCAGCAAGGAGTCTCACAGCCAAAGATTAAATACTGACTTAAAAAGTTGCACTGATTCTCTGTGATGATTTGAAATCGGAAACCATGGCACAAAAGTCAAACAATGCTTTTCCATCCGCCCTTCTAGAGTATGTTCAGTGCTGCAGGCAAAAACATTCCACCTGTTGGCAGGTAGGTGAGTATTTAGTTGTATCAGGGAAGGGCAGTAAAAGGCACTGCAGGCGGTGAAATCCTGAGATTGCTGTGCCTGTTGTTTTGAGAGAATATAAGTGTCCTGAGGCAGTCAGCAGCAGATGGAAGGCTATCGTTAAGATTCAGGGTTATTATTGACAGGCAGGCATATTGTCTAAGATGCACACAGATATGGGCTTAAATCTATATAAGATTGGTGAGATACAAGTCATCCCCTCCAGGACTGACTACTTTATCTGGAAGGATCCATAAAACACATGACAGGCCAAACATAGAGCATGGTAAGAATATAGCCTACACTAAGATTAAAAAAATCAAAACATCAAATCTTTAATGCAATTACTTTAAAAAAATGATATTTCCTCACTCCACCTTTCTGTACTGGATGAACATGATGTTGGAATGATTGGAAATTATTGTCAGTTTAGCATGCATGCAAAACTTGCATATTCTCGGGCACACACACTTGTGCAAAGCCTCTTTTCATCTGCATGCCATCACACTATAAGCAGTTGCATTGCCTGCCTTATTTAGTTTGATTGATTATACTGTTTACAGCTTACACTCCCATCAGGACAATTTCATTTGTTCCACCATGCTGGATGATGACAGCCCACCAGGTGATCCTGAGAAAACTAAAGTAGATGTCTGGCTATTCTTGGTTTTATTGATAAAGGGTCTTTTTTTCTCCCCCTGGACAAATGTACAATCGTCTCTCTCACAGAGTGGCTGTGATTTGGAAATACAAAGGAGGACAAAGGTGAGGGATTCAGTGCTGTGTGCCAGTGTGGGTGACCAGGTTTGCAGAGGTGGGGACACAGCTAGAAGATGCAGCAGTGAAAGAGCGCCTTTCAACCTTCGCTTAGCTGCACTGGAGAAATCCAGCTTTCTCTGGAAACATGTCTTTAGATCAACAGAGATTCTTACTGATGTCTGACATTTTCAGCAGCTTCTTAGGTGAACACTGTGAGCTACATGCACCACTTACAGTGCCTAAATCCAAGGAAAGCAGCTGAGGGATCACCCTGACTTGTAGGTGACTGTTTATTCACATCTTAGTCTAACTGAGGATCCATAGCCACTATAAAAGCTACAATGAATCTCTTTCCTTCCACTGTAAAGCAATAATACAGGTAAAATCTGACCTATAGTGGATCTGCCATAATCTGTAGTAGAATACATTTTAAATGTAACCCTCCCAACACTGACCATACCACCCGTACCCAGCATCACGACAAAGGTCATAACCTGTGTGGTCTCTGATAGCCCTTTACCTTTGGACAACTGCTTTCTGCCATGATCCTCTGATCTGACTGCTGTCTTGATCATGGGTCTTGTTTTCTGACTTGCAGTATGTCACACAGTATCAGTGATCCAGTGTTACACATATAGGATGTACAGTATACTGCTGCCATACATCTCCCCGAGCTTCTAGGTGATGTTTCCAGTCTACTTACTCTATGTTCCATGTTTTCTGTTTTATTTTGTCACTTACCTGTCTTCTCTTTTCAGGTGTCTTGTCTTTCCTCCTTCACAGTATTTAGTCTGTGCGTTCCCTCCCTTCTGTGTCAGTTGGTTGTTGAGCCTTGTGTTCCAGCCTTTGTCCTATACTGTTTCTGCTAGTTTATTTTTTTTTAATTTATTTTATTTATTCTGACTGCCTCTTGCCTCTGGTGTGTTTGCCTGATATATATTATGATACTGTTTTTGTCAAGTAAAGACCATGTTTTTTAAGTCAAGCCCTGTAATTTCTGAGTCCAATTTCCTGTGTGGCTCCAGTCCTATTTTGCTGGCAAGATTTATTTCAATGTTTAGTTTTACTATATCCAAAATATTTTCATGTGAGTAAAATCAATAGTTCCAGACATTCAGGACGAATACTAATTGGTATCACTGCTATAAAATCATAGCAGTGATACCAATGAGTATCAAGTCTTCTTCTCTGTAAGTTAAAATTGCAATTAATAATAGCAAATAACAGCAATTGATTGCAAAGGCAATTACTTTTGTAATGTGTGCCACATCGATATGATGGAATTTCATTTTTCGTAACTTGAAAGGCTGCCCCATTTTTTTATGAAGCCAGAGTTGTGCATCAAGCTAGATTCAATCTCAAAATGCACATGCATGAAATTATAGAGGCATACATGACTAAACGAGATGTCAGCCAATGTTATGTGTGTCAAAAAAGACACAGCTTAGTTTTACCCCCATTTACGGTATTCTAATGTATTTCTCGACAGGCTTGATGAGATAAAGTGACAAGCTGTAGGAGACGGTTGACAGGACCAGACATGGTCTTTTTTATGGCTGCTTTTTTTGTGGCTATCGGGGCTTCTGATCTGCCTCAGAGCATCCCCAACACACTGAGGGTCAATAGCCCTCACACTGCAACAAAACCAGTTTTGTTCTGTGACTGACACTGAGTCTGTCCAGGGTATAAATGTCTCAATGACTAAAAAGCTTTCCCTTTTGGCAATGCAAAAAAAAAAAAAAAATTTACACAAAGAGCAAGATAAGAAAGAAAAATATTATTTATGGAACTTCTGGATGATAATCAGTGTGACAATGAAAGAGGAGGTAATAGTAAAAGATACACTGGTGAGCTTTGATAATACTGATCCAGATGCAGCCTTTGTCTTTCAGAGCTTTTGTCTACTAACGCAGAAAACAGGATGTCCCAATGCAGTGAGCAGACAAATCATATGTCACTGAAATATCTTCAACGCTACTTGTGGAAGATACAGATTAATTAAGTTAAACATGTAAACACACTGACACATTTTAGTTTTATATGTATATTTTTGGATGTCACATGCAAGCTACTGTCACAGAATGCATCTGAATATTAAATAAATGTACCATGAGGTTTCCATTTGTGAATTCTCACTTTCTATTTTACTCATCTTGCAATCATTGGTGATTACTAGACAACCTACGGGTTTGTTTTTTGTTTTTTGCATCAGAGGATTCAGCTTTCTTGGCACAATGATCTTGTCTTCTCTGTTATTATGTATGGATAAGTTTTTTTTCTTTCATTTACATTTTGGTCTCACAGCTTGTCACATGAAAGACTGTTATATCTTCCTCTTTCTTAGGTTTCTATTATTGAATGTCTGAATGATCCACCGGTCTGATCCATGGGGTCACAGTACGACGTTGATATACTTTGAACAATCCGATATTTCTGATGGTGATATTTCTCTTGATGTATTGCATCTTATATTCATACAGTTTTTATTTTTATTTTTTGTTTGTCCCTCTGGTTCTCTTATCTCAAGAAGTTGACATACTCTACTTTGTCAAGTTTATGCTTCAAGACACACAATCCTGTTAGGAATTGGCACAGCTATGTCCATTTGATGCCAGGGAAAATATTACAGTCTGTTCGCCGATATAATGAGCAATATGCATAATGCAGCCCATAATGAGGCTTATTTATACATCTACCAGCTGCAGTATGTATGAGCTTAATGCTGCATTGCTAAAGCAGCCATATCTGTTTACCTTGTTAGACAGTTTTGACTGTATCTGTGTGTCTGTGTGTGTGTGTGTGCATGCATGCTTGTTCCTGTTTGAACCTTCGCAGTATGATGTGGATGCTATCGTGTCAAAGTGATGGGCTTCACTAATATGTGCCAACAGTCTGATCAGGATTCAGCAGGTGTTCTGCGTCGGGGAGACTGACGTCTGCTTTGGACCATCCATCAGAGCTAAACGGCAGATGGTCCTCTCTGTGGCCAGGCAGGAAGTGCACTAACACAATCGCTGGAGAAACGCAGGGAGCACTCTACCTGCTGATAATCCACTTACACACAGACAAAGCTGCTTTAATCTGCCTGCTTCTTCCCTGCACACACCCACATCACACAACAAGGCCGAGCTCGTCGCTGGAGAATCCTCATTGATCCTCTGCACACATGTGTACGGGCTGAGCACTGACAGGCCACGTTATAATGAATCCCTAATCACTCTAATATATGACAGGAGGATATTTTTCTGCTAATTCTCTGTAAACATCTAGTTGAAGTAATGCTGAACATGATGAAAAAGAGATGATAATATAAAGAGGGTCAAAGCAAGCAAAGGACAGAATCGGAGCAAAGGACAGAATCAGGTTTAATACATATTAATACAACGCTGATTTAATTGTCCGTTTGCTGTACACAAGCACTAAACCAACATACTGACGATCATCTGGGTCCAGGACACTTCTTAGAAAAGCCAAACATGGAACTGGACTCCCAGTGTCCAACAATGAGTCATTACATAAAAAGATGAAGTTTGATTGGGATCTTTTGGCCTGTTGTTCCCATTGATGGGGATTTGTAATACAACACAGACTTAGTGAGGCTAAGCAGGAGGATGTTGTGCTTATCATTTTGGCATCAGATACACAGGTCTGCCATGCTGAAACTCTGCCCAGATCAATATCCCAGGGCACAAAGCTGTTATTGCTTATGAACTCATCTGTTTAACAGTTTGAATTATGAGTTGTCATCTTTTCTCAAGGCGTGAGCACTGAAGCTCTACAGGGAGGAGGTGTCAGAGCGGAATGAGAGGGAGAGAAGGAATGAACAATAAGTGTGGAGTGGTGGAACAGTTTCACAACGAGGCTGAGGCAGAGGCGGAGGCGGGGAGGGTGCTCTGAAAGAGGCCAGGTGCAATATCGCATCCTTCCTGTCAGACGGCTTAAAAAGAGAACAGAGGAAGAGCGTTTAGCTCCAAGGGACGCTTGTGGAATGCTGACCACAGGTTGGAAGAATCGACTATTCAAAGTGCATCGCTTCCATGTGCCCTATTGGGTAGGGGAGGTATGTGCCAAGTAAAAACTGTAGCCAACATTTTCTGAGGTGCTTGGAATACTGACAAGGAAATTCAGGTCTGGAGGATGAGAGCTGACCTTGGTCATAACAACTGTTACGCTTTGCTGAGACTGAGCGCTACACAAAAGAAGCATGGAACATGTTAACTGTAAAGGGAAACTAAGGCAATTAAAAATAAAAACATCTTGAAGGAAATTAATTGATATGCACATCATGTAACTTTCTATTACATTGATCTCTATGCAATAGTTGTTTTTTTTCTCTGCACGGTCACTGCAGCTTTATGTGTACTGCATTTCATAAAATCAATACAAATTACATTTCTAGCATGTCAGCATATGCTATAAAGGTTTTTTGATGTCACTCACTAGATGAGAAATTGCAAGTGCTGTATGTTTCTGCCGCTACGTCCTGCCAAGTTTCACATCCAGCTCAGTCTTCCAATGCCAGACCTATTTTTTGCACAACATTTGTATCCCTAAGGGAGAGATATTTCTGTTATTTTATGCATCATATAAAATATGAATTAAATATTTGTGTAAAATATTGAAGGAACAATTCTAAAAAGTCCTGCCTGAATATCTTTAATACATTGCTGATATTCCAAAAGTGAAAACACAGGAAGATGAGAGGGGAGGATGTAAGGTAACGGAATACAACAGGTGTGGATAAAAAGCTTTACACAGCTGTCCAGCTGAGATGTGTCCTCATTCAGCTCTTTGACTGCCTTGTGTTTGGTGTAAGAGGGTCTCTATTTATATGGCTGTAGTATGTTTACTCCAAATTTGTTCGCTCTCATACATCAACATTTTGGTATGAGATACAAAGTGCAAATCGAACAGTCAACCTGACCCTACCATTGTTTTTCATCATTTCACATAAAAACTGCCCATCTGTGGCAAACGTGGTAAATTCCTCCACTTTGCAATGACCATGAGTCGACACATGTAAAAAGTCACACTATAGATGCCGACGCTGCTGTGTTACACATGACTCACTGGTGTGCTATGTAAAATCACATTCTGTACCAGCGTCACGGCGCCATTGTTTTGTTCAGTGTAGAGGCGGCGTAGAGAAGGATCTTCGTTGCGGTGCTAGTGCAACAGCACTATGTATAAAAAGGGCTTGTGATTGGCCTTAAATGCTTCCTGGTTTCCTTTCTTCAGTGATTACCATGGGAACTTGTTAGACTGGTTAAGTGAGTGTATTAAATGTGTTCTTGAAAAGGCCTTTCGCTTTTCCCAAGGGCAGCAGGTGTCAAAGGAACAACACTGCAGCCTCTTGATGCCAGGAGTACTGTGCAATGATCGAGGTAATTTAAACATAAGGACTCTTACATAATGTTGTGCAATTTAAGACCTCAGACAAGTCTGAGATTAGTTTAAAAAGAAAAGTCAAACTTATTTCTACTGAGCTGTGTAATTTGTACTCTCAAGCTGAAAAAGAATTAACTTGAATGACAACGGAGCATATTAGCTTTTTTTCTTTTCTCATCAGTGTGTTTTAAGATGTCAGTAGTTTCTTTTCAGAGAAAAATCCCAAGATGTCCTTGCTTGGTCCTTTTTTTTGAAGCAGAGGACAGTCCCTGCTGACAATCGTTTGTTTTTGTCCATCATTGATTAGGTGGTCTTTTCAGATCTCTGGTGAGATGAGAACCTCCCTCTGCTCTCAGTGTCATTTTGCTTGTCACAACTACGCAAAGCACTTTCTTTCAGTCTGCTTTGACATTTTTCTTCCAATGTCAATATCAGTCGATGATTCACTCTGTCACAAGTTCAGGACAAAACCTTCTTTGAAAGTTTTGTCTTTTAAGGCAGCTGGGCAGATCTTTGCATTTCTAAAAGCAAAAAAAAAAAAAAAAACTTCTTTTCCCAACAAATTAGGGTGAACATACTGGTACTTTCTACAAAAGAAATGTCACCATAAAAAATAAAAAGACCGACAGATTTGTGGTGCCAAGTGAGAATTGTACTAACTCACATAGCTGCTTATCCTCTTTCACACTCTGTTGTTCTATTGATCAGTTTGGGGACCCTAACCAGTTCACCAATAGGGACTGACAACAAGGCAGAGGACATGTTCTCGGTGAAGGACACTTGACTCTGCCTTTAATGTATCTCATTAGTCTACTGTTTTGGACCACAAATGTACTGTTTGTGACCCCTCTGGCCAACCCTGTCTCTCCTTCAAGGACTTTGTCCTCACATTGTTTCAAAAAGTCACCACACTGAAAGTATTTAGTTGGAATGGATGAACTAAAACTCTAAGCGGGTCATACAGACTAATGACCACACCGGCCCGAGGTATGACAAAACCAAAACCTAGCTTTTTTTGACAGTTGCCCTCTAAAAAGAGGGCTTTTGTCTGGGAAAGCGGAACATAGTTTGGAAGTAATGAGGAAAAGAGCGTGTGTGTCAAGCCCAATTATGCAGTTGTAGAGACTGAGTACAAAGAGAGTGCATGCTGGGTCCTCTGCAGGTGGAGCAAATGCCTCAGTAAATTAACTGTTGATCTGGTGTGCGCCTCAACAATGAGCAATAAGTATTAAGGACTTATGAGAATCAGTGACGCAGATGGTCCACCATACTAAAAAGAAAATGAAACTGCACCGTCCATCAAAAACAAGTTCAAGTTCCAGTTGGTAGTAGATTTAATGAGCAGCAAATCATGAGAGGCATTTTTTCAGCAGCAATTGAGGTGTCCGCAGATGTTCTTCAGGGCTTTCTAATAAATAAATGGCCGAGCAAATGCCTCCTGACATAGGAACATTCTGCCCAAAGTGAGATTAATCACTGCTGCTGAGGAGGATGATATTCTTTGTTTCTGTTAATTTACAATCTCTTTACGACCAAGACCCCAAACCAACAACACGCCTCACATACTGCACACACTCCACCACTAATCATCAACAGCCCCTTTGGGACCTCTTTAACGAGATGTTCAGGAGCAGCAGTAGTATGAGTTGTACATAAACAAGATATCAAGGCTAATACACCGTTGCTTCCAAAAATAAAGCAAAGCTGTTATTCTGCCTTCCTTCTTTCTCCTTATCTACAATATAAAACTTAGATTTACAGTGAAATCTGGACAATATTCTACCGTTTAATTTCATACAGTGACATGCTGTAAAGTGCAATGCAATCTGGGAGAAATAATATGTGATTACAGCATGTATGCCAGAAATCCATTGTTTCCAGGAATGTAAACTTACCTGTTAACAGCAGAGCATCATGGGAAGGAGAAAGTAAAGCTTGGAAACTAAACTTTGAAAATGAAACAGACATGCTACAACCTACTCAGCCTTTTGACACAGTTGTCCAGAGCTGCTTTGATAAGGCAACCTCCAGTGAATAATGGAAGTTGACATTTTTATTATGACCTCGCCAAAGGGGGTGTTAACACAATATCAGGTTTCATAGGGGATATGGTCGATCCGCATATTCTCAAAATGTGATGGACAGAATTCAATGACGTTTCCCACATTTTTTTAGGGTAACTAAAGCTGTGCATCTCATAATTGGGTTCTTAATTTTGTTTATTTAGACATTTTTAGACTCATTTGATCTTCAGCGAATTTTATGTCATTGAGGGAGAACTAGAAAGTTTGTGTTCAAGCAGATTTAATAGCACAAAGTGTCAAAATGTTAGGAAGTAGCATACAACTATTCTTGTCAAAGCATATCAGTCAATTTTAGTTTGTTATTTTTATTAGTATTTTTCATTATTGGCAGTATTATTAGTACAGTAGTGGTTTTGTCAATTAGCGGGGGTGACTGTAAGGATAGAGCAGTCATCCACTTATTGTTAAAGTATATGTATATGTTAAAGTAAAACAGGGAAAGGAAGTCAGTATAGTCTGTCAGACAGGAGGTTGTGTATGTGAAATATATGAATATGGGAAGAGACAGCTTTTAGTAAAGAGGCTAAGCAGAGGATCAAAGGGAACAGAGACTCCTCTTAGCCAGGTCTGATCAGAGAACAGGATCGTGGAGCACAGCTCTCCCTGTAGTCTGAACATGTCTTATGGTATAGTGATTATTTCAAGGCAGGCTTCACAAAGTGTCCAGTAGCTGTTATTCGCAAGGATCAGTACATACCATATATGAACTCACACATCCACAGCATATAAAATGCAGTAGACGCATTCATCTATTATTATAGTACACACAATCTGAGAAAAGTACTTTCCTGGCTTTATAAGGCAGCTGGGGTGTTATGCAGTAATTTACACAGTATACAAAAATTCCCCGTAGGCCTATTAAAGAGCCTCTCAGGCAAACATTCCTCCTCTTCTTGAAGGCAGAGGATCCTGTACAATGTAACACAAAGATATGTCGGATCTGTCTGCTTAATAAGGCGACTGGTTATGTATTATTTCATTGTCACCCACACATTTTCATTTTTGTTTAACACAGAGCTTACATAATTACACTGCGTTACGCCAGACCATTAAATACATTGTTTGCCTTCCAATAGTTTTAAAGGGCAGCATTCAGCATTGACTACTGTGTGACAAGCTCTCTGGAGAGGCCAAATCATGTAGTCTTATTATAGAGGAGACAAATCAAGTGTACCAAAACCCTCCCCTCCAGCCCTACTTTCTCAAGGTTATTTTCAAAGATAGCTCAAGTCTTGGTACAGTATGTGGGTTGGGCTTGAAGTAAGCCCTGCCACCAGAGACGTGGTATAGCCCTATGCAATAGAAGAGAGAGGGCCTCAGAGGGCACAGAAAGACAGGGGTGCAACTAATTTGAACCCCTGGGAGGCCTGTAGGAGCCTGGCTTTTGCCCTGGTGGAATGAAGTTAGACCACATTAGTTCTTGTTGTATTGTGTTTCACATGCTGTCAACTGTTGTTTTAGCATTATAGCATTTAAAGGTAATGAGATTTAGGCTTCCTGCATCATAAAGTATGACCGCCTTGAGAACCTATCAAGACAGCGGTGCCCATGTTCTGCCTGTGAGCACAAAACAGACGTAAATAATATCACAATCACCACATTCCACAGTGAAATATGATTATGGTCCCCAGAGAGACTTGTTCATTTAACCAGTGATGTTGTAGTCGTCCAATATTATATATCCAAACTGGGTTCTTCTGCTTGCTGGACGAGTGCCACTTTTACAGCTTGCTGAATTCAAAGAGATAAATCTGGCACCTTATCCACTATTATGAGGACAGTCTTATTTACTCAATTCAAAGAGTGTGCATGAGCAATATCTCTTAATAAAAACAGTCCCATTCTTTATTTCCTGATGTATTACACTGTGGACATGAAAGCGAGCAGACTCCTACAGCACTGCACAGAATCCCTGCTGGTAGGAAGCCAGGCATTAGTAATATTCATATCGCACCTTTTTTTTTTTGTGGAATTATTGGTTTTCAACTCCCTCGCTTTTACCAGGTTAAAAATGTAGCAGTCTATCCATTTGGCGCTCATAGTGCTGTGTCCATGCTTCATTGTCAGATCCATTCTGCTTATTAAGAGAATGTCAAAATCAATGAAATCCCACACCACATTCTCACTGCTACGTTGCACACAGACAAATTATATCCCATATCCAATATCCCATAGCATGGATACATACACACACGAGCATGCTGCCAACGAGCATGCTGCTAACGTTTGCTAGTCACTGAAGCCCAGGCTCCAGCAGGTTGACTTAAGATGGGTCACACATCCTGATAACCGTATGAAGTCTTGAAATAAAAACAAAAAAACAAAAAAACCAAGCAAACGTCCATAAAAAACAACAACCCATAAGTCATTGTTGGAGGTTAACTCTGTGGCATGCATTTCAATACAGTTTCATATGTTGGATTTGAAGTTATTTCCTTGTTGAAATGTCAATAGATATGTATATTTAGCAAAAAAAACAACAACAAAAAACACATGTGCCTCGGTCACAACACTATTATACAGCTAACTTCAGAGATTTGCTCATATACTCTTTAAACCTATGCCACTTGTGAAATGAAGACTAATTCTTTCCATGAAAGTTGACCGATGGTTGTTATATCGATGCCTTTTGGTGCCCTAAATATTTATTTATATGCAAAGCTTCTGGAAAGCAGTGCTACAGAGTCACTAAGCCACTAAAATAAAATGAAAATAATAAACAACAAAATAATAATAATGATAAACTAAGTCACTAAGCAATAAAAATAACAATAATGATCTAATATAATAATAAAGTCTCTGTGATTCTTCATACTGTAGTAGTAGACATGATTGGAAGATGACTGTGATGCATTGGGACAATCTGTCCTCTCACAGATTGTCCCACCCACATTTCTAATGCTTCCTACACCCATGCTAACAATGATTTCTATTATTTCATAGCACAGCATAATGAGCTATGTTCAGTCAAGACCTGTCACTGTGCATTACTATCTGATCACAGCGAAATAACTTTTCAATACACTTTTAAATACATCAGCTAAATGCATTTAGTAGAAAACTGGCACACTTTGCAAATGACTTGCATTTGTTCATCTCTGCTTCTTTATCTCATGTGATCAAGATCTGAAGTTTATTTTATTCTATTCTTTCCATGCATACATGTGCGAGGAGCTATTTTGAGATGAAAAGAGATAAAGGATAGCACCTGAGGGTAGGATGTCGAGTGATGTGTTATGCTGTGGGAGTGAGCCTGCCTTTAGTCTTGCTAGAATATCCTTCATTTGAACACAAAGTATGGCAATGCTGCTGTAATGTTGATTTTTTTTTTTTTTTTTTTACATTTATCACCTGACTCTATTTAATTTTTTAAGCATGAGCTTATTTCTCCTCAAAGAGTGGACATGACGTTCCTTTCTCGAGAAGCTATTTTGAGGAAGGAAATTGAAATAGGTTTTGAAAGAGGAATATCCATTTATGCATTACCATGTCATCACAGTAAGCAACACCAGCATGAGTTGGTACACAAGAGTTTATTTTTCAGAGGTATGCTTAAGAGAAGGTGCTTTAATGATATGAACACATCAAAACAGATGGTTCAAAAAATGTGGACACAATATGCATCTTCAATGCATCTGTTATATAACTCTTGTATAAAGAACAAAACCAAACTATACAGCATCTAGATCACACCGGGGCAGCCTTCACATCTTCCCTGAGGTTGAGTTCAGAAAACATCCAGATGGTAATTGTTTCTCTCTCTCCACCTCCTCTCTTTATACGTCTCCCTGTTTGACTGATCTTGCTCAAAAATAAAGCCATGTCATCAATTAGAATATCAATGTGAGTTCAAATCCTTCTGGTGTAAGAAAAGAAACACAATAACACACAGCAGAAATAAAAAAAAAAAACTGAAATATGCACTGCAACAACTTGAAGACATTCAGAGAAGCGCGTACATTCGCCATTGTCAATAAAACGGGAACAATCCGAAAATAGTTGCTAGGCTATGTTTAAACAAAATCCTGTAACAATGTTACAGTGTAACAAAATGTTTTAGCAGGTGATCAATTTTGTTGTATCATTGCATCCAGGGTATCGTGCACAGTATGGTGATGTCACCATGATGGTGTTACCTTACTCGGAACGGCGTTATGCCAACTTAACGAATGCCCCCTAATTCCTTGACTCGGGGAACCTGACTGCATGTCATATATTGCTTCCTTGATCTTTACTGTATTATATAATATATTATTATTATTATTATTTATTAATACATATATGACATATTGTGAAAAAAGTACAGTGGCACTGTCACAGCTAATTGAAACAACTGAATTACAGTATATAGAATGGAAGAAGTGACATTGACAGGATTCTGCTTGAGATGCAGTGTGTCTAATGGCAGCCGGGTGGATTATACTGGTGTGTGTAGTACACTGGTGCTGGGCCTTGCAGCAGATGCTCTGGCTTCTTCACGAGCAGGCAAGAGTAAAAAATCATCATCCAGGCAGGTAATTGGGTGCTGTTTACATTGCCGTTGGCATACCCCTCCTACCCTGCTTTGACACATCTGTAGTGTTCATTAGAGCCGAGGAGCTCTGTGCTACACTGTGATATCTAATCTGCCATCTCAGGCTGTTCATTTTTCAAGTTCCAGTCGCCTGATCAGTGCTCAATGTTTGGAAAATATCAAATTTAAGTTAAATAGACCTAGAAATGCAATACTAACGTAAATGCATTAAGATTGCATTGAGGAATGTTCATACTTTCCTGAATGCGAGATTTATTCAGATATTAGTGCTGAAGTTAAGATGATGTTTTTAATATGTTAACGATCTGATTGAAATCCACACAGGAGTGTTGGGAACAAGAAGGTAGCAGAGAAGCAGAAGACGAGACGAGGAAGGAAAGAAAAATAAAGCATACATTGATGTAATTTTGGTTTACAGAGGTATACCTCAAAAAAAGAGGGAAAAAGCAGTTTGTAGAAGAAGTCTACCCCAGGTGGTCAAATACCAGATGGAGACACAGCTGAAACAAGTTCAAGGAAATAGGCTTGTAATCAGCTCCAGCCTCAAAACCCTAACCCAAGTCAGATAAATAAAATGAGGGAGAGGGGTGGATAGAACGCTAACAACAGCTCATGAAAGGGCAAATTAAAATTCAAAGTGATCTCACGGCAGAGTGATTTGACTCTGAAATGGCTTCATAGATTAAATCACAGAATTATGTGCATGCTGGCCTTTCTATTAATTACTGATTTCAGAGCATATTAATTATGCAATCGCTGTCTACTGTACTGTACGTGTGCAGTAATTCGAGGAGAAAGGGATGAGTGCTCTTTATTATCTTCATTATGGAAGTTAGACTGTTCAGGAATTGCAGCCTTTAATGAATTACAGTACAGTATGTACTGGGGAATTTATCACACTACATTTCATGTTGCCTTTCTGGTAAAGCAGCATCATCTGCATTCTCACAGAGCTGGGAGTAATTTGCCTGAGACGCGAATGAGAGTTCACATTTGTAAATTACGTTTGTGTGCAAGCAAGTTCAATGTGTGTCTGAGTCATCATCATGCCATTAAGCTCTATTTGTAGTTAGATATCTTGACATGTGTCACTCCTATGTACTGTCATTTGTCTTAGCCTCCAATCCTCAGGCTGCTCAGTGTCATTAGCATTATTATCACAAAGCTTATGCAAAATGTATGTAACTCACTGATATTTTATGGTTCATATGCAGGACTAAAGGTTGGACAAAACCGACATCAAATTTTACGAGAGGCAAAACATATCTGTAACTATAAAGTTTTTTAGGCGGCTGTGGCTCAGGAGGCAAAGCGGTCGCTCATGGAACGAAAGGTCGGTGGTTCGATCCCCAGCCCCTGCAAGTCTACAAGTTGAAGTATCCTTGAGCAAGATACTGAGCCCCAATTTGCTCCCTGGGCGCTGTAATGGCAGCCCACTGCTCCTCAGGGATGGGTCAAATGCAGAGAAAGAATTTCCCCCCGTAGGAGATTCAACATTCAAATTTAACCATACATGCTATAGCCATAATGACATGTCTGTGAAATTAAACCACATAAGTAGATTTGTGGAGCCACAATTGATGCAATTCTGTAGACTTATCCCATCTCCAATGTGTGTGGGACGGTTGGAGACATCAAATACCGTCCCTGAAAGAAAGTCTAAGTGTGGCCCCATCACAGCTATGTCAGGGTCCAGGCAGCCCTACTCGGGGACCTCTCACTCGTTCCATTGCCTTCCTGATTGCCATGGGAGATTAACTGACCTCAAGACTTGACCATACCCTCTCTGCTCTGCAGGTTTCCAATCAGAACTGGCGCCAAGCTCCCATTCCCCAGTAACCACACTTGGAGGCCATCATTCTCTGAAATATCTGCTTGTGACAAATAGCTGCTGGAGGGTTGGCCCACAGAGAAACATTGAGAGGGTCTGTGTGATGGAGAGAATGAAGAAATGGTACAGTAAGTGAGCAGGTCAGGCCTGCAGAGTAAAGAGCCTCTAGGCAGGGGAGCAGTCCTTGTGCAAAACACTAAGAAAAACACGTTGTCATTATTGTAGAATATCACACTGAGCAGTGCTCAAAGAGGGAGTTTCAAGAAACAGTAGAACACTAAAGGTGTGCTTTTTAAAATTGATTTAAACATCAATTATTAATTCTACTTAACAGCATGTATATACACATTCAAGCATTGAATATCTTGCTACGGTCAAACCTCCTTCCTCTCTTTAATCATGCATGCATTGCAAGCTCAGAATTTCTGGAATTGTCCTTTGTGATTACCATCTTAGCTTATGCCTTACTTTCAGTTCACCTCAACACTTTCAGAAAATTGAAGGATGCAGAGAGAGAAAGGCAGAGAGGGGTGTGGGGGTTTTGTTGCCTGTGCTTCGCTTACAGCCATTATTAAATTCTTAATTAGCGAGCCCTGTGGAAGAAATACATAAAGATGTAATTCAATGTATAGCTCCAACTCATTTGACCATCAGTAAACGAGAAGACAGAGGGGAACAGGTTGTGTAGATGTAGTGAGGCAAACCCGGCAGCACCAAATAAGTCGTATCCACTCCTCTAAATATTATGTAGGTGCTATATCCTGATGAAGACGTCAGTGAACCTCTACACCAGCCCAAAGAGGAAGGAGGGATGGAGGTCATTGTTTTGTCTTATACTCTTGCACCCATTTATTGTATGAACTGAGGACAGGACCGTTTTCACAGGTAGTTGAATGAACTACCTGCTGTGCATCAGACATGTTTGGGTGGAGAAAGCTAACTTTAACTAAAAAGTAGGCGTCTCAAAAAGTTTCGCACTTAAAATTCAGTTATCATCTCTACTCTGTCACACACATCTTATGTAAGATCATCTCTCTCCTCCACCCTCAGAGTTAACTACATCATGCAGGACCAGGAAGCCATCCAGCTCTGCTCACAGGGCTGGCCTGATAACTAACTCATCCAAGTGGGAAATAGAGAATCCATTTTTTAATGTCTGCTGAGGACTTAAGTCATGCCTGGCCTCTCCCTGTGCCTCTCTGGCCTACCCTGGAACAACTGTGACATAGCTACGGGCTCAGAGGAGGAGTGTGGATTTGCTGCAGCCCTTTGATGTGTCAGCAGCGGTGCGTTAGCGGCACACCTCTGTGCCATATTGAAATGTGATGCAATGACGATAGGTAAGGGTGAAGACCTGCCAGAGGCTAATTGAATGTGCTCTGCCCTGCACGGTATTCCTTGCTTCAAGGTCCTCAATTCAACCCTTTAAATTTAAGTGTTGTGTTTGTGTATTCGTGGGTGGATGTGGATGTGAGAGTTTGTGTGTGCCTTCGTGCAGACACGTGTGATTGTGCTACATCTGGTGTATGTTTGCACGTGTCTGGGAGTTCAAAACAATAACTCTAAACTGTTCTTTTGACCCTCTGAAAAATAAAATGATTAAAAAAAATATGTATAACACACATTTATTTTTGAGAATCCTCACTCCAGTCAGAATGCCCGGCTCCATGAGCTGATGGTGAGCTAGAGGGTCAAATCCCAGGTGGTCCAGTAAACACGGAGGCAAGCTGACAAATTTACTTATGGTCCGACCTTCGCGGGTTCTGCAGAGCTCTGCTGATACACAAGTAAGCAGCCAGCATCCTGGGAGAGGGTAGGCCGCATGGCCGGGGGAGTGGAGCTGAGAGTGAGGGGGATGATTTTGCAGTCAGATCAGACTCTGTGGAGGCGAGGGTTTTAGAGGCTTTAATAACATGTACGCAATACATGTAATCCACAAGCCCCAGGGTAGGACTGAGTGCCAGTAGGATTCTTAACAGAGCTGCGATTTTGACAACGAGTAAGAAAATATGCGTTATCATAAATATATCCACTTATTCAATTCTTCATAGTCCAACAGACGCTGATGTTTATCTTTAAGCTTTATAATAAAATAGCCCTGGAGGCATAGTTTGTTTGCTTGAATCTCAACCTATGAGTCGGTTTGTTGTGATTCATCAAACAAAATCAGCAGATTTAATGAGAGTGTGTGGATATCCTGCCTCTGTGAAACCTCAGTGTGCAGCTCTGCATTGTAACATCATCATCTGATCAACTTATTACACAAAATATTTTTTGATATTATTCATTATTCATATTCATAATATTCATTGACAAAACCCAGAACCTCTGATCCCCAGAACAAGAAGATGAGGACATTGTGCTTATTTTCTACATTCTGTGTTCTCTTCCCTTCCCTCCCCTTGATTCACACCTCCCCGAGGGAGGCTGAGGAAACCACGCATCAGCACTGCTGCGTTGTTCAGAGAAAAAACAGAGGGAAAAAAGGCTTTTTGCAGAATATTACAGTCTATTACAGTACAAAGTTCACAGCTTTGAATTTGGATTAAATGCAATGAAATTGCGATTACATTCTGCACATGGACAAAAAATGTTCTCCCCATGTCTGCATGGGTTCCCTCTGGGTTCTCCAGCTTCCTCCACCCCCAAAAACATGCAATGGAAGTGAATTGGTGACTCTAAATCAACCATAGGCATGAATGTGAGTGAGAATGGTTGTTAGTCTTTCTATGTGTGGCCCTGTGATGAACTGGTGACTCTTCCAGGGTGTACCCCACCTCCCACCCAAAGTCAGCTGGGATAGGCTCCAGCCCCCCGCGATCCTACACAGGATAAGCAGTTGCAGAAAATGAATGAATAAGTCGGCGGCCATGGGTTCGATTCCCACCCGTGCCGCATGTCTGCCCTTCACTCTCTCCCCCCATATCCTGTCTCAAAATCCTCAGCTGTCGTACATGTTCTATACAAAAATAACTTCAAAAACAACTCGTAACAAAGATCAGAGTAAAATGGAATTAAAAAGTGACATTCCTCGATAGCACTAAGACTACACTGTTTACAAGTGTGATTCTTTAGTGAGGTAGGGTTAGGGTTAGGGTAGGATAGGGTTAGGATACTCTCCCCCTGACTTCTAGGGGGAGAGTATCACAACGAAATCTAGCTAAAATACTATGGTATTGCCCCATAATTCGTTTAATGTATCTTTCTGCTGTAAGATAAAATTTTAAAAGACCATAAGTACGTGATTTATTGCCAGTCGGTTTGTGTGTCACTCCACGGACCATTAAACCATTTATCACGTTGTAGAAAGTGATTTTTAATAAGACTGAAACTGAGAGACATGTGCGAAATTTTTACCCAAGAGTTGGGAATATTGGAAGACCACTGGAAAATACTCTGTTTCATTACTTTGAACATTGTTCCCTTTTCTGACTAAGCACCCACTTCATGACATACTGTGAGCATGCTTGATATAACGTATAATTTATGCAATCAGATACACGCATGAGCCACTTAGGGCATCTTGATCTTCTAAGAGGTCTTCAGAGGAAATCAACTCATAAGAATGTGAAAAACGTTAACATTGAAAATGACTCAGAACGGATCTGATAAAATAGACATGGCTTATTACCATAATAACTGCAACATCTATATGTCTGCCTGCCATTTAGTTGAACATGATTTGAATACATACTGTACTCCCACATTGATATGCATGAACAAACAGTCATATTAAATCAGATTATTTAAAGGCAAAGAGTAATGAAGCTTTTATGCATTCGAAAGGATTTTTAAAGGTGGTGTGTGATGAATGTGTGTCATTCAGCTCAAAGAAGATGCAGGGAGCTGTTAAGACAATAGAGAAATTGAATTGTAAATGTTTCACAAGTGTTTTTGGAGCTAAAATAAATGCAAATTTTAATCCTTTACTGACTCTGCATGTCATGTTGCCATGAATGCAAAAGCCCTTGTTCAGGGGTAATTTTGTCCACTATTGAGCAAGTGATGCTCATTTCTATAATAAAAAGTGCTCTTATTTTCTAGAATGTATGTGTTACATATGAAGTACCTGTCTGACTGGCTTTAGACAACCTTATTCATTCCATCAGCCATCTATGACATTTCTCTGAGTGCTTGCCTTGTATGCTACCATCTTGAAATGCTTTAGGGAGTTCATGATGCCCCCCCTCTATGAGGAACCCGACTTGAACACGGGGAGCTGCTCTGTGCTGACATGCAGAGCAGATTAATGGGTGCTGTGCTACTCTTAAGTACAATTTTCAGCTGGTTTGAAGGGGTTAATTATATCTAGGTCACTGTTTTTGATGAGCTCTACAGATGTGTACCAAAACAAGTGAATAAAAGCTGAAAATAAGCAAGAACACAAACAAAAGAGCGTCAATTCACAGACAACACACACACACAAACACACATAGTGCATAATCAATCCACAGATACTATATATGCAGAAACCTCCAGAGCAACTAAGCCACTGGATGGATGCCTGGAAACTGGGGCATCTAAAGCCTCAAACACAGCCTTTTTTAAATTCCAAGTAATTCTTTTAATCTTCAGCATCTTGCATTTGCGTGTGCATTTGAGTCAAATGCTGGAGAATATGTTGAGCTGTGTAAGCAAAGACTGTCTCAGAATCTAGTCTGAGCAGAACTGTAGATTACGTTGTGACTGCTGAGTGAAGATACTGCCTCTCCACCCAGCTACATATTCCATATGTATGGAGAAACAGTAAGAAAGCCAGAGAGAAGGTGCACACCATGCATCGTCACTCTGGTTTTCTTAGACTGACACCTAATTCTGTGCGACCTTGAGGTGGAGAGACACTCTTCACTCAGAGAACAGCGGTTACAATGTAACCTACAGTTTCTCTATCGTGTTGAGACTATCTATCTATCCACCTAGTTGCATATCCCATATGTACGGGGACTTCCTTAAGACACCTCCCAAAGACGCAGACTAGTCACAGGATCCCAGAACCATCACTAGTGCATGCTACAAAAAAATTATATACAGAAATATCACATGTAAAAAAAAAACCTGAGCTGGTGGGACTGCCATGTGCCATCAGCAGCCATTGTGTGCTCGGGTGCAAGATGCTACCCTCACTGGCACTGGATTGCCTATGTGATCCAATGCGATAACCTAGACTGAGACGGTACTCTACCCAGACACTCCAGTACAAAGCACACTCACAGCTGGTCAGTAACCTTGCAGCCTGCGTGGCCCGGGTGAGTACATTCAATGAAACATAAAGCTTTTTTAATAGGCATAAGTCCATATAATCCTCCAGTTACTGCAAAGAACTTCTAAAATATTCAACATGGAGGCACAACCAAGTAAATGTCAATCCTCTAACATGTTGTTTTTTGCGAAATATCTTTTAAGACCCCTGAAAACCTAAAATAGACATTTCCACATGGGCACTTTCTATTAGAAAGGCAATTAAAGGTGACATCGGTGGTAAAAAAGCCCGCCTTCCCTCCTGCGACCTTCTAAAATCTTACCACCTCCATGGTCAGCTAATTAGGTCATATTAAGTCAAAGTGACCCTTGATACTGTAATCACCATTAATTCTGTGCTGAATCTTTAAATCTAGGGGTGACATATTCTCCCGCATTCAGAAAATGTAATTCATTGACTTCTTCTGTATGATTCGCTTTGTCCTCTTTCGATAAATGTGTGGTCCTGCTGTTGCTACATGATAAAAGCACATGTTTTTTGTGAGCTGCTGATATGTTTCTGCACTGATATCACCAAGACAAATCAAGTACATTTCTCATGCTGAGCAAATAAATTCACTTTCTGATTAATGAAAGTAAGTACTTATGCGTACGTTATTTTTAAGAGAATGTCTTCTTACTTGCAACTGAGCATTTTTTAAGAGAAGTAAGTGCAAACGTATGTCTTTTAGGGCAGCAAGACACATTATCAAGGACTGTAAAACTATAATATAAAATACTATATGATATAAAATCAAAAGGAAACACCTTCGCAGAACCTTTCATGCAAAAAGCATTGGATAAGGAATGCAAATGAGTACTTTATGCACTGATTTTTATCTGAAGCCATGAGAAAATGGATCTCAGAGACACAAAGTCTAGTGCAGTTTGTCACAATTCTAAACATTATCATGACCATTAGGAAATCAGGTAATTACTGAGATTACTTTGAGCACATGCCCTCACGGATATTCTGAGACAATAGATGGATAGCCAGAAGCTTTCTGTGCTTGGAAAATTTTAAATACTAAAATCAGCGCAGAGCAAGCTTGAAATGTCTTCTCAATATATAGCAAAGGCTAAGAATGCCAAGGGGCACATTTGCTGTCTCCTTGAAAGTGCTTAACTGGCATGAACACCGAAGGAAGTTCATTTGGAATACAGACAAATCATTTTATAGCCTTTAACCACAGTTAGGTCCAAAGAAAACAAACTATAAGCACAATTCAGCCATTAGAGAGGTACAACTCACTCGTCTCACACAGAAACATCTTAGCATTTAACTGTGCAGTGACTGTGTTCCCAAACACTGATCACCAACTACAACAGCTGGAATATTATGCAGATGCTGCCCTGAATTCCTATTGCAATTTTCAAAAGCACCCCGGAGTGTTGCATTATTAGGCTGCTGCTTTGATTTATTCACACTGACGCTGTAGATCATCCAAATGATGCCTTTCATTTCGTGTTTATTTTGGAATGATGCATGTTAGTGCTCTTTAATTGAGATGTTCAGCCCCTCCCCAGTGTCCCCTCCTGACATTTAGTGGGGATCCCGATGATAAAGAGAATTTGCATATCAAACCCTGGCAAACGTTTCTCCTGGGAAATATATATATTTTCCAATATAACAGTTATTTTCTTTGTTGTTTGTTTATGTGTGTTTATTTTTTCATATCGTGATCATTTGATTATTTTAAATGAATGTGTCAGTAATTTTTAAAGCACAAGGGGAGGTGACTTGACTAAACGTTGAGATACACATGCTGGGAAGGTAGCAACTTGAGTCCAGTGTTAGAATTTAAAATCTACATCTTAACATTCGCGAGCGTAGATTACACTCTGAAAGCTCATCACAAAACATTTGGTAATATCAAATGGCAAACTAGGCATCTCAGCACATGCATGGAGGTGTACTGGTCAGATTAGAACCACACCAACCCAAATCACATGTGGCAACACCCGTGTCTCTTCTCCCATCACCACCACTAGCCTTCATAAATAATTAAAGATTTAATCTGTGATATTTTCAAAGGTCAGGTACAACAAAAAGACAGAAATGCCAGTCCTCCCTCTGCAGGAGCACATTCAGTAATCACTCCACACACGGTTTATGTTTTTACCTGAGAGCTCTATCAAATGGCCCCCAATGTGCGGATGGAGGGTGGAGGGGAGTGAGGAAGAAGAGGCAGGGAGGCCACCATAACAAAACCATGTTGAATCTACTATTGTCAAAAGAACATATCATGAATGTTTAATCCTTTTGTCTGGAACTGGGCAGGAGGGATTTCTAGGGGGCAGGCCGCGATGGCCCTGAGACCTGAGCTACTGTCCTCCGAGGGGACACCCCCACTTATTCAGGAGCGAGAGGCCACGCACACTTTCAGACATAAATGTCTGCTTCATGCATTAAATGAATATGGTCCCTGATGGATCTCTTCTGCTGATGCATTATCAATGAGACCCACTCTCCGCATCACAGCCCCGGCCCAGACGAGAAGGGCTCCATCATATATTTCCCCCTTCAGTGCATCTCTAAACTGAGAGCCAATGGAAATTTAAAGAGATGCCTCAAGGTGAATGGAGGCATCATGGAAGCGGTTAAGGCTTCATTACGTTTTGCAAGTTGAATGGTGAAAATAAGAATTAGAAACAATATCTGGCGCATGTCGTCATGCGCAGGTCGCAGGTGACCTTCAAAATCTATTCTTTTTTTTTATTGTTCTCTTTCTTTAGTCATATATTTACAATGCTTAAGCTGTAAAGTTGTCAAACTGTGCAGCTATAGTTGGACTCAATAAATATGTAGGCGCTCTGAAGAGATTTGTTGGAATTACATCTATATGCCATAAACTCTGTCAGTGCTGCTCGCTCGTTTCTTGTTCTCTCCCTCAGATTTGAGCTCAGAGCTAACAGTTTTATCTCGTCATGCTGCCCTGGCAGTAAGTGATTTCAGTAAAAGTTTCCATACACTTTGGTGGTGTTGAGGGTAGCCTTGGTCTCTTTTTTCTCTCACACATGCACTCACACTGACAAACCTGACTTGCATTTCCCGTTGTGCTGTCCCCTCCTTGAAACCGGAAATATATGAGAAGCTGAGCATGTTTATCTATTGAACACAGAGTATAAGACTTTGATTTGATTTGATGTTGTTTGTACCTGGCATCAATAAGTCAGTGGATGTTAAGTGGGTTTTTTCCCCCCAGCTCTCCTCTTCAGATTGTCTCACTTATTTATGTAAAATCTCAGTTCACCCTCAAACCCTGTTATTTCCTATATAACATGTGACTGTCAGCAAACTGCTTCTTGCTCTTGTCTTCTTTGGTACTTGTGTCAAGGTTCTCCAGGATTGGAGAGCATATGGTGGTAAGTAACAAGTACAGGGGGACAGAGAAGGAGTCAGGGGATGAATTTTGTGGGCCAGACTGTAAAAGATGTTGTTGCTATGACACCTCACCAGCAGGAAATCCTGTTGTTCCCCTTCTCTTTGAAGTGCCCCTCTCTCATTCTCTACTCTGTCCTCACGCTCTCTTCCTCACTCTGTCTCAGCTTACTGTTTGTTATTTCTAACAATGCAGTGTTATTGAGAGATGTGATGATCTGATGGTTTTATTACATTATGGGTCACATTGCCTATCGGAGCAGGGCTGGAAATCTAATGCAAAGAGATTAAATTTGAGGTTACAATGTTTGAGTGTGAGAGAGACATAAGCCCAATTCACACAGTGTTTTCAAGGCATGACTTGTGCACCTTTATTCCACCACAACATTCTGCGTGACATTCTGTTACGGCCGTGGACGTAGTAACAGCACCAAAATGCACATCTGAGTGAGCGCGAGGTGGAGCGACAGGACAGGGCTGTGACGTTTTGATGCCATATCATGCATACAACCCAAATTAGAAGACTTAGACTTAGGCTTGTGTGTTTGTGTGTCTGTATACATAAATGCATGCCTCCCTTATCTGATTCTCACCTGCTTTCTGTTGGTCCGAGAAGGCTGCGTCTTCTGTCCTTTGTTGCACCCACAGTTTTTAAGCTCCCCTCTGCTTTTGAGTTAGTATGTTTCTGTCAGGCGAGAAACCCAGCTTGGCAGGCCCAAAACAGTCAGACTTTCCATTAAACATTCATGATCTGCAGTGCAGTGGCATCAAAGCAGAAAGGTCAGTCACGAATGATCAGTTCAGTCGAGTAGAGCTCCGCGAATCAACACACCTGCCTGTGATGAATAAATACGTTCCCCACAGGCCTGCACCTGGTGGCCGTTCCTATCATGATTGGAAAAGAAAATCCCATTGCTGCATGTTGTTGCTACTGAATATGCTATTGAAGCAAATGATATGACACAGCCTAATGAAAGCCACTTGTGCCAATCCAACACCTGCGTCTTTGATTGATGAGGTCACAGCTTCTACAATTGAAGATGCGGTTCACTCAAAACACAATGGAACGCGTTTTTTTCCCCCATGCACAATGTTATCCCTCTGTCTGTTTCACACTTTCAAACGACTCAGATGCATTTGTTTTCATCGCCAATATATGTATTTGAACGTTTCAATGTTTACCTGTCTTTCCGAATGAAATGACACCATCTCAGATTTTTTGTGAATACGTTCTTCCTTCTCCTCCGACAGCTGCAGGTGATTTGATTAAAAAAGAAATAGTTCTCAATTTAGAGATTACAATGAGGTCTATGAAGTACTCCGAGGAACCATGTCATTGTATTAGACATGCATCGCAACTTTTTTAATTTAATCTCTTTGGTGCTTCGAGGGACACAAAAGCGTTTATTAGGATGAAGTATCTCTGATGTTACCAGAATCCTCCAAGTCAGATTGCTAAAGTATGTTCAGCGAATGACGGTGGATGATGGCTTGAGGCATTCAATAAACCGAAAGAGAGGACTCTTACAGTGAGTGTGTACTTCTCTCAACTACAGCTCTTGATTAATTGTTTTTTTTCCTCTGCTCACACAACTTTATCGAGAAGACTCACCAAGTTTAAACAATATAAATAAATAATATTACCACAAAAAGATGAGTTGGGTTCTTGGGTTTAAGGACAGTTTAAGGACAGTTCTCTTAAGTACACTGCACTGGTGCTGTAAAGGCAGACTTTAATGGTTACTCACTTTGCATAGTGCGTTGCAGCATTAACCTTATCATTTTATCATTTAAATGGCAGTTACTGGTTCCTTAAAGCACACAGCCGTAGCTAACTGAGGTCATTAGAGAGCCAATAAAAAAGTAATCTACACACTGTACATCTGATGAGAGCAAGAGCAAACAGACTATTGAAAGTGTATAATCATGGCTTCTGCATGAGGTAGTTACAGTACACACTCGTCTCACCTGGTTAATTATAAAAAGCTGCATCTGGCTCAGAGAGCAGCAGGCTGATAAGTCGACCCCGTGGAGCGGCCGGCGTCCCCTTCACAAGACAAGGACAGTCCCACAGAGCACCCACTGTGCGGCTCAGGGCCAATTACCCACCTGCTGCATGACTGCAGCTCAGGGGTGTCACTTCATGCATGTGCCAGTCACTTAATTGGTGTTGTTTTCCCAGTTAGAGGGTTATAGAAATTACTTCTTAGCAAGCTTTAAAAGCCACTCAAATTATGCCATCTAACTGGTTCTTCAGATCATTACGATCAAGAGCAGGAATTACAGTGAAGAAATATTGCTAACTACTAGTATTAAACATCCATAGAAAAGAGACTGGGAATTTTGGGTAGAATATTAATCTAATAATATGGTAAATTAATCTTAATTATGCCTTTTGACACACAGTTTCAAAGCTGCTGGAAAGCAATCTTTAATTTGTCTGTGAAAATATACTGAGTAAAATTAAATCATCATCATCAAGTGCTGTAATACTGTATATACAATAGAAGAAGACCATTTACTATTTCATTACCTGCTTTATTTTCACTGTCACTACCTGTTGCATTACACTGGTGAAGCAGCTCACTGGAATAGTATCATTTTACAGTGCCAGAGGATGCTACCAGCTCTTCTCTTCTCCCTCTTTGCATTATTTTCCCTCAGGACATCGCCTGAATGTTTCCGAATGAAGGAAACAAATCAAGGTTAGAGAAAGGTTACATTTACGGCCATAATGACAATCCATGTGATTGCTATTTATGCAGGAGAGGAATACTGTTGGAAAAAATATCAGGATAAGACCTGTTTCCACAGGGTTGGTCTGCTTTGCAAATTAAATGTACAGATATTTGTGTTCAGTGGCTCAGTGAGTTTCACCCAAAAAAGATGTTTTCAGTGGAAGTGCATCCTTCATTCTGCTGCCCCGGACTCTTTGCTTAATCAATCAGCTCCATGCTTCAGCTGGCTTTTGCCCCCAAACATATTAGTGAACATGATGATGAGTGACAGGGACTTTTACATCTCGCCCCAATTAGCGAGCCACCCCTCTTCCCCCTCAACAGTTGCTATAGGAGGAGCGTTGACACATGCCCATCAGTCGCTTACCTCTCCTTTTCCCCTCTCTCTGCCAGTGTCAACCCTCCCCCCTTCCCTCCAGACACACAGGCCTGTTGTCACCAGTGTCACAGCCCGTCGCCATCATTCTCAATGTCCATGTTTTTTCCTTTTTTCTGCGTACTGACACTCATCACATCACAATGAAGAGAGTTGAAATCTCAACACATGCCAGAGTCCAAATAGTATGTTTCTACACTGGAAAAACACTTCATTCATTAGGTTGTTAATCTAATTCAATCTTGCCTTATATTTAAATTGGATAAGATCGTAATAGGTGCTCCTCTTAAAGGCACTTAATATTTTAAAACCGTCATGTCGCTGGCATGAACATATTAAACTCAAGTACATCAGAAAACAATATGGGCTATCAGCAGCTTCACCCACAACATATGTATTTAGCAATCATGGTGGACACCCATAGTGATGATAACATGAGCAGACATACTGCAGGAAGGCATTTTCTCAGGTCTGAGAATAGAAGAGGGCAATGCTCAATGAAATAATGAGGTTTTAACACCTTAGCTTTTAGTGCTAAATCAGAGGCAAGAGTTTGAAAAAATGGCACCTGATGGTGTTATTTTGTTCTATGCAGCTGAGATATGAATCACTGTCAACCCCAAAGGAGTGATGCAATCAGTGGGAGAGCACTGTTTGTTTCATATACAGTGTTGAGATTTAAAACTGTGCAGAAAACATTTTAACCAATTCAATCTTGCAGACCTGTGCAATAATAGCACTTGCCAGACATTTTTAGAAATACTTTTTTTTTAATACATCAATAAGGTTTATTGGCCTCCCTTTCATGGGGTGAAAGGTAAGCATTAACTTCAATGTGGGAGTTTGTATTGGCCTGTTCTTCTCTAGGACTCCTCCAAAGTACTGAGAGTGAAATGCACTGTAGACACTGCAAAGTCCATGGATGAGCAGATGCCTTAAGAGCACAGAGCCCTTCAATTTCATGCCTGTGTCAATCCAAAATCCAAAATTAAAATTAAGGTCTATAGACTGCTGCTTGATAAGAGCTGCATTTACTGGCCTTTAGTGAAACCTGCCAGATCTCAACCTGCTGCTTCTGTCTTCATTCTGCTGATAATACCATTCATACATGCTCCATCCTCCTCTCCACATTTCAAAAGTTGCAATAATTACTTGGTTGCAAGCTTGCACCCATAGTTGGCATTAGCCATTGCATTTACACCCAGTAAGAGGCATGGGTGTCACACTCTCACCATGTGGTGCCTCACGCAAGTCAAGATAAAACCTGCTGTGCTGTGACAAGGAATCAAAGCTCTGCATGGCTTATAAGACCTATTAACATTCTTCTCTAGCTGAAGCTGGAAGAATGAGGAGTATTGGATGTGACTTTTGAATATAGTAATTGTAATATCCACATTTAAGGACTGGCAGTGTGTTGCAAATGAGTGGAACAGCAGTGTGTCGTAATGATGATTGATACTCTCATAACAATTGTGCTCGACTAAGCGGGCTTAAAAAACCCTTCAGCTATTTGTCTCTCTTTTTATTTCTCTTTCACTCTTCATGCTAATGCAGTTGTGATTGTGCGACAGAACAGCTCAAAGCACAACTGGTCTCACTTTTATTGTGGACTGACACGCTGACATGCAACGCTGTACATCATGAGTTATGTTTTGTCATATTTTTGCATATAGTGCACATTGTCAGTTCATTTTCATGAGTTAATCCACTTCTGTCGAGCCAACAGTAAGGATTAAGATTATTATTTATTGTTAATATCATTAAAGATTATTTCATCTTAGTTTCAGAGGTTGAACTTTGATTTGAAAAGTCTTTAACTTATTTTTGTTCAACAACATAAAAAGATACAGGCCTATATATATTTCAAAATAAAGGCGCTGGGATAATCAGCACTTTTTAACATCAGCCTGACATAACAGTCTAATTCATGTCCTTTAAAAAGATCTTTTCAACATAAAGGAGGCACAAACACATCCTAGGAACAATAAAATGAAATGCATGCTACTACAATCAAACGGTGCTCTACGACAATGACCTTCTTCAGTATATGAAACCAGATTAAACGCTTGTTTTTGTTTAAAGAAGTGGAAACAAAGGAAAACACCCACATACTCATTGATCATGGACTTCATTGATTCTCTGTGCCCTCTTTTCTCCTTTGTTTCTATTTCTTACTTTGTCCAACATTGTTCATGAATTATTCCATCTGAAACTCCGTGTTTTGTTGCTGTATTAATCACGCCTTCCTTGCAGAAGAACCATTAATCTAACTAAATGTATTATATGTACAGTGCCAGCACTCACAAAGCGCATGCTGGTGTACAATGCTGAACTTCTTACAGTAGTTGTAACCAACACCTCCCTCCACATATGCTCATTAATTCCTTTTCTTGACAGCCAGGCTCCTTTAAACTGCTTCCTTTTACAGGAATAGAATGACTGTCTGTGGGACATTTTCTCCTCTCTATCCTGAACACGGAAAACTCCCATCTATCCTCCTGGACACATTTACCCAGTGTGACAATGACTACAGATTGGCCCAGAGTGGGAGGAGAGACCATCCGTTAAAATCAGTTCATGCATCAACCACCCTGGAGAGGAGCTCCTTTGCAGGATGAAGCCTTTTCCTGGCTGTCCAGCAACCTATGTGGTTCATGATTGACAGCATCAATGAGATTTTAGTGAGTCTCAGTGGGCCTGGTCAGGACAATCATGGTAGGTAGGAAACAGTAATTACAGCTGAGGGGAGGCTCACTGGGAGTCTGGAGCCCTGCAGAGATTTGATGCCATGAGGGCAATAGATTCCTGGGTGCCTGGAACAAATGGTCTCTTCAGCTGTCAGAGCAGAGACAAGATCTACAGATTGGGGGAAATATGACTTCAGAGGAAGTGATTTACAGGTTGAGCTGCCTGCTTAGTGGCATAATTCTACCTAGATGAGAATATCGAGACTTTGACTTCACATTCTGACTTATGTATGAGCGATTCAACATTAATAACACTTAAGCAAAGCCTATTTTACTTCCACTACTATGCAAATAAACTCAGCTACCTATACACTGAACATCATCTGCAGCATATTAATATTTCAGATTCTCTCATGTTATTAACAATCTGCTTATGTGCATATGAAGGAGATGTTTGTAGAGCAAGGAGGGGCTGACAGTTGGGAAACATATAAATTCAGGTCATACCCTGAGAAGATATTTCTTCTAGCTCCTACAGTGAGTCATTCACAATATCTGCAGGACTTAATTAGACAACGCAGACAATAAATGGCCAACCTGACCCACAGAGGCACAAAGATTTACAGCAGGGTGCACACAGCCTGTGGTGATGTCTGTTGCATCAACCATTCCTACATCTTCTGCCTTCAGCTTAATTTTCCACCATCTTCTTGTTTCACTCCACAACTTCCACACATCTCCTCTGTCATTCTGCCACTCCCTTGTACTTACTTGCTCTATAAATATTTGTCTCTGAGTCTTTCTTCCCGCCCCCCCCCTCTTGTGCTTCTTGCTTCTCAAGAGAGCAGGGGAATCTTCCATCCCCTGTGGATGCGAACACCCACTCAAGGCTAGGAGCACTGCAGTAGCAGGAGCCACCAGACCAGTGTTTCCACTGTCATTCAGGATGAAGTAAAGACATTTGTTTTGTCCGCAGTCTAAATAAACTATGCTATCAGCACAAATTTACTTATCTTCTGGAAAAAAAGGTATATTGAGTTTTATGAAGGTTCTAATTCATAAAGAGGTTTCAGTTCATCCAAAAGTGATAAAGCGAAACACAATATATATATATATATATATATATATATATATATATATATATATATATATATATATCACAGTATATATATATATATATATATATATATATATATACTGTGATATATATCCTATTTAGCTTAGTGAAAAACACACTGCATTCTTATCCAAACAGAAACAACAATGCAGCCGTTTAATGCATTAACCTTTTATGATTTTCTCGTTTCTCTTGGCCGGATGGACTGAGTAATTTGCAGAACTAGACATAGCCACACTTTCAGTTCTCTCTCCTGGCAGCCAACACAAACAATAATAATAATATCACCCTTCTGTCATTACAACATTCAAATATAAGGAATATGAGCTTCTCTGCTGGTAGGTTAAACATAATAAAAATGTTTTTTCTCAGTGCTGTTTGATGTGACTATTAAAATTAGGTCAGCCAAGCTTGACGAAGAAATTATATGATTTAATGGCACCCCAGGGGAAGGTTAAATATAGCTCTGCATTCTAACTGGCCTCCAACAGTACAGCATGGCATGAGTTCATCCATTAACACTTAAATCCTGGATGGGTCCCTCTATAAGCACAAGTGTCGCAGCGAGCAAATACAACATGTCAGTAAAGACCTGTCCATCTGCTTATGCAAATGTATCTGCCTCCACATATCAGTGGGGATGGGGCTGAGTGTGGTTGCAGGCTGATGTGTTGCCCCTTGCACTGCCACTAGGTGGGAACCAATATCTCTTAGAGGCCACAACTCAAAACCTTTTATTTGTATGAGCATCCTGGTGTTTTATGAGCACATATATACAGCTTTGTTTTTAATTTAATAAACATCCAAACAAGAAATGAATTCATGAGTCACATGAAAGGAAAAATAAATAATTAGTCAAGCTGGCAAATTGTGAGTAAAGGCCTCAGTCTGGATTGGTGTTCGACATGCATTTAAGCAAAGCCTATTTTACATGGCATTCACATGAAAGCAGTGTAGATGGAGACGTCCCACTGGGCGCTAAAGGCGACATACTACCTACATACTCCGTTTCACCATTCATTTGGTATTCAAGGTGGGAAATTTCTTTCACGGAGGCTTCAAAATAATTTTACCAATCACATCCTTAAAAGGAAAACTGCATCTAATAACATTAAATGCAGGGGAAAGACGGCAGGGTGAGAAATACAAGGATCAATCCTATTAGGAAATTAAAACATCAATCAATATCAAACAGCAAGCAACTAAAAAAACATGAAAGATGTTTGCTGGAGTGAAAAATGGAGAATTTCCCTGAGGATACGAGTCTAACTTTGGGATCCTACTTCAAGACTGATCAACTTTTGTTAAACTCACAACTACAAGCTAAAGTATGTTTAAAAGGTCAGAGCTAGAAACATCAAACAGCAATTATTTTAATAGAATCAAAACAAAAAAATCAAAATGAACAGTGCTATCCACGCTGGAACAGCTAATGAGGCTTGGAAGATGTAGGTTACATCTGGCCCCACTGGTAGAAAGCAATCCTGTAATGAAGGCAGCGAGGCACCAGCCACTGTGATGGCTCCATTCAAAACTCTTAACTAAGAGGAGCTGAGAGCAGCGGATACATTTAATTTACTAAGACTGCAGTATGCTCCCCTCCATTCAATCACTGTTCCAGTAAAAGCTGGATGCAGGTGGACCAATCCAGATTCACCACGTGTCCTCCCAACCCATGATCTCCCATGAGCACTCCTGTGCCAGCCTTCCCAGTTTACCCTGATGCAAATGTCAACCTACGTTTCCCACTCCCTGCCTGACAAGTTTCTTGAGTTTTTACACAATACCAACCTTCATCAGTCGGTTTGAAGCAAGGGCAGCTCTGAAGTAAAAGCAAATGATGCTTGTCATCCCAGTGTTTTTAGTCAAAACATCAAACAGCACATTCAAAGAAGGCCTGATTCTTCCAGCTTTTCAGTTCAAATGAAGACTGAGGAACTTGTGACACATGCCAAAATGAAAGTGTGAATTATGACTGTGGTAGCCTGGGAAAAGAGGAAATGATGTCTGCCAAATGATGAATGGTTGCAAAAGATATAGATTCTCATACTTATTGTGGTAAATAATGTGTTTAAAAAGACAAGGTTTTAGATCCCCTCCCTGTCCAAACATACACCCGCAGAACAGCCCAACATAAAGTAATTAGAGAGTGTACAGCTGATACCGTCTTCCAGACACTTCCTGATCTTGTATCATAATGTTCAGACATGCACTTACATTCCAAATTCCAAGTCTCTCTTTCTCTTAACTCACTGGATCTGTGAGCTTCTGCTTGTGCACGCCCTGAAAACTCCCCAAAACAGGTTAATGTCAGTGTATAAACAATAAAAATTCTCGCCATGCCTAATGTTACAATATTCTGATATACTGTGCATATTCTGATTTACTGTGCACCACAAGACCAATGTGTAGGCACTGACCTTTTACTAACAAACACGCTTTTTGTGTTTGTCCAAAGGAGAAAATATGAGCAATGCAAACAAGCACCACATTGCCAACATCCTGTAAACAGGAGCAAGTTTACAAGGCTGTTTTGATTTGACCTATGTCAGTAACAGTGTGACTGATTCCTGACACATCAGTAAATTATCAACTAGAAAGATTACCTGCTGGCTACTAAATGTAGCACAATCTCCCGCTCTATGACATCTCTGTCTTCTGTAAAAACAATCTGTGGCTGTGGGGAGTGTCGAGTGTATAAAGTGGCTGCATGAAATCAATAGAATCTTCTTATTACTCACTGCACATTTAGAGCAGCAGCCCCCATGCTTGTGAGGATCCGCCTTCTTGAGGAGTCCTTGGATCAGACTGAGCCCTGCCACTCTCTCCACATGTAGCAGAACCTGCCCTCTGACCTGTTGACTGCATGAAGACACGTTCACGTCACTGGATATTATATATTATATAGCTCAAATGTCAGCAATTTTATCTCAAATGAAATTCATATAGCCTTGATTTAATAAATCTAAACTATGTAATCAGTGCATCTGTTTGGAGAATTTATAATGAGACTGTGAGCATCAAACCATGAACACTGCTGCTCATGCATTTTGGTGTGTAATGCTACGACTGCATCAGCACAGGATTAGTCAAAGCCATCTGAAAATAAACCTTCTACACTATCAAACCATTTATTATTTAGTTGCCTGGTAAACAAACAGCAATATGAACTTTTACTCAGGTAAAATACAAATACTTCAATGGAAACATACTCTGAAGTTCAAGTCCTGTTTTCAAAATTTTGCTGCAGTGATGTATTATTTATAAAATGTACTTTTAAGTATCGGTTATTAAAATACATGCATACATACATACATATGTTTTGTGGCTCCTGTTTGTTCTATATGTTTAAATGTTACAGTCAGAATCAGAAACACATTTGCAATTAGTATCAATATCCTGGGTAAAAAATTGGGTTGTATGACAATTGCTTTCATTCTAAAATAGATCTTGAAAAATGAAATAATCATTGAAATGTAGTGTATAAATGCCAGAGTACACCAGAGTATTACACAGATTGATAATTGAATAGTTGCACAGAGCTGATACTAATAAATATTTGTAAATAAAATGCTATTTTATTGATTATTGATATAGATGCATTCAGTTGTAAATATCATTTAACTGTTGAAGTTGGAAGTGTCGGAGATTAATTTGACCTAAAATATATATAGGTTACTGTGTAGTAATTGGACAACAATGAATCATTAAAAATAAAATCTTAATTTGCAACAGATGATTTAATCTATCTGATAAATGTAGTGTAGTAGCGGGGTAGTACTAGTACTGACCACTCTACTCAAGTAAGGTAGGCTATTGCGTAAATGAAGCATTCTTACTCACTTTCTTAAATTAAATTAAATTAAATTTTATTCATAAATGTATAAAAACTAAATATTCAAACTGTGTGATTTGTGCAGCGGAGTTTTTCACAACTTTGTCTTAAGTTTCGTTTTTTGGAAAAAAAAGGGGAACAAAAAGATGGCACATGGAGAGATATTGAACCAGTGCGGTGTCTGTTACGCATCATAAGAGGCTGAACCAAAGCTGCAGAAGGAGGAAGTCACCTTACCTCACCGCCATCAGCTGACAGTCAAATACAACAGACAGGTCGTTGTTGAGCGCACAGGAAAATGGCAAGAACTGCTGCCAACGGCAACTTGAAAACACACTTAAATCAGAATGGACTGAAATGCGAGGATTTGAAGACAAAATGCACTCCTTACAAGACAGAGGTATGTCTGTCAACAGCTGGGTTTATCTACAGCAATATTTGTGTGTTTGATGTTCCTCCTTCAGGTATTTTACCGCTTAATTGGAAAATTCAAAGATCTGTGCAAATTGCTACAGGGGCGCTTTACCTGAAACCACCTGTGTGACGTGGTCGAACGGACGCGGTTTATCTGCGGAATATAAACAACACACATGTAAAAAAAAAAAAAAAAGGGGGGAAAAAGTTCCATAGTCGTAAGCTACCAAACGTTGTGTGGTTTACTGTGTAGGCTAATTGTTAAGCCCATCTGTAAAGAACATTGTTAACAGAAAGAAATGAACTCTGCGACCCCGCCCTGAAATGTTTCCCTTTTCTAAAGCAGGTCTTCTCTGCCTTTAGGCTGCCAGGTGAGGAAGGTGCAACCGCTGCGTGCCTGTGTTGTCTCAGTGTTTTGTGTACCTCGTAGAGTTAACCTATGCCTGCAGACGAGCAGACGTGTCTCTGTCAATAGTGGAAATACCTTCAAGTATTAAAGCAGGTGAAGAATTATCCTGGCTGCATATGTGACGTCAATCCGAATGCCTTACGTGTCAAATCTGTCACCAGACAAAAATATGGGCTGGCAACCTGAGGGACATTTTTGTGAACCCTTCTACAAGTCACATCAATCCAGTAATGTCAGCCAGGAATGTGAGCTAATATGCATTTGATTGCTTTCTCAATATGACAGTATTTATCACAGTGTTGTAATATTAATCTCTTTACTCTTTAATTTAACAGTAAATATCCACACCGGCCGTCTGCCCCATCCTAGAGAAGCAGCTCTAAGGAATTTCTTCAAATTTTGGACATATTTCACCTGGGCTTTAGGATGAACTGATTACAATTTAGTGGTAAAATGTCAAAGGTCACATGATCTAAAAAAAAATTTAATTTTAGGCCAGAAGTGAGGAACAGAAGGTCAGATTGTGACTAATGTTCACGTCTGGTCAGATACTGAATTGATGACTCTAATCTTGAGCGTCCACTTTGACACTGCGATGATTGTATAGATCTTCTGTGCTGTCGGGTTAAAGATGTGTGTAAAACGTCTAGCATCCTTGCAAAAAAATCCATATCTGAATTATTGCCATCCACCACAAGCTCAGTGGTTTAGCTGATACTGGGCTTCAAGGTGGTTGTCATTGTACCATGTGACGAGGCTCTCTATCAGTCCTCTGTACTCCTTTGTAAATAGTCCACACATGAAGAAGCCTTATTATTCCCTGGAACCATATGTGTCAATATAGTGATTACTTCCATTTTGCCAAAAGGAGGAGGCTGTGTATCTTAGCAAGCACTTGATGACAGACCTGCTCTCTGTGCAAAGTGCCTTGAGATAAATTGTGTTGTGATTTGGCGCTGTACAAACAAAATTGACTTGAATCACCTTGAATTTACAATTTAAATTGCATCTTTAAACTTTCAAATATTTGTAACTTTACTACCTTTAGAAAAAGTACAAAGGTATTAGTTATGCTGTTTAATCAGCATGTCTATGAAATTAACCTTTTAAGTAAATTATTTGAATGCAAAACTATGAAATTGTTGCAGCTTTCATTTAGTAAAAGTGTCACATGTTCTTCCCTTTTTTTTTCCAGTGTTGAACAATATGTGTTACTTACTTCTGAAAGTACACCAGTAGGCCACTGTCTGTTCCCTTTTCATGTAGTTTAATTGGTGTTTTAACTACAAACCTTTGTTTGAAATCATGCTGCAATTATTCAAATGGTTCTCTCTTGTCTTATGGGCAGTGTAAGACAGTTAATTTTGGCCTCTTGTTCTACAGAAAAATGGCCCAGGGACTGATGGTGCCTCCAGGCAGCACAGACATGAGTCCTTTGAACAGGCGCCCATGTATGTGGCTGTGATGACATACGTGGGTTTTGGCATTGTCACCCTGTTTGGCTACTTTAGAGATTTCCTCAGAGCTGTGGGCTTAGAGAAGTGCCACCTCGCCCAGGAAAGAGAGGAACAGAAGGTAGGTAAAATGTGCAGTCAGCACAAACATAGGCTTATTTCATGCGTGCAGACATGCTGTGGACACACACATGCATCCATACAGTCAGAGCAGAGGAGCATGCTTGCCTTTAGGTGTCCACACATTCTGTTTCCCCCCTAATTATTTCAATTTTTGCTCTTAAGCATTCTCTCTGTTTCCTCCCTTCATGCTCCTCTGCACTATAATGTTGCCATGGGTGAGACAGAACACCACAGAGAACATTTGCTTAAGACCTAATTAAATCTCATAGGATTCACGTTCATGTTACTGTGCTTTAGATTTCAGGTAAGGCCTGAGCACTGCCACATTAGAGCCATTGTGCTATCACTGATTTGATTTCATGAATCCAAAACTCACAGTTAAGATATGCTGTAGTTAATAATTTGTTTTGTGTGGCTTATATATTTTTTTTTAAATGCCGTGACCATGTTTTGCTGTTATTTTTGAAAGGCAGCATGTCGACACAATAAAGTAGTCTCTAGGAGCGATTACCACACAGGTTGCTCCTCCTGCATAAAGGGAAGAAGCTCTACGTTAAAGACGGATGGAGTCTTCTGTTGTACATATTTTCGGAGAGCATACAGATACGGACGAGACGTAAACGGAGCACAGGGTTGAGGGCAGTGTAGCTATCAAGCAAGGCACGACAAATGTGTGCGGAAACAACGAGGAAGAAAAAAGTAGAGTGAAAAAGTGAAAATCTCCGTCCCGAAGTCTCGATGTACCTGAGAGCCTCACAGACCAGCACTAAGGACATCGTTACCTCCCCCTTTGCCACTTTGGATTACAGAAGGTGTGCAACAAACGTACCGTAAAGGCCCAAATAAGCATTTCCAGAGGACACAGGTGGACACAATATAACAAACACGTGCACGGTGTTTGTGGGTTATACTGTAGCATCAAACACAAATCATACACTGTGCTGTAGGTGAAATACGGAAGAACCCCGGCTTACCTGGCAAAATAGATTGAAAAAGTGGGCAAAGAAATGTATCTGGTCACAAATTAAAGCAAATCAAGAATAAATTCTAATCCAATATATTAATATTTCTATAATGTTCGGTCTTGACATGAATTGTTGTTGTTTTTTTAGAGCTTGTGTAGCTTTTCGTGTGGCGTTTGTCATCAGAATTCAAGAGGTTACTTTCTCTTCTCTTATTGCGCCACAGCTCTGTGTCATCCTGATACTTTGTGTTTCTCTTTGCTCTCAGGCATTTGTCCCACTTTATCAAGATTTTGAGAACTTCTACACTCGTAACCTGTACATGAGGGTACGAGACAACTGGAACCGTCCAGTATGCAGCCTGCCCGGACCCGTCTTTGACCTAATGGAGAGGGTGTCTGATGATTACAACTGGACATTCAGGTACTGCAGTCCAGTCAGCAATAAAAGCATACTGCAGATGAGACATACAGTACTGTGGGCTCATAATCATATATACTGCTCAACTTTAGAATTGCCAAATGTTATTCAACCTTAGAACAGTCAGTACTTTTTGAACACACTCATCTCTCCTCTGGAGTTAGAAACTGTAAAGCCAAGATTTAATTGGCCAGATGAGGCTCCTGTTATCTAAAGGGGAAAGGAAGAGACTAAAGCACATGGGTATTTGTCTTCAGTAATGGTATGTAATTTTCTTTCTGTATACAGATGAGATGTTTCTATGCTGCACAGGAAAAATATATTAATGGAATATCTATTAATAGGAATGTTTATGTTCATATTTGAAGTGATTATGAGGAAGTCAGTACAACATATACAGTATATAAGAAATGTAAGGAAATAGGACTAACAGATGCTGCTTACACATGGCAGTCATTGTTTTTCTTTCACCTTAAATAGATTGTGTTGTCTGTGGCATTACTCAAAAACTTTTCACTGTTGTGTTTTCAAAGTTGTGTGCTTGTTTGCTAGTTTGTACACAATAACGAATAAACTGATTTGAACACAATGGAAGCCCATTAAGATTAGTGGCAGATCTGGGTGGAGGGGAGAACCCAGGGATCTTCTATAATTTAATTTTTGTCAGATTTCTTAAAATGAATTGTCACACTGCTTTGTTTTTTTACTGCTAGACAGAGAGTGCAACGATATACTACATCCTGTGTAACTGTGATTTAGCAGATATAAGTAAAAAGAACAATATGTTTGATATTATTTCATGTCTACTATTCTTGGGTTGGTTTGTGTTCTGACAAATACATCATACATATTATCAGACCACTTCCGTTTGCTTTTATTTTCCTTTTATAAAAGTTAAATAGACATATGTAGGTTGTTTGGCCTTGACAGAAGTATGCACCCTACTGAGTGCTATTCTAGTTATAAAAGCTAAATAGCATTGTCATTTATATTCCTAATGACGTTTTCATGCTTGCAGGTTAACCGGGAGGACAATACACAATGTCATCAACATGGGCTCCTACAACTACCTTGGTTTTGCTGAGAACAATGCTGATTTCCTGAAAACCGTGGCAGACAAAACATGCCAGTATGGGGTTGGGGTTTGCAGCACAAGGCAGGAAATCGGTGAGTTTGTGGTCAATGTGCAGTTGTACAGCTAAAGAAGAAAAATATGTGACACAAAAACTTCACACTTCAAGTTTAAAGTGCATAGGGCGATGTCTCTTTATTTTTTTTGTCTTGTACTCATACATGTGCATTGATTTGAAAAGGTTCTTGCAGATCCTTATGGCCCTGAAACGAGAAAAAAAAAATCCTTATCCCCTTTCATCACATCCCATCATTTATTGTCTTTCTCATGAATTATACTGCCTTCATGTTTTAGTATCTTTTAGTGGCTGCAGTGTCATATGAATTATTCAACCTTTGTTGAATTATGTACCATTTGGGCATACACTGAGATCATTACATACTGGTCCACAGTGAGGAGTGAAATGTTATTACTGTGGATTGTAACATTATGAAACACCCTGGACATTGGGCAGGATGCAGGAGGAATATATGTGATGGAAGCGTTAGAGCGGCGAGGATCAGAAAGTGGAATCTGTGGCTTCAGATGAATTTTAAAGGGTTTCTTTTTATCCTCTGAACTTCAACTCAGCTTCTGATGATGTTCAAGTGGCTGCATGTGCAAGACTGCCAGATCTGGCATACCAATGTTGCTGCAGTGAAATCGGATGGTTTTCCATCAGCTGTGTGTTTATTGGTCAAAACCATAAACCTTACGGAGCCATATTTTTGGCGGTAGTTCCTTTTCCCCGCTGTCACTTCTGACACCACTGTGCTGTACTTCTTCTGAGAGCAGGCTAACAGAGTGTGAGCTGCCATACAAGCTCAGAGGAGGCTGAGTCTCTGCATAGTGTTGCATAATATTAGCCGTCTGACGAGACCAGAGCCAGAGGAATTACAGGGTATTTGATAGCTAGATATACGTATCTCAAAGTGCATGTAGGAGCCCCTCCTACACACATATGCAATCCTCTGCATCATCCATTCACTTATGTGTCTGTCAACCCCTGGGTTTGCAATCGGAGTGGTTTAAGGAATAACAAGCAATTTTCCGATAAGTATCAATTATTTAAGACCCTAGTATCTCTGTAGTAGTGATGAGGCACCCATAACACCAGTGTATTGGCTCACATGCAGCGATATGTATTGGTGATGCATTGAAAGTCTTCAAAATCTATTTATCCTAGTTGGGGTTTTATTGAATTTACCAGCACTCTAACGATTAAGTAGTAAATATATTATAATAAATACACATGTAGTTCATTGATATGTGTTTAGTTTAATTCAGTCGAGTTGAGTTCAGAAGTTGCCCAGAATGACGACTCATTCTCCTACAAACATTATAGTACATGCATGTGTCCAGAGAGCTGAAATTGAAGCCACTTTTTTATTGATGTGAGTGTAGATCCAAAGGCCACTGACGGCACGCCCTGTGAATAAACAGCGATGTCAAACATTCATAGCTTTTTCTTAAAGGATAGCTGCCTGTTCCTGCTTCTCCTTCAATCATTAACACAGAGTAAATTAGATAATGTCATTCAAATGAATGGAAAATGACCAGGAAATGCTAACGGCAGCTACCAAAGCCAAAGGAGTAGGTATTTCATCATCATGTATGAACTAATATAACAAGGTAATCATTTTTTATTTTAACTTTAAAGACTTAACTGCTGCACTTATCTGTTGAAGCTCCTGTGAAGGCTGCTGATGGAAATTATTAACTCCTCCCGGCTGGGATTTTCTTGTCTTGTTGTGAAGGCTTTGAAGAAACACCTCAGTTATGGGTTTGCAGTGAAGGAGACGGATTTAGCTTGAATCTTTTGTTGTGACTTCCCAGTAATTCTCTGCAACCTTGGCAATAGTTCTCGACCTTTTGTTTTGTTTTGTTCGGACTACAAGCTTTGGCAGAAAGGTGAACATGGTAATTCAATTGAGGTACCTGCTGCACCTCACTGAGGTGCATGTGACAGTTTAGGTATCATTTAGCTAACTCAGGAGAACAAAGTGAAACCTTGCTTGGAGAATATCCGGATCTAGAACAGCGTTATCGGGGCAGCATATCAATAAAAAGCAGGGTATTTCTATGAAACCATCACGCTAAGTGCAACGTTCTATTTAGAGACCAAATGCCAATACAGTCTGATCAAAAAACATGAACATGCCAGCAGGGGCTTGGAGCCTAAGTGGTTGAGGAAATGTATGAATCGATATGATTTGGTGCAAGGCCTGATGAAAAACACTGTGTGGGAATCACCATAAAGACTGAGCTGCTTCACTCTATTATGATTTTATGAAGTCAATACCCATTTTCCATTTCTTCCTGAAGAATTCAGCCCGTTATTCCATTATTCTTTTAAGGATGGACTTAAGTATTTACCTGCTGCACTTTACTAGTCATTGCAACACCATACATATTCTTACATTTTCACACATGCCTGTTGCACTAAACCTGTATAGTGCAGTATAGTATTATTCTTATTCTCATATTCTTATATTATATACGTTTATATACTTATACTATTCTTGTATTCATTTATTATTCATCCCATTTATTTCTAAGGAGAATCTGTAGCGGATCAATAAAGTATTCTGATTCCGATTCCGATTAAGTACATTTAAAAACCAAGCTTCCTTTTTATTTACATTGATAAATAGAAATGTTTGTTTACATGGCTGAATGAATGTGTTAAAGAAATGTTTAGTCATCAGTATACTTTGATTTTGTTGTGAAGTTGCCTATTTTACCTTTACAGTCTATAAAATATT
The DNA here is from genome assembly GCA_037577475.1 of Chaunax sp. Z400. Taxonomy (NCBI): domain Eukaryota; kingdom Metazoa; phylum Chordata; class Actinopteri; order Lophiiformes; family Chaunacidae; genus Chaunax; species Chaunax sp. Z400. Next base: position 7,820,132 of record CM075193.1, read on the forward strand.
GAGAATGAATGGGTTGACATACTGAATTGTTAAAAGAGCAGTAAGTGTTGTAAGTGTTAGTGGAGTAACGTTATATAGTAGTAGCTCTATAGTATAATGACTACTGTCTTTTTAAGTATGATTCTTTCTGTACTTCTGTTACTACTGCAGTAACTTTATAGTAAGTGTAGAGTGATAAATGTAATGAGCACAAGTGTTAAATTGTATTTATAGGATATATATAACAGAGCCAGCAGAAAAAAAAATACACTATATATGAACCTTTAGCGCACATTATAACAGTATATCTTTTGATATCAGCTGAACACAAGGGCAGCCATGAGAGCAACCCAATTTAAAATTACAGTTTTACTGCACAAAATAGAAAACACCATGTCAGGTGAAAGATTACAATCGGATCAATGTCCTAAGTGAATTCTGGTCTCCACCTCTAACACTGATTTATAACATCTGCCTCAGCATTAAAGTGTGCTGCAGAAACATTTTAGACTTTACGCTTGCCTCGATATTACCCAGGACAGAAGGGGGGTTAGGTCAACTAACTACCACATCTTGAATCTAGAGCATGAGAGGAGGTGAGACTGTGTATATTCTATCAAAACCAGTGACTGGACGTCGGAGGCTAAAAAACTCTGGTACGAAAGGACTGCAAGATAAACCGGCTGGATCAGGGATCTTTGTCAGGGTGAGCTACTATCTTGTCATCTCTGTCTTGCAGGCAACCTGAGCATCCATGAAGAGCTGGAGCAACTTGTGGCCGAATTCCTTGGAGTTGAGTCCTCCATGACGTTTGGGATGGGTTTTGCCACCAACTCAATGAACATTCCAGCACTTGTTGGCAAGGTTTGTGATTTTATCTACAGAATGCCACACGTTATTTAGAAAATCCTTTTGTACGTGGGTGTAGTTTTCACAGTGCAGCAGGAATTAATCCAAGAAGCCCTGGCCTTTGTTGCATATGGCCTAAATTGAAGAATAGCAGTCAACTAAACTCAGCTGTCAACACATCCTGACCCACTCCTATTAATTAAAATCATAATTAAACATAACTGTAGCGAGGAGGACGAGGCTCAGGGCATGGCTACTTTTCAGTTGCATAGCAAAGACGCCTGTCTTTTGTTAAGAGCACTGCTCAAGGTATGATTACACGCACCCTGTCCTGTCAGCTCACACAGACAGCCATGGAGCAACCCCCAGCATGACTATATGTGATTGGAGTGGACAGGAGAAAGAGGAGGTTCACTGCTTAAGTGATGAGGATGGGGTCGTTTATGCAGACCAAGAGGTGCAGCAGCCCCTTAGGCAGTAACCCTGCAGGGGCTGGGGGTTGGGGGGGTCAACCCACTCTGCCAACTCTATCCTGCAGGGACAGGCTGTGCCAGGACAGGCCATGCTCTGCAGGCAGAGCTACATTAGAGTGACAGCTGCTGGTAGACCAGGGACCAGGCCAGCCGGACCCCAGGCCAAACCGAGGGTAACTGTCACTGAGATGGTGTCAACATTCCCTCTGCAAGAGTTCATTCTAGATAATACAGTCCAATATGCTAATGTACCACAGAGAATTTCATGGAATGGCTGAATTTATTTGTATGGAATAGAAAGCACCATACATTTTGAAAATTGGGACGTGTATGTTGGTGAAAAATGATGTGAGGTACATACAGCTACTGTCACAGACAGAGGACCTAGATAGAGAGGATTATGATTGAGGCATGGATGGAGGCGGGGCAAGAGGAGATGGCTGACATGTAATTGGTTTGTACATTCTCCAAGGACACAGTACAAAGAAACGAAACCAGTTTTAAAATACATATGTACAATATATAGCAGATGGGTAGTAAATGTAGTAAATATGTAGTGAATACAACACGTAGCACACACAGCAATGCTTTACATCCATCAGCTTTTACTGATGATAACATTTACTGATTTAAAGATATATGTCATTTCTTCTGTACCCTGGTGTAGACCACTAATCCAAAACACCATCATATAATGTCTATGCAAATTTCATCATCAATAATCAAAGATTTCTTCTAAACAGTCAATGGAATGTATTTATGGAATTTTGTGGCATTTGTCATGATGACGATTTCATTAACAAAATGCAGGAACACGTGTTTGCTCTATGACAAAGGAAATTTAAATAAAGTTTTTTCTTTTTTTCTCTCTGCTGATTTCCAGGGTTGTTTGATCCTGAGCGATGAGCTCAATCACACATCTCTCATCCTAGGGGCCAGACTGTCAGGAGCAAGTATCCGGGTGTTCAAACACAACAGTAAGTCTAGTGGCTCATATAGGAGTCATAGCTGGCTCACAACAACACAACACACAGCCTTATTTAAGTCAGAAGCAATAACGAGTTCTGTGTTGTTTCATTTTGCCATCTTTGGTGCTCAGAGTTCATCGTTCCTGCCAATCAAACATCATTGATTGCTCTATGATGTCTGTTTGCTTAGCCAACACTGCCAGATTATGAAATTATTATTTTTGATGCCCCCTCCAATGGGGGTAAAATGTGTGCATTTCTTAATTGTCTTATTTTTGCTTTTTTTTGACATATTTTAACTTAGGTGATTTTCCCTTTCAATTGGCTCACATTCACCAATGATAGAGGCTATGGTCTATCCACATCAGCACAAATTGAGTTTTTCCAGTGGCGTCGGCATCTGTGTCCCTGAAAACAAATTTTCTAGCTCTTGTAATCATTCCAAACTGTTGCTGCTGTGAAAAACACATTAGTTTCTGTGCGGTGCAGGCTTTGCCTTTGGAAAGACCTACTTAACATTCTATTTAGAGCAGCAAATAAAAAAAGCTTTGACGAGACGGGTTCCGTTTACAGTCACAACTGTGTTTTATCCATCAGCAGCAGAGCAGCCGCGTATTTGTATGAAAATGTCATCTGAGCTGAACTGTCTGTTCTCTATTATGTTGTCAAATTACAATCTGTACAACCTGTTTCCTTCACGAAACCAAAACAGGACACCAGTCCTCTAGCAGTAAATGTGTTCTGACAGGTACAACCAGAGTCAGGTATGGGCGCTCCAAGCAGATCCCAGAGGCCTGTCGAAAGGCAAAGAGCCCTCAGGCACCTGGGTAGCGAACCCCTCCTTGCCTCAGTGCTTCCAGCACCAGATACGCTCTTTTATAAGTATGAGGCCAATAGTTACTAAGAGGGTCATGCTAATCATCTTAGCCACAACAGATGAGGAGTATATTTTAGAGTACAGTTATTAGAATAACTGGTTTGTCCAGTCTAGGATTGTTCATTTGAAAATACTTCAGTCAAAGTAAAAGGATGTTTATTTTTTGTAAGTTTGCCTCTTATTCTTTCAAATCATTAAATGTATTTATTTGGGTGAGTTTAAAGATAAATAAACACATTATGAATCTTCTCAAATGTATGCACATGTCTTTTGTAGAGCTAAACACTACCATCATCAGATCATGGCTTATCTTAAATCACTGCTTCTTCTTCTGTGCGCACAGCGCCTGGTTTCTTCAGTGCAGAGGATGGTAACTTCACATGTACTCTGCTCTTAGTTAATCCATCAGAGCAGCATCTGATGCCTCTAAAGTAACCCTGTTTCTGTGCTTGAGAGAGACATTATTTATATCGTTACCAGAAATTGATTGGATTGCAGTGATGCTGTGAGTGATACTCCTTATTAATTACAGTTATCCAATACTGCCATCTGCTGGTGAGCACCAGACGATCATTAATGGTCTCACCGTTACCTGCTGAGAAGCCATTTGGGAAATTATTTTGCCGAAGCCAAAGTTTTAATTACAGTTTTAAGCAGTCATGCAGACTGTACTGAAGAGACCTTTGTACACACCCATGTTTAGTTTAGTTGGTAATCGTGTCTGATACAAAGAGTCCAGGTGTTCATCAGCAACAGGCTGCAGAGGTATTTCTTCTGGGTAGTTTGTGGAAGGTGTTTCTTGCAGATAAAGTAGTACCTCGTGTTCTCTGGGAACTGCCCTGCCTCAACGGAGATTATGACCCTATTTACTGTTCTTTACTTGTAGTTTGTGTGCTTCAGAAACTATGATTTGAGTATTGCTACATTCCATATACAGTACTGTGTATGTGTTGCACATTCACAGTCTCAAGTTATTAGTGATTTCATAGGAAAAACCTAAATTAAACAGCTGCTCCGCTTTTCACACAAGATCATATCAGCCCCGTCTTAGCGTCTTGTCACTGGTTGCCTGAGTTTGGAATTGATTTTAAGATTTCACCGATCACTTTTAAGCCACTTCATGTTGTACTTCTCACTTATGCTGTTGATCTGCTGCCAGGATACAGCTTCAGGTCCTCGGCCAGGGTTCTGTTGGCTGTTCCAGACTCCCGGCTCAAGAGAAAAGGTGACGGGGCATCTTCAGTTAAAGCCCCCCGGCTCTGGAGCTCCCTGCCCGAGGATCTGAGGCTTGAAGAATTAGTAACATCTTTTGAATAATTTCTCAAAACCTATCTCTTTAAAAAAATACCTTCTATTTATTCTAGCATGCACTTTTATTGCCAACAGTTCTTATTTGTTTTTATTATTTAGTGTTATTGTTGTTTCTTGGCTGCTTCCGGTTATGTTTAATCCAGTTTTAATTGTGTAAAGCTCTTTGTAACTCTGTTTTGAAGAGTGCTATATAAATAAAGTTTATTATCATTATTTTCATTATTATTATAAATTACTATTGCAACCTTTTTGCATGTGCAGTTCTTTGTACTTTGTTCTTCAGTTTTTGTCTTAATTAGGTTTGAATTTATTTGTGTGTGTGTGTGTGTGTGTGTGTGTGTGTGTGTGTGTGTGTGTGTGTGTGTGTGTGTGTGTGTGTGTGTGTGTGTGTGTGTGTGTGTGTGTGTGTGTGTGTGTGTGTGTGTGTGTGTGTGTGTGTGTGCGTGCGTGCGTGCGTGCGTGTGTGTGCGTGTCAGACATGCAGAGTCTGGAGAAGATGCTAAGAGAGGCGATTAGCTCGGGGCAGCCACGGACCCACAGGCCATGGAAGAAAATCCTCATCATGGTGGAAGGCGTCTACAGGTCAGCTGTCATTGTACAACACACATACACTCATTAGTGTAGTGTAGGTAGGTATCTCAGGCCAGTCGAATTGTTGTATGAATCTCTAAGTATGAGCATCCAGGAGGTCAGACTCTAAAATTCTTCGTTTGTAACCTGAGAAGAGCTTCCAGCCTGTGTTTAGTAGTTTCTGTAATAGTGTCTTTGTGTGTGTGTGTGTGTGTTTTTGTGGTTGGGTAGCGTTTGATTACTGGAAAAAGGAGAAAGGTATTGTGTGTCTCTCCCAGCAGTGAGCTATTCGAGTCTCAGTGACCCTCTCCATCTGCTCATTAGCTCCCAAATCAAGGCCAAATGGAGCCACAGAGATTGACTTGGCTACACACCCAGCTCCAACTGTTTATCGCGGCTATTTTCATTTCTCCTTCCTCCCTCTGTCTGCTAGCCTTACCCGACTTCTCAGTCCATTTGAATTAAAACATGCCTTTTGATTTTACTTTATTTTTTCAACACATTTATTCACAGTCAGTCAGCTGTTTTATGACAGTCAAACCAAGGAAGAAGAAAACCTTGAGCATTGCTACCCGTTGGTATTAATTACAACTATATGTTCCCCAACAATGCTGGTAATTTGAAAGACAGCATAATTGCACTTCATTGGACTGCCGTTATAAGATAATAATAATAATGGCTAATGTCAGACTTAAAAAACTGCTGCCCTGTAACATAAAGAGTAAGCCAAGAGTGGGCTTTAGACATCCATAATGGCCCTGGTGAAACGCTGTGATATGTTATTCAGGCTGCAGACATTGTCAACCTTAGCAAAGATAGCAGGTCCGGGATTGCTCTATTCCCCAGCCATACACTCACTCATGCTGTCTGCTTGCAGCCTTAAAAGGCTCACATCGGAGGGGAGGAAGAGATGGGAGAGAGATGGGAGTAAAGAGAAAGAGGCCAGCAGAAAGTTTCTTGGAAGACTGGGGCGTGGAAATTATGTAATATGCATTTACAGATGTACATATGCTCTGCAGTGGATAAAGTGAAGCTGGGGTCAGATTCTTTTCCTTTTGATCACTGTGAGAGTTTGGTATATAATTGATTAAATGTGTTAGCCCTTATTGTAACTGTCTTCTTTGTGTGACTCTCTGTCATTAGCATGGAGGGCTCCGTGGTGCGACTTCCTGAGATCATCGCGTTGAAGAAGAAGTACAAAGCGTATCTGTACCTGGATGAGGCCCACAGTATCGGAGCAGTGGGACCATCAGGGAGGGGCGTGACTGAGCTGTTTGGTTTGAACCCAGCTGATGTGGACGTGATGATGGGCACCCTCACCAAGAGCTTTGGGGCAGCTGGAGGTTATATCGCAGGGAAAAAGGTTCCTGTGCATCTTAAATAATATTCATATATATCAGTGTGTGTGTTTCTGAAATTCAGACTCAGAATTTCCTTCCAATCTTTCCTTATTTTACAGGTAGGCCTACTCACTCGCTAATCAATTTTTTCACAAAACGTTCTCCACTCAACAATCATGTATTGAATTGGTGCCTTGTGATGTTTTGGGACTTCTAAACATCCATCCATCCATTATCTGTAACCGCTTACCCTGTTCAGCGTCGCTGCAGCCTATCCCACCTGACATTTGGTGAGAGGTACACCCTGGACAAGTTGCCAGTTCATCACAGGGCCAACGCAGAGAAAGACAAACAACCATTCTCACTCACATTCACACCTACGGCAACTTAGAGTCACCAATTCACCTATATTGCATGTTTTTTGGTGCTGGGAGGAGGCTGGAGAACCCAGGCGGAACCCACACAGACACGGGGAGAACATGCAAACTCTACAGGTCTGAAAGTGGATTTGAACCCACTACAGCACCGTGCTGCCTGACTTTAAAACTTTATTTATTTTGAAAACTGGACTTTTTCTCAGCTATGTAATATGCAAGAAGAATTGCTATTAACATGCACAACTTTAATGGCAATTCATGCTTGTTTAGTATACAGATATGAATGAATAGATCCAATTTTAATTCAATAATAAAAGGTACAGGCAATGCAGAGGATGCAAAATTTTAGCTTTAATTTATAAAACTGAAAATAAGTAAAAAAAATCAATCAATAATTAAGTAACATGTCCTGTCATAACACAGCAGCTAAAACAAAATGCAGTGTATTCTTTCTTTTTAGTTATGTTTTTAAACCAAAATAGCAGCGTTGTTACACTTATTAAAAAAAACACTCCCTTTTTTAAATTATATACCCTCTATGTCACCACTGCATAGCCCACCTGTAAAAGACTGAACTTGTAAAAACTGCAGTAGACCTGTGGATTCTCCCGTCAGGTGGAGACTAGTTCTGTTGCTACGTAAGGATAAACTTTGTGAACCAAAACAGCATTGAGTTAAATTTCAAAAACATATGTAGATGGGATTAATCACACTGAAACCATTCCAATAGCCCTGGGTGTGTAACAATTTACAGAAAATAAAATAACAGCTGATTTTATGATTCTCTCCTGATGTGAACAAGCTGAAAACTATAGCGTGTAACAACAAGGCATCTAGATCCAAAGCAAGTTAAAGCACATCCTGCAAATTATTTTCAAATGCGATATTCTGTTCTTAAAGATGTATGAGACTCGATCATACACTCTCCATCACACCCTCGTAGCTCTCATGTGTCCAACAAATGTTCCCCAGGCTGTGAGTCCGGGCCTTTGTAATTCCTTTTTACTTCAATAAAAAGTACACTTTAGTACATAACCACACCGCTTTTGTAGGAGTTGATTAGAAAGCAACAGAGGAAACGTCCATGTTGCTTGAATTAGGTATTCAGAGAGGGACCCTTCCTGCCACTGCCTTATGTTGGCTCAGCCCTGCACAGCCATAATAAGAAGCTAACGCTGGCAGAGGGCCAGCCTCTTCTTGTGGCAGGCGTCGGAACTGCGCTCCAGATTTAACAAGATGACTTTTAACAAGCTTGATGATGTTTGATGTACAAACACTCTGCCTTGTTTGACAGCTGTTTGTAGTAAACTCCTGAAAGAAACAGGCCGGGAAAGAGAGAGAAAGCCTTTAGATTTTGGTGTATTTGTTGTTGTGGTGAAATCCTCCAAATCCTACATTAAGTGGATTAAGGTCAACCGACAAAAGACCTCGCAGATGTGTTCTGGAAAACAGTCATGTTGTAGCTATTTTATGAGGGTACCAAAAATAAATACTCCAACAAATACACTCCAAGCTCCTCCTGATTCACTTCAACCTCGCATGACGGGGGCATTACTCATTAACCCTTTGCTTTAGACCTTGACTGAAATTAGTTTATTAAATACATGTGTTGAAGAACCAACTGCGTACAAGTGTGTATGTTGTTTTGGCACGGATCCTACTCTGTGGCGTTGTGGATGCGTATCACCAAATCAATGTTGCGGCCACCGTGTGGCTGAGGAAACACTTAGAGCTGTCAGTCCACACCACAGATGCGAGATGGATTTCGGACATGTTCTCTTAACTGGTTTATCTTGGTTGCACTAAAATCCTGCGGGGCCCTAAAACAGCGAAAATCCTCTGCCTTAAACAAAAACAGATGTCAGGCTCTTGCAAGGTTCTTATCCTACGTTTAAGCATTTCCCCCAAAATCCCTTTCTCTTGTGTGTGTGAGGAAGCCGCAGCCGCCGCCCAATGGGGACAGATGGCTGTGAGCGGAGATGGTGGCCAGACAGCATCTCCGGCTATGTGTCATCACCCCGCGCCCGCTGGCCACCACACAGCCACCGAGCAGCAGCCCATCACCACTTACACACACATGTTCTGGAGACCTATGATTGAATCAGTTTCCTGAAATCCTGCTGTTCTCCTGACAAACACGAGCAGAACTGATCTCCTGCTGACACGAGCATGACAGTCCTCATTCTGGCACATTTCAATGTTGGTTCTTTCTCAAATTAGCACTCTGGCTCTCTCAACAGAGTGCAAGAAAAGGATGCAGAGCTGTTTTACAGTCGAGGCCCAGGTGGCCATGTTGACAGAGAAATTATTTGACGTATTATATTGCATGGAAGATCTGAAATCAGAAGTTTATTTCTCGTAAACACGTCAGATTTTAGCAGAACAAAAATGGATTGTGAATGTACTGTTATATGTCGTATCCCTGCTGATTAGTTCTTTTACACTCTCACCTATATCGCAGGAGCTGGTGGACTACCTGCGCAGTCATTCTCACAGTGCAGTATACGCCTCGGCAATGTCCCCCCCTGTCACCGAGCAGATCATACGTGCGATGAAGTGCATCATGGGAAAAGACGGGAGCACGGAGGGTGAGTGTCTGAGCACGCTGCGGCTCCTTCCAGCAAATGTCACCCTCAATCTCAATCTTATTATCCGCACACATTTGCATTCTTTACGCAGACAAATATTATGTCTGGCTTATAAAAATCTTTACACCTTTTTCTATAATTTCTATGGAAACAATAGCAAACCAAACCCAGAGGACAGGACCAATGTTAGCATTAGGAGTAAGTCCAGACCTGCAGGGAAAGACAAACAGCTGCTTGGTCTGTAAATGTGGTAGCAATTAAAGGGGTCTGCAGTGGTAGAAAGAAGAGGGAGGACGTGCAGTCCCTGAGCACACGTGACCTTAACATGGAGGAAATCATTTTCATATGTGTGTGGGGAGGAATGCTATACCTCTGAAAGGTTTCTGCTCTAATGGCATCAGACACAAGGGCAGGGAAGTAGTCATTACCAAACCAGTTGCAATACTGCCAGAGCAATTCTTCTTGAGTTATTGGAGTTGTAGCTCTGGTAGTAGTTGCAAAAGAAGGAGTGCTAGTTAGAGTCAAGACATGTAGGGCTGTAGGTAGTAGTGGTACAGTAAATAAAAGGCTTACATGTGCACCGTAAGGCAAAAATAATATAAAATGTATACTGTGTGGCGTACAGGAACACACATCTCTGTTGTAGATTGCTCTAGTGGGTTACTCAAGGTCTGAAGCCTGGTGCCTGATCGTTAAGGTGTATTGCAGTTTCTCATCTGGCTCTGGAACCAAAATGCTCTGCATCTGACGTAGATGAGAGAAATGGCTTTTATGGAAGAATCAAATGAGGGAACACTGCAGACAGCGCAGGCTTTCAGAAGATCAGCTCTCGTGTCCATCACAACATTATAAAGGCCCACTGAGACAACAAATGTCACATACTCTTTGCATATATGCCTGATAAGTTTTCATCCTTCCTTCCCTCAGCCTTCTTCTGACCCGCTCATCTTTCTCTTTCATGCTGAATTTTACAAACTGTTCTGAAATAGGGAAAAAAACTCTGACAGACAGTAACGCATTCTCATTCACTCATATGATTTCTGTCTTTTGCAGCAGGTTTTTGACTTCTGTGCCCTCTATCTAACCGAGAGGAACAATTTACAAAATGGGTCCTGTGCTTTTTGGCAGATGCCCGAATGTTTTTTTTCTCCCTCTCTTTCTTCCTTTCTCTCTCTCTCTCTCTCTCTGCTGAGATAAGAGAATTTAAAGTGCTCTCTTATATCCCCATGAAAAATCTGCCAATCTGTTCCCAGGTAATCAGAGGGAAACAGAGCTGTTGTCCAAGTTTGGTCCATGCCAAACTCTGCTGCAGCCGCAGAGCACCAGGCTCCCCAGTGGTTCACACTTGGAAACAGAGGGGTTTAGCAGGGCAGGCCTCTCTGAAGCCTTTGATTTGTTTTATCTGAAGTATATGTGATACTTATGAATTTTGCACGAAATCCATCATATTCAATTTGCAAACTGTCGTTTTATCAACATGGAAGCATGGAAGCCAAAACTGAACCATCTGCTGCTGCAGCTGAGTTGCGAACATGTTTGTACGGGGGCTACAATGGCCCAGATGGAGGTGCAGGGCTCAATATGTGATAACATTTCAAAGACCTCACACTACATTACCTACTGCTGACAGGTGATGTCCCTCTCTGTAGGGGACAGTGGTTGAGAAAAGGTGAGTTGGTGCTTTACTCATGTACATCTTTGTCTTTGTTTTGATTGGAGGTATAAGACGGATCCATCAACTGGCAGAGAATACCAGATACTTCAGGGCAAGACTTAAAGAGATGGGCTTCATCATCTATGGCAACGATGACTCACCAATAGTTCCAATCCTGCTCTACATGCCTGGCAAAGTGGTGTAAGTACACACCCTCATCCTCTGGATGGATGGATGGATGGATGGATGGATGGATGGATGGCCGACTTTATTGTTTGTTTTTGGGAAATTCCTGTGTTTGTTTGAATAATATTGTAATCAAAAAATAGTGCAATGACCAATATGAAGTCAGTAGTCAGAAATAGCTCTATAAAACAAAATGGTTCACATATACATAGTGTGCAAAACTGAAAACTCTAAAACAGACAGAAAACTATGACAGAGGTTTAGAGGAAGAGTTTTTGCTTTGGACAGGAAAGATTTCCTGGATTGGTCCTTTTGACAGTGGAGCTGGATCAATGACCCTTCGGTGCATTCAGACAGGACTAGCCCAAGGTGTCACAACACCACCTCGATGTGTGCGTGCACAATTATGCCGGCATTCCGCAACGTGACGTACGAAGCAACAGCGAGCATACAAGCTGATATATTTCACTATCTCCCCAAATTAGCGGTCGTTTTCTGTGCATGTTCTTCAAATAACAGACTTCCTGTTGCCACCGCATCGTTAAATCCCCCGGGGCAGGTCGCACACCTGAACATTTTACTACAACGTTACACCTGTTCTGCACAGACGCCTGTTTCGGCGCTGTTACTACCTCCCAAGGCGTCACAGAGGTGGAACAAACTGACACCCCATTACGCCTTTGTTGCGTTCAGACATACATCAGGGCGGAATAAAGGCGCATCAGGCCCAGAATGAAAACGCTGTCTGAATCTGGCTAGTGAAAGAGCTCCACTGACTGTCCAGTAGGTGGTGGAGAGCGAAGTCGGGATTATCCTTAATGGACACCAGTTTGCTCAGTGTCCTCCTCTCCACCACAGCTTCACATGTGTCTGGTTTGCAGCCAATTACACACTTGGAATGTTCTGAAACTCCTTAGGAAATAGAGTCGTCATCTTCTTATACAGCCTCGATGTTGGCAGTTTTAGAATCAGATCTTTTTAGATATGAGCATAGACTACATTTCAAAGTATCAGTTTACCGATCCTTTGTTGTAGGGAATGTCAGATCAGCTCACAGCGTGTGATCTCTACGGAACTTGACATGATGGCTGACATAGTACGTGCACCAGAGTTTCTATGAACCAGTAGTGTAGCCTGTGTATGTGTAGACTGGGTAACTGTTACCACTTAACATGCAACACCAGGATTGTTTGAGACACTCTGGTGAAATCAGTCAGGTATAGAGTGTCTTTCAATGCCACTCACTATTAATCCATGAAGAGGACAATCTCCTCCAGTGATTGCAACAATAAGAAACCAGTATAATATATTGCCTCAGTAGTCACTGTGTAACTGCTCAGTTTTCATGGGAATTAGTGGTGACTAGAAAAAATGTTTATTGAACCAATCTTATCCTTTTCAGAGCTCATTTAAGGTTTCAATTCTCACTATTAAGATTTCTTCTTAATTTATCATGCTTTAAACTAATTATCACATATAAGGATGTGGAGGGGCTGGATAGATCAAACATCCTCATAACTTTTAATGTGATGAGGCAAAGCGGCGAATATTTCTCCGTTATGAGATGACGTCTGAGGTCACTACACATGTTGTAGATTTAAAAAAGAACTGGAGAAACAATCCTGGTGCTATATATATATATTTATATATATATATTTATATATATATATTTATATATATATTTATATATATATTTATATATATATTTATATATATATTTTTATATATATATATATATATATATTTATTTATTTATTTTATATATTTATTTATTTTTATTTATTTTATTTTTTTAATATATTTGATGTCCAAAAAATGTTAACAGGTATTTCAATGAGTTGAATCGAACAACATCACAGATGACTGCATTTCCTTGAGCCAGACAAAATCACAAAAATATGTAAAACAACCCAAACGATCACTTTTGTTGGATTTTCTTTGTTTCTGCAGTCGTTTGTCTTCTCCGATACATAAAAACTGATTGTTGTCTCTGGTTTTTGTTGCTGACCAGGGCTTTCGCTCGAGAAATGCTACAGAGAAAAATTGGCGTAGTGGTTGTTGGCTTTCCAGCAACGCCTATCACAGAGGCCCGAGCTCGCTTCTGTCTGTCTGCAGCACACACCAGAGACATGCTGAACGAGGTACATACCAACACAGAGACATCACCAGCAATTCCTCCCTGATTCTTTACAACGTATTTTTTTCTTCCCCATGAATTAAATATATCTATTTTCTTTAAATATTTTCCTTTGTCCTCAGGTGCTGCACCATCTGAACGAGGTGGGAGACGCTCTCTGTCTGAAGTTCTCACGGCAGAAATATACCTCCCGGCCAGACCTTTTTGATGAGACAGACTCTGAGATAGGCAGCTGATATGACCCCTGATATCTTCATTTCACAGAGTCAAAACTAAGTCTAATTGTCCATGCTGCTGCTGCAGAGGAGGGGCCACTTGTTTGGCAACAGGCATTTTTTATATGTTTGTACAGCACACCTATTTTTGCTTCTCAAGAAGAGAAACTATATTAACTCCTGAAACAATTCCTGCATTTATTTGTAAATAGGTAAATGAAATGATTGCGCAATCATTTGCTGAATTCATGTAAAACTTATGTACTGTGTAGAATATCTTTAGTATTTTATACGGAACAAAATGTAAAGTTCAATTTCTCTGCACTCACACATTAAACAGTTTCAGTGCAAAAGAGCCTTTTTTCACAATTATTCTAATTACACATGTATATATTTAGACATGAAAAACATTTATTACAGTATAATGTTGGAGTTCCATTTACAAGTATTTACAGTTGGAGGCAAAATTATTCAACCCCCATCGTTTATTAGGTTTATTGATGAAATATACTATTTATCAGCTGTTTGCAATAAACAAATAAAACAAGAACAATTTAAATAGCTGACTAAAACAGATTTTAAGCTTTTTTCCCACATTCAACACAAAATACAGCTTTTATTGACTGCTGCAGTCTCAAAATTATTCAACTCTCTGGATATCATTCCTCATCAGAGCACACATTAGCAAATCAGATGTTGTTAAAACACTGTGGCAACCTCCATAGACTTACTTTAGCAGTACTTTTTTTCTGTTTAGGCCTAAATTTACATACACGAGGAAAAGTCAGCTCCAGTAGCTCAAAACCATTTAGATAAGACACTGAAGTTTTGGGATGCTGTTCTGTAGAGCGATGAAACAAAACATTAACATTTGGGGCCCATGGATCAGCGGTATGTCTGGAGGAGGAAGAATGAATCATACGCTGAAAAGAACACCCTACCTACAGTGAGGCATGGCGGTGGCTCGGTGATGCTCTGGGGCTGCTTTGCTTCCTCGGCCACTGGAAACCTGCAGCATGTAGAGGGTAAGATGGATTCCATCAAGTGTCAGGAACATTTGCAAAACGTTTTGCCATCTGTGAGGAAGATGAGGCTTGGGCGTCATTGGATGTTCCCAAAGGACAATGGTCCCAAAAAGACCTCGAAGTCCACTAAAGCTTGGTTTCAGACGTCCTGGATCGTTCCAGAGTGGCCGTCATATTCGTCTGATTGAATCCCATAGAAAATCTCTGGTGGGATTTAAAGAAGGCGGTTGCAGCACGTAAACTCAGGAATATTTCAGAACCGGGGGTCTTTGTTCATGAGGAATGGGCTAAGATTCTTCAAGAACCTTGCCAGAAGCTGTTGTGTGGATATGCATCACTTTTGCAGCAGGTCATAGCAACAAAAGGGTCTCTACAAAGTACTAGAGACGCTTGTCATTAAGGGGTTGAAGCATTTTGAGACTGCAGTAGTCAGGAAATGTAGCATTTTGTGTTATCTTTAGGAAAAACATAATATCTGTTGTATAATTTTGATTCCAACTATATAAGTAATGGAAATGACATTTGTTTTTTCAAATGTGCCCCATTGGTTTGTGTCTGTATTGCTAAGATTTTCAGTCTGCAGGTTTTTGTTTTGATCTGTTTTGTTCAAACTTCCTGTGTGTGTTTAGGAGTTGGAAGGTTGATTATCCAAATGACAGACTTCTATTTGTCCTGAGCTTTCCCTTTTGGAACTATGAACTTTCTTGGCAAGATTATTTACACTGCTTATGGCTGAACTCACTGAGCTAAACATGACTAAGAGTAGTTCAGTGTGCTCCAAAGTGAATTATATTTAATTATAAAAAATGTCTTCAGTGTAGCTCCCCTTTCATCTGTACTGTAAATGATAACCTATAGATATTAGATCATGCAGCATTATCTCATCTTCAGCAACCTCCATGCTGAATTAAAAAGGTGTCATGGCTTGTTTTGTGGCGAGACTGTTCATATTTACCAAGTCTTAACCGCGTAATTGTTGATGTATTAAAGACCCGCCGCCGCTTCTCACACAGCCTGCATAAGAGCTGTGAAGGTAAGCATGCAGAGTATGCAGCACCTGAGCCAACAGAAATCTAACCCAACAATTAGAGCTGAACCCTAAATTCTCGTGGTATGGGGTAATCATTTGATTAACACAAGAGGGATTATATAGATGGATGATAAATGTGCTTTCACAATGTGCCAGAGTGGGTCTAGTCGACACTTGTTTGGCCTCAGCACATAAACGTGTTTGTGTGTTTTCCCTCCCCATAAACAACATAATGATAACACATGACAAAATGGAATTAAAGTGTAAAATGCAGTCCATGGGAACAAACATGCTGGATTTACCACAAACATAGACCTAAGATGCAAAGGGATGAGAAAAGATGAGAAAAAAGATCACTTTAAAGTCCCATTAGGGGAACTTTTTTTAAATCTTACATGCACAAGTTAGGCCCCTACACTTCAAATGACTGTTTGGACTTTATATCTTGACAACATTTATAGCAAAACCTTTAGAAAAGAACATATCTGTCATTTTCGTATATTTAAGTATATTTTGTAAAGCACTTTGAATTGCCTTGTTGAAATGAGCTATTCAAATAAACTTGCCTTGCAAGAATCACAGTGAAATCTGATCTAAGATCTGGGTAGTTCTGATTATTAATGGGTAATATGAGACAACATCCACATGTGTATGATTGCTGATGACACTGAAATTCTTTGTTTCAATAAAGTTGACAGTGATGACATTTCCAATCAGAAATAAACATAAATTGTGGGCACAAGATGAAACAAAATGTCACTTTATGTTCTGTAAGTGAATAATGTGGCTCCTGAGAAAAGTTTTAATAAAAAAAGCTTTATAATTTCTCAAATCTGTGGTGTCATTGCAATTGAATGTTCCATAAAGATCTGATGGAGATGGGAAAAGGTGGCGTCAATCGCGGTGCACTGACATCCTCAGGATCTCTGTTATTCATTTGTGTTCACTTTCCCCTCTAGTCTACATGTGAACACTGTTAAATGCATTGTGGGTTTACAGCAGAAGACAGATGTGTGCGAGGAGAAACCAAAAGCTTGAATTCATCCTCAGATGTAACTCATCACAGGCATGACGTGCCCAAATACGAAGCTCCTCTCCGATTATGCAGAAAGACAAATTCTGAACCTGAATGAGATTTAACAGAAACGTTTTTGAACAGCTGCACATCTGAGAATGAGATTAAGTTTGAAGATGATATCATGTTGGTGCTTTTTAAACTGTTTTCTGCTTCAGCAAATAATCAGACATGGTTCAACTGATGGAAGTCATAAATAACCCTAAACTTGTGACCATGAGAATAAGAACAATGTGGTTGTCAGCAGACACATAACTTACAAAGTTGGTCAGAAAATTTGTATCCATCTTTCATATATTGATGTTCTTTCTGGCAGTCAACCCTCTTCACCAATTAATTTGAAAGGCTGGTAAAACAACATTATATTTTTTCATTACCAGATGAATCATATTTATTGCCAAATAGATTTTCACAAACAATAAATTTGCTTCGATATCTTGGTGGAGAGCTAACATATTAAGTTGAACATATGAAGACAAATAAAAAGCGAGCCCTGTGAGTCAAGAAGCATCATTATTTTAATAAACATAGAAGGCGATAATATGTATTGACCGGGGATATGATGCATTCTGATGGATTGTTATAAAGATTTCTCAGCAAAGAAATTAAGTAACACACTGACTGCCAGGGATGGTGGGAAGCACACGTCTTGTCAAACTTTCCTGAAGTCCTAACTGCCCCTTGCTTCAGCAGAAATGAACTGTACTGGCATTCAAAACATCTGTGCAACCAGACTACTGGTGGTAAGGCCCCAGAGACCTGCCTGCCTGCCTGCACCAGCCTCTTTTGAACTGCAGATCCAAATACACTACACTTATAGGAATGGCATGTGGCTGCTATTCTGAAGGGGGATCCTCTGCTACGCCTTTGATGTCCACCACTGTGTCCAAAGCAGACAGGCCATTTCTCCACTCTGCTTTTCATTTAGACGGAGATTTTTCTATTCTGGAAAGAGATTTTTGAAATGAAGCAGACAAAGAACAGATTTACACGATTCAGACAGCTATGCTCTTTCTGGAGTAAGTAAGACAGTAACTGGAGACTGCAGTGAGGCTGTATCTGTGAACAGACTGAGATGAAGTAGGGCACTGTGGTGTGTTTGAGTACAGATGATGGCAAGGAGCAATTGCCTGTGTATTTTAGCCTGATTCAGATAGATGATCCGCCCCAATAGATATGTGTGATATAAAGCTTTATTTAGGATATAGGGATATTAATTATCATCGTCAGTATGTGCTGCCAGTTAATTTATTGTACTTCTTTAGAATAAGAAAGTAAGTTGCCAAAGACCACATTCACTCCCTGAGTTTTCTGGCACACACTGGCATCAGATACATTGGAGTAGGGTCAGCTGAAATGAGTGTCACACACTTACTTGAGGGAATCATGCAAAAGGCTTTTTAAAGACATTAAACACATTTTAAAGACAGTGAATTATACACTGTAAAATGAAAATAATGATAAGGCATCCTTTGGCTTGTTTTCAACGTTTTCTGTTGATGCAGATGTTTAGAAACAGGTGATGCTGGAGAAAATGGAATTTAACAACAACAACATTATAACAGCCCACTTCTTGATTTTTAAGCTCATTTTTTTTAAATGTCAATTGGCTTGTTGACTACTGTCATGGTCTCGCCGTGGATGTGTGTAACGCGCCATTTGGCCACAGCATAAAGGATAATGCATGTGCACAACCGAATATGCATTACGTGTTTGTTCTGAGAACATGGGCATGTCCTCTGTTATTCTTTGAAAAATGATTTTATACGAACTGACACCAATCAGGTCATGATAAAGCTTGCTAATCATCATCAGTAGCATTATTGTTCCACTTCTGCCCAAACTGAATGTCTTGACGTCAACGGTGACAAATGACATCCCCGCTGTGGTGCGTAATTTGACAGCGACCAGTCCTTTGAAGCGGACTATAAAAAGTCTCCCGAGGACTGATCATATTACGCACCATTTGTCTTTCTTAGGTGAAATATTACGGCACCTTCCGCAGTAGCATTTTAATTTGAGACAAGGCTGCTGCTGTAGGCCTACACATGTCAACAGAAGGGGCACACCCCCGGTACGGGACCTCCGGATACGCTTGTTAGGACCAAGACTATCAGGTGGAGCGCATGAGTTCTTAATACCCCTGTATAATGTAATATTTCTTTAAATATTAAAGTGTGTAAAATCAGCATACATACCCACAGTTTAATGCCCAGTGAAATTGACTTGGAGATAAAAATCTGCCATAATGTGACCCTATGGAGGATACTGTACAACTTCATTTTTTAAGACAATACATTTTTATCCTGTGACTACATGCAATGGGAAATGAGGAATAGTACACTTGTTGGGTGATTTCCACCGAGATTTTCACAAATATATTTGGTGTTAGACCCGGGGCCGGATGCCAGTTTGGGGAGGACTGATAGGGAGGGATGAAAGAGTTAACCGAGGGGAGGGCGCCTGCACAGGGGCGTATAGTAGACTATAAAACCACCTCAAGAGCGCAAAACAAGAACAGCGTGTGTCACGGAGAGCCCTACTTTGAATCACTTTGACTTGTTTCCTCCAGCAGGTCTAAGTAGAGTCTTCATTTTCGTGGGTTCACGACCCGCAGCAAAAATGGATGAATACTGTTTTTGAAACATCCACCGCTATAAGTTTTAACTGGGGAGAGAAATATTTTTAGCCGCACTTCTTTTCAAAGGTATTCCCGTCGAATAACGCGTTGGTTAGTGCAGAATGAGGACAAACATAGAAATGCGTAAAGCAGCTGAAGTGGGAGTGAGGAAAACTGAAGTGTAAAGCGGACAATGCGGCGGGGACATTACGGGGCAAGTTTCCTGAGCGTGGAGATCTGACGAGGGCGCAACAAGAGCGGAAAGTTTTAATGCTGCGCGCTGGATCAACCCTGCACTATTCTATTGGATACACTGTATTGATTGGCAGATCAGCGCATCGAATTGAAATTAAATGAACACCAATTAAAAGAGGATAGATCTTAATTTAGGACATTCCCATCGTTTGCAAATCGAAAATCTACTGGATCCAAATTATTCAAAAGCACTTTTCCCAAGTTATTTGACTGCACCCTCCTCCGATCCTTTTCCCTTCTTTTTTTTTTGCAATTCTGATTCCCGAAGTGGCTCCGAAGTGGTGTTGCGGCTCCTCGTCCCCGGCGGATCCGGAGATTGGGGTCTCTGCACCGGGAGGAGGCGGAGTCGTAGCTCCGGCCACCACGCAGGCCCCTAAGAGCGGCCGCGTCAAAAGGATGGTGCGACTGGCGGCGGAACTGTTGCTGCTCCTGGGACTTCTTCTCCTTACCTTGCATATCACGGTACTGCGGAGCAGCCCGCTGCCCCAGGGAAATGTCACTCTGAGCCTGGATCAGGACACAGCACTTAGAGAGGTGAGTTAGGAAATCTGTTGGTAGTGAGTTGCTTATAGTGGGAAACTTGATGCAGAAGGTGAAAGGTAAGGGATCTCATTAGGTCACAGATGGGTTTGATAAAATGCTCATGAGACAATGGCTCAGGTAAAATGATGCCTCCATTCCCTGGGAACCCTGGGGTTTGTTGACATACACACGGATGTGGAATCCCTTGGCTGTCTCCCCCGGGGACTGGCAGAGAGATGGAAGTTGAGGCAGGGTCAGAGAGCCACCTACAACAGACGCACCTCTTTAATATTGGGGGTTAAATGCTTGCTGCAGGCAGTTCTCTGTCATCATAGGCTCATCACTGTCATCCAAGCATTCAGATGATGAGGCAGAGGGTCAGAGCTGGACCCCTGAACGTCCCCCGCACCACCACAAAAAAAAGAAAACCCCACACACAAGAGTTCTGTTTGGAGAAGAGTCTGACTTGTGCCCTTCTCCAATCATGCATTATACTCAACTACCAATATTCCTTATATTATTCTAACTAACAATAGAATAAAGAAGTAAAGAGCTATACATTTTAGAAATCTTGATGTAATCTGATTTTAAAAAATACAGTTTTAATGGCACCTTTTTTTGGATGGTGGTCCAGTTTAGAGCGTGCATCAACAACATTTCACAAGGCAGACATTTGTCAACATGACACCACTTAAGACAGGTTTAACAGTTTAACTTCCTTTTTTAACATCAGCATAGAGCACACAGACTGCAGAGCCTCAAATCCTCACTCGAGGGTTAAGGGATCAACAGAGAGTGTTAAACATCCTTCAGCCGCTTTTTGATGTATATTTAGCATGCTACTGAAATACTTAAATGTTCCACTGATAAATCGGTATTTGTGCCGACTGGAATGGTGCCCCCTCATAAATTCTTTATTATGGCCTGCGGGAGATGAATTGGAAGAAGAGGATGGTGAGGGTAATTTCCTTTATCTCCACTGTCACTGCCATCACTGTATAGTCAGACCTATTTGCAAGAGCAAGCCTTTATTTGGTTGGATATTCGGGTATGCAAAGCTGAGGAAGTATTCCAGGAATTCATCAAATATTTGTCACACAGCCAAATGCTGGATTGGTCGAGCTGGAATGGGGACCAGGAGGGAGTTTCTCCTGAGGAACTGAGGTAAAAATACTCAACACATGCCACCCATTCCAGCCTCAACATCCCCTTTGTCACTTGTCCAAGGTTTTGGCTTGTGATGAAAGAGCCCAACATTGTTACTCATGGTCCATGTTAAGAAAAGCGCCAAATGTTTTTGTTTTTTTCCCCCCTCATGAATGATCAACTTCATGCGGGCATGCTTCACTGGTCTGCCACTGAAGACAGTGATGTCATCTTTCGGTCAGGCTTGTCACGGCCCAAGGGGTGTATTGTCATGAAAAGGTGTCATATTTAAAATGCCATTGACAGAAACACAAATGACAGGATGCAGCTCCATGCATCTGCAGTGGAGAAATACAACTCTTTGGTCCAAAAGCAAGTGATCATCACTGACACAGGAAGACAGTCATTCACTATGGCAGCACATGATTTTATACATCACAGTATTGGCCACCTGAGAGCAGACACTGTAATCAGTCCCACTGATCATATATTCTGCTTTTATTTTCAAGAAGTCACTTTTGAGCTCATGTATCCTCTCAGTTTGATCCTGTAAATAAACGCACACCCACTATGAGGTGTGTGACAGGAAGGATGGTTTTTACTTCTACCTACATAAGTGACTTGTTGAAAAGCATCTGGCACAATGTGCTCTGCCTTCATTTCCTGCCAGCCTCCCTGGGGGAAGGACCCCTGAGTTGCTCCCAATTGAAAATGGAGTCATGCCCCTTTAAGCAGCCCTCACAAAGTGAAAAAGGGGGAAGCGGGAAAAGAAGAGGAGATACTGTGAAGAGAGAGGGGGTGGCTTGTGTGTGCAAGTGTTCATTCATGGCTTTTGAGAGTGGGGTGGGGGGGTTTGACATCCTGGGAGGCCCCAGATGAATTGAAGAATGGCGTGTCACTTTTGATCTCCAAATTAAAGCATGTTCCTCATCGAGGAAGATCTCAGATGAGTGATAGGGACTGTAAAGCTGCCTCGCCATCAAAGGGGAACACTGCTGTTTTTTTGTTTTTCATTTAGATGAGTTACTCTTTTGCATGGTTACAGAATATTGCTCCATGAAAGCAATATGATAAAACATCATGCCATCTTCATTAGATAGTGTAAAAAGAGTGAGATAAGTGTTTCTGTGCACACAATTGACATATTTTACACAACTGATGCACAGCTGTCATTCCTTTCCTGTGACTAATTCCCATGTTGTGCATTCTTTCCCTTATTTTCAACAGTACTGAATCTCATATAATAGTTCTGCTGAAATGCTGCGACAGAAAAATAGGTTATTTGGACGTATAACATTTCATGGTTTGTCCTTCACACTGTAAAGTTCCCAGGTGGAATTGAGATTTAAAGAAATCTCAATATTTTTTGGGAAAGGCAGCTTAGATTTTCCCGTTTCTGTCCAAGTAATGGAGCGTTTCCTGCAGCGCTGTCTCACAGTTTTCCCATTTACAGTTAGCTTAAGGCTTTAATAAACAGCATTATATTCATGGCACATGTTTTTGGCAAGATTTTGATGTATACTCCACAGTGAGAAAATCAGCATCTGTCCTGCTGGCGCCAACGATGTAGGAGAGTAGGATAGGTTAGTAAATGATTTTCTAGCTCACCTAAATGTAGTTATCCTGGGCAGCTCCTTTATTTAAGTGTGTCTGATGTAGACAAATAATATAATACGGCATATTTCTAAGGGATAACTAGTAATTGTGTTGTCATTTTCATTTTTTGGACACTTAATGAATGACTCCAGACATAACCTATCCTCACCAAGGCTCATTTGCAAATGATGATAGAGACAACAGTTTATATTGCCTTCAGCAAATCTGTCCAGAGTGATGAAACAGATTTGTACAATGAACCAAAATGTAGCACATCAGAAATACATCATAATGTGACACAACAGAAGATTCAGATTAGGCAGGATAATGGAGGATTAATCTTCAAACGCTGTGACAGGAGTGTCATGACCCGACCATTTGTGTTTTGTGAAACATTCGAGGTGCCAACAGCTTTCTGTCAATAGACCAAATCATGAAGAACGCACAAGTGTAAAGTATAAGTGGGAAAGTATTATTCATAACTCAGTAAATTAATGTTTTGTGCTTTAATCAGTTGAATGAGCATTTCTGGATGTATTTCTTTTAATGACAGTTATTATGAATGAAAACATCTAACAGCCTTATGAAGGGTTGTGAAATGTGCGGTTGCTGAGTGTTTTCTGGCAGCAGGTTTAAATGATTGCTTGTATCATCCGAATCATAAAACAGTGATGTGTGAACTGAAGAGCAGCCTGTGTGGTCCGCTGTTAGATGCTAATATAGCATAACAATAATAGAATTATCCCAGAAGAGATCAAACACACCTGTTTACTGTATTCACTATATTTTGTATGTATTCACATTGTGACTGAAGGGCCTGCTGCTTCAGTGGAGCTCAATTACATCCACTGAGTGACTTGTAAAGGCTGGGAACTTGAAAGAGAGGGTTATCACATGGGCATCTCAAAGCCCAAGTGCTTGTGATAAAACAAAAGCGGGTCCTGTGATGTTCACATAAAACGTCGATAGCTGATGCACATACTATCCTGTTGAAATGACCTTTTTCTGTACTGAACCATCCGCCATAATTGACTGTTTATGGAAAATACATTGGTGGTTTTGATTAGAATCTGCTATTTTTCTGCATAAAAACTCATCATCTTATCTAAAATTAAGCCTCTTTTTATTTGGTGGCCACAGGCAAAATTAAGATCTGCCGACTCTTCTTCCTCAAAATGATGGGCAATTATATGATGATTGTAATAATGGAATTAAAATATGTAATATGAACTTTTTTTTAAAGTCTTTGAAATGCATCATATTATCATATTAACTCATATCTGGTCTCTGGTAGGGAATTAAGAAGAGGAATGCTAAATGGATATGGGAGTCTGTGCAGCCGCCGAATTTAAATTTCATGTACATTTATAATCCTTCCTCCCTTGCTGTGCAGATCCATTTACAGCATGTACACTGACCAAGAGAGCACCTTGGCTGGACACAAACAGCTCCACTGGGGGCTTTTATGCTCACCACAGTGTGGCTGAGCTGACACTTTGTCTGTGACTGGCCACCGCAACTGTACAGCATTGCTGCCATATTCTCAGGCATCAGCCTGGCCACAAAAACACTAGGGAGGAAGAAATGGGACATGAAAAAAGGAACATGATTGATGGCTTTCTTTGATCTTATTTTCTACCACCCCAGAATGGATGATTGCCGACTACTTATAGCTGTCTGTCCAATTGGGGAATAATTGTTCCTTCTATGCATACCTGACAGGAGATACATGCCTTAACTGTCCTTTTGGGACAAATTTACAACCCATGCTGTCAGAAAACCAAATGTTTCTTTTCTGTCTTCAGGGAGGCAGATGTAATTATTTTGCAATGTTTGCTTAGGTTTCTCTGTATAGCCTCACAGCAGGAAAACCTTACAACGCTCTTTTCTCCCAGCCAAACACCAGAACATGCTAAAAATGTCCATATTATATTACTATGGTAAAGCAACAGCGTACTCTGTAAGTTAAAAATGGAAAACAAATATATAGTCTAACCATGACACCGGCTCTAAATGCAGCCTCGAGACAGATTACAGTATATTTTAGTGGAAGCAGACAAACACACAGATGTTTGTCTCACTGTTTCAGTGGCTCCTGCTTCCTGGGCTCCAAGTAGTCAAGTGTGTCTGTCTGTCCACAGGATTAATGACAGAGGTCATGGCCACATGAACCTCTGTCAACAACAGAGATCAATCTAATGTTGCTTAGTGTCCAGCCACTGCAGATGCAAAGTAACATACAGGGCCCATAGTCTTAACATGCACATGAAAAAACGGAATGAAATATTTTCTGTAAACATTTAATAATTCACAAACCGATAATGGATTCAAATTATGTTCCTTTCTCTCCTTAGCAGAACAAAATAAATGCAAAAAGAAGTTCCTCTGCCCAGCTGGCTCCTGAAGACCGGAGGCCTGGTCCAGAACGCAGGTTAACCCACCGGCCTGCCTCCCTCCCTTGGGCACAAGGCAGCAGCGTACACAGGGACGGCCCTGGAGCCTTTCTCCTTGATCTGCACAATTTCCCCGACCTCTCCAAAGCTGATATCAATGGACAGAATCCCAACATACAGGTGATCATGTGTGTCTGTGCACCTGCTATTGTTCTTTGATGCTTTCACTCATATGTAAGACATGACTACTCAAGCACACAGGACAGGAAGAGCAAACAGGAAGAAGGAGAATAGTTTGGTGCACATCACTACCCCCCCTTTTTCTCCCCTTTCCTCCTTGCCTCTGCCCCCATCCCCTTTCAAACGTCCTGGCTCGTAGTGAAGCTTAAGATCGATATTGAGGTCCCACGTCCATCATAATGGCAGCTGAAAGGCAGACACTAGCCAGCGATGCCCCGCTACTAACACATGTGCAGGAAGACAGACGGCAGCTTATGTAAATATGTGGCGAACTCTTGCCCATAAGTCCCTCACTGGTGCAGATGGCTGAGTAACCACTGCCATGTTTAAATGATTCTCCTGTCTAATCCAGCAAGGGGGTCTTTCCATTTCTGAGAGCATCACTGCTAAATCCGAGCACGAACAAAGTGTATTAACATCTCTAGATGTGGGAACAGAGCAGAGCAACCAATTGAGCAAGGGCGTGAGGCTGTGGGAGAAGGCGAGGGGGAGGAGGGGGGTGTCTTTGATCCTGGGATTCATCTGGCTTTCATGGTCTGGAGGAGGCTGAGTAGCCCTTTGAACTTCGTGTTTAGGTGGAGAGAGCCCAAGAGGTGGGAGGGTGACTGTGGGGCAGGGGTGATGGTCCCCCCTCATCTGGGAGGCACATGTGTTAGGACAAAAAGGGGGATGGGGTTATATCATGTGTAGGGATATCACAACGTGTCACCCAAGGGTGAATGATCGACCCAAAAATGCCACATGTATCTTCTCTGATCAACACCGCCTTTAATCGGAGGACTTCTGTTCTTGCATACAGGTGACCATTGAAGTGGTGGATGGACTGGAGGGCCACGAGCAAGAGAAAGGCCTACGAAAGGAGAGCAAGCCCAGCTGGGCTTCTCCTAACTGGAGAAACTGGTGGCCTCACTCTTCATCCTCCTCCTCTTCCACTACTCATCAAACGGAGGAGTACGATCGCTCCTACGGGAGCAACAGCGAGGACAGCAACTTCCTGAGGCCGCCGGCAGAATGGGACAGGAGAGGAGGCGCTGGTGGAGGAAGCAAAGCGCAAAGTGAATACGGTGAGCATGACAGGAGGGTGTTTGTGATACACTTATATTATATATATAATATATAGGTGTGTATTTAGGTGTGTTCACAGGCTAGTGTTTGAGCACTTAAGGCCATCGCCTGATGTGGAATCTGTCATTTGCAGATTTGCCGATTTAAACTGTCACCATAATAAGTGCAGTCATCCAACGAATGCCTTTGGGAGCCTCTGATTGAAGCCTTTAACACTCTTTTTTTATGAGATGGATTCCTCTGTGGTGCAGAGCTCGCTATGTGACACAGTTTTAACGCCTCTCGACATCAAAGTTCAGCAGCAGGAGTGGGGCCAGAAACACTGTTTCACTGCCCCATCATTCTCACAACACTCTCCAAAAGCAAACCCACAGATAAATCTGCCCTGGAAGAATTTACACTCACTGTCATACAGTATGCATCCAGTCCGTGTTGTAGCATGCCCAAACCAACATGGTCGAACAGGAATGCATGTGCTGTGGTAAATGTCCTTTTATCCACTTGCACTTGCACTATACAGGAATTAGGAAGGAGATTTTATAATCTCTTTTCCTCAAAGCATAGCCCATTTTAATGTTTCTGGCTTATCGCTGCGGTCAGCTCTCACTCATCCTTATTTCATACAACACTAATGGACAAGGAAATGTTTTATCACTATCACTTTGTTGGTTTTGAACATAAAATTCATATTTGTGGACAGGCATCAAGGGTCATCCATCACAGACCACTGATAGTACATTAGGTGTCTCATCTGTGGGCTAAGGGCAGGTTATTATCAAGGGTTCCGAGCTGCGACCAGCTCATTGGCCGTAGTAAGATATGGAAGAGGGAGGAGAGCGGCGCTAGATGGCTATCTGGCCTGTATTCATACAAAATGCTCATAATGAGGGGCAGATGGCAGCAGGGGGGTATATAGAAGGCTTGGACCCTGGCCAGAAATACTTCCATCCCAACATGCCCACATTAATTCTCATTGATGGAGTACTGCTTTCAAGATGTTTGTGTGTGTTTGTGTGTGGTAGTGATGGCGGTGGTGGGGTGAGGTAGTTACATAGCCTAGTGTAACTGTTTCCATGTATACCCATTACATCTACTCAACGTTAATAGGAGTTAAAGAGGATTTCTTGCTATTTCACTTTCCATTTTCAAACCGATGAATCACAGATAGTGCATCTGAATGTTGTCTAGTGCCACTATGGAAGGGAAGATCTCTATTTGCAGTGTTCCCGCTGGATTCCTAGTGGCTTTATTGGAACTTGCAAAGTGCTTCCCTGTTAATCCCCCTTTGCCTTGGACTCTTTGGGTCAGCAACTCAGCATTAGCATATACAACATACAGTAGTTCATGCATTTGTGTGTGCAGAAATGCTGAGGCGGTACTTGTTTTGGGGGGTAAAGTCAACGAGAAGTTTGGGCTCCCTCACTTCCCATTCCATGTCCTCCCACCCCTTATTATGAGTGAGGCATGTTAGCAGGTCTGCATCAGACCTGAGGATCTCTCTCTCTCTCTCTCATCTAGACTATATGGATGGAGAAGGGGATTGGAGTAACTGGTCGGTATGCAGTGTCACCTGTGGAAACGGAAACCAGAAGAGAACCAGGTCATGTGGTTACGCCTGCACAGCCACAGAGTCCAGAACTTGTGATATGCCCAACTGTCCAGGTAAAGTATTGAGTTTGGATCACTGAGCAAAAACATTCTATTCTAGTAAAGATGGCGTTAATGGACAGTTTGTGAGCGCGTGTGTTGATTTCATCTTTTGATCCTCCTTTCACTGTGCATCCATCTCTCTAAAGGTATTGAAGATGCCTTCAAGACAGCAGCAACTGAGGTGAGCCTGCTGGCTGGAACAGATGAGTTCAATGCCACAGAGCTCTTTGGCGTTGGTAAGATTTGGCCTCCTCTTTTCTTGCTCCAGACTATTATTACATGATCAAAAATAGTTCATCCACCTGGCAGCAGTGTTTCTTCATACACTCAGCATTCCTCATGCTCAGGCTGCACTCGATTACTGTACAGAGATGAAAATGTGCAGCAGGGTAGAAAGAGTACAGTATGCCACTGCCCACTGTTTCTATTTTTTCCTGTCTCCTCTTAAACAACACAGGGAAAGCCTACATGTTACACCTAGTTGGTTTCATCTTCTCCTGTTGGAAGGAGTTGGACAGATGTAGCGTTTTGTTTTCATTTCTTGCAGATACAGACAGCTGCGAGCGATGGATGAACTGCAAGAGCGACTTCCTGAAGAAGTACATGACTAAGGTGGCAAACGACCTTCCCAGCTGCCCTTGCTCCTACCCCACTGAGGTGGCGTACAGCACAGCGGACGTACACGATGCTCTCACGCGCAGAGATTTCCGTTGGAAAGACGCCAGCGGGCCAAAAGAGAAGCTGGAGATCTATAAGCCCACGGCCCGTTACTGCATCCGCTCCATGTTGACACTCGAGTCCACCACACTAGCAGCGCAGCACTGCTGCTATGATGACAACATGAAGCTAATCACTCGCGGAAAAGGGGCCGGCACGCCCAATCTCATCAGCACAGAGTTTTCAGCCGACCTGCACTATAAGGTGGACATCCTGCCCTGGATCATCTGCAAAGGAGACTGGAGTCGCTATAACCAGGCCAGGCCACCAAACAATGGGCAGAAGTGCGCCGATAACCCTCAGGACGAGGACTACTACAAACAGTTTGAAGAAGCAAGGGAATTCTAGCCCTCTGTAGAGTGAAAGGAAAAAACACACTGCTTAAATATTCAGCTAAACCTCAAAAATGTTGCCAAAACCCTTTTTTAAATCGTTTTTAGGTCAAGTAGAAAACGAACATTTAGGCTCTGAGGAATAAGACTTACTGCTTATTTGAACCAAGAGGAATAAAAATCCAACAGAGTCAGAACGCACAAGGAACTTTTCTTGACTTCACTAAAACCAGGCACAAAATGTTGCTTTGTTTTCTAATTATTATTATTATATTATTATTATTATTTTTATATAAAATATGCCTCTGAAAGCATGAATGAAAATCTTGCCAGTAATTGTGTCACTAATTCTAACTCAGATTTGGTCACTAAAGGGAGAACTGAGTTTATATTCTTAAAAGGGAAAATTATTATAATAGGAATCTCGTTTAGATTGTGTCAGTGTTCCTCTCCATAGACTGTTTTATGTTTGGTGAATCTGAGAGGCCTGTGGTAGTAGAATAATTAGATCCTTCAGGAATGTGTTAGTTTGGATGGGGATGGGGGTGGGGGGGGCCAGCGAACAGGGTTATCCACTTTTCTCCCGTTATGCCATCCTCATGTGAGTTTATTTAGCATGCACATTTTTTCTTATTTTCACAATGAATTTACAACACGTCCTTTTGTGTCTCTGAGGCAGAACGTCACTGTAAAAAGCCTGCATTATTTTTGTAAAGTATTTATTAAGTTGCAGCTGCGTCTGAGTTGGGTGTCTATGACTGTGGTTTCTGATTCACATTTGGCTCAATGCTAGCTTGAGATTTCCCTCCAGCTCAAACTTTCCAATCAATGTGCTTATCCGTCTCTCAAGTTAGGATTAAACCATAATAGAGTGTAAAGTATGTGTGAATTCAACTGTATGGAAAGTTTTTTTTTTTGAGATATAAATCTAAGAATAAATTTTTTTGAAAGCCAATGAATGTCTTGCTAGAAAAAAACAACAAATGGATCTCTGGTTTTTATGGCAAGTATGTCATAAGGGTGTAAATGAACAGAATATTAATCCAGGTTTCATCAGTTGCTATTAGATTTCTCTCTTGCTGTCAAAGGAAAATCATCTGCAGGAAGAAATGTCATCTCATCAATTAAACTCCTCCAACCAGCTTAAGCCAGTTCACAAGACTTCCATTAGTTCCATCCAGTGTGGCGCTCGGGCCAGGCCTTCTGATGGGGTTGTGATATTTCTTCAGAGGAGGTGGGGAGGGTAAGGTTCCGTTGAATGTGACTCAAATTCTTTCTCGTTGGCATGTATCCTCACATTCCTGAGTAATTTCTCAGTGTACTCTCTCCTGCTCTCACGGCACGCACACACACCCGGTGCTACCCGTCCATAGCAAGGACCTCTGACCATTCCCTCTCGGCGCTGAGTGCTGTAGTCATTGTCACACAGAGAAAGCCATTCATGGCGCTCTCATTCCAGTAGTCTTGTGCACGGCACAGCTGGCCGGGCGCAGGCCTCGTCTCTATAATGCAGCAGGCCCCAGCACGTTCCACATCCCTGAGGCGCTCCTCACAACCGCCTAGTTTCTTCACTATTCATACAAAATTCCACCACACGTCTTACGACCCATTTATCCCAAACACAGCCTATTTCCAACAACCCACCCACAAATATTTGCTGTAAATCACACTGATGCATTCTTTTAAGCTGTAGACATAGCTCCCTCTCTGTACTATCAAACCCATAGTGTGTAAAGCGCTCTTTTTTTCTCTTCTGTCCCTGTCCTCACTGAAAACATGGTTTGAGGCTAAGATTACAGTAACTGGCATGGATCGTTATCTTAGCAGACTGTCTGCTGAACCGGCCATGAAGATCAAAGTGAGGTGTTGGTCGTTATTTTGAGAGCCAGGCTCAAATTGATGACATACCTCCACCCTCCACCCCTCTGCCCTAGTATCTCTTCTCTAGACAGGCTCCACGTGTCTCAAAGCAGGCAATTACTCTTACATCCTCATCTCTCATTTCTTCTCCCCTCCAATGCAAACACTCGCACAACCCGATTCCTGGGCTGAGCTGCAGGTAGGAACACAAAGACTGAGAGAGCGACTTAAATGAGATGAGAGGGCAGACATACTGTAGTGAGTACAGAGAAAACATGTCATATTGGCTGTGGGGCGTCACTAAGGCCTCGCTTATGTGTTACTATTTCCAGGACTCTCCTCTGGTATGTTTCAAAGGATGCAAAGCACCATATTAGTGGTATATTGTCAAGGATCCGAAAGGGTTCATTAAGCATCACCAAGATATGATTGTTAGTATTTAGCCTCTATTTTTGTAATGAGAAGAAAATTATGTGCAACATACATACACTGTTTTAGACTGAGGATCTGAACACAAGACCTAACTGTGGGAATAAGAAAACGAGCAGTTAAAAATGGATGCGTTCAGCAGCTTGGATGAGTTCATGTATTAAATGAAGAAAAGGCTCAGCTGCTCTCAAACCCAGTCCAAGTGGTTTGTTGTCCATGTTGACGGGCTTTTAGTTGGTAAATAACAGCAGTGCATGCTGGCAATCAGGCATCTTTTTGTTTTGTGGTGTAGTGCAGATGTGGCAGGGCCATTTTTAGCCTCTTTCCCTCGCGTTCTTTCACTTACTCCCTTGAGCTGCAACTTTATGGGTGGTGTAGCACAATGCAGGAAGTGTCTGGGCCGCAATACCGCAAGGCCCTAACAGCACAACAAACCTAATTAAAAGGTTTTTCTTTGGTCTACTAATCTGCAATAGCTGATCTGGATGAGGAAGTTGCTCAAGTAGCCGCTCAGCCCCTCCCTCTAAACGTTCAGTCCCAATGCAATGTCGTTCTGGGGTGGAGACACCAGCACTTTCTCTGCCTTGGGATTGAATCTTTGGCACTTTGGCACCGCAATTTAGGAGGTGGGTGGGGGTGGGGGGGTAGTACAGCTGTACAAACAGGTCAAGAAGCTGTGCTATGAGCTGAGCACGAGTGCCTTACTTAACCCCTGCTGCAGGGATCTGCAACACACAGTCTATGGCAGAACAATGGCAAAGCACGCATCTAAATGCTCTAATTCACTTGGACATGTTATATCGCTATGCAATACACATAATCATGTTAGATGAGCAATGTGGTGTGAGTGGCACCTGCCTCTAGCTCATGTCTTCCATACCAGTTCAAACAAAAGCTAAAACAACATGTACCTGCTCATAGATTTAGACACAAATAGATGTTCGACAAATGAGGACAACACCTGCTTTGCTCTCGTTTAAAGGACTTATTGTATTCACCGAGCTAAACTTATGACTAATGCACCACTATGTTTGATATGCTCTGCTAGCATTATGTGCTCTTAGAAGCAATGCTAATGGACTTTTACAGGAGTAGATTATTTCCACTAGACCATTGCAAAGACCAATAATATCCTTTTTGAGTCACCATGCACTCACATAAGGTCATTGATTTCATTATGAGTAAGACAATAAAAGAAGGCACAGTGGAAATTCTCCACGGACTGAATAAGCCATTATGATACGACTGAAATTCTCAACTGTTTGGCTCAAATAGTGAACGTAATAAAAGACGATCCTGACGTGCATAAAGATGAGACGTCTGGCTCCTCAAGAGTCAATTCTGGTTTGGTCTGACAACGGCAAACCCCGTAAGCTGTCTGGTTTTAACCCTGTTTGTGTGAGTGTTGATGTTAGATACTGGCACAGAGGGGATATGAGAGTGTCGAGGGGGTTGGTGGCCCTTAGGTGGTGAGGGAGGGGGCTCAGTGTGAGCACGGAAGCTGCATAGCCGTGATTCACAGTGACAGCACTGCCTGGCATGTGAGGACAGCAGGCCAGGCAGGCAAGGCTTCTGCTTTTGATCTTTATTTGCTCTGCCGTCTGTTTTGCATTTAAGAGCCTTGCTGAGCACGAGGCACTGGATACACCTTGAATGGCTCAGGACCCTGTCCTCATTTTAAAGACCCAGGATCCTTTTTCAAAGCTAAAGGGATCCCGGACAGAGAGGGATGATGTTTGAAGGGGAAGGGTCTGTGCTGAATGGGGCGAAGGCCTTCCAGCAACACAGATTATCGCTGATGGAAAGTAAGTGCTCCATAAAAACAGATGATCAAGCTAATGGACAATGGTGTGTGGATGAGGGGCAAGGTAACATACGTTTGCTTTAGATGGGCCCTCAAGATCAAACTAGGGTCAAGAGGCTGCAGAACAAAAACAAACATGCACAGCACCTCTCCAAGCACCCCTGTGCTGTCAAATACAATTTACTTTATATTAATAATGTCAAAAGACTGTGACATCTTACACCTGAAAGGCAAACCTGCTGGGTATCATCACAATGTGGTCCTTCCCCACACTTAGCCATCTTTCTCTCGATAGTGAATATGGTGGTCTCAAACATCTCTATTAGGCATTCCTCTCGGACAGTACAGCGACCACGATCCACAGCCGGCAGCTGGATTCAAATGACATTAACCGATGCGATCTCAAATAAGAACATTGAAAAGTTAATTCATGACAAATCAACACAACTCAGAAGAAAACACGTTTTGAGAAACACTGGAGAATCAAGAAGAAATGGTTAGTTGATCAACACTTTTCAAATTGTGAAGAAAAAAAGTATCTCAGGAAAAGAAAGTGCGTGTGTGGGAGGGAGGGACGCATAACACATATTTTTAATAGTCATCAAAGTTCTTTGGCAGAAACTTCCAATACTCTTTCATAGCATGTTATGAATTTCCAGACACACATTTTTTGTCAGTCCAAACTTGAGATTATATTTACGGTAGGCTGTCTGTTAAGGCTGACAAACTGCTCTCCTCAGAGCAAGCTCATTAATTTCTTTAGACAGTT
The DNA here is from genome assembly GCA_037577475.1 of Chaunax sp. Z400. Lineage (NCBI taxonomy): Eukaryota > Metazoa > Chordata > Actinopteri > Lophiiformes > Chaunacidae > Chaunax > Chaunax sp. Z400. The sequence continues at coordinate 7,854,184 of CM075193.1, forward strand.
GTAATAATATGTTTCATGTCATGAAGTTTAAAAGAATAAAGATAGACGCAGAAATGTAGCAACATAGATTTTATTTACTTTTTGAGCACTGTGGAGAGCTGTGCACATATTAGCATTTCAATAGTTTATACCATTTTATATTAGATGCATTTCAAGTAACGAGCTCTATGGTTTTGCTGAAACAGTAATTCCTCGTAGTAACTGAATGAAAAAGCAAAAACCAGGAATCCCAACAGAATTACCAATTTAGACTCTCATTCCTTTCAAGTACAGTTCTCAAAAGCACCATTTTAGGGGTTTGATGCATATAAATGAGTTTTTAGCTGTTGATTTTTTTAAGCAAGAAAATATGTGTCTCTACCAAAGTCACTTTAGAAATATAAATTGTAACAGCATCACTCAGGAAGTGCATAGCTTTCTGCTTCTTGATTAACTCGATGTCTGTCAGAGAACAGAAAGTGGCTTACTGTTGTAGATTCTGTACATGCGACTGCTATGCATTCACATTTTAAAACAATCAAAGCAAAGCATTCTATGGATGACTTGGTTATACAAGTCGACGTGATCTAAGATGCACATTATGCTACATTATACAGTATGATAGAGAATTAATAACAGTATGAGTGTACGAGTACATTGAAGCTGCTCTGTATTTATTAACATTGTAAATAGCATGTATACCTGTTTAGCTCTCATAGTTATAAAGGCTTCATTCATAGCAATTATCTTGAATAGCAGGCATTTAACAAGGTGCAATCTGATATTGTTTAAAACTTGAAAAGAGTTTTAAGAACAAAATAAGGTCTTGCATTTGAGATCCCTAAACGTTTGAAAATATTCACATTTGTTGAGCGATACAAAACATCATGAACATCCACCCTGTTTTCCTATGTAATAGCTTATATACAAAAGGAAGGATGCCACTTTTAGTTGGAAAAGGGTACAAAGAAAAAAGGGTACATCAAGGCAATGGTGTATCAAGTCAAATCCAGGTGACACTGGAGGACTGTGGGGGTAGAGTACATGCAGGAGGCAGATCGTGGCAAAGGGAAGTTCTATAAGTGCACTAAGTAGATGTTAACACCTCTTCCTCCTTCCTGGGCACCTGTTAAAACAGCTAAAGCTTATTACTTCTGGCATCACAAAGATGGTGTGTGTGTGTGTGTGTGTGTGTGTGTGTGTGTGTGTGTGTGTGTGTGTGTGTGTGTGTGTGTGTGTGTGTGTGTGTGTGTGTGTGTGTGTGTTTGTCAGTGGGTGGAAGGGTTTGTGTTAGAGTATTGCTGAAGCTCAGAAGGAGGACAAATGCAGCTCACTCCACTACGCTCATTAGTCGACACACACCTCCCTCGATGGCCAAACACTGTCCAGGAAGAGTCCCTGGTGGTAATCTGGATATGTGTGTCTGCAGGAGACAAAGGAAGAGACACATGCACAATAACAAGATGATCAGTTGACAATCAGAGGACGTTCTTCTATCTTCTACAGTTTCTGAGAAAACTTGTTCACATGAACACTTTGCTTCATGCAAAATGCAAATCAAGGGCCATAATTTCAAAATTGTTTTTCAGCAGCATTTTGAGCTCAATCTACTACAGTTCATATGAAAGCTGTGCGCAAACTTTCATTCGCCTATCTTTAACGATTTCTAGGAAAAATTGTTCAGTTTGAAGTGTGTGATGTATACAATCACCCACACACTTACACACACTCTGTCCACTATGTGGCCACCCACTAATTATACGTTCTTTTGCAGTAAATCGTGTGAAGACCACACCATGAAAAGTTCACATAAATCAAAGTATGTTTTTCACAGAGGTTTGACTTCCTCTTGCCACGAGTGGCGCTATCACTATAATTGCATATTGGCAGGTTGATGTCTTCAGGCCAAGACGTTTATCCAACATGTTAAATTTGGGCCAGATTGGACCATGGACAGTGGACTTATATCAACTTCCTTTTTCTAGGCAAAACATTTGCTGCACTGCCATGGCCACACCTTTCAAAGTTATGAGAAAACCACTGATAACTTTTCAACCTTTTATTGACATTGTACTGACCAAATTTCAAGTCGACTGGGTTAAATCTCTAAGTTTGTTAAAGTGCACCACCTGTAAGCTGAGAAAAAAAATCATAATTAAAATGTCTGACTTCCACATTCATATATATATAAATATATATTTGATACAGATTTGTGCCTGATACAACATTGTTATTGACTAATCCCATGTGCACAACTGTAAAAAAAAAAATAAAAAAATAAAAAGAAAGAAAGAAAATGAGCCTGGAATGTATATATGTACAATGTGATGATATGAATGCTCAATAAAATAAAGTGAAGAAAAAAAATGTCTGACTTGCTGTTGGGTTTGGGTCATGGCACCAAATGGCTTTTTTGTAGATCTTGACATGACACAAATATGTCCCAAATTTTGTACCTCTTGGTAAAATGCAAAGTGGGGGCTTCTTCGTTGATATTTTCTAGGGGGCGCTGTGGAGCTTTTTCCCCTCACCCAATCCTGGGAACCATACCAGCTTGCAATGTTCGCCACTTTTGACGAGTGTACCAATTTTCATTCTCCTATCTTTAAACTTGTTCAGTTTGCAACACATTGCAAATTTTGAATTCAGGGTCGTAACTCCACTGAAAATAGTCGGTCATTGTCAAACTCAATCTACTATGGCACATATTAAAGCTCTCCACAAAATTCCATTCATCTATTTTGAATGGTTTTTGAGAAACACACACTTACTCACACACAGATGGACAGAAGTCATTCCAAAATCCACTCATGGCAGGGGATAATAAAATAATCTAATGAAATATATTACAGTGAGGCAGGGCTACACGGGGTAAAGAAAAGGCCAACAGGGTGTTTGATCTCTTGGAGGTCCATCATATGTTTGGTTTTCACTTTACAAGTGGAGCAAATATTAAAAGATGAATGATACTCTTCACAGAACATATAATAATAATTACAAGCATTGTGGCAGTGATGGGTACTTAAATCACCCAATGCAGTATGCTGCTGAATAACAATGTATTACATTGTAGTGAAAGCTGAGCCATGTTGAACTTTTTTTTTTCTTACTAGATCCTGCATTTTTTTGCTACAGGGCCCCTCACTGTGCCACCTTAGTGTTAGTGGTCTCTGAAATGAACAAGGAGGCTGTGTTTTTATTGCAGCCCTTATGTCGGCTAAACAGCCTTACTCTCCAAATATATACAAGAAAAATGTAACTTGTATGTTGCTAGAATAGTTGAATGGCTGTAGAACAATCATATTTCACATCCTTGGTGCATAGCTGAGGATCATATGCATTTCCTCGACCCATGATGCACATGCCTCTATAAAACCACTAGTAAACTACAGAAAACAAGGTCTGCTGACCCTAGAGTGAAAGTTGACAGTACAACTGGTAGTTGTACACTACAAAAGGTGTAGTGGAACCAGGTGTACCTATGAACAACCTTATGTTCAAACATGGCGTAATGCAATCCTTGTGGTCCCACAGAAGGAGTATGCGAGTCCCCTCTCCAGAACCTCAGACCTAGGACTACTAGGAGACAGTATTGGGGGTCATTGACTATGACAACTGATAGTGGGGACATTAAAACCCCACCACCAAATTATATTTTAATGGCTTCTTGGTAAGTGTGGTTTTAGTAGGGTTTAGTGTTAAAACAATTGAAATTTAACTTAAATTATATCACAGGTGAAGGCGGTAAATACAGTGCAACCAGCAATTCCAGTGCTCAAGATACTACTGTTGAATCATGAGCATGTACCACTGAAGTCTGAAGACATCAAGTGAGCATTTATAGAGAGATGGAGTAAATGGATGAAGGGAACAGTCTGCTAGTGTTTTGTGTCAGAGCACAGACACAGAGGAGGAGGGAAGAGGCAAACACAGCTGTGAAAAGACAGCAGTGATACTTCAACCGAGGGATCAAAGGTGACTGACTCTCCCTGTGCCAATAACAGCTGCCATCCTTCTTCCTCTCTGGCTCCAGCCTCGGGGGGGAAAGAGTCCATCCACTTATTGACCAGGCCACTGAATAGGTCTGACATCACTCCTCCAGTTGCAGGAGTCTTGATGTCTACTGGATATCTTTTTTTGTGAAGGCTTGGCCCCTGGCACCCCAAGGGCAACTGTCGCTGCAATGGGACAACAACCAGAGAAGGCCATGCACACATGGCAACACTCTCAGGGGCTATTATGACTCCAGGACCCCCTTTCTGGGTTTGTCTTCTCCCCTTCATCTTCTAGAGAAGAGGTTAAAGAGAGGCCTGTTTAAACTGTTTTGAGTGAAAGTCCATCCTTAGTCTTAATCAACTAATGGTGACATGCTAAATGTCTTTCTTTTGATGTTTGCATGGCAAAGGGAAAGAGCTTTTCAATGTTCTTTAAAATTCCTACCACTTTGAGAACACAGCTGAGAATACTCTACTGGGCACAATTAGTGGCTATCTGTACGATTTCATTTATTTTGCCAGAAAACCATGTCTGACAATGACACCAATGAGGCCCGACCCTCACCCCAACATATAACCTTGCTTCATATGTTAAGTCGTTAATTTTTGTTTCAATCTGATGGACTTAACAAAACGAGTAAGCAGGAAAAGTGAAAGACTTATTCAGGCAGATAAGTGAGCAATTATACCACCACAGTGCTAAGTGGTGGTATGTCTGTCACAAACTTTAGAGATATTTCTGAAGTCCAGTGTAAAAGCACACAATAGTGAGGATGGGGGGACAAGTAGGGGGGGGGGGTCAGAAGTAAGACAAGGCAATAGCAGATGTGTCTACATTAAATTATTAATTCACATTTCCACAGTTATTGTGTCTATGTTGTGTCAAACTTTACTATCACTATACTGTTAAAACTTAATTATTAATGTCAGCCAGCATTTATTTCACAAGAAAAGCTTTTGATGATTTAGCTCAATTCCATAAGCTATATGATACAGTACAGTACTCAGGATGTCCATCATGTCCATCTCAACCTCTCCTACACAATGTACCATATATCATAACTGTATCATAACTCAGATTGAGTGTTCCAATCTGCTAGTTTGATGAGTTCTCGTGGTGGAAGCCGTGTTTACAGAAGCAGCATGACATAATTATAAGGTCCATGAGGTTTAAAGAGAAGCAAACAAATTTAAAATTACACATCAGCAGCGATAAATAGTCAGAAAAAAGGAATAAGCACAAACCTACACTGAACATGTTGTCAGCTTGACACCCAGCGACTGAAGAACTACGACGGAGCCAAAACATAATGTGACAAACACAGTTCCTTTGTATGTATCGGAGAAAAACAACATTCTTTGGTGATATGAGCGCGTTTAGGAGCTAGAGAAGCCATACATTACCACCACAGTGTAGGCCAAAGGATAGATTTAGCTCTTTGACTATGCCGCTGTTTTTGTGTTGTGGTTTTCACATTTCTTCTAAAAAAGTGCTCTCCAAGCGTGATGGATAATAAAATCGAAATGTACCATAATAAAAGACATTAGTTTTGTAATATGCAAAGAGGACAATAACTAGGAGGTCTGAACTGCATGCCATTTAATTTTCTTTGGCCATAAACAATCTGAGCAGCAAAGCTTTTAAGTGGTAACGATGTCCAGGAGGAGGGAACTGAGCCATGGCGGTGGTGCTGTGGATCATACACTTCTCTTTCATCTGTCCAATCATGAGAAACAATAGTCTAACTGTTTCAGAAGTGCCGCTGCTGGCCCGTCCATGCAGCTTTGTGCAGCTCTGTAAAACATGACTTGATGTTCTGATGTCCTATCCAGTGCAAAGACAGGTGAGGGTTCAAATAAAACCAGATGCTCTCCCTCTGGAGCTCTCCTGCTTTATAGCCATTTTACAGTCTAATGTCAAAAGGACTGAGATACAGACAGATTCAACTTTCTCCAGAAATAACATCTGATTGAAAAGGAAGAAAAAAAAAAGCACAGTGGAGCTGCCAGCACAGTGTCTGAAAACTGGCCTGACATCTGAGACGTTTTGGACTGTGCTATAACATGCTTTAGAGTTATCCTAGGTTCATGAAACTGTCATTTGTCAGACAAAATACATACATACAAATCTGAGAAGTAAAACACTGTGAAAGAGAAGCAGACATGCTGCCACATAAATCTGGTCTGACCTCTGTCCTAAATACTCCTGTTACTGTGTATCAGCCCTTTCATGTTGTTATCACAGAGAAGCAGTGGAAGATGGACTCTGACTGGCAAGTTACAAACGCCCAGTGGGATGCTGTTAGGAATGAGAGGAATGTCTGTAGAATAACCATAGGGGCTGTGGATGGCTCTGGCTCTAAATGCAAGTCAGTGCACTGAAAATTCACGTGTCTAAATCGGGATGAAATATTCAGGTAGCCTAAGTGCAATGGGAACACTAGTTCTTAACAAGTTTTCCTCAACAAGTATTTGAGAACACGGTAAAGGAAGTATTTATTGGAAGAGTTTGTGATCTACTGCCTGTCCTGTTGTAGCTCGGTCACCAGCATCAACTTTCAACTGCACTGCTCGCTGTACTGCAGGAGGGCACAAGTTGCCACGAATTTATCTCTACAGAATCTGTGTGTCACACTGTCATTCTTTTCTACATTGCCAATGAGGCAAATGATCCCTATAAATTTGATGCCTGCCATCTAGGCTATGAATGTGCAGGGACCACCTCCTAAAGCCTCCATGGAGGATAGACGATGTCCGAGACCGCGTTTACAGGCAACAGACATTATGACTAGAACCTGGTTGCATCAATGTTCCCATCTCTGGCTTTTAGAAGTTCACTAACTAAAACAAATTCTCTCTGTGACATCCACTCAATGGAAGATATAAAACTCTGGGCACAGATGTGAAGCAATGGGTGAAACCTTATTTTGCACCCAGTGTGAAGCCACGAAGGTAAAAAAAACAAACTTCTCTGGTATGCAGATGATGACAGCTACAGAGACCAGAGACCACCACTGGCAGAGATATTCCTGCATCAATACACATGGACCACATTGGGTTTATAAAGAACATTTTTCATGGCTAAATCAATGAAGTGATGCTGGGCAACTGGTTCACAGAAAGCACTAGTTTTTTCATAGTCATATAAAAGTAGGGAAAGAGTGGGAGAAATTGATATCATAAGCCCCATTTAACAAAGGCTGTTCAAGGCGGGATTGGTGAGGTTTTATTCCACCATGACATTCTATATAAACACTACCAAGGGACAATGGGGTAACTGTGTTGTTCTGCCTCTGTGATTACAGTGGAGATAGTGACAGAGGCGAATCGCACATCTGTATAAACACGAGCCTGAATGGCAGGATGGGCATGTGATGTTGTGATGTTGAGATGATTATGTGTGCAGTCCTCAACTGGAAGACTTAAAAATCAGCTAGTAGCAGTTAGCAGCTGACTCAAAGAAGAAGAAAAACAACTGAAAATGTCTTCAAATTGGTGAGGCAATGCAAGATCCGGAAGCTCCTTACCCTCTGAGCAGAGAACGAGATCAGCCGCCATGTAACAGGGAAGGTAAATAATTTTTTTTTTCCCATGTTAATGTTAATCCATTGTCTACAAAGTGCAGCTTGATGCATATGTTGTACATCATGCCTCTTTTGCTCGCAGAAAGGTGGCTTGCTATTTATAATCACACACCAGAGTGGTGTTGGTCTGCTGTTGTTTTGTTCAGTAGAAAGAAGAAAAAAAGGCATCATAGAGAAGGGTCTTTGTTGGACTGCTTGATCTCTGTGTAAAAAGGACCATAGGCTTGTGTATAAGACATGCAAGCAGTAATACCACCTTTTCTATGGCTTCTTCCAAATTACAACAAAGGTACATACACTATATATTGCACAGCACTAATGCACAAACACAGTAAGTGAAAATGGGCAGGTAGCACTAAATAGGTTGTGTAAAAATGACCAGAGAACAAATCTTTTAAAATAGCGAGCGTTCTCTAATGCACTCATTCTGTGTTCAGTGCCTGTATGGACATATGAAAGACTTCTTATATATGTTCTGGCTGACCCGTGGGACCCTGAATCGACTGCCAGACACAGAGCTGCTCAAACTCTGAGTGTTGTGGATGTGAGGTATCTGAAGTTATATGTTTAGCCTCCACGTGTGTAGCACAGGAGGAGAGCTTGTTTTCATGTACCAAGCTGGAATGTTAAAATGCTTTCAATCAGCCTCCTGTTTATGCCATTTAAAGTATGTGCTGGCTAATGCCAAAGCTCCTCAGCTTCCTTATTAAAAAACGTCTCTGATTGGTTCGCTTTGAAATACTCTTAGCACTCAGGGTTTGATCAATCATAGTGCCCAGTTACTTTAAGTGCTCCACTTCTACAGGTTGGTTATTGAGCATGACAGAGTGGGTGTTACTGATCCCACTTGATTTTGTTTGTCATTTTGTTTTGACCACATTAATTTCCAGATTGCTTGCCAGACACCAGTCCTGCAGTACAGTGACCTGGCTGAAGCAAGCCTCCTCATGCATGACACTGTCTTTAAGGAGATCAACAAGGGCCATATCATCTGCATAATTTGAAGAAGCTGACATGACTGCTATGAATAGTCATTTAATGTGTGTAAAAGGAAAACAGCAATGGTGATAGCAAACATCCCTGCAGTGCCCCAGTTTTTAAAACATGGTCTCATCCAAACTCTCGGAGGGGGGTCAGCTAGTGACCACCGTTCGTGTTCATCTTAGAAAGTTGCTCTAAAGAGTATCAATTTGCATAGTATCAAAAGCAAAACTAAAGTCAATTAAAAGAATGTGTGCAAATGATTTGGTTGTTGTAGGTGGAGTGAGTGCCACTGCAGTAAAATCTTTTTTAAAAAGTGTTGCTCCAGAGACTTTAGGCACAGGTATTACTGTGCATTTTTTCATGTTTTTTTTCATGCTCACATTCCACCGCAAAGCCCAATATGCAGAGCACATCTGACAAATATGCAGATTGATACTGATATCCCCAGTGCTGCATGACTTTCAGTAAACTTCATGGTACTTTAGGACCGGGTAGGGGCAGAGAGGGGGAGTGACAAGAGTGACAGAACAAGAGACAGGGAGAGGGATGGGGATCGGGGAGGGGCGGGGGGGGGGGACGGAGGGCCAACACTTTGAAATCTGAGCCAAGCTTGAACAGCAGTCCCCTCTCGTTACACAGAGTGACAGAGATACATTAGCCAAACAAATCAGTCTAAGCTGAGACTCAATTAAGAGCCAAGAGACCAGAGCAAGCCCTGCTGCTCAAGAGGCCACACTGTCCGCTTAAAGTCAAACATTTAAGTATTTAGGAGTTTAGCTCCTGGATGAGGATCACAGAGCCAAACTCAAACATGCATGATGTTGTCATGTCCTATCCACGAAACTGTAAATGTAATGTCTACTTAAATGAGTTCTGAAAAAGTCACCAGAAGACAACATACCAAAATTCACAGTTCATGCTGTGAATGTACAAAAATGACAAGTAATATATTCTTCATCCACACATGAAATGGGCAGTGTATCAGTCAGTTTAGATACGAAGGAGACAGATGAGCTGACAATATGTCACACAACCTATAATACAACAAATTAAGAATTACATTTTGGCATTCTGGCAGGGTTTAGCAATCTGTCACAGATTCATGACAGAAAAGAACAGACTCAACCTCAAGCCACAGGCACTGGTCAATGATGCATAAGAATTGCAGAGTACTTTTTATGACCACTATAATAAGACTCTATTGTCTGTCTGCCTGTACTGTTTAAACGTTTTGTTAATGAGGTAAGGATGGTTATATTGTGTGTGTGCATGCGCGCGTTGGCTGTCGGAGGGATGCAGAGCGTATGTTTTAAAAAACATTTTAGACTCGGGTGACGGGCTCCGTGACTGAAAAAAGGTTTAAAAATACTAATTTGCTCAACCGAGAACCCTGTATAGGCCTATTCTCCGTGTTCCATGTGTACAGATGATGTGTTTTTCACGTGGTACCCATTTTTGCTTCGGTTATGTTAGAGTGAGTCATTTTTTTTTTAAATGCTGAGTTTTTTTCCCATTAAGCAATGACATTGTTTTTGGGACAGGAAATGGCATTATCTGTGCTTCCCACATATGGATATCTCTTCCCGACAGCATTTCTATTCTTACAAAAATGGTCTGTGTCATTTTGCTTGTTAAGCTAATTTGGAAGCTCACCTTTGCTTTGCTATCTTGGGCAGACATGTAGCCAACACACATGCTCTCTGTGGTGTGACTCCATAGGAACTCCACTGTGAAAATACAGCACACAGATAAAAACAATCACAGAGTAAACATGAGGAAATCAATCAACATAAACACATGTAATACTTTGAATAGAGCTTGAGAACAAAGAGAATAGGCTGTTGAAACACACATTGAACATTCAATTTCATAAAATGAACAGAAATAAGCAGCATCAGTGTTTCCACCTGCCAGTGGTTCATGTTTGTAGGTCACTCAAGACTCTAAACTGCAGTACAATGGAATATGAAAATATATGATCTGCAGTTGTGACAACATTGCAGAGGAAGGTATGACCTGTGATTTAGAGTAAAAACTCAATTATAGCATGCAAAGGATGTGGATGACACACTGTTTATTCTTTTAAATAAACACAGACCCCTTTGCAACCCATGTTCTGCACAAGGGCTACGGTCCACAAACAAATCAAACAGGGACTGCACATCAATGGGGAAGAGAAACTTTAGAACAAAATTTAATATTAAACTTGATATAACATATAAAAAAATGGCATCTCATTAGTCATTTACCAACATAATTAATTTGAACATCCGCTGGAGAAACATTTGCTCTACAGTATTTCCAGCAGAAAAGTACCGGATACCAGGGCGAGTCGAGTCGAGTAGAGCCGGTACTACGCAGTGGAAATGCAGCTATTGAAACCCAACAGGAAGTCATATGGCCTAAACTTTAGACCGGTTTCAGATGAAGTCAAATTCCATGATGTTAGGTTCACAAAAGGATCATTCTCAGAAGGTAGAAAAACAGATCCAGCAACACTATCAGCCGAACTGGGCAGTACTCAGAGGGCCTCCACTTGTCTGAAGATGAGCTGATGATTCAATGGTGGGAGGCCTCTGTTTAAAGTTGAGATGAAGGGAAACCAGAGCCTGACGGTGCAAGTTAAAACATTGACCACCCGCTCGGAAAACCACAGCGCATCCTCTCCCTCTAGATTTTTTAATATTGTACTGTAACCTGTGGTGTTAAGGTTTGAGTGTGATCAGACTTGACGTTATTAATTTCTTACCCAGTAAACCCTGAATATTTTGAGATGGTGGAGCCTCCAGACATCTGCAGCAGCGCAAGACAATCACTCCACCCAAAACACGATCTTCGTTGGCCAGAAAGGGTGAGCCTAGACACACAGAGAAAACACCACACTTGAGATGACTAAACGAGGTATGAGCATTGTAAAAATGGCAACTTCTCTAAGAGTCTCTTGTTTGGTTTTATTGTCCACACTAACATATTGAACCAAGGATAGCATATCAAAAAAGACTAGACAAAAAAAACAGGTCTTTTATCAAATTACGGTGATCTCTGAGGAAAAAAAAAAAGCCTTTGCCTTTCTGGTTATGTGCTCTGGTGCATTTAATTTATTCAGCATACTGTTCAGTAGAAATATATTATATTTGAATATTTTGCTTCATTTGTTTAGGCCTTTTTTAGCATGTAATACAGTTAATGACAGGTATTGTCATTTTTAACGCATCACACTGTACTTACTCCTGTAAAACAATGTTAATTTAAAGAAAAAACATTCAGCTACATAATGCTCAAAGAGCTTTGAGCTGTACAGAACAGATAAAGCACACGTGTGGTGGAACAACTTTTCTTGCTCACTGGCTAAACTTCAGAATGTGCAAATGCGAATGAGGTACTGTGTATGAAAAAAAAACTTGGATGGCTGAATATTGTGGGGCAATAAAGGAACAAAGGCTTAGTTAGGAAAAGAACAAACTATAAACAGCTTCAGCATGTCTTGAAATGTCTCAGCAAAGCAATGGGGAAAAGAACAGGACCAAATGGTGCATTTGATGAAAATATTGTTATGTCTGCATGCCATTATTTCATTTCATGGCAATTTTGGTTCAATGTTGTCATGTTTTCCTCACTCTATAAAACACTTTTTTTTAGTGTAGCTTGGACATCATTCATACAAAATGCCTGTATTCGCTCTACATTTTAAAAATCCTCTTTTTTTAAACATTCCATAATAACATGACAGCAGTTCATAATTGCCTTAATGTCTGTTATAATTTTACCAATAACAATAAAAGAAGAATAGACTATGGGATCAGGCTATATTGGAGGATGGATATTTGTGTCTGTGTGTGTGTGTGTGTGTGTGTGTGTGTGTGTGTGTGTGTGTGTGTGTGTGTGTGTGTGTGTGTGGTCATCATTGCTCTTGCTAAGGCAGGAATTATGGTGCTACGTGCATCTTGAAAGGAAACAACAGAGGAATTAACTCCAAATTGACTTCATCCAGCCTGTGCAAATGTCTTATTACAGATGTCCATGACAAAGCCAAACTGGGACAGACTTCTAAAGGAGGCCAAAACAAGGCAGAAAACGCCACATGTTTCCACATGTTCTCCTCCTCTGAGCAATCCTACTGGTCATTCACAGGCGTACCAAGCACACTTAAATCACTCTAAAACTGACCACTCCAGAGAATACAGCCAAAACAAGTCTTACATCTTCACATGAACTTCAACAAAAACAATTATGCCAAAACTGTCTGGAAGGTCGTTTAAATAGTGAAAATAATTCATAAATCAAAAAGCTGGATGTTCTATTATACTCTTTCCAATATTTCCAGTTTTTAACTCCCTCTGATGTTTTGCAACATCGGTTTGTTAGATAAATTTTCTTTGTTACCTAACTGTGTTTATTGCAAACATGTTATTAACCAAAATTAATGTCTGTGGAGGGGAGCGGTAATTTTACTGAATCTGAACGACTTACTAATGAACTTGTTTTGCATAGCCTCCAGCAGCGCTTGGTGGGCATCTTCAGACTGCATGGCAGCAGAGCATTCCCGTGCCAGCATGGTGCGAATCAGATGCTCTCCACAGCCTGACAAAAGATGCACAGACACATTTGAACCTGTATCATGAACATGTGTTAACTCATTTCAATCTGAATTACACAAGGTGCCCAGTGAGTTAATTTTAAGAGAGTTGTGGCCCAGGCAGTACCAACCACTTATGCCTAAGACTCAAAGGCACATTAAGAACACCAGACGTTTAAAACATGTATGGTATTGATCATATCTTGATGTTTAAATGAATTTCAAGAGTTTCGCATTTACAGAATGAGTATTCCCTGATTACAGCTTTGGTATTTAAAACTTATTAAGAATGACATTTTTCCAATATATCTTACATAATCAGAAAATACAAAAACTTAAGTATTGGATTTTTCAGCTCATACAAAAGATTTAGTGCTACTGCAGTCACTTTAGCAACTTTAAGAATTACCATTTCAGGTAAAAATGATTGCATCAAGAGGCAGCCAAGTACAGCTGCCTTTCTCAAGGGCACACTGACAATAATTTCTAAAGTGGGGTTTGTGTTTCTCTTTCAGCTTCCCATGCCCAGATTCCCAGCTGGTCTGGGAATTTGAAACAGCAACCACCCAGTATTAATTTCACTTCTGTTCTAGCTGTCTGTGCGTAAGTGTAGAACGTGCATGCATTCTCACAACTTGTATGACCATTATACATTTACGCATTGATTATACATACACAGCTTTGAAAGTTGCATGTTACTATGAATTGTATTTTTAAAAATATGAATTTCCCATTTAAGCATAAATGGAAAAAAACCCACCAAAAATATAATTTATTTAAATACAGAGTAGAAACTATTTTTGAGAGACCACTGAGAGACAGTTGTAAGGAGATGTGAGTGACTTGATGCTAAATGTAAAGCTAGTAGTTTTAACTGTGAAGACTATGCCACAGTTTTCTTACAGTCCAGTTGTGTGTTAGAAGGTGTGTGCAAACCTTTCATTCATGCGATAAACCTAATGCGCTGTATTCATTCTTATAAAAAGTGCCAGCAGGGTGTGCTCCAGCTGGATTCAATTCAATTAGCACCTGAATGTTGTCTGATGCTCTTCATTTATGTGGCATGCAGCATGTAGGAAATTCCAAACAGAAAGAACAGCATTTTAGCAAACCAGAAACCATAAAAAAAAAAACATGGGCAGCTTTTATAAATCTCTCATTTTACCCTCTACCACTTCCATGTCGAAACATCACAGGTGTGCTTTTGTTGTATCGTAGAAATAACAAATAGAATATGAGCTATTTAGTGCTTAAAAGACTATTCATAAAACCTATCTGATGCAGTTAGCTGCATGCTTATAATATAATTTTTCTCAAATGTAAAGTCTGCCCGTAATGTAGGAAAAAGACAAGAAATCTAAAAGTGAAAACAAAACACATCTGGCAAAAGCTCATGTGAAACCCATAAAGCCTTAGGAATACAGCCCTGTTGTTTCTGTAAACACAAATGAAGGCCCCATAAAATATCAGGTAACTACAACAAAACTGAATGCAGGTCAGTAACTGTGGAGACCAGATGTCTGGAGCAATTCGCAGTTCCTTTTTTTTTTTTTTTAACAAGAGCAGAACGCAGGATTGGGCAGGTAGTGTGCCTTTTGTAATGTGGTTATACCATAAACTACTCTGTCCCAGGGGACCTGAATATCATGGCAGGACAAACACAGTTGAAGTGAAACTGCAGCAAGAAGACCAAAGCAGCAGCTCAACAGACGAGAAATGAAAAGAGGCCAACGAACAGAGGCATGGTATGTGACAGCCAACAGCAGCAAGAGTAAACAGCGGAGTTTGTGAGCTGTTCTCTCGCTGCCCGCAGCAAAGTGAGGGCCAAGTGAATGCATATAAAACACAGAGCCACATGAGCTGCAGATTACACAACAGACATGCATGGAGGGGGTGAGGAGAGAGCGAATGGGCAAAGTGGTGGTAAGGTGAAGGGAAGAAAGAGTGACAGAGGGTGAGGATCATGCTCCCTGTGAAAGACTGAAAATTACTGTTTTTTTCTTCTGTTTCTTTTGATGGGAATGCCTTTTATGTTAGGAAATTAAAAACAGGTGTTGTACTGGAACACACATTATGTGCTCCATACACATAAGGAAAGCTTTTCTTTTTTCATAACATCAAAAGCAAAGCCACAATATACCAAAACAGGATGAGGTGAAAATACATACCGCGCAAACATTTACACTTCAGCTACTGGGCTAAGTGATGAACAGTGGGCTAATACCAACATAGTGGTCTTATAATGCTTGTTTAATGTAATCAGTGCATAATGGAGCAGTTGAAATGGATCTGATTGGTTATCGCCTTAACTCAACAGCAGACAACTAAATGACAGACCTTTAATAGCAAGCTAGCATCTTGTGTGATTATAGACACAAATGTAAACATAGTTAAAATCCCTATTTATTACAGAGGCCACGTCAAATACATATAAAGCAATAAAAAATCATAGGATGCTGAGGTTATCTATAAAAGGAATCTGTTTTAATCTTTTGTTTCAATGAAATATGCCAGATAATTTTGGAATCGCCAGACTTGTCTTTGAGCCTTCTAGATAGCAGATGCTATATTAGGTCATCCAGACTTGTGGTTATGATTATAGTACAAAGTTCTAGGAATTACTGACATAAAACAGGGTCAGTATAACCGTTTTGGTTACGCTGTCCTAAATTTCTCACTGAATACCAGTGATCATATATTCAGACAAGCTTAAGGGGTGCAAAATGCTAGCTATATCAGCGGTCCAAGCGCATCTGTCTCAAGATTCAGCCTGTCTGATCTAATCAGTTCATCTGCACTGACATGCATTAGCCTACAGATCCACATCAAAAGGTTTTTAAAGTTCCCCAGAAGCTATGTCGCAGATGTCTACACATCTTAAAGCAGTAATGTAACCTCTCCAGCTCACATTCAAAACTATTCGGCTCACAACTAGCGACGTTGCTTTCAGCAAAAAAAGGAGTGCTCTCTCAATTTTGAAAAAACTAAAGCATGGTTGTATACATTGTATAAATGTGTTCAACAAGAATGCAACTTGTTTTGAGATGGCAGATTGATCCTGAAAGGTAAAGATGTCTTTGTCCAATCTCTATTCATTCATTCGAGCGCTTGAGGAGATATCTTCCATGTCTGTGCTGACAGAGGAGGATGAGCAGAAGCAGGATGATGGCAGATATTGTTTGTCTACATGCAAACTAGTGAATGGAGAAGCTTTTAATCACAAGTTTCTTGATGGCAACAGTCATATCAGCTGGTCTAATGGCCTGTGTTACTGTTCAGGCAATTCACCAAATTACTGACTTGGTTTAAACCACTATTAGAAGCCCAGCAAAAATTGCCAGTAGAAGTAGTTCAGCTTTCCACCTTTGCATGAAGAGACACAAAAGCAACAACCTTCTTCCTCCAACTCCTCCTCATGAAGCTGACACATCAGACACCATAGAAAGAAAGTAAGGGAGGAGGACAAGTAGTTTTTCACAGATGAAAACTGGCGATCAGAAACGTGGCTGAGTGTCTCAGGAGGGGGTGGGGCAGAGGAAGAGGAGGAGGGTGAAGGCGGTGAGGTGAGTTGTTTTTACTATGTTTGTAGTGATATTTTAATTTTTTGTGAAAGCAGTATCAAAAACATTCGATGATTCAGAGAAGTTATATAACAGTTGCATTTAGTTTTAAAAATGGTGTTTGTAGTTCTAATTAGATTAATTAAGGCTTTTCATAGTAATAGAATTAATGACTGTGTAGCTATAATAAATATCTATAGCATACTCATTTAATGCAAAGTTATGATTTGAGTCAAGACAACTGCACTTTGAGTTGCACATTTATCATCTTTCCGCTGCAATACTTTCTCCATCACATCTATAGCAGGTGTCCCATGTCAAATGTCACTGCAAATCCACAGAGCTTTGCAAAGCACCTGGCATGGAGCCGACTAAAAAGAACGCAGGATGACTCAATCAGCTGAGGAAATGATGAGAATCACACTGCAGAAATTGTCGGAAGTCATCGGAAAGTATTACTGAGCTTTTTGCAGCTTGATTCACTGAATTCACTGATTCACTATATATGAGGCTCGTTCACATGTGATTCATACCAACTATAACACAAAAGGAATGCTAGTTGTAAACATGAGCGGCAAGAGGAAAAGCTGTATACACATAAACAAAACGATGAAGTAGGTTGAGGGGAGTGTGCTGTGGTATACCTGAGGTACTCACTGCTGTAGAGTAAGGGTTCATATTACAGGCATTTTCAGCCCAGCAGCCACATCCATAATGAGCCGCCTGAGAAAGGACAGGAGAAGAGGACATTTAAGATGCAAAAAGAGGTTTACTGGTTTTTTGAGCTAATATTTAGGAAGGTAAATACTAGCTTTGAATTCAGGGCGGAAAACACCACAGGCTGGGCTTGTCATCTGATCCTAATTTGCATTTCCACATCATTGACTAGACTAGACCTGCTTGCCACACTCACAACAAAATAGCAATAATGAAGTCATGGCAGTAATCCTACTGATTCATTCAGTCTGTTCAGCCCCACTAGTTGATGACCCCCACAGTTTTGTCATGTTAAGCTGCCGTTACTGCAAACTCATAACTTCCTGTCGCTGCCTCAAAGTAAAAGACGTGCAGCACAGAGAGGTTTGACTGGGATTTTGTTGAGTTTACATTTAAAAATGGGATACAGGATATGAGGCTGGTCAACGCAGCGGATTCCTCTGCATTAGGTCACCTCATTAATTGAGATTGCATTTGCATCTGCATTTACAAGCAAAGGATTATTCTACATATTAGACTTCACCAATGCCAGATTAACACAGAAAAGGTTGAAAGAGAGGGAGGGGATCAGGAAGCTGGAAGCTTTATTTAGTAATAGTTGCTCGCTTACGATTCGGATTCGGATTTTTTCCAGGCTTTGTAAAGCTGCATTGGTGAGACGATTTTAGGCCACTAGAGGATGTGAAAACTCCAAAACACACAGCCATGGCACATTGAGGCCTTGTTAAGTTAGTCATGGTTAATGTGGCTGTTCACACATCCATCAACTTTTCCATTAACATTGTGTTTGTGGCCACTTGAGACATCTAAAGGACACTCCACATAGAGAGCATTTTTGACATAAATGGATCAATCCACACTGATCTTAAAGCATGTGTGTCACCTCAGGGCACCCATTTATGTATGCTTGGAGTGTATTAATGTTTCCCCTCTGGAAAGCTTTGTGAAGCATCCTCTCTGCAAACAGCTGTTCAAATCAGACAGTTGTTCATTTGCTGAATTTATCAACGGTATCTAGAATAGATGGTGAAAGCATCCACTGTTGCTATGAGCGTATAGGTTTAACTTTACCACCTGCTGTCGTGGGTGGGGAAATAAAATCAATAAATGAGCGCACATAAAAATTATTTTTGTCCAGCTAAATCTTGTTCTCTCAGGCATCTGGCTCTGAGGACAGAGACGGCTGTACAGAGGTCACTATGATCTCTTGTTTCCTCCATCATAATATATATATCATAATATACAGTACCAGTCAATAGTTTGGACACAGTTTCCCATCCACTTGAATGGGAAACTGTGTCCAAATTTTTGACTGGTAGTGTATATACTCTGTTGGAATTATTATGGTCAGTGTGCTTGACCGAGTGACAGCATGGGGTAGGGGACGTTTGTTAGGTGGTGGTAGGGATGTTCTTTGTGTTTGTATATGTCTGTATAATTTGTAAAATTCAATAAAAAGAACTTTGAAAGAAAGAAAGAAAAGTGAACCTTCTCATAGTACACGGTCATTTAATTTAGTACCAATAAATTAATCAATAAATTGGACAGACACCTGTCCAGACTTTTGACTGGTACGGTACATGAAATCCCTTTAAATGACTGAATCTGCATTATTTTAGCTACACATTGGTGGCATTGTCATGTCTCTACCTCTCTCTGTTACCTTAGTGCCCAATACATATTGCCCCCTTCCAAATATAGATTTTATTTAAAATCCAGATTATGATCTGGATCTGGGTGCAATTGCGCCTAGTGGTGGAACATCATCAGTTCTCCATGCCAGAATGTTTTTCATTTTGATTGCCCTATTCTTCATTTTGATGACATAATTAAAAAAGGCCCTATTTTGCAATGTTGATGAAAGTAAAGAAAAGTGATCCAGAACCTGCATCTGACCCCAGATCCACCTCAAACTTTAATCACTCTTCCTTAACCAAAGATCCACCCCTACACTGCATTTCATCAATATCACTTGACAAAAAATGACACATTGAAAGTAAGGTTTCTAATAGTACCTGTCTTAAATAAAGGCCTGGTTCAATCCATACTCGAGTTACATTAATATGTATTAATTCAAGGAATTGTTCTGTGAATAAAGACATGGCCAGAGAAAAAGGGAGAAGTGGGACTGACTACCTGGCCAACCCTGCCTGGATGTTTCATGGCCAGGCCTCCACTGGACACCGCTGCGGCTACATTCCCTTCCAGGTCTACCACAACGGCTCCCACTGTGTCAAGGCACCCTGAACCATTTTCCTACATCACAGTAAGGAGAGGAGTCACATGCACAGAAGAAATGGAAAAGTACTCTGAGGTGAGGATTTCAGGCATTATAAATGAGGAGAAATCCAAAATGTTCACATTCTGATAAATGACATTTCTTTAGTTAAGAATGCACTGCATGAATTTATGAATCAGCCCTTCATATTTCATTTAAATGCTCTGTTGTGATTTCAGTCAGCTCATGTCTTTCACTGATTGCAGTTTGCTTTGGAAGTGGCTTGTTTGTGAATCATCATGACTCAGACTGGATGATAAATAGAGCTCTATAGAGTAGTATTATGTGTCATTATGATACATGATCAGAGCTGTACTCCCACTAGAAACGGAAGATCTTCACTGAACCCTGGACAGAGAATTTAGAGTAAAAAAAAAAGAAGGGCAACAGTGGTTCTCATCTGTCTTATACTCTCCTAAATCAGTCTTGTCTTCAGGCTGTTGGGGCCAGAACTTGAGCCAGCCATTCTGAAATGCTACAAAGACCATCCTGTCATTTCTTATCAGTGTCCCTAAATGAAAAAAAGACAGTAAATAACGGAAAAACCTGAGGGTGGATTTGGAATTACACTGCCATGCTAAAGAAAGAACAACACTGCAACTATACACCATGATGACACAGGTGCCTATATTGCTCAAAAAAAAAAGAAAAAAAGAAAGTTAAGATTTTATTGCTTGGCCAAAAGACAGGCATAAAAAGAACATTGAAACCAGACTTGTTGCAATAACTTTTTGTTGGACCCAAAAGTCTCTAAAAGCCATTCTTGACACAAAATAAGTTATTTCCTGTTCATTGACTTTATACGTCAATGGCAGATTAAAAGTTCAAGACAAAGCCGATGATAAATTCCTGTAAAATATCATAAAACTTCAAACAGTCACAGTCCGCGATTCATTATGTGATTATGTGATGCGATTATGTCCAAATCAGTGGTTGCTTTAATGCACCAAATGTTCACATATTAATCTTTAATAAGTAAAGCACTTTTGTGTAAATGTGTGACAGACAGACAAGAACAGGGTCCAACTCCAATCTAACTTTCTCATTAGACCAACTAGCCAATTGATACAACAGTCAATCATTTAATCATATATCAGAGTCAACAACCAGTCCATCTTAGCTGTTAAAGTTTCTTTTTCTGGATATATCATTAATGTAACTGAACTAAATAAACAGTAATACTGTTCAAAAAGAGGTCCACTGAAGGGTAACAGGCTGTGGCTGTTCACATGTCTTATTGAGTTTAACACAATTTACATTCAAACCAAGATAAACTCTCTCTCCCTCTTCTGTGCCGCTGCCACTGCTAGTGGAGCAGAATGAGCCTGCTCTCAACTGCTTTTAACTCGGCTCATTATCAGACCGCTCTCTAGTTGTGCTGCTCATGGCAGTGAAACAAAACACCAACTCTTGTCAACACTGTAAGCGTTTTCTTGGAATCCTTGGCACAATCTGGTAGTGTCTGTGCCTTTGGTGATAATGTGAGATTGTGAAACCATAACTGGCAGAATGTATCTTACTTCAGGAGTCATTAAATTCATTGGGAAGAAGAAGAAAAAAGCCATGTTCTACTTGATACGTTTCCTGCCTTTTTTAAATTTAGTTTGAGCCATATAGGCTCATGCATAAGTGCTGATTCTGCAGTGAGGCCTGCAAACTTGAGAAAACTCTTGAACCACACCAGTTTCATAACAAGACTAATGTTCTTTTCTAATGTGCATACTTTTGTAAAAAGAGACAACATTTATGAATAAGGTGAAATGACGATGATAGATATGTAACTTAGTAAGCTCAGGAATTGACTTAATGGTTTAATTTCAGAGCAACTGCAGTATAATGACATTACTTTACTCTCCACATCAGGGTATTGACCACTGAATTTTAAAATCATATAGTTGTCAACTTGTGTTTATTGTTTTATCAATAGCAGATTTTTTGAATCATGTTTTGATGTAGTCCAATCAGAGAATGATTCAAATTTCTTTTGAGAGGTCAAAAAGTTTGTTGGAAGATGAGATTTGGATCATGGGCTGCAATTTAACGATCACTATGACAGAATACTTTATTTAGTACAAAGTATGTGATGGATGAAGATAAAACAGGCAAACTACTACAAAATCAGCATGAAGAGAGGGCTCCATTCTGACCAAAGTGATGCAGTTAAGAGAGAATATACTTCATGCCATCTCATTTTAACTGATGACATAATACTCACGTTTTCAGTTGATTGTCGTCGTTTCTTTCTCTGATTATGCCCTGTGTCCATTTTTTCTGCCAGTTCCATCTTTCGCTTGTTTCTTTTGTAAGCAGATAAACTGAACTCTGTGTGTGAAAAAAATAATCTCAATATTACATAAACTGATGAATAAGAACAGATGTTTTGAGCACTGTGTTTTGGTTCGGTTTGAAGCTACAGACAATTAATTCTTAGATAAGGCATAGACTAAACCAGTGCAAAAAACTCACTGGTGGCCATTTTCTCTGAAGGGCATGGTGATATTCCGTGGCTGACTGCCCAGTCATGGGCTCCTCGCCCCACTAGAAAGCTGACAACAGAAAAAAAATAGATACATAAAAGCGGATATGATCACATTAATACAATATTAATTAATAAGCATCATAATCACCAGGGGGGTATTCTGCCAGCTGATAGTTTCCCTCTCTGTGCTTCACTCAGTAGACGATTTGCAACCAAGACTGGGTTCTTAATACCTGAAGGAAAAGTCAGAATTATTACAAGGCTAGTCTTCATATTATTAGAGTGTAAATAAATCAAAATTTTCTATTCATGATTAGATTTTCCAAACACACACAGCAATCTAAATGTGGGCTAAATAATGGATTTTAAATAAGAGAAATAGAAGAGTCCTCAAAAGACCAAATCATAAGACTTCCTTTGTGACTTTTGAAGTAAAGGTGAACTGCATATGGTTATGGTTTTGTTTCTGTGTTGACTGTTTCTGTATTGATTTCCTTTTCACAGACAACACATTCATTGTTTTTATGGGTAGTATTGTGCATTTCCTTATTTTTCCACTGCACAAGCACACCTGCTTAAAGCATAATTAAACACATCTTCCTGACCTCTGACACCTCATGGAAAAACAAGACTTGGCAGGTCTACATTTTATATCAGAGCCAATAACGTTTCATTCATCATGTACAAATTATATAGCTGAGAGTTGCATGATGCAGATGTAGTAATTAAAACAATCTGTCGTTTTTTGAACTAAGTGCCAGTTTTCACCCCTCGGCTGTTTGGAAGAAATCATGTGGTCTTGCAAATAAATTTTGACGAACGCTCTGTGGGTGTGCTGATGTGTACATATTGGCATCATTTCTTGTTTTCTGTTCCAGGGTTAAAGTGGGTGGTCCCCCCCCCCCTTTGAGTGATCTCCAAAAGAAAAAAGAAACTCAGATTGTAGAAAGCAAATTTGTAAAACATATGACAGATAGAGGTTTGACTCACTTCATTTGAGATGACTAAACTTGCAGCACAACATAGCAGTTATTACATAAATATTACCATGTGTAGTAACTTACCACTAATAGCCCCTACGGCACCATAATGCAGCGACTTCCCGTCCATGATACTCGCATCACATTCAATTTCCCCTGACAAATTAAGGTTAGAGCCCATGCCAGCATTTGTAAAAGGAGAGTCCTGAAAAAAAATGTAAAACATGCAGTCTAAAATAAAATAGTATTTGTGATTAACTGTGTTCTAAATGCTAATATGTTGAAATGACGTGTTAGAATAATGATAACAATAAAATAAAATACTATTTTGACACAGAAGTTCAATATTGTGACCAAATGAAAATCAAATACACAGTGAGATTTAAAGCAAGATAATAAAAATGTTTCAGATGAAAATCCTTAACAGCACATTGCAGCTGGAGAACTACTCTAATAACACAATACCAATCTCACCCTGAAACACATGGTTTCAGGACAAAAATGAGCTGATGCTTCTCTGTCCTTTGATTCTATGTAATTATGTTGCATTATGAGCTTTCTTTTTAGCTTAAATTTAGCTGATATAGTTGTAGATTCACATAAATATTAAAAATAGAATTTGGTTTTGCGACATTTCTACTAACAAATAGAAGTGGCCTGCCCATCTTTAGCCAGTATGGACTACTCAGTTTCTTGAACAGGTTTTGATTAATAACCAGACGATAAGTTTCTGGATTTAAACCATGTCAATACCTTTGAAAACTTCACTTTTAAAGTCATAACAGTGAGAATAACATTCTGTGACTTGTATTGCAGTATATGGGTATTCTAATCTATCGTAAAAACATGAATGCTTGCTACACTGCACTTCTCTGTACATTACTGCAGCTACAGAGAGTTCATTACAAACATTCCGATCAAATGACTGCTTACAGCATCCAACAGGATGTATGTACATGGATCAAACACTGGAGCAGAACAAAGCTGTTTTGGATAAACACAATAAGGTTTTAAAAAAATGTTTTTTAATTCAAATTAATAAAGGCTAGGTTTAAATGATCAAACCGGGATTATAATCAACCCACCTCAAGTTCAACCAGTGCTGCAGCCACTGCTTCCACTGCTAGAGCCCCAGCTTTGAGCCGGTCCACAGCCTGGAAAAAAGAGACAGAGACACCTTGTTTAAAGTCCAATAGCTTTCCAGAAAAAACATCAGAATTATCTATTACTACTAAAAGCATTTGTATAGTACTTGTATTAGTAAGTTATATATGGAAATAGAACAAATGAACAGATATGAATTATTTTTAAATTTCTATTTCTCCATAGCACTTTTTGTTTTCTACACCCAATTACAAGTACAATTACTGGAATATCTATTGATTATGGTAACTAGCAAAGAAAAAGAAAATGTGAATGAAAATAGAGAGTCTTAAGCAAAGGTAATTATTATTTAAGACTAATCATCATAATCAAGCATAAAACTTACACCAAGCCTGCATTGAAACATTGCATATGCCTTGTTTGTGTATTTGTGAAAAAGGACACAGCATGTTGCAAAGTTACAACAAGATATATGACTAACTGCTTGCGTGAAGGCAAGACCCCTTCAAAATCAAAATGCTTGCCCTTAAAAGTAAAGTGCATGCCTACATTCAGGAGAAACTGTGTCATCACCCACAACATTTACTATCGTAAAGCAAGGGTGATTACGGCACCATGAGGTTATTTTTTAGTGTTAAGGAACGTGAAAGGTTGGAAGAAACACCTAATGAAACTAAACACAGGGACAATCTCATGAAAAACTTGCTTTAAAGAGGAAAAGAACAACAACTTCACTTCACAGCAAATTAAAAACTGACATGACCTAACAACAAGCACATATAGTGCTTGAGTTTTGCCAAAATAGAGTTTGAAATCAAAGAGTGTGTAGGACAAAATCCAAACATTGTGTTGATTAAACAAATGTGGCCTAATTTTAAAAAAGACAAAAGTATCAGGTCAGATGTTTTTTTTAGAAAATGACATAATTGCATATACTTTCTGGAGACTTTAGAACAATTGATAGAACAACAAGAGAACACATCTGGGTGCAAACATGTAGTAGACAGATGTTAACACACAGTATTTTTATCAACTTTGAGCAACCACGTTTTTTGTCATACCTTATCAAATTGTATAGTCAGAGGAATCAATCTTATATATCTAATCTAATATGTAATCTTAAATGTAATACATCTTAGAGTAGACAGATCAAATAGGTTGACTTCATTATATGTATGAAAGCCATTTTTTTATCTCAGATCGATGCATGGGTCTCAGCAGAATTCTGTGGTACCATAATGTTGACAACTTCAACATAAAAAGCCACATTTAGATATAATGGTGGAGCAACATTGTCCGATTTCTGAAGAAACAAAGTACAGTAACTGATGATCACTGCCAATTTCCTCTGTTGCTCTGCATTCAGAAAGTATTATAGATTAATTACAGTATGTGAGAAACTGTATAGGTTGAAGTAATACTTTTACAGACATTCCATCAAGAATATCCCCACTTGTATGTACAAAAGGTACAAGGTTATGTTGCTTGTTTGCACGCATACACAAGCAGTTTACTACAGTAATGGGCTGAAGTTAACTCACTCGCTGGCAGGCTCTTTTGCACACATGCTTGTACTCCTTGGCCTTAGATTCGGAATGGTATCCTGCTCCTGAAGACAAATAAGAGGAAAAAGGTGTTTTATCATTCATAAAACAATGAAGCAGAGAACTATGTTGGGAGACATCATGATGTGCAGTTTACAATTTGGTTCTAATAAACTCTTAATTCTACTTGTTACATATGGTGTGCAGACTTACCTGCATGCACTAATACAAAACCACCGACAAGTTTTGGCTTTTGATTCTTGCTTGGTTCCGTTTTTTTGGACCATGAGTTGGCCAGGGGTGTAGAGGGTTGCTGCTTATCGGCAGAATTCATTAAACTTTCCATAACGCTGCATAACTTTACAAGCCTATCATTGGCTATGAGACAGCAGTAAGGAAATCATCTTCACGGCACACCTGTGACAAAATATTAAATAGAAAGATATTACTGTTCACGGACATAACAGAAGGTCAAGATGATTTACAATTGGAGGCAAAATCATTCAACACCCATTGTTTGTTAGGTTTATTGGCAAAATCTACTATTTAACAGCAGTTTGCAATAACCAAATCAAACAAGAACAGTTTAAATAGCTCAACACAACCGATTTTACAAGTGTTTTTCTCAAATATATTACAAAAAGCTACTTTTACTGACAACTGCAGTCTCAAAATGATTCCATGCCTAAATGTAAACTGTCACTAGTACTTTGTAGAGACCGTTTTGCTGCTATGACCTGCTGCACATATGATGCATAACCAGAAAAAAATCTTGTGGAAACGTTCCCGAGGAATCTTAATCCATTCCTCTTGGGAAAAGGCCTGCAGTTCTGCATTATTCCTGGGTTTATGTGCTGCAGCAGCCTTCTTCAAATCCCACCAGAGATTTTCTATGGGATTCAAGACAGGCAACTGTGACGGCCACTCTAGAATGATCCAGGACTTCTTTTGTATTAAATGTGGAAAAAATGAGATATGTTGCATTGAACTATTTTAAACTGTTCTCGTTTTAGTTGATTATTGCAAACAGCTGATAAATAGTAAATGTTGAAAAAAAAACACAACAACAACTAATATACAATGGGAGGTGAATAAATTAGCCTCCAACATTATTTTTTACATTAAAGTTAAAGATGCAAAGAGCCTCTTGCAGAGACAGTTGCAAAGAGGATAAGAATACAAAGACACTGGCACAAAGCTGGCACTGGACAAGGCCTCACTTAAACTAACACAACAGCAGCAGCTGATTTCACTTGAATTAAGTGGTTGAAATAATGATCTGCACAGTCTTTATAATACATACGTGAATCTCTAATCCTTCACCGATGCCATTGGTCTGTTGATAATGTAACAATTATTAAAAATACAACGTGGCTATCATTTAACTTCCTTGTAGCTAAACATATGCTGTTTATAGCACCACAGAAATACAAATCACATTCAGATATCACCCATCACGTTGACTCAAACTTTCCAAATATTTAATGTTGTTAATGTATCGTTCATTTGGCATGTCATTCTAAAGTTGGTGATATTAGAAGGGGGTTACACACCTCGTTATGTGTCTGTGTATTTAATAAGTAAGGATAGTAACAACACGAAAGACGAATTTAAGTTATTTCAAATCAAGCTAGTTTCCATTATCTTGTTAGCGAACAGCTCGCTAGCACGCCAACCAAAACAATGTCAACTTACAATTTTCACTCCTCTTCTACAAGCGACAGACCTGCCTGCTAATCGCGATGTTATCTCTCATATATTTAACACATGAGGATCATATCTGGCCGCGTAATGTAACTAGCCAAACTTTGCTGCCACAGAAATTCACTGCTCTGTGCTAACCGCAGCTAGCTAGCTAGTGTATACAAAATTACTTCCTGGTTCAGATACACGTTGCTAAGGAAGTACATGCAGTGCAAACATTGGTACACGTGGGTGAAGCTGCACAAAATAGAAATCAGATACAATGCAGTTAGTCTCTGTTTTCGTCCTGATATGCATACACAAAATACTTACAAAAAGACGAATACATTGGATTGAAAATGGTACATAGGCATGAATCTAACACATGATGCAGAAATCTACATTTTAAAGTTGTAGTTCGCAATTGAAAAACATCTATCCAAATATGAAAAATAGTTGACTTACCACAAAAGTGAAAACAATACTTTTTTTTCACTTTTTTTCTAAGATTCAATTGTGGTATACAGTATAGTTCAAGCTTTTGTATTATGGCTCCATACCAGCCGAACTAAAATGATCAGGGTATCTTCTAAGCTCATAGTATAAAATCATGAAATCATAAAATAGTATAATCATAAAATATCTCTTAACATGCAATATGACAGTTGTGCTGTGCTGCACATTGTTGGATAAAACATATGGTGTGAGAAGGTTAGACAACAGATAATTTTCAATGAGAGGCCATTTCACACCTAAAAGGTATTTTTAATTCAAGTTACATCCACCAGCTACAAATAGAGGGCACAATAATCACTGTGCCGTCTCCAGAGCAATAGCGGGAGCAGGGAAAGGAAAGGGACGTGTTTGTGATATGGTCATTCTGACAATTTTGTGCTGAGCCTGTCAGGCAGCTGATAATTAAACACTGATAGAAAACCTTCAGTTCTTGACTCAGTGTGAAGAATGACTCGGTATTTAGACACAGACAAAAAGACAGCCTTTGTGTCTACTAGTTCTTAATGCAGGTTGAATTGCCCAGCCATTCACAAGCAGTTTTATGTTTATTTTCTGTGCAGAAGTTGAATGGGTGTACCAAAACAAGCACCTTCTTTAATCATAGTGTTGTTTTCTTTGGATCAAGTTAAGAGAGATGAAAGAGTTCCTTCAAGTAATTAACGGAGAGACAGCTGAGGCCAAGTTTCAGAGTGCTGAAGAAGGGCCAGATAGCCTTCAAGGGATGGCTTTGACATGAATGCCTTTAAATCTGTGTGTAAACGTCTTGCTTCAAGGTATTTGCTTAAAACCAAATACCTTGACATTTTATTTTACCACAGTTTAACATGGAGGCAAGAAGCAGGTCAAGCATCCATCGACTTCTTGAGAGTGAGCAATGTAATGTCTGTGATAGCATTTTTCTTGTGGAATTTCATCTCTCCTGAAGTATTCTTCTCTGTCATCTGGCAGACATGGTAGATATCATATGGATGAGTAATTCTGTACTGTACGTTTTTGCATAATCAGAGGGAACAAAGTGATTAGTCTTAAAAGACTGCAATACAATAGAGTGAGCCAAGTTCTTGTTTATGGTTTAGTCTTTTGTTTAAAAAACAAAACAAAACAGGAAAAACACAACAGAGTTCTATATAAAGGAATTATTGTGCTGGGGATAAAGGGAAATGTAAGCCAACAGACCAGCATTGTATGAACAAAATTACCCTGTAAAGAAAATTGCTGGAATGTAGAAGCCTTAGCAGTTTGGATGACTTTTGTGCATATGCTTTGAACATCTGAACCTGCTGAACATCTATCCACACTAAATCTATTCAGTTCAAGTTCAACCAGCGATCAAGAAGGAATTTCTGCTGCTTTGAGCAGGCAGAGAGCAGGCAAGCTCTGGTGTGAAGAGACATGCTGGAAAGGGGCTTTATTAAATACAGTAAAATAAACAGAGGAAGCTGCTGCAACACATTTTGCCAAAGCTACAACCCACAGGAATCCAGCAGGAAAAGAATACTCACAGTGTGATGTTTTTTAATCCAACCTCAAACCCGTTCTTTGGATGTAGACTAAACAAAATACCACTTAGTAAACCACTATTCACTTCAGTACATCACAATGCATGTCATGACAAATTGTTCTTAGAGTTGAATTACAGAGGTGACTGTGACCTATAGCAAAAATGTTTGCAATTATGAATAAAGCAGGTGTCAAAGCGAGAAATAAGCAATCAAAAAATAATACTATAATCTCTAATTCTAGGATTAGTGTCAGCTGCCTGCACAGTCTAAAGATATAGCATTGGTGCACACAGGAGAGGAGTTTTAGAAAAAAATGTTCATGCACTCAGAAATAATAAGGTCAGAAATGCTGAATTTAAGTATTTTAATTATAGGTAAAATAAAACATTTCTTAAACATTCCATCACATTTAATGCAATATATTTTTTATCACGTTGAGTCAGTTTGAATACATGAAGTACCTTTAGTCTGATTTATTACAGCAGACAGAATATCTTATGCTGAAATATATTACTTTTATGTATGATACTTGAATAATAAATCCTGGAATAAGAATGTACTTTATGTAGCATTAACTGAATGTATTCAGAGAAAGCCATTTAATTTCTGCACATTAAATTGAACTAATGTGATATAATTGGAAATTTCATATGTTCATATTCATATCAAAGTTCATTTTAAAGTCAATGTTTTGGACATGTTATATAGTGTACCTGGTCTCAATTTTGTCATATCACAGGAGCAGCCATGTTTAACAATGAAAACTTGGTCAACATTTCAGTATTTCCTAAATTTTCTTTATTATATTTATGGGACAAGACAATGAAATATAACATGAGTAAAAGGAGAAATTAAATACATGTAATATGGTGCAGCAAATTACTGTACCTATTTTCTTTTTCTTAAAAACACATTTCCAGGCATTTTACTCACCTGACTGAACATGCTCATAAGTTTTTTACGTTTATAAGCTAATGAAACTTTCTTTTGTTGGTATCAAAATAATGTAATGATGTTAATTTCATTGGTCCCTTTCTAGAGTTAGGCAATCATTGTTGATTAGATGGTGTAACACAGCAAAGCTTTTAGCTGGGTCATATATAAAAAGTTTCATTTACTGTATATTTCTTTATTATTTCAACCAAAGGTTATCACAGGCTTTTTTGTATACTGCAAATTAGATACAAAACACATACAAAAGCAGAATGAATGTATAGAGGTATTTATCAGAATAAGCAGCCTTTGCACACATGAGCCAGTCTCTACAGAGGTACTTCTCAAGACTTCTTTTGTCTCAATAACAAGCCGCTGCTCACATCTGTGGTGCAGATGAGTATAACACAAGACAGCACATAATGGATGATACAGGCAGACAGATGTTTGATTGAGAAGGTTGAAAAGAACCCACACAAAGCAGAAAACTATAGTGATTTCAAGGTCAAGGTAGGCATTGTGTCAAAGACTCAGCAATCACAGCACAGATTCTCTGACAGTGCAGCAGTATTGCAAAACTATAACCATGTCTAATAACTGTACAGTAGAACTATTCAACAATATGTGCTTACAAATAAAGTTTAAAAAGTGATATGCAACTTGCATGAGGAGTTGTTTTCTTTGCCAAAAAGCACCTTTACAGACCTGTTATAGGCTCTAACATGTATTCGATGGATAAATACTGTCAAACTTTATCAGAGAGATGTCCCCTATGACAATTTTATTGCAATTGGAAAGATATCTAAACATCAAATAATTTAAGGCCTTTCCTTAAAGTCTGAAGGGCCAGTTACACATACTGTAGATGGCTGAAGCCCAGATTGTTAATGGAGATCCACAGAGAGTTGAAGTAATTAGTCATATCTGTGTGTTTGAGCTACGCCTGTGAAACCACCAATGATTGTCTTAAACAAATCATGACTTGAATCATTAGAGAGAGTGAGAACAGACATGATGATAAAGTCCCATCACAGAAATTTACCAAACCAAGTATTCAAAATAACCCAGCTAAGGGGTTACAGACATCGATAAAATAATTAATATAAATAACAAATATACTCACTGGGCTCACTATAAATTGGGAATAAATTTGTGTATCACTTAGTTGCATTGCATTCATGATGATTAGACTGTGATATTGCTCTTGATTTGGAGAGTAGGTACAGCCATTGGCATGATCTCCTTGTGCTGTAACCATGACAAAAACAACTGCCTACACAGTCTTACACAAATAGATCCTCCTCTGTTTGGAGGAAACAGATTGCCCTGCAAAATCAACTATTCACCAGGAACAGATTATAGTTTGGCGTGGCAAGAGTGCCTTAAAACGGCCTGTGCAAAGCCAGAACTGCCTATTACTCAGCATTAATAGAGGAAAATAAGGATAGCCCAAGGTTTCTATTCGGCTCTGTAGCCAAACTGTCACAGTAGTAGTTGACTTAATGAGATGATTTTCTCCGACAAAGGAAATAATGTTTGTTTGTTTGAAAGATTAAAAAAACAACAACATCAGATTTGCCTGAGATTTGGTGGAGGGTTGGGCATGTTGCAGGGAAGAAACTATCAAATTTTGGAGTGGAATCAGAAAAAGTGGTTTCTTTACCTTTGCGAGATAAGGCTTTTGACACAATTTCCATCAATGGCGCACAAACTACCAGACAAATTTTGATGAACCTTGGTAGAAGAGTTGAGCATGTGACAGAAATGCAACCAGTGAATGTTGGAGTAAATCCGGATAAAAAGGTGGACCCATGATTTTTATTTTACTTATATTGGGCATGTAGCAAGGAAAAAGTCATGTTTAATTGGCATTAGAGGAACTGCATTAAGCTGGTTTAAATCCTCCTTGCACACAAATGTTGGTCCCTATGTGCTTTTACTCATACTATTCACCAAATACATATATGCTTCATTCAGGTAATAACCAAGAAGCACATACATTTTCATTTTTATGCAGATGACGCACAGCTACACTTATCAATGAAAGAGGATTAAACCAATTCAAACAAAACTTCTAAACTACACTTCAGGCACATCTTAAGGACATACAAACCTGGATGATCTTCAATTTTCTGTTAATACACTCAGCTAAAACTTAATGCTATTATGTTGGGCCTTGAACATCTCAGATATTACTACCCCAGATGGCATTACCTTGACCTCCAGTGTCACTGTGAGGAATCTGGGAGGTATCTTAAATCAAGATGTATTCTTTAACGTCAACATAAAACAAATTTCTAAGACTTTCATTTGCGTAATATTTTAAAAAGTCAGGCAGATTCTATCTCAAAAAGATGCAGAAAAATGAATCCATGCATCTGTTGCTTCCAGGCTGGATTATTGTAAACGCCTTATATCAGGCTGTTCCAATAAGTCTCCAAAGACTATCCAGCTGATCCAGAATGCTGGTGGACTGACCAGAGCTAGTATAAGAGATCATATCTCTTCCATATCTCTTTCTCCTTACATACAAAGCCCTTAATGGTCAGGCACAAACATATCTAAGAGCTTGTTATCGAACTAGAACATTACTCTGCCAGGATGCAGAATTACTTGTGGTCTCTAGAGTCTCTAAAAGTTGAATGGGAGCCAGAGCCTTCAGTTA
The DNA here is from genome assembly GCA_037577475.1 of Chaunax sp. Z400. Taxonomy (NCBI): domain Eukaryota; kingdom Metazoa; phylum Chordata; class Actinopteri; order Lophiiformes; family Chaunacidae; genus Chaunax; species Chaunax sp. Z400. The sequence goes on from CM075193.1 coordinate 7,887,263, forward strand.
ACCTCCTCTCCTGTTAAACCATCTTCCAGGAGGCAGAAACTATCTTTAGGTTGGAGTAGGCTTTACACTTTCCTTTTTGATAAGATAGTTAGGGCTGCCTTAGGCAAGCCCTTAGTTAGACTGCTATAGGCTTAAACTGCCAGGAGATTTCTCATGATACATTTTACTTGTATAGGGTCAATATTGTAGTTATTATATATACTATTATTATTTATCATCTCTATATTATTGTATCTGTTATTATTATTATTATTGTTGTTGTACATCACTGTTCTTGTTTCTCCCTCTATTCCTCTCCCTTCTTTGCCCATCTCCCACTCTCTGTCTCTACCCAACCAGTCAAAGCCGATGACAGCCACCTGGAACCAAGGTCTTCTCTGAGGTCACTGTCACCAGGTGCATGATGAATGCTGGGTCTCTGTATTATGTACTATATGTAATGTTTGTAATTACTTTAAATCACCCTCTATTAAAACAAAGAGAGAGAGACAGTACAGTCCAGAAAACATAGTGTTATTATTAGTTGGTTTGTAACTGGTGAATAAATTGCAACTATGAAGATTTAGAATTCTTCATAGTTATAGATACTACAGCACAATGGAGGCTTGCTAAGCATAAAGGACTGTCAAAGAAATTTTGAATGTCTCAATTCCCCTTCAGACTCATCTGGTCAAAATCCAGTTTCCTTAATGTGCAATAAAAAATAAAATAATTTTGAAAAGGCATTTCAGATTATTTCGAGCAAGATTACCTAAACACAAAAAAATCCCGACATGCTCAGTGAAATATCTGCCAATTGTTGCTAATGGTTAGCAGAATAACAAGCTACTCAGTGTTCCTGAGGAAATTATGCTACAAGTTTGACATCTAGTGGTTTGCTTTGAATAGTACAGAGAGAAAACTGTAATTGCCTCCTTATTGAAATGATGTCTTTGTTTAAATAGGCTATTGGGTAATAGATTGTTCTTAGGGAAGTTCTGCAAATGTCCCACTGTGGTTTTGAATAGAACTGACACTATTCTATTATTTTGCAAATCCATAAATTTGAATGGAAAGTTATCAAATATTACTATAACAAATTATGAATTTGTGGCGAGATATGTGAGACTTTCTATCTCATTGAGCAGCTGCTCAATGAGATATATTTGATTTGACTGTATTATGAGACATCTGGTGAACGCTGAGAATTTTGTCGCATTGTTCCTGGGAAACAAATGCTTTCTACATTGTGATGAGAGTTAGATATAACACAAACAATTGGAAAAGGAACATACCTTCCATGTATAAATTTGTTTTTAATGTTATTTATGTATTAATCCAGACATTATATGAAGCCTGTAACTGCTGAACTGTTGACACATACAGTAAAATTCTGGCCCTTGACGAAAATTAATTTCCACTCTAGGATATGTCAATGGTTTCAGGAGCAGATGGGTCTGGACCACAGCAGAGCTAACACAACAGATGACAGACGGTGGCCTCTGGAACCAGCATCTCACATATGACGGCCTGACTAACTGATCTGATCTGCTTTATCCTGTGAGATATCCTCTGACATGAACAAGGCCAGGTTACCAGACCTCTCTTTCTATTTGTGTGTTTTGTGACAATCACTACAGCCACATAATATTAACTTTGTCAGATACTACTGGACAAAATTAGAATCACAATTGTCCACAGATCCTAAGAATTACACAAGAATTAAAGGTCAAGATCAGAGCAAAGTTGAAACCATATTAGGAGCAATAAGGCCATCATGAAAATCTTATTTATCTGAGATATGAGAGGTTGTTTAAAAAAAATATATTGACGTTTAATTGTCATACAAACAAGTAGAATTTTAATTAATAATCACAATGTTCCTTGAATTCATTTTGTCAGGGAATTTTGATATAACTCATCTAAGCCATAAAGAATAGTAAGAGGTATGAGATTTAAGTAGGTTACAAGCAAATTATCATAATTTGATAGCATCTTACACAATTCTCTTCAATATGAACAAAATATTACTCAGAATTTTGAGAAACAGAATTAAATTTTTCATGCCAATACACCAATCAAATATTATTTATCTTAAACTTGTTTGTGTTTGTACAGTAAGTCTACTTGCAGCCACTCTACTCTGCAGTTTGCATCCGGTGTTCTCTCTTCACAAGTCAGGAGGCTGACCCGTCGCAAACAAGCTACTAGACGAGGACCATGTCTGATTGACGCAGCAGCTGGACCAATCGGATGCCCACATCTCCTTTCCCTATAGCCAATCATTTAGCCAGGATTCGTACACATTATTTACGGCGCAATCACGGTAGGTTGAGCCGACAGAGGTTCATAGAAATTTGACAGCTTCACAGGTGAGACAACCGTGCAGAGGCTGTTTCACTTCATATTTCAGTTTTTTCCGGAACAATATTCACTGTGAGCCTGGGGTTGCCACAGTCAAAAAACAACCATTCGAAGTCAAACCATTCCGGCAGCATGAGCAAAAAGAAAAAGGACTGGAAGACTGAAAAAGGTAAGGCTTGTTTTGGTGGAATGGGCTATCATCATCTCTATGGTCAGACAGCATGAATTTTTACCATGTCAGAAGACTGACAGCCACTCTTTTTGTCTCCGCCGTCTTGCTACTACTTCATCTAGACTATTCGGCAATTCCATACAGATGTCATAAGGATGTTGTGCCTCTGTTTGGCAGCCGTAGTATGTGTTTGACATTCGTAAAAACATTGTCACCCTGTCTGCTTATTAGCTTACATTTAAGCATCTCAGTGATTTTGCCAGAGTCCTTATTGGCCTGTTCGAGCACTGCTTACTAGCATATCCTACCTCCCACCTGTATGATACACAAACAGGAGCTGACTTCACTCAGTTGCTAACCACCTCCTGTGCAACTAGATATTAGTGTAGCCAAACCACAGTCATTAGTTTAAAATGTGCTTGTTTAAAATTTTTGAGAGGACAAAAATGATGTGTGTTACAAGCTCACAGTCAAAGGTGATGATATGATGACATGATACATGTACATATCTAAGAAACTTCTAATTAACTCGAATCTCTTATGGACTAGAGACCTGTTGTGCTCAAACACGTAAAGAAAAGGCATGTTGGCTCTCTCTGTAGATTGGATATTATGTCTTTCAAAAATTTAAATAAATGTTATAAGTCATATTTTGAAACAGTAGAGCGTTTTTCATGCTTTTCACTGGGTCTGCCACAGGTGTAATTAATCACACTAATTAATGATGGCTCCATTCAGTTCATGGCATCTTATCCATTTGTGACTCTGGGTGAGCATGCACTACACCAGGGCCTTGGAACCACAAACACTGAATGGAATGCAGCCATCCTTAATAATATCCATTCAGCCTGTGGTCTATCTGCTGTGTCAAAATATATTTTGTAAAAAAGGTGGATCTGACTGTTGGCCTATTCCATCCTATCACATTGCATGAGGTGGACAACTGGTTCCAGACCTGACCTCTGTTCAGCAATGCCTCAATTAATAACTGAAACAAGTACTGTTTGTATTCATTGTTGAAATTGTTGGCTAGTTATTCATTTTAATTTTACTTGCCAAGCCAGCTGACTCGTGACTGATCTTTAGGAGTGCATGAGGAAATTCTTTAATAAAATTCTTACCAAAGGTGATAATTAATCTTAGCCTCACAAGTCAATTTTTAAATTTTGTTAGCAAACATTATTGCATTATTAGTACGCACTTGTTCTCTACCAACTTGTCCATTCCAGTGTCATAAACACATAGACAACGCAAAACTGATGGTGGAGGGTTGGCAGAGGGCTGAACCGACTGTGATACAAGGGAATTTATTTTCTTCGATAGAATTCAGTTTCAACACTTCATGTATCTAGTGTCGTTTCCTGTATTTTTGCAATGTATAGAAAAAGATTTGACAATGTTATATTATGTTTTTTGAATATTGTGCAACTCTAATTTTGACTTAGAGATAGTCTGTATGGCCTTATACATATGTAGTACCAACAAAGATAAATTTTTGTAAGTCCTGTTGGAACCTGTGATTTGTTCTTTGACAAAATCAGCCTTATAAATGGACAAAAAATGCAGAATTCTACTAGAATGCCTAAGGAAACATGAAACAAGAAGATAAATAGTATTTAAAGGCTGTATAAGATGATGTTACATGATAGGCAGTCACATCTCCTTTTGTTTTGTTATCACTAGGGTTTGGTTCAGGGATGTCTGCAACATTACAATGACTGGCCTTTCCATTCAGAACTCATCAAGTATAATAAAATCATATTGGACTAATATTCAGTTATGCTGTGGGATCAGGAGGAAATCTTGTAGACACTCAAATTCAATTAAGGATATTTTTGAGCCCATATTGTTCTCTTAGCATCTTTGCAGAACTTTCAGATTTTGCACTGACTAAAAGTTCAGCAGGTTGTTTTACTGTGGTCCAGAGAGCTTTGCTGTGTTCAACCGCAGAACAGCCATTTTATCCATCCATGTAGAATAAAAGCAGCCATGGGAATGACAGGAGTGGGAAAGAGAGAGAGAGAGATGGTTATCCCCCTGCAGAAATACCTTAATGTGAGCCTGACCTACTGTGGGAATTTGCCTAAAGATTACTTATGGAACCTTGTACATTTCTTACTAAAGTATAGTCAGCACCTACTTCTTCAATATTTTAGGCTTTCTTAACGGGCATGTGTCAACACTCATATTCCTTTCAATAAAATCAATCTTATGTTGTAGGGTATTGATACACGGTAAGCCTCACATTCTACACCTCAACATTTTTGTAAAAAGAGCCTAATATAGTAAACTATTATTCTGCTTTTGTGTTGTTTCATATTTCCTCCATTTTGCTTAAACGATTTTGCATGTTTTGCATGTTTTACAACAGGCTTTGTTTTTGTTGACCAAATTCTATACTATGCACACATGTTTTTTTTATGTGATGAAGATTTCACTGTGAATCAGATAATTAGTGTGACATTGTTTTGCAGAGCAGCCCAGTGCTATCTGGAGAAACAGTAGTTGAAGTCAGAGGAGATCAACATGAGGATGTGAGAGTGATACTGTAGCATAAAGGTGAAGCAGCAGGTGTTTGATATAATGAAGTCAGCAAAGAATTTCTGGAGATTGTTTATAAAACCAAACAAATGAAAAACAAAAAGTAGTCACACTTAGTTACACTTTTAAAATAAATTCCTCCATGTATAGTAGCTCCATCACAAAGCACATAGACTATATGATGTAATTTCTTTGGCAAACTATTAATAATAAATTCACATAAGGCTTTGTGCAGCAGCAGAGCAGAACAGAGCCAAAGCAAACGGGACAAACAGTTCAGAGTGCAATGAAGCTTAAGCAACAGGGTGACATAGTGCAGTGATTCTCAGCTGAGAGCTATGGAGACACAAGCATATGCATATTTCCATTCCAGCCAATCCACACGAAACAGGAGATTTCACTAATTAAAACACTTGCACCCAAAGTGGAGGCACTAATGAGTGAAATCAACTGGTGGTGGTTTCAAGAAAGACAGGTACAAAGAAGTTATTTAAATTGTCCCTGTTAACTGTAATTCTTTTTAAAAGCATATTTGAGAAATTACAAAGAATGTTTCAAACTCCCAAAGTATCAAAAGGCACCTCTTCAGTACAGTGATGACGCGTGAGAAAATATGAAACAGTTCTTGAGTTATGCCCCCCAAACCCTCAGCTGAGACATGTCCCACTCACAGAATGTATGAGTGGGACATGAATTTTGTAACCATGGAAATGGAAAAAATACCAATGATTAAAGTCCCTAAATAGCAAAGGCACCACTTCAACACTTGTGTGTAGAAAGTTTCATGAAAAAATATTAAACAGATAAGCTCTGGAAATGAAATGTGACAGATGGAAACCATTTGTATATCCCCCTCTTCTTTGTTTATGGCAGGGTTAATTAATTGAGATATAAGTGAAAAGTTTTTGGCTTTCACTGGAAATGAATGTTACATTTGTTCTGTTCTAGTACAAAGTTCACTTCTCTTTCTTTATTCTTCTATAATATACCATATATAGTCTAAAATTTGGAAACAGTTTTCCATTCAAGTGAATGGGAAGATGTGTCCAACCTTGTGACCTGTACAGTAGCTTTATTCACAATAAAATGTATGGCTTCTTTCTTTCACAGATAGACTGCTCCGTCTAGATCGAGAGGAGAGACGAAAGGAGTATCGTCGTCAAGACTTCATATCCCTGGACAAAATTCCAACCTGGAGAGAGGAAACTAGATGTAAGATACAACTCATTGTTTAACGTGCTGAATGTCTGGTATGGTTTATAGACTGACACATTATGTTATGGGGTGTTCATACAGTCTAGCCAAAAAGTATTCATATATATTGTACTTATTCATATTTAACAATTTGAGTGGCATTATTTTTATATTCTCCCTTTAATATTTTGCCCCTTCTTGTGCAACCACACTTGTATTTGTATTCAAATAAAAAATAAAGCACTATAATTTTGCACATATGTGCTGTACAAGACAGGTTGAGGTCCTTGCTAAATTTTGGTAATACGGCCCTGAATCCAAAGAAATTGTGATTCTCTGTAAAACATTTATTAAACAGGCATTCAGTTCAAATGAAAGTTGTGCAAACACATTGTATCTAATGGTCTATGATCACTTTCATTGATTTTTGTAAATATATGCTTATTCTGATTTTTATGCCAGCAACACAGCTCTAAAAAGTTTGAACAAAAGACTAATAAAGTTGTAAAATGCTCAAAAAGACCTGATAGGACCATTTCACAGGTTGGTATCAGGTGATAGCATCATGATAGAGAATGGAAGGGGCATCCTCGAAAGCCTCAGTCATTCACAAGCAAAGATGGGCAGAGGTTAAACACTTTGTAAAAGTCTGTGTGCATAAATACTCCAACAGTTTCAGAAAAACATTCACAATGTGCAGTAACAAGGAATTTGAGGATTTCACATCTATAGACCATAATATCATCAAAAGATTCAGAGAAATAGGAGAAATCTGCATGTAAGGGGTAAGGATGAAAACTAACATTGTGTGGGTAAACGGCACACCTGTGAAGGCATCATTAATGCTGAAAGGTACATAAAGGTTTTAGAACACAATGGTAAACACAATGGTAAACACAAACCTGTTCCAACCTTTTAGAAATGTTTTGCAGGCATCAAATTCAGAATGAGAATATATTTATATATAAAAAGAATACGGTAAAGTTTATCAGTTTGGACATTAAATATCTTGTTTTTGTACTCTATTCAATTACTTTTAGCTTTAAAATGAGTTGCAAATCATTGCTTATTACATTTTACATAATGTCCCAACTTTTTAGGCATTGGGGTTGTATTTTCATTAAATTAAAAATGGGTTAGTTTATGTCATTAAACATTTAGTAAAATATAACACTTATTTTTAAGCCTGGTCTACTACTGTTAGTAGTAATGTTACTACTAACACTACTACCACTGCTACTACAGTACTACTACTACTACCACTACTACTAACACTACTACTAGCATTACTACTGTTACTACCAACACTGCTTCAGCATACAAATTGACACCACCCTTGATCCACTTGAGAGGTGTTGCTCATAAAGGAGCTGATTAACAGCATCATTATTGCACAGGTGTGCCTTTGGCTGCTCATTGTAAAAGGCCACTCTCAAATGACTAGAGCAGATACAGATACAGTTTTCTTTTTAAGAACAGTCAGTATCCAGTATACTTCTTCAATGGCTGTGTGAAGTTGCTGGATATTGGAGCTGGAACACGCTGTCGTACACCCTGATCCAGAGCATCCAAAAGATGCTCAATAGGTGACATGTCTAGTCTATGTCTATGTCTATGTCTATCGTGCAGCAACATGAGGTAATGGTGGTGGATGAATGGAACAACAATGGGCTTCAGGATCTTGTCACGGTACCTCTGTGCTTTCAAAAACTTCCATCAACAAAATGCACCCGTATTCTTTGTCTGTAGCTTATGTCTGCCCAGACCATAACCCCACCGCCACCATTGGCCACTCTGTTCACACCATTAGCACCAGCAAACCGCTCGCCCACATGATGCCATACACGCTGTCTCCAATCAGCCCGGTGCAGTGTAAACTAGGATCAATCTGCGAAGAGAACTCTTCTCCAATGTGACAGATACCATCGAAGATGTGGCGTTCCTGGGCTGGCTTGATTCTGAAGCTGATTGGATGTACTCCCAAATTCTTGGGAAACGACATTGAAGACGGGTAATGGTAGAGAAATGAACATTCAGATCACCGGCAAGAGCTCTGGTGGACATTCCTGCAGTCAGCATGACAATTGCACACTCCCTCGAAACTTGCGACATCTGGCATTGTGCTGTATGACAAAACTGCACATTTTAGAGTGGCCTTTCATTGTGACCATCCCAACGCACACCTGTGAAATAATCATGTTTAATCAGCATCTTTACACCTGTCAGGTGGATGGATTATCTCTATCAAGGGCAAATGCTCACTAACACAGATTCAAACAAATTTGTGAGCAAAATTTGAGGGGAATAAGCCTTTTGTTTGCATAGACAAAGTCTTAGACCTTTTAAACTAAAGTGTTATGTTTATATGGTTGTTGAGTATACTTGCACCTGGTCAGTTTAGGGCTAGGTTAACTCCAGCCCTCGGAAACTGCATAGCCTATAATTAAAATTCCTTTATCATTTTATTATTTCAAGTGATCTGGATTTGGTCTTCTGACCAAAAAAAAATCAAATTTCAGTCGCCTTTGGCTTTATTTGTCAATGGGCTGGTTACACAGCAGACATTTTGACATATCAGTCAAATTGTCTGCTGATTAATGTTTTTTTTATAATGTTTGGCTTTTGGGATGTTGCAGCCCCCTTCACTACCCATACTTATCACTTCCATACTCCTCAGTATCTAATCAAATGTACAGGTAATGTTTATATTTGTTACTCTATATTTTGATGTTTTGTCTTGAATTATTGCAAAAAGTTGTTGAAGTTATCTTTTTTTCCAGCCAATGACAAAGAGGATGGGAAGGAGCTGACAGGTGGAGGCGGGCTGAGTGATAAAGTATCTCTCTACAAAGGGGACATCACGGTGTTGGAGGTGGATGCCATAGTCAATGCTGGTAAGGACCTGCCCTTTGAACACAATAGTTGCTGCTTGAAGGCAGCTCAGCTGTTACATTGTCTTTGACTGCCCTCTACTGTTTTGATTCAGCAAGTGTTGGTTCTTGAGGCATTGCACAAGTGATTGGTGTGATTGAGGTAGATGTTAAACTGGATATTTGTTCTCTTTGGTCTGACTTCCTGCAGGCTAAAGTACAGTGACTGGATTATTATATTTGGAATTTAATTTAATTAACTTGTTTGAAATCCCAGCTTTTTCTCCGACCTTGTGCTCGTGAAACCCAATAATAAGTCATTTTGATTTGGTTGACAGGTATATTTATCTTCCTTGCCATTAATGTGGCATGTGTGTGCTGTAATGATTAGTGATCACATATCCAACGTTGCTAGTGGGGAAAACATAAGATTTGTCAGAGTGAGTAAAAGAGAGGACCTAGCAGAGATTTTCAGAGATTTGTGCTGCTGTTATGTAATTTTTCTGCAGTCACAGCCTACACACGCCTTTAGAGCTGCTAAAGGATTGCTTCACCTGTTGCTTCTGCAGCTGATTCTCTGAGCCATTTTACAGTTAGAGAGTTGATAGTCCCACACCATAGCTGCATTACAGTAGCATACTATATATGTGGTCTACATTAGCTTTCTGCAGTTGTGTTTCATAACATTTCCTTCCTTATCCAGTATTTTCAAATCCACGCACACTCACACATTAGTCTACTAAGCAGTGTGTATCTTGTGTGAAATTAATACTCTATAATTTATGCAGGATTAATAGATGTGAAAAACAGATTGCTCTGTTAAATAAGGCTAATGAATTTAATCTATTATGTAAATACTCATCCTTTTGACGATAAGGTGATGTGACATTCTGAATCTGAAAGAAAAAGATGTGGTTTACTACACCTATCGGCGACATGGAACACAACTAAATGTCATGGCAATTGTCTCGCTTTATCAAAATTTTGACCTTTACAAATGTCGCTCTTGTAGCGGTTATTATATCATTCAAGTAATTTGTTGTTTGTAGTGAGTTTTGTGATAAATGCTAAATGTTTGAATTACATTACTGTGTGTCATTTTCATTTTTTAAGATCTGCTTACATAGAGATTAAGTTAGAGGGTGTATTTTATTTCTGGTAAGAGTCAATGAGTCCATACACTGGTGTTATATTATGCATTCCTGTTACAGTATAGACTGACAAGCATGAAATACTCTTTATATTGCCAGTCTATGTCCTCAACAGCCAAATCACGGCTAAGACAGTGGATAAGGTGAGCGATGTTTATATTCAGTGACTAAAAAAATAGGATAGATGAGAATGGAAATTATTTTCAGGATGGAATATTGGATGCTTTTGTTTTAAACTGTTCAGTACTATTGTAGCAAAGGCAGGCTGTTTACGTCAGCAGTTAATACTGCCAGATGCCCAGGCTCTTATTGAGCTACAGGTTGGCCAGGAGGCAATTCATTCTATTTAGCAGGCTGTCAGAGAGTCTGAAAGGTTGAAGGAATTGCTGAAGTCTTTTATGATTTTTCAGAAGGTCTCATCAGCTGTCCCACACCTACTCTATTCATACTGCAGCAGTCTTGGGGCTAGACTGATAGCCTTGCTTAACAACAGTAGTCTGGCCATGTTGCTTTTGTTGTTGTTTTTTGTCATTGTTTACAAAAGACTTTTATTGTACACCATGCCATTGTGTACCATGCCATTGTGTTATAATAATGATTACAAACTATTTATTACTTGAATAGACTGGATATACCTTCGCCATAGTGGGTTTTTCTCTCTCCAAATTTTGGTTACATAGTCCTGAGCATGTGAACAAACAATGTTCATTGATAAGATCTTTAGATAGTTTGTTCAACTTCTTGCCTTTCATCTGTTGACTGCTTCCAATCTCTAGCCTGCAATACTTCCATTTTATTATTCTGTTTTTCATTTAGGTTTGGCACCAGTAGACTGCCTTCTATGAAGTGTGTGACCTTTTGATTTTTGAGCACTATGAAAGTATTAGTCTGAAGGTTAATAAACTCTCAGAATGTCTTTTTCTCCCAGGAGTCAAATATGAAGTGCAGACATATTAATTATGAAAATTGTTGTAACTTGAAGGAAGGAAATGCATAATCCCTTGCAAATCTACTTCAGCGTTAGGACTGTTTGGTCCCACAGTTGAACCAGGCAATTATTAGTGCTATCACATTGATATGTTTATGTGAGATGCAATATTGAATTTTTTTGATCATTATAAGCAGTTTTATGACACAGCTTAACTTCTGATTTCTTATCCTTAAGACTGCGTTAGCATTATGGTTGTCTAAATGCATTGATTGTAGCTCATGGGAATGAACAGTGAGTCCAAAATGCTTTGCTTGTTTGCAGCTTTATGTATGTGTGTTTTAGGCACATTGAAAATTTGTGCAACATGTTTTATCAATGGAGAAATGCCTGTAATTTCATGGAACTCGGGTCAGCTTGGTTCAGCTGTTAAGGTGTCTGCCATAGCTTTCAGAGGATGTCAAGTTGCTATATGTCCTCTATTAAAGTTTAATTATTACTGTAGCTTCATTGAGGTTTTACTTCTTCTTTAATTCTGTTTGGCTGGAGGTTAAACAGGAGGTGCTCAAACTGTCTCTTGGATGAGAGCCTGGAGAGAGTAAGACGGGAGGGGGTGTGGTGACAAACCGTAAACTGCTGGTGTGGAGAGCTGGATGGCCAGATCTTGACGAGGTGTGCTGGGCTGCAGCATCGAGCCCCCAATTCAGCCTACTCCTATAAACCTGTATTGGCCTGCCACTGCCACATAAAATGTTGATAGACGCATATTAACTGTCCCTGTAACCATCTTCCGACTGTCTTGAAGGGATGACAGCAACAGGGGGGACAAATGTATGACACACCCCTTAATAGAGGATTTCCCTTTTTGCCCAACATACTTTCTTCAAAATAGTGCACTGGGTATTTTATCCCGTGAATATCTGAGTGAGGAAGACTTTGTCCCTGATCCTCTATTAGTCCATGTCTTTAGCATATCTCTTTGGATTGGTCTTGGACAATGATAGATGGAAAGAGGAGGTTATCACAGTTAATCATGGCAGAAAAATTACAAGGTTCACTAAAAGTTGAAAGCATGCTCAAACTGGGGTTTAAATTTAATGCATGTCATTACTGTGGCTTTTACATGGCAAACACACGATAATGTCCTCCATTTTCCTCTCCTTGTCTTTGTGCTTGGAGTTCATACGAGTGTCACCATCCCTCTCAGACCAGAATAAGGTCGTAAAGATTGCGGTGCAAAGTGGAGAGGACTTCTCTCATCTTGATGACTGTAGTAATTATCCACAGGGGTTGACTCCTAATCCATTACCTGCTCTAAACCTTTCCCATCTTTCTATATTAGATCATTTTTTACAGGAGCCAATTTAGTGTGCGCAGGGAATCTGGTTATGAATGCAATAAAGAACCTGAAGGGGTTCTGAAGGGGATTAGTGGGAGAAAGGCAATTGGTATTCAGTTGTATGGAGCTGTTCGTACTGCAGTTATCATAGGTTTGATGAGAGCGATGACCCTCAGAGGGCAGAATACTGTGATCCTGTGGAGATTGACTTTTACAAGTTTTTATGTTATCGATATTGAATCAATGTCGATTGAAGCATTGTTTTCCTGCAAGGTTTCTCAATGGGCATAATGAACAGTGTAGAAGCCTATATGCCCTGATTTACTCTGGGTAGAATGTGATATTACTGTGCAGTCAGAGCAAGGGTAGCTCATGTCAGTGATCATACGGTTCAGGTTAAATCCTGACCAATAATTATCAATTGGTCAATTCATCGACATGAACATACCCACGTGTGATGCAAGGTGAGAATTAAAGAAAACTTTATTGACTTGTAAATCACATTTTCTATCGTTTTAACTGAAAATAATAAAAATAAAACGTGCACAATTGGAATCACCTACAATTCAATGCATAATTCATGTGTTTTTGAAAATTAATAGCTACAAGCAAGGAAAACCCCACAGACGCAAAACAAAAAAACTTTGCTGCATTTTATTCACATCATGGTCGATTTTTAATTGAAGCAAGAAATCTCTTATTGTGTGTCTGAGTGCTTCTTTTAGGATTTTAAGCACAGGGTGGTTGTGGTTCATACTTTTCTGCTTATTGAAAAGCTCACTAGTTGTAGCAGGACATCAACAGTGCAGGATAATGGTGTGTAATGTCGAGAGAATATCATATGCTTCTCTGAGTCACAAGCCTTAATGGAGAGCACTGCCTTATTTATAAGGGAATGACACTCTGAGTGCTCTGGTTATATTTAAGCTTGCAAAGCACAAGGCTGTTCAGAGTGAAAAGTAGGTGTGACCTTATTATTCTCTCGCTCAGCTCTTGGTCTGTAGATAGACTCTAAACAGAAAGATTTTTCAATGTCACGCCTCCAACATTAAGGGCTGGGTGTGAGTATAAGACGTACATATCGTCCTGTTCTGCTATCTGCTTTCTGAAACCCAATACGCTTTTATGAAATGTCTTTGCCGTCCAAATCCTTATTTTACAGGATCTGTCTAAAATGTTTGTGGAAGACTACATCACCATTTGGATTAGGGATGTTCTTAAGCTCTGACTGTGATCTCAGTAATTCATTCATACAGAGTAGACTGGGGCATGAAATGCCAAAATAATTCACATTTTACTTCTCCATTTGCCTTAATGATTGTGAAACACATGTTTTTTTGGGTTTGCTTCCTACTGGTGGGGATCTTGTCTGGTTAGACTCTTCATTAGATTTTCTGTCAGGCCATAGATGAGCTTCACAACACACTCAGGCCCTGGGGAGTCCTGCTTGATGGGCTTATCTGTCTGCAGATTCACACCCTATGCCATGAGAGAGAGAGATGTAGTCACGCTCCCAGCAATGTGTTTACAATTCAGGGCCTCTCACTCGCTCTGTTCTCTTTCATTCTCTAAGTTGTATATGCAAGAACACAGTGACACTTCTACACAGACAGACACACACACACACACACACACACACACACACACACACACACACACACACACACACACACACACACACACACACACACACAGGACATTAGAAACCACAGCAGAGGATTGGTAACTTCTTGAGCAAACTTGTGATTGTTGCACTGTCACACTAAGAATAAAAATCAATTCTCCAGCCAGAGAGAACTTGCTGGTCTGTTGAACAGTGAAATAACTCTGAGTGGGTTGTATTTGGTCCTGCACTAAAAGGTCCAGTTAATCGTATCAGGTCTGTGCGAGATTCAGCACGAGTTCAGGGTTTCCCCTGCCATGGGGTATAAATGTGAACCGAGGTGACAAATCATCTGGTGAGCTTCCCCTCCCTCTGATTCTAACTTGATTTCTCCTCTCGCACTGTCCAGATTGTGACCAGCCTCACAGCCTGCCTCAGTGTTTGGTTAATGTCACTGAAACCTCTGTGGCCTACAAGGTGCCACCATCACCAGAAAGTAATAGTTTTTCACACGGTGTGCTTAATGGAAAGTAATTATGGGAATCTGTGCTTTCAGTGTGTCTAAAGCCAGAACATAAAGAAATATCTCCCCTTGCTTGGACTGCTAATGGTGTATGTCCGTATTGAGTTTTGGGAAGAATGAGCCTCCCCTTCCAACCCAATCACAAGTTTAGTAACCCAGTCCATGTTTCCCCTGTCTTTAGCAGACACACTCACAGCTGAAAACAAAAACACCACATTCAATCACACAAAAGGATGCTGAGACCACAAAACTGACTGTGTCTGTGGAGGTAGGTCACAGTGCTAAGAAGGCGTCCATCACTGAGCTCAGGTTCTCTGTCCCCCTGTGGACAGGAAACCTAAGTCATTGTTGACAAGGTCAGAAAGCTGCTGTTTGTATGTCTGTTTTCCTTCTTACCACTTTCCTTTTGTCTCTGTTCCTCTACCTCCTCCTAGACATAAACATTGAAACATGAAAACACGCTGCCTTATGCTGCACTCATGCCAGATCTCATCCAACAGGCTTGTTAGTAGTCAGACAGCATCATAAGGAAAGACTCTCTCCACCTTTTCTTTCCCTTTTCTTTTGTCTTCATTTGTGAGGATCTTTGAGATAGCAGTAACTGTAGAGGTCAATGATGAAACATGGAGGGGAAAATAATTGGTAAATTAAGAAATGTATGCATTATTTATACTAGTGAACAAAAGGTTTGCTTACAGTAAGTATTTTAGTGCTTTACGGATTATAATAAAGACTTTTATAAAACCAAAGCAATGCTTTGTGAGTACATACTTTGAGATGGTAGCAAAATAACTTCTTCTTTTTTTACCCCTAGGCATATTGTGTGTGAGTGTCTGATAAGGTTAGATGAATAAAATGTTTAACTGTATAAAACAGGGAGCACTGTAACAGGTAACACCAGACCAACAGATGAATGGCTCCACCTGTAGGGGGCACTGTGGCTCCACATAAGTATCACTGACATCTTTGATAGCAGATTAAGTTTGAAATGTGGGATGACTGGGCTCTTTTGCATTTCAGATTGATGAATCTTGTTTTATCTACTTCCCCTCCACAGATGTTCCTTTAGAAATGTCTAAGTTGACAACTGGAAATTCCAAGTCATCGTACTGATTTTCAGCATCTGGTTGAGCAATAGCCTACAAAAATGTGCAATATTGTGCTGTTTTTGGAAACTGAAATATAATCTTGGAACAAAATGGAACAGGAGAAGAATGCTGATTTTGGAGCTCAGTGCACGGTTTCAGATGTTGCACTATATAAACACAGAAGAAGAATGTGGCTTCTTTTTCAGCTGTGGTTGAGATGTAGAGATACAGCATGTGTGTGGTTGTGCACAAAGAGGGAGTGAGTTCTTTGATCTGTAAGAGAATGTGGGGAGATGTTGGGTGAGACTCTATCCTGGCACAATGAAACACGGGTGAAAGGAGACCCTGACTGCTGACTGTTTTTCTGCACAATCCCCAGGAACTATACCCTGCATGACTGCCAGCAGGCGACTCATTGGCCTTCACAATAGTCCTCCTTTGAACACCAGTTCATTCTCTCTGCTTCTGTTCCCCTCATATTTTTCTTAGTTCCCTCATTTTAGTTTTGGTTTGTTTCAGTTAATCTCTTGTTCCGCAAATATTAAAAACCTTTGAAGAAACAAATGCAAGCTATGTACAACAGAAAAGTGTTGACCTTAGCAGAAATACTGATGAGTGGCTTGGTTACAGCCTGCAGTAAACATTTTTCAATGGCTTCCTGTGTAATGGCCAATGTTACAAATAAGTAAAGGAATATAAAGCATACATTTTGGTTAGGATATTTACTGTGAGGGATTTTAGTTCCACTAGACACTACATTTGATAATTTAATGTTTTAGCTTCACAGTCCCTGTTCTCTTAGGCAATGCTATCCAATTCATGCTATCCAGAATATGTCGCTGTGTCTTAGCAAAAACAAAAGAATCCAATCCAGTCTAATATGACTAAGTCAAAATTCTATCCTGAATATGAGCGCTTAATGTAGATATGAAATTGTGTTCTCCTCTTTCAGAGAAATCATTCCAAATAAGAGGACCTCTAAGCAGCTGAAATGATTGTGGTATTTTCTGAGTACCTCTAAATGAGAATACAATTCCTATAACCCAGGGCAGTTCATTCAATATTTGTGAGCATCTACAAGTTTGTCTCAAAGCTGAGGAACCAGGGGCAGTGTTCAGAAAAATTGCTCTCAACTGGCCATTTTGAATGCATTTAATATTAACTGATGTCTCTGTCCTAGTTTTAAAAGTTTTTACAAGGTTTGCTTCTAGTGAAGCAATTAGGGGCTAAATATAAAAGGCAGCAGTCAAAGTAAGAATCTTGATGTTCAGAGGCCTTTAATGCTGTTAAGTGGAGAGAATCCTATCAAAATTAGATTTAATTTTCTCAAATCCAACATTTTAATTAAGCAGCATCTTTTTCTTTCATTATTTTCTGATGTAATTAACGAGTAACAGCTTAATCTTCATCCAAAGTATTATCTTTTTTGTTCCAAGCAATGCTGCTGTTTTTTTAAAAACTGTAACGTTTAGTCACACAGTGAATATGGATGCAGATAGAGTGTAAGTTATCAGCTGTCACCTGCAAGCTGACTCACTTCCTACTATTGTACTTGTTATTAGCAGATGTAATTAGTGATTACCTTAAGCAGCTACGTTAATCTCAGTTAGCATTTTGATAGATATGAATTTCAACATGCATTTAAAGCTGCAAATATAAACTAAAAATTCATGCACAGAACCAAGAAAAGGGTACGTAGAACATGTTTCATAACTACTACTACTTTTTGTACTGTCACCAGTATGAGTAAAAGCATTTTACTTAGCTTTTTTTTTATCCCTCCCCAAAAAAAGGAAAAAAAAACAGCTTTCATTTCTTGTGGCATTTTAGGTCTGTAACATATAATCCTAATCAAATCAATCAAAAGTCAGAGAAACAACTTTTTCTTCATAAAATATCCTTCACAATATATTATATCATGTATCCAAATGCTTATTAAAATTAATTGTAAGGTGGCTGTGTACATATAATAGATATCCATTAAATAATAAGAGACACAAACATTTTTATTTTAAGAGTAATAAAAGTTTTTAGTAATATTTTAGTTTCTTTTTGAGCTTCCTAAAAGTTAGATTATTCAAATAAGTGCTCAACTCAAATAACTGGTAGTGTCTGCTGCGCTGCATAATATGATGTTAGACACCCATCTGTTAAAAGTGTGAAGCCCATTGTGCAGGAGACGTCTATACAGTAGACACAGAATATTTTTAAACAGTTATACCCAAATTATGTTTTATGGAAACACTGAACTCAAACAATCAGAGAGACCTTTTCCGTCTTCTATAAGGGAGCTGGGTCATAACAGCAACCTTTCCTTGTTAAAACAAACAAGGAATAAAGTAAAAAAGAAAAAAGAAAAAGTGAAGCGTTGTAAAAATACAGCAGATGTGAGAACTAAATTTGTTATGCTTTTAAAGCTATTTGACCACAAAATGCTCCGAACAGTAATGGCTCTGACCTTAAAGAACACTGCTAAATGCTTACTAATATGAATTGGGTTGACCCAAGGAAAACATGGTTGCACACAGTGGTTTTTATACACAGATGGGAACTTGATCTTATCAAGAATATTGTCTCCTTATTAATGGCAGAGATTCAGATAAATGACAGAAATAGAAAAAGTAGTCTAACTTTCTCTGCGTCACAGCATATGGTTCCATGTTATGGTATGGTATGATACAATATATCATTGTGATGACCTGTCCTGTGATGCTGTTTAATTATATAGACTATATATTGTACAGTCATAATGAAAATAATCTCTTGACAATTGCACTGTACTCCAACAATCAGCAGCAGATCTCAGGGGCTACGTGGGTGCACAGTTGTTGCTCTCATGTATGGTAATGAAGCACTGACTGGACGTTCCTGATGAAATGGATTTCTCTGCTGTTGACACAAGTGATTGTGTGGTTACTGTAGGGCTTAGGTAATGTGGACTCATTATAGACAAAGACCTTTGTTCAGCGGAACGATAATAGAATCGAGGCTGGATTCCGTTGGCTATGATGAACGGTAAGCTTTATGTGAAGTGTCTGGAAGATATGAGCCTATTAGGCAAGATGGAGTTATTATTTTGAAAGGTCTTACAGCTTACAAGCCAGTATTTGATGTAACTACCCGACAAACAATCAGTACTAATGAACTCCGTCGGTTTTTTCCGAAAGCAAAACCCATTTGGTCTCATTTATGACAATATGATCTCAACACTGTTTATTGTGGACTTCGTTTGGAGAAGGTTCTGCATACTGAAGGATTTTATATTCTTCAGGTGGTCATTTAAGACAGTTATTACTGTAACGAGTCATTGCATACCGAAAATATTCTGTTAGATGCTTGACATTTGATACTGCATATCAAACTCCCCAGTAGAACAAAGAAATTTTAGGTTGACCCACGAAGCTAGATCAGATTTTATTGCCATAACAGGGAGCTGCATGTGAGGGAATTTTCGATTAAGGGAGGCAGAGAACAGAGAACGCTTATGCCCTTCGTGCCAGTGAGTGAAGAGGTGGTTAATGCAGCAGGGTTCAGAGGGTTGCTCATATAGAGTAGTTATAGACAAGCTGATGATTTGTTGTGAGGTACAGGGGAGAGCAGTGAGACCTGACTTTGAGGCAGTGCGGCCTCAAACAAACTGCATTTGTTTAACCTCGCTCAGCTGTGGAACTATAATGGGATGATGGCTTCTGCCATTAGCATGATGAAATGGACAAATAAGTGACTTTAGTGAAACCCTCTCAAATAAGGGCCTGCAATTTGATTGGCCTTTGATGCTTCAGTGTGCCATGGAAACAATTTAATCTCTTCAATAGAATCTTTGTCCCCTGTCCGTGCACAAACAAATCAGATTAAGGTTTACAATAAGGTGAATACTACGCAGTATTTGCGATAGAAGTGAATTCCCAATACTTTGGGTGGCATTGGGGTTTGGAGTAGGGAACGAGAGACTCCCTCAACACGGATCCAAAGCTGTTAATTTGTACGTATCTTGCTTTATTCAATGTTTCAATTCAGGTTAAGATTTTGGATCTCTTTTATGAGTGAGATCCCTACCAGGACAACAATAGCACATTATGTCATGTTAAGTTATGGAGAGAATGATTGATAGATATACGTTCAGCAGAACAAAAGACAGAAATTAGATAGAATGGCATAAAATACATAATTATGCAGTAGATTTTGTACACAAATAAGTTGGTGAATTCTCCCTATATTAAAATCTATATCTAAGTTACTGCATTATTGTGTTGTGATTCAGCATAATGGTGAGGCTAAGTATATCTGGAGAGGCTGAATCTCGGGCTGTTGTAAATAGTCAGCTCTCAAGCAGCTTCCTTACGGTCCTTTCTTTAATATGAGCACAAAGGAAGCAATCCTTCATCCTTGTTTTTTTTTTTTTTGCTTATGCTGCCACTAGCAGGTGTTGATTGATTTTTAAGAGCAGATTTTGCTGTGGATAATTGCTGAAGAGGAAAGGGTAGATTAAAGGAGAAAATCTTGTTTCTCATCTCAGCGTCTTTTTTGTTCATAGGCTGTGCCACTTAGACAAACTTGAAGACAAGGTGCAGAGACACTGTATATTAATAGGCATACATTGACAAGCTGCCAGGTGAGAGGAAGAATGTGAAGGAATAGAAATAGGAGGAAGTTATGACAGGCAGGAGACTCGGCGGAGGATGTTGTGTACTCTCAGAAGATTTAATTTCCCATGTTCCGAAGATTATCAGGCACCACATGGCCATGATCCAATCACCACAGTCCCCCGGCGGCTGTGCAATGTTGTTGATGAAACACATCATATTACATTTGATAGGTGCATTTATCATATTGTAAGGAGTGTCTTGAGAACAGCAGAAAAGACGGAACAAGTTGGCTCTTTACTTTACTGGCTTGGAAACCTTTTGGCCAACAATAAATCCTTTATTTCCCTCTTTGATCATAAAACTTCAGTTCAGGAAATTAGATAATTGAATGTTGTTGGTTAATACCTACATTTCTGCTTGCTAATTAAAGGAGAAATAAATGTGGCTTTCACAGCCTCATTGCAAAAAACATTGATTATATTTTGTGTTCATATTTTCAGAAGTGTATCTGCAGGTTAGTAAGATTGTTGATCAATAGAAATGACTCGGTAAACATGCCATCAGCTGCCAATACTTCTAGCTTTTACCACTTACCATCCAGCCCTCAAGAAAAAGTCACTGTTAGCATTTAAGATGTTCCCTATTTGATTGTCTTTCCAACTCCTTTTGTATTCTTTTTCTTTTTTTATAGCTCAACAATGGAGAGCAGAGTCATACGTCTTCTTGCCAACGGAAACTGTTCAATCATAGATAAAAAGCCAAACCTAAAAAGAAAATGACAAAGTTATTTTAATGTCATGATAAAGGCTATTGTCTCCTCGCTAAAGATTTGGATCTCTGCTGTAATGAGTATACTTATTTTTCTCTGGGGTTTTGAATGAGACTTTATTGTTCATGTCTTTGACAACTGTAAACAACTGTAGCTCTGGAGGAGCGGGGATTTAGAGGGTGACAAACCTTCTATGTAGCATCTTGTTGCTGATTCAGTCTTTTGGAATGGAATGAGAGTATCCCTCTTACCTCCGCCAAGTGAATTTACAAATCCTACTCTGGTGACACCATGATCCACCCCTCTCTTCCTCTGATCAGCTTGGCATGACGACGACGTATCTCATGAAACTCCTCACTGAAAGTTCTTTGACTACGTGAGAAACATGACCGTTTTTTAGGGTTTTTACTACATGCCATGTTTACTGGATTGTATTACATTAACCTACTAAAGTTCTGGAGTAATGCGAGTCATATACTACTGCTAATTTTTAACTTAGCTTTGTGTCTAGAACGTCTGTCTAGAACTGGTGAACAGATAAATTACTCAATATTTGGGTAATGTGGCCATAGTAGCATGGGGCAATTGTTTATGTAAGTGTGTTTTACATGGCCAAGTAACAAAAGTGTGTTCACAAGATAAAGTTGTGAAAACAGCTACACAGTGATTTCCATTTAGAAGACAACTCAATTTACTGCTGGCCAATTAATGCTGCCTGTGCTGACATGCCTCCACTAATTTCAGCAGCACAGGCCAACAGGATGGAGAGGGAAACAGAAGGTCAGGCAGTGTTTTCATTGATAATTTTGTCTCACTTGATGCTTCTTCTATTGATTATTTGCAAGCAGGATGTGTTGAAAGGGGAATTTAAAATTGAGACTTTAAATCCAAAGTGAGGACAAAATGTCTGTTGTACAAAAAGTTAAGTGTGCCTTAGTGTTTGGCTACTCTCTAAAATAAATGGGCTCCACAACCAGCGCTGAACTTTAGGGGTGCATTCCTCAGCTCACATCAACTCTTAAAGGCACATGTGAGGCATTGTAAGCAAAACGCTGGACTATAGAGCTGAGTGACAACATTGGAAAGACGACTGAGAATAACATGAAACCTATAAGCATATATCATGTGTTTTTGCCATTAATAAATCGTTACTGTACCACATACAATCTATGCTTTACCTGCATGGTAGGTGTGTAAAAAAAAGTAGGATTTCACAGTGTTGAAGACAAGTCCTTGTTGAGATTCTGTTTTAGTCTCAGTTTTTAATGAAGTCAGTGTCGTCTCATCATCGTCTTGGTCTTCGTCATGGAAAAAAAAGATTGTTGACGAACATTTTTCATCATAGCTTTCATTAATGAAATTAATATTATATGGGACACAACAACCTTTGTTATCCTTGAAAGTCTTCATTTAAAAAATTGCTTGCTCTAAGAGGCTGAGTTTGACTGACTGTGTGGTCTATCCCCCAAATGAGAGGCTTGGCTTTGGGTTTCCTAAACTTTGCCCATGATGAAGTAGAGCTGAAATGGACAAAACATAACAATCAGACCTCAGAGGCAAGTTGAGGCTGTTAGATAGCAGACAATTGATGTGATTCAAAACAATGAGTGAGGTCCACTGTCAGTACAGCCTAGATTCAAAATCTGAAACACAGAGTTGTGGAATGCTGTCATTAAGGACAGAGAGGAGCTCGGCGCCATCGTTTTGGAACAGGTAGCATAAAACTTGCTGTTTGTCAATAATAATAAATTTTAATTAAAGTTTTTTATTCTAGCTGTTTTGGAACTTTCGTTCCTGAAGAAGCAAGCTATAAACAACAAGTAAACAATGTCCAACAGAGAGCGGGCAAAAGTATGTTTAGCCATCCTCAAGACAGTTTGGCACCCCAAAACAAAGACTGTTTGTTGTTGTTTGTTTTGTTGGACTCATGAAAGTTGGAATCATATTATCATGTCATTGGTTTGGCGGAGTTCTTTCAAGCTGTGCAAACACACCCAGTACCACTTTGTTGTTGCGACCAGGGAGATCCCGTGTTTGTCCCAAAAATCCATGTTTGTATGTTTCAGGTTTGCAAGTATTAAGAAGGCAAGTAAAGCATCATGGCATAAGGCCTGCATCGCCTCCCTCTGAGAGCTTCATTATGGTAAACTATGTTTCGGCTTTCACTCTAAACACCAGCTGGTGTCTCAATCACAAACGTCTGCTCTGGTATGTCAACATATTTAGATGTTAACACTTTATGTACCGTAGTTGACAGTTCCTGTCCTGTTTGTGGGTAAAAGAAGCATTTTAACAGGTATTTCTAATTAGCATTTTATAGTGTGTATACTGCTGATTTGTTAAATTATTTAGCTTTACAACAATCTGTTGGGAAACATGGACAAGGATGAGTAATTGTCTATTTCCATACAACTTTGTTGGATGAGTTCACACTGAATTTCCTCAAAGCTACATACAGCACCATTGACTACTGCATGTTGACAATATTACTGGTGTTGTTACTGCCTCAGTCTCCACAGTTACTCCTACTTTGTGAATGTAATTATCTTATATGTCAGCTAAAGCAAGGCGTAGCCAAATCCAATTTCAGGCCTTGTCCATTTGTATCCATATTTCTTTCGAAATGGATATTTTTACCCTCTGTTTAAAATAACATTTCTGTCCACATGACCTTAATTTACCAAAGTATCTCTGTACACACAAGATCACAAAAATGATTCAAAATGCTCAAACAAGTCTACATCTATGATATTGTGAACATCAGAAAATATTCTAAGCATGCTTAGTGAGCTTATTCAATTTAAGATAGATATATAAAACCCTCAAAAAGTGCATAGTTTAGTCGTAAATTTGTAATTGGATCCAGCAGTGCTAACAAAGAACTTAGACGGGTGCCAAACACACGTAAAACAAAGCAATAGTTTGCTGTTATTATTGTTGGTATTTCAGGTGCATGTTCATGACACAAAACATCACTGGGTTTTTAAAAATCTGTACTTTAGAAGATGTTTTATAAAAATCTCTATTTGAGTGACCTAGAAAGCTGTTTGCATGTGACGGCGAGTCCAAAATTTTCTAGAGCAAAATGCAAAATGTCCATTTGTTTGTGGACAATGCCTCAGTTGATATCTCTCATTTATTCGTGGTTTTTCAGTCAGTTAAGGTCAGACAGACCTCTGTTTGTGCTGTGCCTGCCACAACTCTAACATCCAGCAAGAGACACGAAGCTGCAGGGCGTCATGAAATGAGCTGTGGTGAAAGAAGTCATGTGATGTTGTTGATTTTGCTGACTACAATAATGCTGCTGTTGTTTTTATAACTCCTCTTCCATCTCATATCCTGCTTCTGTTGCTCCCATGCTGGATGGGTGAGGTTAGATCCTACAGAGCTGTAAAAGGTGTTACCTTTGTTGACAGTCTTGTAATTGATAGTGATTGTTAGTTTCCAATTACACAGTCTCTCATTAAAACTGTCAAACTTTTAAAATTATACTCATTTTTTTCTCTCTTGGTCTATCAAAGAGAAAAGGTAGTGTTTCATACTGTATATGAGCAACCGAGGTGGAATTTTGTTTTCACCTTTACTCCTCTCAAATCTGTGTTTTCTCCATTCTGGAAAGAATGCCCTAAAAGGCTTTGTCCCTGTCTCAGACATATCCTTCTTTCATAGTAAGGAAGACGAAACATGAACAAAAATTGTTTTTAGGTTCATTTTCAGGTTCCTGCAACAAGAGAGTTGATGGAGCAGTCTGGAACACCTGTGTGCTTGGAGATTAATCATCATAACAGACAACAGGCCTGTGCTTATACTGCTAAATGGTACATGGGAGAATGCACCACTGGTGCCTGCACACTTTGGCTGCAGGTTTAATTCACTACTTTTCCTCTACCCTGCCAAAAAATCGGTGTAACGGAAAGTGAAACTCTTTGTGTTAAACATTATGTTAAAAATCAAAACAAAAGACTATGTCGTCATTTCACATCAACAATTTCAGAGGCCAAGAAGCATGCATTGACACATGCCCACACAATGTTTTGTACATAGGGAAACATTAGGGTCAGGTCTGGTCTTCATTAGGCAAATGCATTCAATTGCAATTAGTGGTGAACATATTCTTCCGTGCACTTAGCATTTGATTGCATTGTTATTGCACAAAGGCTACATAGATGGCTATAAATTTCACGCTCTACTTTTTCAATTAGCAAAGTTGTCTGGGTCTATGACTCTGTGTCCCTTGGGCATGGTATGTGAAGAATACAACCTGAATGGACAAAAAGTTAGGTTTGAATTCATTAACAATTAGCTTAAGTAAGTGCACATTGGATGTTACAAATGAAGATTGGATAGGACAAATGGAGGATTTTGTGGTTTCTCAGTATTTTTTGTACTACATTCACCAACTTGCAGTATTACTTACTTCCAGGCCCGAGTAATTTAATATACAGCCTTGTCCTTCAAGAGACTGCAGAGTGGTGGCAAATCTGTTTTTGACAAATGTGACATAATTATTTAATCTTCCAGAACATTGGAAGCAAAATGCATTCAATATAAAGCATTTTCAGCAGCAGCAGTGCTAATAAAACCATTTGTTATAGTAGCGGTAGCATGACAGGAGATTTTACCCATTCATTTGTACATTTATGACTCTGAGGCAGTGTCCTCCCAGTCAGGGCCACAGCAAGAGGCCAGGAGGCGGAAGATGAATACCTTATAGCTACACTCCCTAGACATTACTAAATGAGCAAACTGGCAGTTTACAGCTACCTCTCAATGTAACCTGCATGTTTTATAGATGAGCAGAATCTGACTAACTGTCAGAGAATGAAAGCACCTCTCAGGATGGTACCATAATGGCCTCTCAGTAAAATGAGACAGGCCTTTATGAGTGTTTATCATTGCACATTTCACCAACTTTCTTTTACCCTCAAAAGGAGATGGCAACAGGGCTTGAGAACACTGAAGCTTTTATTTCATTTGCCAATATTTCAGATTGATCAAAAATAATGTTACAGTGCTTTATTATTCAGACAGCAATTAAACAGGAACACTACTAAAACGTAAATACCTACTGGTGTCTACTACCTGCTCTACTCCCCACAGGACTTTTAATGTTATGCTTGTGTCAATGCTGTTTTCCTCAAAACATGTTTGTGATAGGAGCCTTGGTGCCGCTCTGTTTATAAAGATTATCAACTCTGTCACTCCTCTAATGACTTTACTTTGCCCTTACTGATGATGAGTAGCAATATTAGTGTCCAAGTAGCATTGTTCTTTGAAGAGCGATGCTAATTATTCAGGAACTGTTTTAATATGAGTATTTGCATGACAGATATGCAGATTTTATCCTCGAGCACTTTTCCTGACAGTTTGGAAAAATAAAAACTATCCCCTTGGGACAAAACTCTGAAGAGGTCTGTCAATCCAAACTAATGAAATTCTTTAATGATTAGTTGCTTGTTAAGACAGGGTGTTTTCAAAAGATTTTTTATTATTTACTCATCATGCAATTGTCTTGAAACAGCATATTAAAAATAAGACTCTGAAAGCATCTTTTCATAATTTATATCCTCACATACTGACATTTTCTTTCTGTCTTTGAAATAATGCAGGAAGGACCCAAAGGTTACAGGAGATGTGGGCAGATAATTCACGTTCACTACATGTTTCTTCTTAGTATTAGTTCATCAGGTGCTCATATGCCTGAGAAGTGCTGAATTGGCTTAGTAGAATTAGAAAACATGTAGAACAAAGGGGGTTGCTAAAAAGCTAATGGGGCTCATCAGTTTTCCCAATTAGTTGGCTGCTAGGGTCTAGTGACGGAAACGACATTGGCAAAGAGGTTTTATTACTATGACATGGATGGCCGAGAAGATGGAGTCTCTAGCATTCCTATTTTATTGGATCCTTGTGCAATAAAAACATAATCAGTTATCTGTTTGATAGTATTACTGAATTGCAGCAAGCCATATTCTAATGTTAAATGACCAAGTTTCCATTTCAGTGTCTTACTTTACTCTACTAATATTACCAGTTTTAGTGCTTTAGCTGCTTGCTTATTTTACTATTTTGTAGTATTATGAATTACCATCCTTTTAGGCATCACAGCCAAGCAGACAGATTCTTCCCAGTGCCAGTTGTAGTGTTATGTGTAAAGGCTGAGATTTGGATCAACATCAGTTCTTAATTGTTGTCTGAGAGTCGGTTGAGAGAGGGCAGGTGTCACTCACCTGTGATACGGACCAGGCACCGGTGGGAGAAAGACGAGAGCTGCTGGCCCTCTTTTTGCCTTACAAAGGCCTCAGGCCATCAAGTAAACATGCACCCCAGTTCTCCCCATCACAGTAATCTGATATCTCTTTCCACACCAACCTTCAGTGCCTCAACACCCTTCCATGGATGAAAAATGCCTCACACCAGTTAGCTCCCTAGGATGTTGACCCTGCAGCGTAGGTCATCACTCTGAGACAAAGAGATTCTTATCAGCCTGGTCGCCCTCTCCTCACCCACCTCCATCCCCTGCCCCTCACATGGTGAGCGAAGACTTCTCTGAAACCTAATATCAGTGATATCATCAAGGTGCTTCTTTACCCCTCTATTAGGATCCAGAGAGATGTTGTGAAAGAATTCAGTCAGGCACTTGGATGATGGCGGATGCCTTCAGGGAGCGTTGGTCAGTATGGTGCCATTAGGCAATGTGTAATACAAGACTGAGAGAGAGACAGACTGAAACAGAGTGTGAGAAAGAGGGGGATAATTGTGAATGAAGAGGTTAATGCTCCATAACTCATTCTCCTCATTTCTCCCTCCAGTAATTCAACAGCTTGGAAAATTACAAGCTGGCCTCCTAAATTCATTAGGTTTCTCATTGAAACTGTTTTGCATTTTAGTATTGGCTTTCTCATTTTATTTTTAAAGCAAGGAAAAAGATGGATGTGGTTTTTTTTCATGGACTCTCCCAAAGTGAGTTAAGTTGTGTATATTTTGCAAAATGCATGTTTTCCATTGGTGGCTATTTCTTTTTACTCTTTATGTTTTGGATAGCTAGTAAGAATCCATTTCAATCAGTCTTCCTGTATTCCTCTTTGAGTAAACCAAGTTGTCTAAATAAAACCATGGAAATCAAACTGCGCTGATCATTACACATCACAGTATCACAGATGATAATCCAGCTCTTGTTTTAAGGCTTCTAGCAATTTGGATATGATTTTAACTGGATTATTATGAACAGGGCCTGATGGCTGGCATATGCGAGCATCCTAAATATTAGACAGTAGCAACTCTGCCCTGCATGCAAATGTATCACCAAGGCTTTAATTGAATTGTATATTTATATGGCTTTTCCCATGTGATGCCTCACAGATGGAATTATCTCGGTCGGATTATTGTTGTACATGACTAAGAAAAATATGTGTATGACACCTTTTGATGATGACAGACTGATAAAAGTATGAGTGCTATTCCCATAAGGCATTTTAGTGGACAAACTCCTATCCTAATGTTATCTCACCTATTGTTTTTTTTTTTTTTGCATTAATAGTACATTTAAATGCAATTTTCCATTCACTTCAATAAAGATGAGATACGCAGACTTCTTACCATGGACAGGCATATTTCTTAGTGTTTGTTTTAACACCAGGCTTTCAGCTTCTTGTACTATTAAAATCACAGTTTGCCGTTTTAGTAATGCAGGTGATGTAATCATGTCAATGGTTGGATAATGTTCAGAAATTAGGCACATTTTACATATTACATTATAACATCATATGTGTTCCAATGCATCTGTCTATCTCCACTGTGCATTACCTCAATAGAATATGCACATTTATATTCAGTCCCTCAAAGTGTATTCATAAAGTTTTCATGAGGGGTGAATTAATTTGATCCCAGAATGCTTAGCTATTACATTTCATATTGAGGCTGTCAACATGCATCGAAAGCTTGGACAGACGAGATGTCTAAGTAGACAGTCTCATTTCAAACCACTGAGGGCTGCTTTCAAATATATTCTTTTTATTGCAGACATTCTCAGCAGCATGCATGAGATTTATATTTTTTCTATTCGTATGCTTTTTGTGTAATGTTATTTACTTAAATGTTAAAATGATTTGATAATGAATTGTCAACTAGTGGCTTGTTGTAAGATCAAAAGGAGCTCTTTTATTTATCTATGTTCACAACCACTCAGCTAACCTGATAAATCCTTTGTCTTTTAGTCAATCAGCCAAACTTACAGATTATATGCTGAATATCCACTCTGCTTATCAAATCATCACAACACAATGCTGTAATCAAATAATCAATGAGCCATTTAACCATAGTCAATATTCCCCCTTCCAAAGCTGCCAATTAAAGTTTAAATTTATCAGCCTGATTTAACAGTTAGGTCAATAGAAGATCCTTTCATACTATCTAGCCTAATTATATGATCAGTTTTCTGTTTTCTAGCAGATTACTGTCATTTTATGACCATTCTTTTCCTCGAGAGCTTTTGAAACTGGACAGTGTAGAAAAATCGACAAACTCTCTTACTTTACCACCATTTATCCCTGAGAATCAATGTAGTGCATTGTGGATGAGCAGTTGAATGAGCATTTACGTAGTTTGGCATTAGCTGTCACACGTCTAGAATGGCATACAGTAAAGAAAACATTAAAAAATGAAAAAAAAACATAAGCTCATCTGACTTGTTTCCAACATGATGAAATTATCAGTGTTAAAAGCAAGTAATGGTCAGAGTCAAAACCCAAACTACAGATCTAATAAATACATTGGTGTGCAATATTCATGTGCATATATGGGAATAAATGAAATCAGCAACAGTATTTTATTTATGTTTTCATTTGTGTAGAGACAAGTGCATAAGTGTAGACAGCTCTGAAATTGAGGAAATATAGCAGACTCCTCATCTCCTAAAGCTAGTCTCAGCTGTCTTTTCACAGCCAGGTTTTGACAGTGAGGTGCCTCAACTCTCTCATAATGAACATGGCTGTCTTCTTTGGTCACGGGCCAGAGGTGGTGTTGCATGGACAGGGAGACGGTTTCATTTGCAGGGGTGAATAGACAAATTTCAAGTTTGTGATGGACTGTGACACGGTCGGCCAAGTTTTCCTTTTGGACAGTACAGGAACTGAACTCTGCGGAACTAAGCTGCTGTCAGTCCAGATGGGGACTGGCCACAGCAGATTACCACACTCCTTCACAAGACTGCTATTGGCTTTGACAAAAATTATTCAGAAAGTAATACAGTGTAATCCCTAACTTCCCTGCGACAGTTGTCTTTCATGGCACACAACCTCAATGACACCTGTCAACAGTCCCTTGAACATGGCACCGTTGTTCAGAGTGCATACTTAAAAGATGGATGTGGTTTTTCTTTTGTTTTGATGCTGGTATATGATCAGGGGTGCACATAAAAGTTGTTGATGTAGTTGATGTAAAGTAAGCTCAATCTCACACTTGTATGTACACACTTGTAGCTAGTGTAATCAAATAGTGTAATGTTGCATTAAAAATTAGAATGTTTTAAAATATTCTCTAGTTTTGCTAGGGTTACTGGAGGTCCCTCAGGTTGAGTAACTCACCAGGGAAACTCCCACTACTCCAGATGGTCTGTACACCCCTATTTAGTACAAAGTGAAACAGGAATTTTGAGACATATGGCTCATTTCTAGTAAATGCACTAAGCAAAGATTGAAGCAAGAGCTGGACAAGTCTCATTGTTCCCTGAGTGAGCACTCTTGTTTGTGTTTCCTCTTGTCACCAAACACATTCAGACGGTGGAGGACTGTCTGAGGTTAAGCTCTTCAAAACAGATGGTTCAAATCTGCTCAACTCTCGAGGTTAAATACCCTCTTTATTTCCTCAGGTACCCTAAGTGGTGTCTGTGTCTTACAGAGAGCTTGTGATATTAGGGTCAAACTGTAGATGAGTTGAGCGTTGGTAAATACTTTGCTGCTTCAAGTTAATCTCAGACTTTACTTCTACAACTCATTGTTTCATGAGCCATATGGCCAGGGAGAAGCATCTGAACTAATTCCACGAGAACAAGTGTGAGTGGGCCTTGTACCCTGAATACATACCACCCATAGTCTTGTTGAAGTAGAAAGCACTGACCATATCTTCAGGGGTTGTGAGAAAGCATCTCTCTTTTACAAAGGATAGGGGTTGATTCACAAGGGAGGAGGGAAGTCACAGAGGGCGTAGTTGGACTTTTACACATCTTGGGCTTAAAGAAAAGAACCTGGAGGATTTCAAAAAAGCTCCTCCACATTGAGCGGTTCAGTGCCTCTCACTGCGTCTCCTTGTCATTCACACTGCAGAGCAACTCGATGGACAGCTGGGCTTCAGCTCAACCAGTAGAAGGGAATTAGATGGGCTGTGAAAGTAATGGGCTGAGTCAGAGTTATGTTGCAGCACAGGGAAGAATAGAAGATAATAAGAAGAATCAAAGGGTTTGTCAGAGTGGCCATTAAGCCCAATTGAACCTTTTAGTATGTCAATAACCATGATTACTGACTGGGCCCTCAAGCATGATAAAGGACAGGGCCATGACCGCCTCAAAGTCTCCGTCTATCATAATCGCAAGGTACACAAGACTACATGCTCAATTTTCTTTTTTGAATTCCTTGAGTAACGTACTGTGTAGCCCATGTATTTGTCAGTTAAAGCATTTTTAGTCAACAATCTGTAACCATATCAATTTAGTTTTTTTATAGGCCTATGTAGGTAGGGTCACTGAGCACTAGTGCTGTATTCTAGCAACGGCCTGCTCCACTCTCACACAGCTGCACACATTCACACAAGGAAGCAGCAAAGTACAGCCACAATGTTAGCCACAATTACGAGGTCTGCTTTCCAACTTAAAGGCAAACCACTGAACTTCATCTCAGTATAGAATACTCCACTGCTCATTGTTGTTACAAAGTTGATTTTAAGGTCATCATCATGAATGTGGTTTGTGTTTGTGTGTATGCATGTGTATTGGTTTCTACATTTGTGTTGGTAGTACTCCTCTTTGTCCATCACTTCTGCCAGTGTGTGTGTGATGGGAGTGATGCTAATGCTTATCCCCTTGATCAAAACAGACCCAAGAGAGTTATGTGAATGATGCAGGAGAGTAATCTGTCACGGACCATACATCATCTGCAGCGTGATTCTGACGAATGTCAGACTGGCAGAGCTCGAGTGGGAAAAGTAAAAGGTTGTCAGGAAAGGTCTCTGCTCCGGTGAATTAAATAAATGTTTCATGAATTTTAAACAGCTTGCTGTTTGTCCTCCTGCAGTTTAAAAAGACCAAAGGTTTAAGAAAAAAGAGGGTACAGGCTGATAGAAGGAATCTGCATATATTTGCATTCGTTTTGAAACATGTTAATTTGCCTCCTTCTCTTCGAAGTGCATTTATAGTGTATGTATCTTCTTTCTCTCTGCTTCTGGATTGGAACAAAATGGTCTGTCTGGCTTGTAGTTTTTGTTTTTTTCTTAATTTCAGCTCTTTCAGTGTGTTGAGAAAATTTTTTAATTTAAGAGTTGTCCAATACAGTATAATCTTAATAGCCTTATTTATTATGTTTTGTAATTTCAGATTTAAGTCATATAAAACATGGACTGTAATTGGTTTCAGTTTATAATTGCAAATGTGTTTTATCTGCGTGGACCTTAATTTTGAAACAATGGTGACTCATTTAATGACAAAGAAACAGATTGTAGTGAACTTTACGCTTATAGCCATAGCCTCCTCCATCTTGCCTATTCTAGCTTTTTTTAAATTCATGTTCCTTGTAAGTAGCTTGCCATCTCACCTTTACTGAGGAATTCAAACTCTGTGACCCAATTTAGTTTGATACATTGCTTTTCTATATAGCCTGTTCTTTCCCCTTTAATTCTGAGGCTCTATTCTTGGAAAACTGATGCCATTAATTTATGTTCTTAATGGAGAGAGCTAATTAGATCATTTACAATATTTGCACAAATACTTAATTACTCTAACTAAAACAGCTTGGTAGTAGGGAAAAGTGACCTCTGTTTCTTATCAGCAAATGTATGCTTAGCTTAAAGAAACAGTTCACCTAAAATTAAAAAATTCAATCATCATCTACTCTTCCCCAATGCTGATACAAAGTCAGATGACATTTCTTAATCCACTAAATAGTTAAGCAACACAACATTGCAACATTCTCCTACACCAGTTTTTTCAAAGTAGGGTCCGGGGACCCCAGGAGTCCTTGAGGGGTTCAAGGGGATCAACGGCAAAACAGGCGATAATTTATTTGCACTCTTAATGCACTGCTAGCCAAGATCAGCAATAACCTGGGATCTCAGCATACCTCAATGTTTAACTGCTACCAGGACGTTGCAACAAACAAAACAGACAGAACTGTTTTTAGATTGTGATGTTTCACAGAAACTCCTGACATGTGGGAGCAGTATGCAGCAAGGTCTCACACATACACAGACAGACATGCACAGTAAGGGCATAAGATGTATTTAAAATCCCTCTTTACGCTGACAAAATGATCAATAATATTTTGCAAAGGCATATCTGCACACCCAGTTTGTGTTGGGCTTATTAAATTTTTTTTTTCTTCATTTGAAATTTGCGGTTCACCAGTGTGACCAATGAAAATGTTCAGTTGCACTTACAATACCATATTTTTTGGCGGAGGTGCTGCCAAAACATCTGCTTCTTGGAGCCTTGCCCGACTTTCCATCGGCTTGAGGGTAAGCAGGTAGTGACTGAATTTTCATTTTTCTGTGAACTATTCTTTCAAGTGGCCCTGAGTCAGAAACCAAATCTCTACAAGCTGATCCTGTTTTGAAGCTTCTCTTTCCTCATACACTTTAGATTGGACAGTCAAACCCCAAATGAACACAAAAACTAAATCAATACATGAAAATAATAAATAATTTTGTAGTAACATCATCATTTATGAAAAGACAGTACGTAGTTTGTTGATGGCGAAGCCAAAAGCTCCTTTTCATGTTTCCTAGTAGTCAGATGAATGAGCATGACCGTGTTGATAGCAGAGAGGGGGAGGTGGACACAGGTTTCACACTGATTGCTCCTTGATTATAAAACCTGCAGCAGGTGCAGATTGGAGAAAGCTTATTTTCTGCTTATTTGACTCTTGCCATAAACAGTTTTAATCATAATTAGCTATATTTACATGCACAGATAGTTCTAATCTTTAATCTGTTATCTTTTTGGTGTACTATTGTAAACATGGAAGCACTCGCAATTTCTATGAAGTAAACTTTTCATTTTATTTGTTGCGCTTCCAGAGATATGTTATATACTGTTATAATATACAACAGAAGAATTAATACTTATCTGAAGGTTGGGGGAGATGATATTTTGGCACTGGTTACTGATATTGAAAGCTATGCTAGCTTCATTTCAGTGTTCAGTATGAACCTTGTGTGAGGTAGGTACGCAGTACCTTTACTCAGTAGTGCTTTTTTTCTACTCTTTTGCAGCAATGTTTTTTAATTTCAGCCTGTGAAGTAGAATTAAAGTTAGTTTCCTCTGTTCTTGCATCAGATGATAAATAAAACATTAATTCTTCAATTGTGTAAGATCGTCAATACCGGTGAGGCTTTGAGCTGAATGTCTAATTGAATGGTAGAAGATTTTTGCTGCTACGCAGGAACAGGACATTTTTAAATGCTGTCTCTGCTACTTATACACCTAAGGTTGAAAATGTTTTTCAGAATATTCTCTGAGAAACCTGGTAAAGAAGTCAAAAATAAAGTTTGAAGCAAATTGAAAATGTATCTGTAGACAGTAAAAACAAAATAAAAAAGACTTAAGAAGTTGACATCACTGACTTTGGGACTCTCAGTCCTTCCGTGTTTTTAGCTCCACCCTAAGATCTTAACTCCATAAGCTATTATCTCTCTTAGCCGGCTGCTAAAAGCTAACTAGCTCTCCTGCTACCAAATTCAATAAATTTTTAAGTGCCCTCTTGTTTAAACCAATACAACATATTTGCAATGTCCTACCAGCACGCCATTTGTGAATGAGGAGAGATGGACCAGGAGAGCTGAAACATTTCAGAAGTGTCGTTTTTTTTAGGCCTCACACTGAGTAGACAGTCAGTGATTGTAACTATAGTAACGGCAAGGAGCTTCATGAGGTGTTGTGGCGCTTTCATAGTTCTAAGCCAAAGAAGCTGAATCTATTCTAAGCAACCCTATGTTGATAATATATTGATACTTGGTGCCAGTGTATTAATAAAGTCTGCAAGTGGAAATCATGCAACGTGCAAAAGTGTCTTCTATTTTTTCTCATATCCCTAACCAAATGCCTCAGACATGTTAATGTTCATGGTATCCATAAATTGGCCCTCCGCCCTTGCCTAAGTTTGTTTATCTGATAAAATAGAACATTTATTCAATTTTACAGTAACATAAAATGTTATCTGTAATTGCATCATATGAGCTCATACTGTTAGTCTTTGTACTGGATATGATCATGTTTTTTCCTCTTGACATGTCACAGGGGATAAATCTGAACATACCACATTGAACCCTGACACATCTTACTCTTGTTGGGTAATAGCTTGAGATGGGCCTTATTGACCAGCATGACTGATGCACCTGTGCAAGGTTTTCATTACAAACTGTCCAGCTTGGTTAAAGGTCTTTTGTATTATCTTGGACTCTGTTTGAGAGACATTCTTGTAATAAGTAAGGGAAATGACATTGCTTTCTTGAACTACAGGTTGATTAAATTCAAAGGAGTGTTGACAGAATGTTTAATTCCTATGTCTAGTCATGACTGGAATATGTTCGAATACCATACTCTCAGCTATTAGTATTTGAGTAGCAGCGCATGCGCTGAGTGCTGTCATCATCAGCCAGCACCGACAGCACAAAAACGGCAAAACAAAGCGACCAGAGAGGAGAGATGACATTGTTAGCTGCTTACAATCTGCTTGTGAACAGCTGACAGTGTTTGTTGTCCTCCAAAGCAACATGTCATGCATACATTCACTACTGGTACATACAGCAGTGAACGCAGCAGTCCGGTTTGAATACCATGAGTTGTCTAACAAATATGATTTTTTTCTTTTAGTTTTTGATGAAGTAGATGACGTGGAAAAACGTATCAGTGTTCGTTTGCCTGCTTTTTGGAACGGTAGATGTGTTCACATTAGAGCTAGATACAGGTCAATTGTAATTATGAACGTGAACTGTCAAGATAATCAAATCTGATCTCTGCACAAAATTGGAATTGAAAAATGAGGCATGTAATGTGAACATAGTCTTAGCTTAGTTGTATTTTGCCCATAACAAAGAACATTCAAACATATGCATAGATTTGTTGACCTTATGTTGTCTTATGTAAGTATATTTTTTGCACATTTCATTTCATCACTCACTTAAATGCCAACCAATAATCATGCATTCATACATTATGCACAATAGAAAACTGAAAGATGTATATAATAATGTAAAATATAAAAAATGATTACAAAATGAGCATCATGCTGCATTGAGGAAGACTTGAAAATTGCAGTTGACACCTTAAACTCATTTGAAAACTGTACTGTGGTAATAAATCCAGTGAGAAGTAGTTTTCTCATAAGCTGAAATATAATCATACTTTTTAGTAAGAGTGGAATCTTCCCCTGCTGGTCATTAGACAGAATTCAAGCTTAAGACACTTCCAAATTGGCTTCACTTTTCTGACCCGAAAGGTTTGTCCACTATTATTATTGTCTATGGTTGCAACGTTCCATCAAACATAGTACTGACAGTCCAGTCGCTGAGTTTTTCTCTGGTATGACATGTGTTTTTCAGCACATTTGGTAATAAAGGCGATAAGAGATGGCAGGTGTTAATGAGACAGAAATGTGTCTTGGTTCTTCTGCCTCTCAGCTCTGTAATTGTATCAGGCCTTTTGTTGACAATCCCTGGAGGAAAATTGCAGGCACTTTCTGATGCCTGAGCAGTCTTATCCTATTACCTGACTCCCTGCTAACATCAGCTTCAATCAGCAGGTAGATCACTACCACATACTAGCCTCATTTTACTGCTATTATGTCTGAAATTTCTGATCTTCTCTGCAGAGGAATAAGAACAGCCTGCTGTTAAAATGTAAAAACCTGTAGGTAGAAGTTTCACACCATCTGGCATCTTTAGTTTGTTGTGTAAACTGTAAACTCAGCTAATAATTCATGTATTTCCTTACCCAGCCTTTCTGTCTAACTGCTAGTATTTACCTAGCATATGTTTACAGGATGACAAAAAAATATTTTTGCATACAATTGGAAATAAGCTGTTTAAGCTGACTGATATCTTAAAGAATACTGAATTTCTTGATGATGAAGTTAAAATCTTTTTCTCAATGGAATTTGGAGCACTCAATCTCTGAAATGGTTAACTTAATTTTTCATTTAGCTTTAGTTTAACATAATAATCAGTAATATCAACTTGTGCAAATGCCTTAGCATAAACATAAAGTGATGTTTTTGCCCCTAAAAGTTATTTAGCTTT
The DNA here is from genome assembly GCA_037577475.1 of Chaunax sp. Z400. Classification (NCBI taxonomy): domain Eukaryota; kingdom Metazoa; phylum Chordata; class Actinopteri; order Lophiiformes; family Chaunacidae; genus Chaunax; species Chaunax sp. Z400. The sequence goes on from CM075193.1 coordinate 7,924,867, forward strand.
TTGTTATCATAGATGGCATCTTTGATTATCCTATTTTCCAAGTCTTTGCCTCTTTGCTTCTTCATATTAGGGCGTTATAAGAGTTACTCAGTTGCAGGAGCGAAACACTGAGTTAGATGACAGTTCTTCCTAATTTTCTCCTCAAGCTGCCACTTTTGATTTGTCAGAATACTCAAGAAAAAAAAATCTCTAAAAACTCTTTCCCTCACATCATGTAAAAGTTATGTAATAGACGGATGGAGGAGGCCTGTCTGAGTTGGTGACTGCTGTGGAATAGAGAACAATTTAAATGTCCCTCCATTAATCATGAACCCCCATCTATGAAATATTAAATCTGAATGTAGTTGAGACTGTTGGAGCAGAACTACCCGTTTTACTCTGTGCCCACTCCTTTTTTTTTATCTGGTGCTTACTTGGCGCAGACGTCCAAGGCGGTTCAAGACAAATTGAGAAAGAGTGAGGCCAAGTAATCAGCCATGAATTTCAGGCTTGAAATGGTGAGTTCTAATTAAATTTGACTTGGCCTGATAAGAAGTTTTAGTTCAAGGTTAGCATGACAAAGGAATGGAGCGGAAGTAAAACCTAAATTTTCTGTTATGGGTGTGAAAGGGATTTCTTTTCTTATCCATATTACATTTTTTCAAAAGTGATAATAGCAATTTGATAAACTATTTATACTTCTGAGGCTACATTTGAACACATATCTTTTTAAACAAATGATCAATTAACTGGACCATGTGTACACAGGCATAGGCCTTGTCAGTCATGTAACAAATAACTGGTTTACGTTTATTAGCCAGACAATGTGCTTTATGTCATGTGAAAATGCATTTCTCAGATGGGTTGTCCAAGAAATATATGGCTCCTTTCTCTCTTTGCAGTGATGAGTCAGTTTGAACGGTAATGAAGTTATTTTCCCACAGCGTGAGAAATGGGAGAAAGAAAGGGAAATCAATAGTGATATCTTGAAGCTAGAGTCCGCCATCTAATCTCTCAGTGGTACTGGAAGTGCTTCATTTGGCCGTTTTGATGCTTCCCCACCCACACTCTGCTCACAAAAACACCTACTCCCAAGTGTTTCTGAAAGTAAACATGCTTAAGTGGACCTCTTACAAGTCTGAAATATCAGCTTACTCATGCAAGTAGAAATTTAGGCAAGTGCAGACAAGTTTCAAATGGAGGTCCTGTAAGAATTTATCACAGACTGGGTGCTAAAATATGAATTCTTTTTTTCTTTACTGTTAATCATATTTTATTTAGCTGCAATCTGTCCACTTTATCTATTGAAGTGCTCAGCTGCAAATTTCTTTTATATTATCAGAGGATTTTTACGCAATCAGGGGAGAAGTTTGATGGTACTGGTAATGACATGGCACAAACATGTAGGTCCTGTTTGCTGTATGTTAATTCCTGTCTTCCATGACATTATTGTCTTGTGTAGAATAAACATCCACACAGCTCTGGTTACAGCACGGTGTTAGCTGAGGAATGTAAATCAGGAGTAATGGATGAGGGCCCATAAAAGCACCTGCACATGTGATGTTAATGCTCTGCTTCACATGATCCAGCATCTGAAAGGGTGAATCTAAAGGCCATGAATAAATCACACGCTTTCTGGCAAGAAGATCTTTTGCTTTTTACGGATGCTGCCCTTTTTCTTTGAAGAATGGTTAGAGTTGTTTTGGTTCTCTGCCTTCACACAACCATAAAGCGGAACCATAGTCTTAGTGTAAGTGTCAGGGTCAACATGAGGCAGGCTGCCAGCACCAATGTAACCTTTAAATAACATGACATGAAAGTCTATCAGATCCTCTCTTAATCTTTATGACAGGGATGTCTGTGATCTTGGAAGACATCAACCACCATACCATAATATGACAGCTTTCTTAGAGCTTGAGATAGTTTGTTTAAGATCCCGTTTCTACACTTTTACCTCAGAATAGAACAAACAACAGCTGCCATAGTATGGCACATACAGTAAATTAAGCTTATACAGTTAGTGCAAATTGATTTTGGACTGCCCTCCTTCATTCTTGAGTATTTTAGTTGTTTTTAGTTGTGTTCCTCTTTCTTCTTAAATTATGACAACTATGACTAAGACTTGTATCATCTGACCAGAGAAGAAGTAAATCTTTGGTAGCATGTGGCACATGTTTGACACTTTTTGTTCCTTTGTGGGGTGGTCTGGACCACCAGGGCCAGTATATGCCTTGCCCAGTACTAATTTATGGGTTTACAAAGAAAAATAATGTTGGATTACATTAAGGTTGTATATTTAATTTTTGCTATAGTGTCATGCAACAAAATTTCATTGCATCTACTACTACTCTTAACTGTCCTAAGCTTTGTGCAAACAGGGTGAGCAATTGTTTACTTTTCCTGCACCTCCCAGCTGTGGTCATAATTCACCCTCAGTCAAAAACCTTCCTACCGCTGCAACCGTTTTGGATGTACATTCCTCTCTCTGCAGGAAATGCTGCTCTCTAAAGAAACTGAGAAACACAAACAGGAAACACAGTAAAAACCACTGAAAGTCACCATAAATAATGTCCCTGACAGTTTATCTGGACTCGATTATTATATTATTAGGAAAATCTAATTAGGCTTGGTTGGTTTAGAGGTGTTACTGTATACCAGTTTATTCAGAAACCCTTTTTTATAGCTTCAAAATTGCAGATGCTTCACTTTTTTACTAAATTGCTGAGGAGATGTATTGAGGAGATGTATTGGGCAAAGCAGACCGCAGTAAGTGAGTTATTGTGGCCTAACTTAGCCCATTTTCTTTTATCATTCATTGCATTGTCCAACAGGAAGATGCTGTCCATATGATGCCCATTTCATTGGTATCATAACGCTTTCACTGACATATAAATGCTAATAATGTTACAAATTGCCCACATCTCATAAATGTAAAGGGTGATGAAGTGACAGTTAATGGCAGTGACAGAATAAATTAAAACGTGGCATGAAATTATATTAAGAATAAAATATGACCTCATTTTATAATATCAAATTCTCAATTTGTCATTGGGTCCTCCAGCAAGAATCTATGGAAGCAGGGTGCTTTTGACCTATCTATTGATTATTCTATTGCCCATAAGAATTTAAAACCAGCAATTTTTGACGAAATAGCCTAATTGCATATAAAATACACAGCATTGTAGCATTGGAGATTGTGACACCTGCTTTTTTTTCAGGAAAACCATACACCAGGAATGATTGACGGTATGATAAATGTATTAATTCAAGTATCTTGGGACATGTTCACAACTGACGGGCGATTTGGGGTGGTGTCAGCAGTAACGTTGATGCTCTATCTGGCATCTGATTAGGATGCCTCCATGGTTTGAGGTTTTCCAGGCAGGTCCAACTGGGAGGAGACCCTGTGGTCAACCCAGAACTCACTGGAGGGATTGCATATTTAGCTGAAAAGCTAGATATAGCTGGAAAGGGTTGCTTGGAAGAGGGACATCTAGAATACCCTGCTTCGTCTGTTGCCACCATGACCTGACTCCAGATAAGCAGCAGCAGAAGAAGAAGGATGGGTGGGTGGATGGATGGATGGATGGAAACCTTTAGTTGTTTTCTCCACCTTGTGTTTGTCATTATTCTCCACAAGGTGTTATTCATCTGAAGCACTCAACTCATGCCTGCAATTGTCACCTGACAAGCAAGACTCCTAAAGCAATTGAAAGGTTTCGAGACAATGTGGATTTTATCTGCAATGCCCATCTGAAATGAACTAGTATTGTGTTCGGAAATATTTGGTGGTTTACGTTTAGACAGGGTCAGTTGGTGTCCACTCATTCGTCAGAAGGAGAGCGACACAAGTTAATGATGTCAAACAAAGCAGGATTACTCATCTCAGATGGGCGTACTCTAATCACAACAAAGGCATCCTCCTCATTACTGATTAGGTCCTCAAACTGTCGGCTACATGTTGTTCTTGGTGGGGTAAGGGTCAGACTAATATCTTTGCTGTTAATCCAGTGACAGTTTAATTTCTTAACTACTCCTAATGGAAATATAATGTTTAATCAATTTATTCAGTGCAAAGTGTTAATGTTATTCAAACATAGCCAAATTTGATTGCAGAATCAAATTTGGCTATGTTCAATTACTGAAATGAAAAGGGAGCTGAGGAAAAATAGGTGAAGCAATCAGCTTAAAGGCTTTACTCTGGCAGTTACTATCCATAGCTTCTTATTAACTTATTTAAAGGAGGAATGGCTGTCAGATTCTTCTGTACCTGTCCCATAAAGCTGTCATATCCTGCTCATCATTACTAAGCCTGCCCTTTCTTTTAAACTATCAGGCCTTGTCTCCAAATCTTAGACGTTCCAGTGCCAGAGAAGCTCTTACCTACTCTGTATGTCAAGGTGATGTAGTAAGGTATCAAGCAGAGAAAATGAATAGTGTGTAGCGTTGAATACTGCACATTCTATTCCACTTCTGAGTTCAATCTTCATTTATTAAAGGAAAAGTTAAAGTTATTAAAAGATAAAGGCCTCCAAGTATAGCCACATATCATGGAAGTTAAAGGTGAATTTTGGACTCGATAGAAAGGTGGTGTTGACAATGAGGAATAACAGAACTGTTCAGCTTAAATGTGACCCCAAGAATTTCAATACCTCAAGCTTTAAATCCAACAAGTCACCTACTACCTCAAAGCCAGTGGACTATACAGTTGAATATCATAATGGTTTGATCCACTGAGCTCCCCATCCTTGTCTCCTAGGGGCTATATGCCTTAGTCTGGGTTCTTGAGGACTTTTCCTCTCTACCCACAGGACCTTAGTGACTCCTTCTTCTTTTCCTTCAGGCCACATGTTAACTGAGCTTCTCTATCTGACTAAACTCAATTTCCTCCTTCACTGCCTCGAACTGCATCATCAGAATAGGGTGCAGTAGAGCCGAAGCGTATTCCCAATGGCCAGATTTGCATACGTGCCACTGTAGAAAAAATCCACTCTCCGTGAGTTTCCATGAGAGGCCTGTCTGTACTTCGCTTCTTTCATTCCACTGAGCTGTTTTTTTTTTCTTTTTCTCCTTCATTTTCCTTGTCTAAAGATGTATCTTATGGGTAGCAGATTGTGTGTTTATACCTTTTTGAATCTGAAGCTGAGCGATGGCTGCATTGCAATGACCACCATAACAGGAAAGAGACTGCCAAGCAAACAGGATATAAGCCAATATGAGTATGAAGTTTTTACAGGTGCCGCGTTTGACTGACAATGTATGCTGGCCACTTGCATCGGAAAAAACACCAATTAAGAGCTGCTTTGTGTGTGTGTGTGTTTGTGTCACACAAGTGACTAAAGCCTTGCAGTCTTTTATGAAACAAAAGAAAGCCAGGTCACTACCCAAAGCTGCACACAATGAGCAAACCTAAACAAATCAGCTTAATCTTGGTGGGTCATTATGGAAAACTCTGTTTTAATATGATTTTAATGTTCAGGAGATGATCATCATTAGACTGACAGCTTTTCTGTTGTTAATTCCTTGTAAAGGCATTTGCACTTCATTGTTGTTTGATCCTCTCACCTCTACTGCATGAGACTAATATAATTTCAAAAGGATGATGGCTGTCCAAGAGGCAAAGAGGCATCCGTGGGGCAAAATAGAATTTGATTAAGCATAAAGTGTAATGTGATTTCTGCCAAGAAGCTATCAATTCTGTTTATCTCTTTGGAGTCCCGGTAGCTTTGAGCATTTTTTCAATGGGTGAAGCAGAGATCTCCAAACATAAACATGCACATACTGTTTGCGACAGAGCAGAGTGTCCGTAGGAAGCACTGAGAATCTAGTTGAGCACATGTGGTCCTTGGTGTCAGACCTCACAGAGTGAATGTATATCTGTATGCAGAAATAGGGAGGAGGGGGTAGTGACAGGATATGGAGATGGGATGGTAGCAACAGGATCAGTCTTTGACTCACAGGCACACAAACACACAATGCTTGCTGTATGGGTGGCAGTCTCAGGCGCACTCATATTTTTACAGCTGGGCCCACATCCCATGGCTTCCATAGATGCATCCAAACACAAGTCAAAGCCCTCAATTGCATGTTTTACTAAAGGGACATATTTTTCCAAAGCCACCCTACAAACTGCGTTAGAGCTAGATGTAGGATATTTTATTCGGTGCCAAACTCAGACAGACACATTTGAGCTTGGTCTTATCCATTGATTCCACTAAAACATTAGGCTGCATCAGGCCCTGTGTGTTTCTTAATATCTGAGCATGTGTGGATACCTGGATGTGGCCTGTTATATATTAAACAAACTCCCTGGCTATCTCCCTCAATGGGATTTGAGTGCAGGCAGGAGAGACTGAGATATGAGCTCATAAGAGATTAAAGTTTAGTATGTTTGATTGTTTCTTTTGTGTAGTGGAACTTCTACAATGGGTCTGGCCAGACAAGTTCAGTCTGAATTAGCCTTAGCAGGAGGGAGAGAAGGGGCGCTGAGAGGGACTGCTGCTAATCCCAGGATATTGAGCAGGATTCCAAGGATGAGGCTGCGCTCCTTTGCTTTCCCAAGTGTGACGATGGGGAGTGTGAGGGGAAATGGGGGAAGAGGGGAGGATTTGGGGTCTTTTTCTATCCTCAGTTCCCATTGTGAGCAGAGTTTTCACAGTTTAGGGGCACAGTGTCTGAGATTCTCTGTCTACTGAAGTGAGTCTTTTTTGGGGGTGAAACAGCCAGGCAATGCCGGCCTCTGAGGATTAGGCCCACTGGGATAATCAGGATCAGTTCACAGTGTCCTCGAAGGGGGTCTTAGTCTATGTCCAACAGAGTAGGAGAGGGGACGCCACTGTCCTGTGTAGCGGCTGGCTCTGCCCACATCCCCCTCACACACTAATAGCATCTGCTTCCCTCTTGTCGTCTTCAGTGTGTCCAACTCCTGAACTATGATTCCAGTTCACATTCTGCTTGAAATCAACCCTGCTTTGGCTTTAGTATATCAATCATCTCTTCCAGTAAATGAATCAGATGAATTAAACTTAACTAAAATAACTATATAACTTTTTCCTTTTATTATTATTATTATTATTATTTAGAAAAAGAATATGAAATCTGTGTCATGCATTGAGGACAATGGGATGCTTTCATGATTGTTAGTTTCCTCTGGAATTTTTTTTTTGTGTGTGGCTGTCTGGGCCAAACAAAAGTGGAGTAAAGGATGCTATTTTGTAGCCACATCTGCTTTTCATATTTATCCGTACCTTTTTATATCGTTTGTGTAACTCTGCCCAAACAAAGCCAGGGAAATGGGTGGAACTAAACAAGACAGTCACTAAGCATGTACAATAAAGGGAACCGTGACGCAAACGGATACCCAGGTGGTGCAACCATTCTCCCTTCATGTAGCATACATTTGTAGAAATAAAGCAGGAAAGTACACCTTTTTGTATGGCACCATTGTTTTTTGTTTTAAACTGAACCTTAAACACACCCATTCATTCTTAAAAACGTGGCAAAATATCATGCTTTTACTGGTGCTCTATTTATTTTTATGAACAATTTTGTTTTCTCTGATAGAGGCAGCAAGTTCTGTTATTCAAATCTATTGTCCTCAATTGTATCTACAGTAAGACCCTCCGCAAACGTTGCTTGCCTTGTGCTGTTACTAAGATACGGGTGCTAACAAAAGCAAGCATGCGGGTGAGCTTGTGAGCAACTCCAGCACGCGCACAGACAGAGCAGTTCGCTGCACAAAGGCCAACAAATAAGTGCTTTCATATCTACACTCCCCCTCCTCTTTGGGACAGTTGAGGGGTTGAATGGAAAGCAGGGTTGTGAGAGTGGGGGGTCACTGGGTAGTATAGGGAAGGCAGTGTTAGGAACATTGTGTTGTTGGATTTCATGGCTCTGTGTTCATCTTCTCTCTTTGGTTGCATGTCTGTCATGATGAAATCAAGTTGTCTGTTAAATCGCGATCAGTTTTACATCTTTGTCAGCATACAGTTGCCTCAGTAGCCAATATTCAGTGTGAATCATGAAACATTTATACCATGTTCATGCTCAAATGCTTTGTTTATTTGTGAAGCTAACAACATTCACAATGATGCTGTTATCAATGTGTATATTTAGTGCCTTTAAACACAGTGAATTACACGGGTACACTGTTACGTGTTGCTAATGCCAGTTTATGCTGCATTGTGCCAAAATGTCACAACGGCACATCTTGTGGTGTAACTTTGCAGCAGTATGGGTATCCTTGGGGGTAGGTGTAACAATATAAGCAGTAATGGCAGCATGCTATTAGTCTTATGCTCCTCTGGCAGGCACTCTGTCTCAATAGTTCTCACTGCAGTCAGACATTGAGGCTCATGCAAGGGTTGGTGCTCCCCGAACACAGCACATCTATTCTATTCCCTCTGCTCACAAGAACAGGCTTACTGGATGTTGTCTGACTCACATATCAGTGCATTGCAGTTTTTAAATGTGGTACTTTTTCATAATTTTGTATAAATTCATGTTAAACAGCACTGCTAAGGTCACTGAAGTAAAACTTTTCATGTATAATGTATTCTTTAACTCTAATAAATTGAATTACATTAACCATAGCACCTTGGGAAAAATGCTTGCTTCTTTACTTTTTTGTTCTGCTTACAGAAATTGTCATTTCTCATCCTTTTCATCTCGTCTCTCATGTCGCGTATGCATCCTCTGTGCTCTCTCTGTTTGTGCATGTGTAAACAGGAATATGATGAACTTCCATGTGAAATTCTTTTTTTTAGTCAGTGTCAGTAGCTTGATAACATTTTAATCTACAGAGCAAGTAGTGGGGCCTTAATGTTGGTTGGTCTGTAATACTTACAGTAATGGCTTTCATTATTCCAGTCCAGGAAACTAATAGAATTACACATTCTACTTTGTGTCATGTTACTCCCCCTACTCTACTAATAACTCTCATCACAACAGTACACATAAATCGTATCTCTTCTCCTCTTTCACACCAGTGAAGGAACGTAACATTTCACATTCTCATATAACTTGTTCCCATATAATATATTTTCATGTAATATATATATAGACGACCTCCCTTGAGTACTACATTATGTAGTCACCACCATATCCTACATTTCATCTTGTAAAAGTAGTTTTGGTTTGTCATTGGCATCCTTTCTCCCACAGTGGAAATAAGAGAGGAAAAGCTTCAGTGTTGGCTGGCCCGTGATGCACAGCTGTTGTAGTGCCGCTTTATTAATGGGATTCAGGAGCTCATCTGAGCGTTTCAATAATGGAACAATGGAGGACCCCGCTTCGACAATCCTTCATCTCTATGATGCTACAATTGATCACCAATTCAATTGCTAACTGTAGAAAATTGAATTTCTAGCCCTAACATTGTTCGTTAACCACGGTGCCGATGAGATGGCCATCCAGATTAATGATAATGGGAGGATGAGATGGCTTCTGAGACGGCCTGTGAATTTGATTAGCTCCAGACGGCTGTGGAGACAAAGAGCAGTCAGTCAGACTCTTATGTGGAAGTACTTAATGAAAACCCTGCATGGAAGGTAATTGGGATATGTTTGTCTGGCTGCATGCTTCTCAACTTACTGTACTCAGTCTTTAAGCTTATCTCTCTCTCTCTCTCTCTCTCTCTCTCCTAAATTTTAAATAAAATTGTCTTGCAGTACAATAAATACTGTAAAGTAATGTTTACTTTGTCAATGAAATGCTTCCATTTTTTAAGCTCTGGTTAGTCTCCAGAATTCATCATATACACAAACTGCAGCTTCAACAAAAAAGGAAGTCTTTGTTGATGTTGAAACGTGGTCAATAGATTGTTTTCCTTTCAAAAATAATTTTGAGCATTTTTGAGCTATGTGTTCTACATATTTCCACATAACTGCAGATTTCACTCTTATTGACTAATTTCCCATGCAGTGTTGTCCTTATCACTGCCACCTCCAACTGTTTGCCTCCTCCGATACACATGAGCGGTGTTACAGTTCACAGGCTGCATCCTTCTGCTGCATTTTAAGACTGATTGTGTCACAGTGGTCGACAAGGCCGTCCCATTGTGAAGGCTCTTTCAAATGCATCCATCTTTTCTGTAGCCAAACGCTCTCCCTAGATTCATTGTGCACCAATAATGTTTTGATTTTTTCCCCATAACAGCATGCATTGACATAATGGACACCCCTCAGCAGCTGACGAGCGAAGGTGAAGTGTCATAATTTCAATAAACTACACACAATGAGAATTTTATCGATATTTCTTGCTCCATTTCTTTTACCATTACCACAACCTCTACAACTACAACAGTTTTAACTATAACAAATTTTTACTACAAGTACTACTACTATTATTACTACTGCTACCATTATAGCTTTTAGTAAATCTGGCTTTTGTACACAGAATATGCACGATCGCCTTCTCATGAAATTTGGGAACGACCTTGTTGCAAACTGCAACATTGATTACAGCTCCATATGCAGACTGAAACCAACTTCATCTTCCCCTCATCCCATGTGGAAGAGTTGCAGAAGCCCCTTTCTCATGTGCATGTCCCTGTGCCTTTCAATTCACACCTTAATCAAACTCTCTGTTGTTAGTAGAAGAAGAAGAAGAAGAAGAAGAAGCTAAATTTACTTGTCAAGAAATCTTAAATAAGTTGGTTCATTCTAGAAATAAGTAGAGGTGGATAAAAAAATAGTAATAGTAAATAATTTTAAAAACAAGATAATTAATCTCATGTTTCCACATTTAAGGTTTTAAGTCTTGACAAGTACAGAACAATTTGCAGCATATTCTTAAATGTTAATTAAAATTTTTTGAGTATTTTATCGCATCCCTCTGACATGTTTTGATTATGAATTACTTAATTATTAGATTTTAAGCATTTTCTTATAGTGTTTTCCCCATTGGTTTGCAATTAGCTCTGTTATGTTGCACTTTAAACACACCAGGTCTGTAACATTTTCTAGTTCTTCTTTTTAATTTTTATCAGCATTTGTGTGAAAAACAAAATGATGAGTCTATGACAGACTCACCAGATCTTCTTGACAGTCCCACGGTGCCTCAGGACTCATTGTTCTCCCCTCGCCTCAATGGTGCTGGTCAAACGCTGCTAATTAAGTAGTGGTATACTGTAAATGTCTCGCATTACCTTTCTTGACGTATTTAGACTGCTGAATGAAACGAGTGTTTAATATGTTAATTTCTATCACTGTGTGTGACAGGGCTGAACAGATTTCGTGTTTTGATGAGATCTCAGTAGTGTTATTTTATAGCTATATATATGTGTTTTCATCTGAAATACAAAATCAAACATCTATTCTTCATTTATGTGCATTTATACCAAAACTCTATAGAGTAATACAATTGAACTTATCCTGCAGCAGTGATGAACAAGTTCACAGCCATTGCTGATACATGCTTCTTTGACATTTGATTAATTCAAGACATGAGAATCACTGGATTAGAGATTAATTGTCTTAATTTACTCCTTTGTGATTAGAAAAGGGCGGCTACGAAATCCTGAAATTGCTGAAACTGTATAATGTATGCTTCTCAAAGTGAAAGCTTGTGTTTTCAAGGATACCATCCTCTTAAATCTGCACTTAATTGACAGACAAGGCTGCAGTTAGCACAGCTGAGGAGCAGACAACTGTGACAAGTAGCCTGTGAGACTGTTTGCATGACTCTTTGTCTGTTTTTTCTGGTGATGGTTCAAATGACACTGCAGAGAGAGATGAAGGGGTCGACGAGTGAGGGCCGCAGCCTTTGGGAGGGACCACCATTAATGATGACTACCTGCAGATAAATAGGCTTTCTCTGTGGAGTCATATTCAATCACCTTAAGATGGGTCACACTGTACTTTGTCATTCTTTATAGTATTCATTTGTCATCTGGTTATTTGACTCCAGAGGCAAAACCAGGGGATGCTTGTCTTGACAGTTTCTGATAAAAGTGTCTTATGGTTCGCAGTGTTCAGCTACAGTCCTTTCCTATCAATGTACAATGAATAATACATCTTGAGCATCTTTTATGAGCTCATGAATAGCACTTGAGCACCAAAAATTGATCAGAAACCTATTATATTTTGGGTGCAAAAGGCAGCTGAGGTTAATTTACTACTATACATGAAGAGACTGTTATAACCGTCCCTTAAGCTTGTTTCTTCTTTGGCCTATTTTAAAATCCCCTGAAAATGGAAGTTAATTAGGAACACCAACAGAAAGGAAATCCAAGGCAAGACACCATCTTTTTATATTAGACTGAAAAAGCACAAATGCCTTTGCATCCACACTCAATTACTTGTTAAAACACTTTTGAAGTGCGTACCTTGGACAGTGTATTTTTTTAGCTAATTCATTTACATGGGGCAATATTATGAAAACGTAAACACAATTGAAGCACTCGGAGGTTAAACCTGCTTCTAATTAACAAAGAGAGAATTTGAAATGGGAATTAGTGTATGAAAGAGAGCTTGTTAATGAAGTGTGTGAGTAGAATGAAAGAAGAAAGCATGCAGCCTGCCCTGCTGGAGAAAGGTTAATGACTGTACGGAGCAGACCAGGAGCATCTTTCCTCTCACTTCACCCTGGTTGCTGATCCTCAGGGCCTTCCTGCTTGGTGGACTTGCTCTGCATATAACGCCATCGTTGCACAACACGCCATATCCAATTACAACTGCTTCATTATTAAATGATATGTTTTTTGAGGTTTCAGTTTTTATATGCATTTCAGGAGCAGAAATAGGCTGAGTGATATTGCAAAAATTAATGACAATTTTTAACATCTTCAAATGTAAAAAAAAAACTTCAAAGCTTCAACAAAATATATTGAGCAAAACACTGTGGTGTGCCTAATGAAACAGGGCTGTCTGCTTAACCAGGTGATCAAATTTAATCAATGGAAAAAGGGATGTGCCTCCTGCTGAAAAGTTGAGAATATTTTAAATTTTATTCAATTCTTAAAAAAACACTAGAAAAACACAACAACATAGTGCAGAGGAGAGGAGCACACACCAGGCGCTACATACCATAGATAAACAATGGTTTTGCCATCAACAAGATTCTAGTGAGAATCAGGTTTGTCAGGCAAACTTGAGAGTATCACATAAAAAAATTAATTAACGTAATTGAAACACTTAACTGTGTAAACATGGCTTGGTTTAGAATATATTTTTGTGATAAATTAATAAAGTTACTAACAATTAACTGTAAACATTTAACCTGACAAACACACTTCTGCCTTAAAGGTTGCCTTGCTTGGCCATATTTTCTTACTCTCTGTGTGGTCACTGTGATGTGTTCCTGTCAAGGTTGGCACTGCCTGACAGCCTTTGTATACAATCTCACTTTGTTGGTTTTTAGGCATCCAAACCATTTCTATATAATTGCCACTCTGTTACATTCAGTCATTCCATCTGTCCTGGCCTCTGCTCTGAAGTTGTTGTTTTTTTGCCCACTCTTTTGACATCCAGGTTTTTTGTCTTTCTCTGTGATACGCTGTTCGATCTATTCATATCTAGAAAAAAATGTCAAAAGCAAATTTTAACATAATCCCATATCAAGATTTTTTTCATTGCTCAACCCAAAGCAGAAATGGTCATATAATGCTCAAATTGATATTCAGGAAATTCAGGCATTCTTACATTGCTAGTTTTTACAAATAAAATGCAATACTGTTAAGGACACATATATCTTTGGATATGGTGAAAGAGCTGCCCTAAGGAGCAAACGCTGTATGCTGTATGCCAATTTAGTTTTCCCAGAATGGTGAAGTCATGACCTGCCCTGCTCTGCCTAGTGAAATTGGTCAGCGTAAGAATATCTGGGTACGCTAATCAGCATTACTGCGGTCATGCTTTCACAATCCTGCTGAAAAAAATATTGCCCATTGCACATCCTAGCAGTGTGGCTCCGTGGGTGGCAATGTTGTTCGCTGGATTGATTAGTCAGTCAAATATTATGTATTCTCAAGACAGGATGATACCTACAGGACAATAGCTTGAGTGATCCCCGGACCTGTTTTATCTGAATGACGCTAGTGGCTCTTTAGTAGAATGTCTCAACTTAATGGAAGATTTCATGGGATTTGGTTCAGGCGATCATGCTTTATGTCCCCTCACTTTTCATGGAGTGTCCTCATCAGGTCAAAACTTTAATTTATACATAACTTTGGTTTAAGACCAAACTCCTGCAAAACTAATGGCATTCCAAATAGCAAATATTAGAATTCTACATTAGGTAAGATGGTATACCTGCTAATCATTAGCATTATTGTGACCATATGAGCTTGGTATAGCTCAAAGCAGCTGCTGTGCAGCCTCTAAGATGGCTGTGGAGTTACAATCTTGTTTTGGTTATGAACTTATGATAAAAAAAATATTTTAAAATATTACAGAAGCCTTTTCAGCTCTGATTTTGCACATCACTACATCAGTAATGCTTCACATACTTGCATTCATCTCATGATGAAAGAATGGGTTGACAAACTGTCATTTCCATGAGTTCATTTAGCACATTATTGCATGCAAATTGCTATTTGGTAAAACTGGTTTTTCAGAAATATGAAATTGTGTGTAATGAGCATAAACAGATTACCTAATGGTCCTTGTATTTATGAAAACACAATGCCTGTCACAATAAAACACCGTATGAGGCAAATTGTGGTAGCACCGCTCCCCCCGCAGTCGTTGTCTCCTGCCGTTACTTGGGCTTCTAATGTGAGATTGTAAAGGGTAAAGGGCTCTTAGAGGAAAGCAAAACCAAATTATTCAAACTATTTAGGCTTGGAGCTGCATATGAATGTTGTGCTTGTAAATTAGGCTTTTTTGCTGTCATCTGGAGAAATTGTCTCGGTTATTAAGAAATGGTGTAAGAAACCATTTTAGTGATTACATCCCCCCCCCCCCCCATTTTTTCCACATGGCAACATACAGGTCTTGCAAATATTTGCAAGAAGATGAGACTGAACACAGTCCAAGTAAAGGATTTTCACCCTTCATTTCAAACAATACAGGGCCAATATGGAGGATTTTAGTTGAACCTGCCAAAGATATTTGCATATTTTAGCAACGCAATTTGACACCTAATGGTTTATGTAAATAAAATATTCCCATAACATTATGACAACACATTTTAATACAATATTATAATGACCTTTATGTGCATTATTATACATCCGAATTAAAGAATGATCTATTTCACTTATATACTGTATATATTACAATGACACCATTTTGTTGACCACATGTTGCATCTCTGCTCAAGTGTATATTTTAATATATCTTGGACAGTTATATGGAACATGTGACAACATCAAATATGGATTTATAAGAGTTGACGCAGAAAAAAAAATTCAAGTGTTGAAAAAAATCCTGGACATTTGAGATATTAGATCATAAAGTAGTATGTGTCAGTAATATACCCCTGATAGAAACGAGGCCACTGTTGTTGTTTTTATGTTTTTTTTTAACCATGCATTTGCCAGCAGGCCCAAATATTTCACTTTAACAGATGTCTGACATTATTGTCCATTCTCTCAATACCCTGTTGCTAGATAAGTCCTTACAAGTTTTTGCCCTTTTTCACATCTTACTGCCAAAGCCTCTTTCGCATTTTATCCACGTAAAGAACTTTGAAATCTTCATTTTGACAACTCTTAACTTGGAGCTTAGTTTCTTTTGTAGTGAGTTTAATGTGCATGGCCAAAGAATTTAGACTCTTCCTTTACCTCTGTGGATATTGTATCCTCCACTGATGTGATAGCAATACTTTCAGTAATACCCTCTTTAGTTTAAGGTATGATTCAAGGGTTTTTGAGTCCATAAAAGAGCCCCTTAAGACATGGTTCTCATGGCAGAGATTTCATCTTGAGCGACTGGCACAATCTCTTCTTTGTATTAGTTAGAGGAGCTTTTGCATTGGGTATAAACCACAACTCCATACAAGCTATTCCCACATACTCGAATGTTATGCATAAGAGAAACCACAGTGTTAGAGGGAACACCTGTAAAGCTTTGCTCTCAATCCTTTCATCCCGCTCTCTCCAGCTGGCCTTGGTGCTCTTGTTGAGGCCAAGCACACTCTCACCCCAGCTTTCCATGTTGGCAGGGACTTCTTGCCTCTTTCAGGAGAGCACACACACAATCTATGGCTTCTGGGGCTCAAGACTTCTGGGGTTTCACTTGCATCTTGGCCCACCTTCTCATCAACCCTTTTGCAAACCAAAATAGACTCCATAATTCATCCCAGCCAATCCACCAAGAATGTAAATAAAGAACAAAAGCTGCCTGTTCTACACATATCAGAGGGCCTCTTCGGGAATAGAGCTTTCTTAAAACTGATCCTGCTGCAGGTCTGACCTAGGCCATTTCTCTCCACTCCATTTTCCAAAGCAACAGTATAGGACCATGCGCCATAGTGTCTGTGCTGCCCTTATCTCGCATTGGCAGACACTGGGTCTCCCCATAGTCTAGATTTCTGTCTGAGCCTGAGCTCCAGTGGCCTGGCTGTTCCTCTCTCATCTGCATGTTCATCTCCTCCTTCAAATCAACCTCAAACTAATTGACTTTAATTTGTCTTTTTTGCCCTCCTTCAGTGGAGTTTACCTTCTGAATACATCAGCCGTAGCAAGTGTCAATTAAAAAGGCATCACCCAATAAAATCTGTGAACAACTGATGTTAATTAATATCTGAGGGTTATGGTGCGTGCTACAGGTCCCTGCATTGCTCTCAGCACTTGATAACCATTTGGCCATGCAGCCTGAGTGCCATTTTGGAGGCTGAGACTAATGAAGCTTGTCGGCTACAATAAAGTCAGACTGTGAAATGGCCTCATCAGGTACATTATCTTAACACAATCAGAGCATTAGCACCTTCATTTGGTCACAGTTTCACTTTCAATTTTTGAATTCTATTAAAATTACAGGACACGTAATTAATAATGAGAATATAAATAATGGCTAATGAAATTTGCAGTAAGTATCTCAGAAAAAGTAATGTGGGCTGAACACTGATTGTCTCATTTAATAATTTACATGATTTACATGCAGATACTTGTTACTGCTTTATTATTTTTGTTTGCTTCAGATTTCCTTAAAGACTGATTGTTCATGTCATATTTCCTTACCTATGGTTGAGTAGTATTGTGTTATATATAGTGTTAATTTCATTTCACCGACACACAGTGCCACATTTTCTGAAATTGAGTCAGAATAAGGATTCCAATTTTTATACTATTCTAAAAATTGAATATAGGCTCACCCTTTATTATAATACACTTAAACATTTTTTTAAAGCCCAACCTAAAAAAATATACTCTATTAATGTAGCACTTAACAATTCCATTTATATTATATTGTAAGCTGCATAATGCACATGTATAATAATGCATGAAATATAGTTACTTTTAACCTTTGACAAATCAGACAGACCTAAATTTACTGCTTGTGTTGAATAACTTTGAAATGACCACTTAGCACAAATTTAGGTGAGGAATTTATAATACATTAATTTCTAATAAATTTGCATCAAACCACACTGAAGCAAAACATTTTTTATTTTGGTTTAGCAGCTGAGCCTTAAATTGCTTTGCTAATATTAACCCACTTCAAGAGTTAAATAAAAAACACATAGAAACTTACTGCAGTGTTCATTCACAATGAATACCAGAGCTTCTACGCTAGTGTAGTCATGCAGGAATTTCAAGCATCTAACAGGAATGACAGTTGTGACGCAATCCTGGTCCCATTCATGCATTCTTCAGCACCAATGTCACCAGCAATTTTATCAAAATCATCCACAAGAGGAAAATATACACAAACAGTGTAGCTTACATTAAAAAAGCTGCACATTTTAAAAATGCTGTCAGTTCGTCCTGTATCATAAGGCCACATAAACCTGTATGTCATCAACATAACTACAGCAAGAGGTGTTGTGTCTCCTGATTACATCACAGAGTGCTAACATATAGATTAAAGAAGTGAGCCTAAAGTCAATAAGCTAAAAGAGAAATCATTTAAAACATGTACCAACAGTACATTCCTCACTTTAATTGAAATCATTTTGTGATCAGATGTATCAAAAGCAGCTCTCAGATTGAGTTGTGCCCACACTGAAGTTTTATTTTCATCTATAATGTATCCTGATATCTTTGACTACTTTTACTAGGCAGTCTCAGTGCTATGATTAGTCCAAAAACTAGATGGAAACCTTTCCAAGTTATTGTTGAAGTGAATAAAACTGTAGAATTGTATCCATACCTGTTTTTCTAAAAGTTTACTAAAAGAAAATGAAGATTGGAGATTGGTCTGTAGGTATCATGCATGTTTAAAAAACAAATTATCACCACTACTACAGCAGTAATTATGTTTCATCATACTCGGATTATTATGATGAATTATGAGTCAGTCACTGAGGGTATGAGTAATTTCATTCATGAAGCACAATGTCATCCATAGAAACAAGGTCAACTGCTTCTCTTAGCTTAGGGTTTTATTCATTCTCCAGTAAAAGTTGAACTCAGCAGCTTCTTGAATAGGTCAGAACATAGAAGAATAATAGAGGGATGAAGGAAGAAACTAGGAATTTGCCATTTAGGAGAACTCCTAGTGGTAAAATAAACCCCTGGAGCATAATGTCTTGCCAGCTTAACATTTTGAAGTGTGTATGCCTGGAGGGTGAAACTGGAATGACCATCACTAGGGACGTGGGGCCTTGTTTCTACTATTCCTTAATTTGATATATTACACATTGTTTCTTGGGTCCATTTCAGTGTGTGCTTTCACAAGTGTCTCAATGCTGTCATGCAGCCTTTTTTCCCCAACTGGGGCCTGTGTTTGTAATAGTATCCGTATTTTTCCTTCCCTTCCTATGTGTGGTGTCTTCCATTTCTATTCTTGTCTGTTAACATATTTTGTCATCCCCTAACCCAGCTTTGAATTCTGCTCACTTTGTGTTTTTACGAAAAGGCACGAGAACAAAATGGACACCCTTGGGAGATTGTGTATTGTCTCTTTTCTTGACGGGTAGAGTCAGGAGGGCCGGCTGTGCAGGGTTGTGAAACTAAAAAAGTCTGTATTTTTATACTTGCACATTCTTCTCTTAGTTGTTGTTCTTTACCTTTCTATCTTGGTATGCTGTTTGCATACGTGTGTTCAATATTTACACTCAGCTAACGATGGTATCCTCATGAAAGAAACACCACTCTTAATGATTTTGATTTGAGATAGAAGCTGTACAGATCTCCAAGGTTCGACCGTTTTTGTCACACATGTGCTCAAGAATGTGTGAGGTACGGGCGAACATTTTCATTGGTTGCACCAGTGCAAACTTCACCGATAACATAACCTAAATATAGTTCTCTTCACTTTGATTCAGACTATTCATTATTTTTTTCGTCAAAAATGCTGTGGTGTCTGTTCCTCCTGTCCCCGGGCCTGAAACGCTCAGGCCAAACCTGACATCATTGGTTGAGGTAATCGTTCCACCTGTCTCCCCTTTCCTTTGTCCTAAGATGCCTGTCCACACACTGTGCATCGGCACAGTGATCGGCAGGAGAGGGAGTGAGACACTGCTGGTACGATGGCAAGAGAGGCAACACATGAATATGTTATCATAGTTTGTAAAAATGCAGTGTAGTCATGACTCACCTATTTCATAAACATGATGTATTACATGGACCTGCCATTGAGCATTTAACCCTCGCTGGACCCCTTTATCTGAGCTAGTTGTTGCTATGTTTGTTAGTATGAACAGTAAGTTTCCATATCTCTTACTGTCTGACAACAAAAGAACCCGTACAGGACTACAACAACAAGCAACTCATTCATTGATAATCATTGATTGAATTTTGCATGGAGAAACAATATATGTGATTATACAAGATACATACCCCTATTAATTAATTCTGTGTTAACCGCCATGATAGGCCTGGGATTTAAATTGTAGGTAATAATTGCACTTAAATTTGCAATCCCAACATTGGTATTGGTAAATGTGCAGTTAGATGCTTTGTTCAAGTCTTCTAGCCCTACGGCCTTGCCACTTATGCACAAGTTAGCCTTATAGCATTAGCGTTATACCCTCTTTGGGTTTCCTCTGGTTTATTTGTGGTTAATGGTCTTTTCTTCTATCTGTGTCTGTTTCTTTCTTCAGGTAATTTTTTTGTTTTTCTTTGGTGATCTCTCTGTAGAATTTATTCTTTGTCTCTACATTTCTCTGTCCGTCTATAGCTTATAATACCACCATGGTTGTGTGCAGGTTGTACGAAAGAAGCAGTCTGACTGTATGTTAAACCCAAGCACTTGAGCCTGTGAACAAAGATGCCTTTACCACAAAAATTCCTCCGTGCCTCTCTTATTTCACGACAGCCAAGTGAGGAGCCTTGCTCGTTTTCAACAGCCTCTGAGATCTGCTATAAAACCTGCTAATTGCTGTCTCTTAAATGACAAGGATCCAATGAAGCCCATTGTCTTAATGAGTATTCAGTCATTTGTTCTGCTGATTGGCAGTCTCTAGCAATGTTGCCTTGTACCTTGTAATATTGATGTATTTTTCTGTTATAATCACTGGCCTTATTGCACATGACCCATGTGTTTTTCAATCTAAACTGAAAGACAGCAGCAGTGCAGCCTTGGGGGCTGATGGGCAGATGATATCCATTTCAGTACCGAGTGTGCACTCAGTTGTAATCATACCACTGATGGGCAGAGGCATAAGAAAATGTAAAAACATTTTTAAATTCACCATAGAGAAAGATTTTATATTGTACGTATTGCGGTACTTATGTATGTCTTGTTCTGCCTGTTGGCACACCAGATGAAGTCCTGTTGACCTTACTCTGTGTGTGTGTGTGAATGTATTATGAACCTTAGCAATTTCTAGTTTCTAAAAACCAAAAAACATGTTGTCAAGTCAAATTCTTCTGCATTTTTTGCACTTATCGATTAGAGCAATTCACATTTATGCTATGAAAAACAATTTTCTCATCGGGACATAGTCAAGCTGTTCACCTTCACAGTGTTTAGTATTATGGCTGGACATGATTAAGCATGGACGAGCCAGCCCACATTGAATTTCACACCCACTCCAGGGCATGAAACAATGGCCACCACATTAATGATTTAAATTAATCACCCTCAATGAAGATTTGCATTTTATCAGAATTTCTTTTAATTGTGTAAATGTATGACCAAATTTGTATTCATATCACATTTAGTGTGAAATGCGAGCTCAAATGGTCATTGAAATGAAAAATTTCTCAAAGCAAAGAAACCAATGGTGATAATACATCTTCTACACTCTGTCAAATACACATTAAACCTGCTCAAATGAACTGCACCTCAGGACAAGAGTCTGAGCAGGCAATCTAAGCACACTGCCAACCGGTACATTTTTTACCCTGTAATAGAAGAGGGTCAAAGCCAAGTAAATGTTTGGTCTTATTGTCCTTATTAAAAATTCATAACATTTACCAGAGTCAAATGAGACCATTTGTTTCACTTTCTCTGGCAACGAGGGTCGGATTTGTGGTGACAGACGGTGGCTTTGTGTGTTTAGGGAGTTGGCGGGTGACCCCACAAGGAGCACCTATCCAGGAGTGGACCTGCTGCTTGATGTGCTAGGCTTTTTGGTGGGTTTGGCATTAACCCCACTGTCATGTTCCTTCTCCTCACTACCCTCTCACCCTAGCCCTAAGACATACATGACCTGCCAGATCCATTCTGTCAACAGAGGATTAATTAAAATGCTGCACAGCAAAGGCACTAGATCCCTTTGGGGCTGTGGTATATGCAAGACTGACATACACATGTGTAAGTGCACACACACACACACACACAATCCTGTCTGACATAGAGCCAGGTTGTGTTCAATCACCTCAGGGGACATATAACTAAATGATCACCTCCATTGATGGATGGTTGGCTCTCACCTCATCATCTCTTTTTTTTTTCTAACGGATGGTCCAATAATTGATTGGCCATATTTTAATGTGAGACATAATTTATGCCTGACTAAGTGAATTTGCCCAAAACTATGACCATCTGGCTCAAGCTGATCATTTGCATAGTTTTTCTTTCAGTGACAGCTATGTCATGAGGAGTTCTAGATTACCTAACCTTATTGTTGTGTTAAATTCATGCCTCTCTCGCTATTCATTTCAGCGGTTCAAATAAATTTAGAAGAAAAGGGGGGTTACTTATTTATCCCTGTCCCCAGTGATGCCCTGGCAAAGAGACAATAGAGGTGAGGGAAACTAAATGAATTCTGTTGTCCTGTGTGCTATCCCTGGCTATCAACATAATTTGGTTAGTGACCTGGTAACTGTGAATGTGGGGGACCTCTTCATTCAAGTCCACTGGAGCACCAGGGGCAAGAGTCCATGTTACAGGGCTCAACCCCCTTCCACTGTGACCCTGCTTTCGTGTCATGTATGCACACAACCAGGCGACTGGGTGATTAATGACCAAGCTCGTGGTGCCATTGATAACTTTTGGTGGTACACAAAAGCCATCACCCTTGTCACATTAGCACCCGTCTGGGAACATTTGGCTGTATGCTAAGTATGGAAAGTGTGGTAGACAGCAGTGGTTGCCTGCCTCAAGCTTAGCTTTGCCCTTAGTGTACAAAATAGATAAATCTTTCCATTATATAAATTTTTCTTTTCAATGCTCTAAGCTTTTGGTTGGCCTCTGCAACGCATACACTTGAAATAATTCATTAGCTCTGCATACAATTCCTGGCATCTCCTGATTTCATTAGTACACTACTTTCTTCAATGTCTTCTTAGTCAGTTGCGTCTCTAGCTAATAATAATCCACCATAATTAAAAAAATGAAGAATAGGCTGCCAGTATTCCCAGCAGTGTTTTCTGCAACTGGAAATTTCCTCATCTGCATGCGTTTTTGTTTAAACGAAATGTTTGCATATTAGAGGAGATGAATAGTCTCTAGCCTTAAAGCTTGTTATTATATTAAATTCTTATCTGAGTCCTGAAGAGCTTTAATTTGTGAGGTGCACACAATCTTTGGTTTTGTTTGGTAGGAAGGGTAGAACAGTCTCACATACTCCTTAATTGCAGCCCTACATTTATCTTCACCTATATGGTCTGTTTTATAAGCCTACCTATAAACCCATGGACTTTAAATATTTGATTATAATGTCTGCATGTTTTCAACACATTTATTATAAATAGTACAAGAATTACAATCTAATGGTTCCATCAATAGTTAGGAATAATCTTTATTTGTCAGATAATGTGATTTTCAGTTGCTATAAAGCTGTCAAAATGGTCCATGCAGCGATAGGGTGTTGACCATTAAAAGAAGAAACACTCTACAGTATAGAAAAACACTTGATTTTTGTGTAGAAAATTTTGTAGCAGCATATGATCCTTATGCAATAAAAATCTGCACAACATATTTTACACTCTTTAAGAGAGAGGGGGAACAACCCCCAGACAACCACCCTCATGCAGTGTTGTCAATTGTTGCACTTCTTGTATATCGGCAGTTTTTGAGGATTTTATTATGGGATGTCAAGGCATTTATAGCAAGACTATAAAGTAAATAAAACTGTCCTGGGAAATTTTGAAAGACATTCCAACAGTTCTTAGTGTTATGAGAGTGAGAGCAGGTTAGAATGCTGAAGTTACACCCCTGACACAGATGTCATTGACAACAATTCTTATTAAAAGGTGATAGCTATGGTGAAAACAGGATACTGTAGACGAGGACGCAGCAGTGGGGCTCATTAATTCACACTTCACTTCCTTCCTGTAAAAAGCCGATAGGTCTCAACACACAATGGAATTAAGGAAAACAGACAGCTTGCACATGTATATGATCTCAGTTTGGCAGCCATTTCATGTGAGAAAAATAACCAAACTCAATGAATGACATCATTAATCTGTTATGTATTTATTTTAATTCTTGAAAGCTAGGTTTGGTAGACATTGCAGAATGAAGCTAAAAGTAAGAGTGCATTGTTGTAACCAAATCAACTATTTATAAGAAAACACCTAACATTACCATTATGAAGAACATTGCTATTGTTGGTACTCACAGCTGTCAAACTAGCATATTAGTATTGGGAAATTGTGACTGCATTGTCTCTGCCATTGTTGTGTGACTAGCTTGCTCATAGCTTTAGCAGTATATCTGATTAGCCTTGTGGAAACATCCGGTCTTCTGAAATGAGGGCACAGGCCTAAGTAGGTACACAGGCAAGTAGGCTGTCCAATCATTTCATTCAGACTGAAAGAAATAGATAAGGCTTCTTACAGGCGTGCAGCAGCCACACACATCCGACCTTTTGTCTTTTTTTGTCAGAGCATTTGATTTATTGATTGCTTTCAGGATGTTGACAACTATCAATTAATGTAACAAGAAATGAGTCTGAAATACATCTCCTACCCTAGCCTTTTTGATTATTTCTCAGCAACCAAGGGAACATCCTCCAGTTTTATGTTGAACAATGGTCAAAACCCCAAAGAATAAAGGAAAATCAGCAAATCTTCACAGATCCTGGAACCAGACAGTATTTTACCTTTTTGCTTGGTAACTTAATAATGACTAATAATAAAACTTAATCGTGAATAACTTAAATTATTATTCAGATTAAAAAAAAAATTCGCTTGTCCTTGCAGCATTAGATTAATAGCTTGCAATTGTTTCAGTATATTGGTCACAAGAAAGGGATTATTAAAGATCCCAAGAAATAAGTGGAAATTTAGATCTGGTAGCATTGCCAGATGTTAGTTTAAGCTGCGTGAGTGTGATAGTGTCTACACGCATCACCCTGTTAACTTGAGCAGGTTTAAAGCAACAGCAAGCTTAGGATTACAGTGGTTTATATCCTTTGACCTCTCCCTCCCACCAGATCAGTGCATCACTCGATTGAATTAGATTCAGCAGACTTTTATTCAGAAAAGAAAAGAATTTTTCCTCAGCCTTCTTCTCCCACCCTCAGCTTTCTCCTTCCTTTTGGTTTCTCAAATTCCTTTAAATGAAAAATGATTCTCACTTTCTTGGTATTTTGTACAATGGAACATCCCATTTTGCTCCCCCTCAATGGGGAGGAAATGAGCTTTGGGAGCAGATTCCTCTCACACAGAGATCTCAGTGATCACGCAGCTGCGTGTCACCAGCGCACCACAGTGACAGCAGCTTTTAATTTATCCCACATCCCACCACCCTGTCCTGCCCGTTGGTGGATTCTCCCCCAAACTTTTTCCTCCTAACTTTTGTCTGTGTTTGACTGTGTGTGTGTTTTGAGGTGACATGTTATGTGCTTGACTTGTATAGTTGCAGGATGACACTGCTGTCACTTTTCCACAATTCTGAAAGCGGGAGACAGTCCCCTAACTGTGCTCACGTGTTTAAACCCTCCGATGTCTGCTCCAGCATCTCCATCTCCAAGAGTTAACTGACTGAAACTGTGTGAGTACACCAAGTCCACATGCCATGTTAGTGACCCTTGGCGTGGGCTGGCCTACAGTGGGTCAGTGACGTTACCCCATTGCTGCACTGCAGTGATGTTGAGGTACTTGAGGACAATTAAATAATGAGGCCTTGAAGTGTCTGTGTTCTCCCTCTGGTGCCCTGATGAATCGTGACAGGTTATATTTACAATCTTAAAAGTTGCTGACACTGCTGAATTCTGCACCTCTTGGAGAAGTACCACAACATTGCTACCCTTATACAAATGTCTATGTGGTAGCTGCAGCTCAGGTGTCGAGGAGCTGATGTCTGAGTGAATGAGTGGCTTGATAGACCTTCTTGGTGGGCTGGACTGAGGTCTTGTCTCAAGGTCGGACTGTCAAGAGGGTAATATCAGACCTGCTGAAGTAGAGTTCTGCTATGCTTAATCTTCATCCTGAAAACATCTTGGTGGAAAAAGTTGAGTGTTTGAGCCATCTTGTTTCATGCGGTTAGGGACTCTTTGTTATGGGGTGTGTGTGTGTGTGTGTGTGCAAAATGGAGTAGGTGCTTCAAATATATTTCAACCACTAGGGAGGATTATAATGGTTGTATTTTGTATTTATTTAAAATGCTTTCCTTCTTTTCAAAGTACTATTGACAAATGAATTGACTCAATAAACGGGGCTTCATGCCAGTAATCACAGGATCACAGGGACATGTAATGATGCGCATGGAGCTACCCCCCTCTCCAACATTTGTAACACACAAAATCAGATTCCCCTAAAAAACTGAATGAAAGCTCATTTATCTTATTTAGAGTAAAAGCTACTCCAAAAAAAACACTGGATGTGTGTCATTTGTAGAAAACCTCCTGCATTTTGTTTGAATTCGTGTCAGCACCAACCATGAATACAGCAGCATGAGTGCCGTGCCGGAGCTCTGTGTCCGTCCTGTTGGTCCTTCAGGCTGCTGCTCCGTCAGCCTAGAATGTTTTAGCCTTACTGTACATATCTCTGGGCCTCAGCGTTTGTATTTTATGCAACAGAGCCAAATGTAACATGAATCGTCAGGGGGAGGCACAGTATGGAGCTGCCTCCCTGCTGCACGCAAATCCAGGGATGGAGCTATCATGAAATCAGTTAAGTTATTTTTCCAGTCAACCCTTGAACGCAAAAATTTGCCCAAAATGAAGACTGCACAAAGCATAAAAGCCTCATACATCAATATGCTGCTGAAGTTCACACACAGCTTGTGTAATGATGCAAATTGTAAAAAAGATTTTGCATTGGCTCCAATAATATTTTGCATGCATATAAAAACACATGGTTATTCATGGTGAAGTGTGGGTGATGCATTTTACTCCAGACACTCAAGTAGGCGCACGGAAATATATTGTTGCTGAGGGTCATGATAAAAATAATGATCAAAGTCACACCCCAGCCATCCTGTTATTGCTAATGAGCTGATTATGCAAGGTTGCTGTGTTTTCTGTTTTCCCCATGTAAGCCAAAGTGACTAAGACAGCTGCAAACAATCACTACATATACAAACCTTGCCTTACATTCAGTATGAGTTGGCTGTAGCAAGCATTAGGTTAGCAAAGTGGGCTAAACTTGCACGCAATTAGGCTGTCAACATCTGAAAATAATGGACTGCAGACAGAGCTACAATGGCATGCAAATACTGTACTGACATTTAGAGCTGGCTTAACAGAAGTGAGCGAGCTGAATGGATAGAAAAGGAGCTTTGGCCTCCCACAGCAGAGCTGCAGGTCTTCCGTGGGTAATGGACAAGCTGGGCCCCTCGGAGCCTTTAGGAACGAAAAAATGATTCCCTTGCATCAGACTTCATGGACAAATGGGATGGAGGGTCGATTAAGTTCTAAGGGGGACGTACTGTTGATCTCATAAAGGGCATCAGGAGATGTATGGCCTCTTACAAGATCATTTAAACCACTTAATGGAGGACAGGAATTAATGGCTGCCATGCAGCAGAGTCAGTTATATGGATATTTTCATAACATATTGTGTATAATTCATAGTGTAATGGCATGACACCAATCAGCCCCCTTTGCTTTTGTTTTAGTGATAGACTATTTTAAATGAGATTATTAACTCCATATTTTGGGGTATAGAATAAGTTGCTGTCTTCACACAGTGATATAGATGCTTTGTCGCTGTCTGCCATTGTGGGGTGGCACAATCTTAATGGCAGTGGCTCTTGTTAATTTGTATTAATGTCAGATAATTTGACTTGCGGTGGATGTATGTGCACGCCTTGTGCTCTCAGGCAAAAAATTGGATTCATTAAGAAGACGGAGGATCTGGTGAGGTTCTTTGGCCCCCTGGTTTCAGGTCACTGAGTAATGTGAAGAGATGGAGAGGGTCTTGGCCTGGAGGATGGGGGAGCTGGTCAGAGACAGAGTGGGGAGGACAACACCCCTGCACTGGAGCACATCAGTCACGCTGGCATGTCTCTCACCGGACACAGTGTTTTCGCTCCTCTGCTCTTTGACAGCAAGAACAGACTGTGCTTGTGACAGAGATGACAAAGTCACATGACAGTCTTGGACAACTGTCAGGAGGGGAGGTGATGGTTCTTGGTTATTCTGCTTGCATGCATATCAATCAGTATGATCTTTTTGTATTCATTACAATGTGCCCCGCTTCACATGAATGCACAAGTAATCATCAACTACTGTAATATTCATAATTATACATAGCACTCTCATTCATGCAGACAATCGCATGGAATAGCATGAACCTTTCATTGTAAAATACAGCCATGATGGAGGATGAAGGTGACTTCAACATAAAACACTGTCCCATTTTTTTCAGACCTTAGCTACCACTTTTCACCTCCTTTTGTTCATTTTGTTCAGAGCATCAACCATCACAGTTTCTTTTTCATGAGCTCATACACAGGCGCACGCACGCACGCACGCACACACACACACACACACACACACACACACACACACACACACACACACACACACACACACACACACACACACACACACACACACACTGATATACAGCTGTAGAAAAAAAAGTCTGTCAAAATTCAGAATAAACAATGATTGAATGTAACTGAGTAAATCTACTAAAGTACTTTCCTTACATACAATTTTGAGGTATTTGTACTTTCAGATTCAGTTTATTAATACAAATTTAAATAAAATTATGAAAAATTATGATTAATTATTATAGATTAAGATACCTAGCTGTGTGCTACCGCTTGCGTGGCACAGTATTAATGTTGTGACAGATAGTGCTGCAGGCACTGAGACCACTGAGTGCTGACTAGGGCTGGATGATGTGACAAAAAATATGATCACCATCATTTTATCCATATATTTCACAATATATAATTAGCTGGCAGTTTGAAGAGTATCCTGATTATGACTGAAGCCTGAAATAACCAGATGTTGTCATTACGTTAAACGTTAGAATAGTTTAAATGAAAAAAGTGGAATTTCAGTGTAAACAGGAGTTGATGTAAATATACACTTAATTGTAAAAACATGCCTTTGTTTAGAATACATTTTGTGACGGTACATCTAGGCTAAATACAAACATTAACATTTAGCACATATGCTTTATCTGCCATGACAAAACAATGCTATTTGGCTCGCCTTGTAATTCGGGTAATGGAAAAGATTTGTTGAGTTTCCAGTCTTGGTTGGCACAGACTGATGGCATATTTAAGACCGTTACCTTTGTTGTCGAAAATGTCCTCATCTTCGTAGGATAACATGAGTTCACTTTCATCCCTTTAGCATAACATATGGCTGTGTAAAACAAACGGGGTACAGATTAAGAGGGGCAGCAAATAACTGGGAAAACTGACTGAAGACGTCACATTTCTGCAAGTTTGTGTTCTTGTTCTTCTGTTTGATAAATTTATCTTACTGTCTCCTTTTTTTTTGCACTTATTGAAAATGATCACTTAAATACCATAATACCATCTCATTATTTCTGCTCTAAGCTGTTGTCCACTACCTGTATGTAAGCATAGCCCTGAACTCAGCAGACAGGCAGCGGATCAGAGAGCAGAGAGGCAGCACACTGACTCACTGTTGTTGTGTTTATTTCTGCTGCCTGATTAGGCTATTACATCTATCCATATTAAGAAAAAAAGAATTCTTTTATCAGCAATCTGACCCCAAAAAATCAGTGATGATCAGGAAAATTCATAATATTGGATCCCATAATCAACCAGGCCAATAATAGGGCCATAGTTTGAATGTTGTTTTGGCATATAATTTTATAGAAATTTAGAAACAAGAGGTTTTTATTCTGTGTTAAACTCTTTCTAGAGCAAAGTATTCAGTATGCATAGGTTTTGTAAGACATCCCCTTTTGACTGTACATTTAACCATTATATAATATGTGGCTAGAATATTTAATTTATTTCAGTCCCACAATGCTGACACATGGCTGTTGATTTGTGTTACCCTTGTGTCAAATCCAAACAAATTTTGATAAACCATCACACTTGAAAATTGCAAGTTAAAGAAACTCAGATTGGTCCTCTCTGTATCAGCATGTCTTAACTTTATCCCATGAGCCGTTGTATCGTTCTTATGTCATTCATTTGACAGCCAACCTTTTATTCCCAGTGTTTTACCCCTTAATTGCTGGAGTACCTGATAAATATGTCCTGTAATAAAATGTCAATGTGTCCCTCCTGAGCAGAGCATCCTTATGGTGGACAGGTTGCCCATCAGAGTCCCTGATGACTGGCTATGTTTTGCGTGAACTGGTAAGCATCCATTTCTCATCTCTTGAGATCCTTGAACTGAGTCTGACCGACCTTACCCCACTGACCTCTAATCAGTCACTGGGTCACATGGCCTGTGCTTTTTTGATGCTACTGATGGTGTTGACTGAGAAGAACCATGCCCAGCCATTGGCAATGGTGAGGTCATCCAGGGGTTCTTTGATACAAGCATCTATAGGAATGCAAATGTGACCGGCTGCCTGGCCAGTACATTACAAAAGGAATAACGGCAGCCTGGGGCAGACAGTGCAGCTGCCCCCATTAGTTTGACTCTATGGGTTATATAAAAGACAAACATAATTAGATTCTGTGTGTGTCACACAGAAGACAAATTCATCTCGTGTTGTTCAAAGACTTGTCTGACCTCAGTGAGAACATGAGAGTGATTAAAGAATTGTTTAAAGGCACAGAGGGGTCAAGGGTCATGAGTGATAAGTGAGGTCACACAGGGTCGTCAGGAGTCTGTATCATTAATTTTGCCCAATACTTGGTTTGCCCAAAATGGACAAAGATACTGTGGTTAATATATTATTTTCAGTGAAAGCCACAACAATAGCATACTCCTGTCACCATTTGGCCAAACTGTAATTTGTCACACAGGTGAGAGAAATTGTGAGAGCGGCTGGCTCATTTTCCAAGCTTTTAAGTGGCTGGCATGCTTCAGTTACTCACAAACCCATGTGAGTAATTTACTTAATCCTGAGAGCTCTTCAATAGCACACAAAAGAGTGCTGTATCTAAAAAATTGCAATGATCTCATGGGAACATTATGTTTGGTCTCCGTCTGGTTCAGAAATACCATTTGAAATATTTGAATGGTTTTTTTTGCAAATGCTGGACATATGGTTGCTCTGCCCAAGCAATAGTGCTTTTCCATTTCTCAACATTTGTTGAGTCACCTCATTCATCAGTTAGAAACTGATGCTGTGAAGCCTGCTGAGCTCTCTGCTTACACATTTTCTGCTAGACTGATGATAGCATTGAGAACATCGTACAGATTTTTGTTAGGTTTAATTTACCTAAAACACATTAAGCAAATTCAATTGTTTCTTTTGTGTTTCTCTAGAAGGCTACAGTATTAAGTTTGATATGTTTTTATCTCCAATGAGGACGCTTTGCTTACTCAATTAAGAATAATTAAAGACAGATTACTAATAATTACTCTCACTTCTTTTTTTACTAAAATAAGATGAAGGTAAAGAACAAACAGCATTCATATGGAAACTATTACTATTTAGCCCTCTAAAAGCAGACTGTTTACTTTAATTCCAAGTTAATGTGTTATATATTTAGTGTAAAGGGCAGGGTTACTGTATACTTAAGGTTTGGATGGCTTGCACAGCTTTTAGCGTCCCTTTCTGTAATTAAAGCTTTCACTGTGTTAAGAGTGCGCAGGCGTGTGAATGTTGGTATGCAATATTTTCTGTGATACTTTTGTGCAAGAGTGGTCAGAGTATGGTCAAAGGTAGAGTCTAGTGAGTAATGTGAAATGCATTAACTCTATGTTAGCTGTGAAAAGATGGGCTAATAGGCTATTTTACTTCTTTTGCAAGTGTACCTTTTCACGGGATCTGGCCTTGGTGAGCTGTAACCATGTCATTAAGTGTGCTGCCTGGAGCCCAGAGCAGTGTATATATACTTTGTCCTGTGCAGGGACAGGCATCCTCATCAGGGTCTGCCTGTACTACCCCTCCATATGGTGGCACGTCATTAGTTTTCTGTTGCCCTGGTGCCTGGAAGGTTCATCAAACCCAAGAGTCCAATCCCTCCAAAGCCCTTCTTCTACTCTACTGTGACATTTCTCTCTCTGGCCAATCGGATAAGTCACACATGGCTTCACCACACGAAAGAACAGCAGCAGCCTCAAGCAGATGTTGCTCTACAGACTATCCATGGACTGGAAAACTGGGTTTCAGGAATGGTATCTGTTATTGTTAAAGGGTGTTCTATGTCTATTAGTGCTTGTTAAAGAGTTCACAATGTGATGGAAAAGAGCATTATAGTTTTAGATTTTTTTCTTATATTTCCTGTAGCAATTTTTACATTGTGTGGCTGGACAGCTATTTGAGATATTAATGAATAAAACGGCCCCCCTCTAGCCTTAGCTTTTACTCCAGTGCACTTCACATTTTCACAAAATTACTATCCCAAAATCTCACAGAAAATCTCAGAATAGCATAGCATGGGAAAATAGAAATAATAATACTAACAATAAAAAACAACAATTAATTTGAGTGGGTTTTGTTGCACTTAAGGTAAGGAAGACCAACATTATTTTGTCCACTTTTATTCTGTAATATGACCAATATTTTTCATATTCAAGTGTGTATGAAAAAAAGTCACTGGTTTCTTAAAAAGCTAAATACAATAAGCATTGGATCAAGGCACATACAAGACTGGCCAAAGGGCATACAATGCACTTTGGTTTTTAATTGTTAAGAACAGTTAAATTCAAATTGTGAAAACATAAAAGTGTGTTCATTTGGAAAACAATACAAAATAATACTCATAACAAGGAGTTGCTGCCACTGTGGTAATTCTAATGAAAGCCAACATGTTCCGTCTTTTTGGCATGGTAACTAGAATGACGAATGGTACATGGTACTAAAGAATGCCGCCATTGTCGTTGGGCCATTGTTGGCTTGTACAAATAGAGATAGTGGGAGGTCCTCTGTGTCAGCCTGTCCAGTCTACTTGTTTTGAGGAGTAAAGAGCTCCTTAAAATTGGTGTGCTTTTTCTGCTCTGTGCTGTGGCCTACAGTCCTATCAGAAACACTGCAACCCTCCTTGGGTTGCTTTGCTGTGGTTCTTTTTCTTGCAAACAGAAAAAAATTACACACACTGAACAAAGCAGTGAAATAAAGCATGGCACCTCATTTTTAGTTATTCAATACCAGGTGAATACTAGAGCAAGACTCTTGGTTCATAGTATGTGGAGACAGCTACAGCTACTCATTCTTTTAGAGGGCAACATGCCTGCTTTGCAAATTAGTAGATCAGCTGTGCCTTAGTTTACGTCCTGTAATTTTTTTGCCTTTTTGTTTTTCAGACAGCCACAAAGTTAAAAGTATGACCTGTGCTTATACTACAAGGTTTTCTAAGGTCTGATTGTTCAACACAGCAATGAAAACCCACTTTCACAGTTGACAAGTCATCATATCTCAGTAGAACACAGAGTTTCTTTTAGTTGGTCAATAACCTTAAGCAAAGGAAATACAGTACAAATTACTACAAATTCCTAAAATATAGAATTGCAGTTAGTTACAATACCCACTGATGGTTCAGTGATGGCCTGCAACTGGAACGGTCTCCTTCTTCATAAAATGTCCTTAAATATAAATTATATGGCAAATGTACAGAACATTGCTTCCTTAGTCTCATAGATCCAGTGTTTTGTAAAAGTCTTGACACGCACTCATCATGAATGGCCATGCGCAATATCATGAATGGGAATGGTCTGAATCTGGTATTCCACTGTCTCTGTAGCTCCTGTTGTTAATATTGTTCTCGCTATGTGGGCTTTTGTATAAACTCAGACCATTAGGGGGGAAAATCGTGTGTATCACAAACTCCTCCTTGGACACAGGCAGGTCATTTATAGGTATCATTTGAAAAGAAGTCTCTCGTATTTCTAGGATGGAGTTGTCCTTCTTAGTGCCAGCCTCAGCATAGTCATCCTTTCTCCGACGGCCTTTGTTGTAGGTGCAGTTCCTGGAAAAAAGTGAACCATTCCTGTGGACATACCAACACACCAGTGCCAACATGATTATTGCCAAAAGAGCCACAGCCCCTCCAATGATAGCAGCCAAAGGCAGACTGGAATTTTTGTAAGGCTCTTTTTCCTGCTCTCTGTTTAAAGTTGTGGTTGGGTTGTACGATTTGTGAGAACCAGTCTCTGTCTCTATGCACACAGGAGTCTCATCTGATAGGTATATGTTGCTGGTCTCCATGGGAACCATGCATATCCTATAGGAAGACTCTGGCTCCAGTGCAGTGAGCAGGTACTCCCTCCTCTCCCCCTGCACAATGGTCTCAGTGATGGAGCCAAAGGCAGGGCTGTGCCCCAGCTTTAGCCAGCTGAGCCGCAGGGCAGTCATGGGTTGTGACACCCTCCATGATATGTGTATTGTATCTGCACCACTTGACTTCACACTAATGGTGATGATCTTTCTCACTGAAGAGGTGGTAGTGCTGTGGTAATTCTTACCGAAGTCAGGCCCTTTTACAACAGGTCTTTTTGTCACAAACAAGGGCCACTGAGGCTGTGAGGGACGTAAATTGTTTGAGACTGTGCTTGTCTCATACGTAGGGATGAGTTCTGAATCTGTGCAGTCAAACATATCTGTAGTTAAGTCTTTAATTGCCATGCCTTTGACCTTATCGGGACCCTGGCACATAAAGCCACGTACATTCACCTTGGATGGCAGCGACCGCAGCCAATCACGCACCCACTTCATCCTGCAAGTGCATTGCCAGGGGTTGTTGCGTAGCAGGAGCTGTGTGAGATTGTCCAGATCTTCAAACACACCCTGAGGGAGGCTGCTCAGGTTGTTGCCTGATAGGTCCAAGCGATACAGCTGCCTAAGGAAGGCAAAAGCCCCAGGTGGAACTCGATTAATGTGATTATCTTGTAACTGCAGCTTCTCCAAACTGGTGCCTGGCAAGTTGGCTGGCGGTGATGTCAAGGAGTTTCTCACTAGCGAGAGCTCAGTCAGATTGATCAGGTTGATGAAAGCCATCTCCCCAATCCCACGGTTGTTAAGCAGGTTACCATCCAGGATCAGTCGCTTCAGGTTGATGAGATCTTGCAGCGACTGCTCTGAGATGGAGGAGATGCGATTGTCATCAAAGCGCAGCTCCTCAATGCTCATGGGTAGGCCTGAAGGGATGGTACTTAGGTGGTTTCTTGAGAGAAAAAGCAGTCTGAGATGATTACTGTCCCTGAAGGCCCCTTCCTCTATGCTGACTGCAGATACAGAGTTGTCATCCAGGTGCAGTTCTTCAATATATGGAATTTGGGCTAGAGAGGCATGGGTAATCATCCGAATGTTGTTCTCCTGAAGGTGGAGCTCTTTTAGCCCAAGAGGAAGGTTAGTAGGGAACTCATCCAGGTTGTTGCAGTAAAGGTAGATCTTTTCTACGTTTGAAAGCCTACGGAGCTCTGCAGGAATGCCTGAACTCTTGATGCGATTGTTTTGCAGAAAGAGCACTGTAGCATCATGTGGTAGACCAGTAGGGATGGAAGTTAGGCCACGGTCATTACAGTAGATGAAGGTCCCATCACAGCGGCAGGCCGAGGGGCATGAGGTGGAGGTCACCAGGGGGTTAGCAAGACCCAGCAGCAGTCCAATCCTGATGAGGAAGAGGATAAAAGCCTTGCATTGACACACCATCTTGAAGCTGTGTTGCTTGGCAGTCTAATCACTCAAGAGCCCCTGGGGAGAAGACACAAGGGTACATTTAATGCACAAGGCCTTTAAAGGAGAGCCAGATTCTTGTTTTCATAATTGCCGGGTGTTTAAAATGCTGCCTGTAGCACTTTCTAGATTAAATAACCGCTGAAAGAATGAGTTTTAATTCCATCTATTAAAATTATATGAATTGATAATTTCAATACCCAATCAGTGAAAATAAAGGGACATTTGTTTTGCTTCAGAGCTGGCTTCAAATCATCCATCCATTCCCAAGATTAGAACCTGCATTAGAACCTGCATTAGAAATAATCTTATTTGATAAGAAGAGAGCTTGTGAATTCTGTGAATTGAATCTCTGTGCCTCTGTGTTTTGGCCTTGACTTGTGAAATGTAATAGCATTCCCTAGTTGTTTTACACGTTTCTGTATCTCAAGGCTGCCTTTCATTCCTACAGACCACAAGGGTGAACAAATCAGGCTTTGTTGATGAATGGTTGTGGAACCGACATACTCAAGTCCATGCCTTTCACCTTTCAATTTCTAGGGTTTAACTGACCTCTTGCAATATAGGGAATAAAAAACTCTCTTCTCAGGAAAGAGGTTTAATAAAAGTCTTTAGTGAGATCCAAGTAGGACATGTTACTGAGACAGTTGTAAGAGGTTTCCACAAAACCTTGTACAAAAGCGATGTTAATGATCTTTGCTCTATATATCTGTAAAATGTCTTTCTGTTTTCACTATCAATGTGTAGTTACCTTTTAATTAGGCTAATACTGATTCATTGCTTTTAATTATGCATTCCTGCCATGACCTCTCTGCCTGCACACCTCATTACATATTGTATTCTGGTCAGTGAAGTGGAAAGAAGCAGTGCCATCCGTATTTGTCATACCTGATTTATACAATGTGGTAAATCCGTTCCAGCCACCAAAAATCCAATCAAGATTCCCTCTTGAATTTGCTCTTATCCTGTCTGAAAGGAAAGGTTTGTCCGAGGGGTTTCTGGTGATATCCTGACCTTGTCGGTGTTTGCTGAGCTGATCCTTGTTTGGACGATGACCTCCTCTGTGTTGTCAGAGGCTCATGCTTTCAATGCCTTTACCATGGCAGATAAGCCTGTGGAAAAAGCATCC
Source organism: Chaunax sp. Z400 (assembly GCA_037577475.1). NCBI lineage: Eukaryota > Metazoa > Chordata > Actinopteri > Lophiiformes > Chaunacidae > Chaunax > Chaunax sp. Z400. Next base: position 7,961,592 of record CM075193.1, read on the forward strand.
CTTCTCACTGACAAAACATGCGCTCTCAGGTAATATTAAAAATCCTAATGGCCACTGAAGTTGTCGTGCTCAACAGCCATAACTGCAGATTAGATTTTTTGGATGTTTTATAGGGATCCGTGTGTGGAACAGTGAGAGTTTTAGCAAAGGCTGCTTTCTGCAATCAGGCCCGATAGGCATGATTAGTTGACACAAAGCTGGTCTGAGCCATGCCAAGCCCTTGTGCCACAGGCTCAATGCAGGCCTGTTCACTTGTGTACTCCAGGTCTTCGGTTAACCCAGAATCCTCTGCTACCTTGTTGAGCCTTTATAAACATTAATCCAGGGCTCTGGTCTCGTTCCTGCAGCAGATAACCAATGTTCTCCTGTCCTCTAAGAAGCGAAACAGGACAAGGCGCTTATCCGTCTGGAAGCAGCCTCCCTCATACATGTGTAGGTTGACTCATACTATGTCCTCCACACACAAGGATGGTCCTCTGAAAAATAACCAGAGAAAAACACATTAATTGCACAACATTCAGTCATTACATAATGTTTTAAGGCAATTAGAATAAGCAAAGGAACATAATCAAAAGAAATCTAATAAAGTCTAGGAATGTGTTTGATAATAAACTTTGACCTTCCTTATATTGTGAACTCCTATTCAGATATACCCTTTCTTCCAGCCTATGATTTCACCGGTTGACCTTTCACATGCCGTTACTCTAACAGACCACATCTCTTTTCTATGGTGATAGAAGAGAAAATATCTCTGTATATGAAAGACAACAGTGATCTGAACTCAAACACAATAGCTGAGGGTGGGGCCTCAGTGCCCTTCTCAGTCCAGTTCTGTATCTGAGTATTCAGTGTTTTACACCAATACTGAAATGAGAAATTACAGTCTTTGCTCATTAAAAAACAGACTATTCCAGATTCTAGTCAGTGCTAAAAATATTTATGACTAAAGAGGCCAATATGAAGAAGAGGGTAGCTGTTGCATCCATCCATGTCAATCCCATCTCCTCTCTGTGACCCCTTCCCTCTCCCCATCCTTTCTTTAGACTCTATGAATGTTATTTCTGTTTGCAAAAAATAGAATTTCCTTTGCCAAAGAAAATGTTATGTTTCCTCTTGCAGCACAATAGCTTTGTATCCTTATGTGTAGCCATCCATGTGACCTGCAGGCAGCCACTACTTGCTGTTAAACATGTAGAGGTAAATTAGGAACAAGGGGCCCAGCCATTTAACAGTTGTAGCTCATGACAAGAAGAAGATTAGGGAATTGGGAGCCTTGTAACTTGATTACAACTCCTGAGATGCTGTCTAATAATATCGCCCTCCCTTCTTTCTGTTCCATCTAAACACAGCCCTTCGGTCCAGTATTACATTAGTACTAGATTAGAGTCTGGGGGAAAAGCACCAGATGTGACTTCAGCCAAATTCTAAAATAAAGGAGCCTGACAAGAGAAAAAAAGATAAAACTCAGTAATGAAGTTTTAGCAAATGACAGGATGATAGTTCTGTCTGTCTGTTGGAATGAACTTTTGATGCAGCACTTCGTCAAGCTATTTCAATTTTAAAAAGACCTTTTCAACTAATTTTGTAAAGGTCCAAATTCTCTGAATATTGTTGAATGTCTAGTCTTGAATTGAATCCTTTAATTCTTAGCATTACATAAAAGAAAACAACCAAACAAAGACCTATGTGCACATAGAAAAATAGGCTTGAAGTAGTAAGGATTTTTTTTTTGCAAAAATAACCCCATACTTAAAATAGTACAACATGTCCAGTTAGTGTGCCTTTCTTTGACCACAACATCTCTGTTACCTGTTGAGATAACAGATTCTGAGTCGGTGTCCAGTAGACAGGGCAAGGGACATAATTAATTTATAAACACTGGTGTGAATATAGTCAGAACAAACACATTATTTTTCCATGACCTCTGTGATATTATTTTGTGGGGGATTTATCGGACATCTGCTTTGAACCGTTTACATCTTGATTACTTTATGAAAAGCCAGTTTGGAAACTGTTTGTTGTTCTCATTTCTCCTTTCCATGCTCATCTGATATCAGGAGAGTGGCCCTTATTCATCATTTGCTCTAAAGAAAGTATGTGGACCTTGTAGCCTTAGCTGGGGGGCCTTACATGTTATAACATTTTATTGAGGCAATTTGAAAATTCCTCTAATTTACACTGTGCATTTTGGGTCCTTTTTGTATTTAATTAACTAATATCTCATACCCATATAAATGTACGAACAAACACACAGTATGTGCCTGTGCACAAGATCATTTTGAGAGCAACAGAGGCTGAGTAAAAATTTTTTCGTGACGGATGTCCTTCTCCATTGTTCTAATAAGCTCTCCCGGCTGACAGGACATTTCTCTTGCAGTCAAAGTGGCTTCTGCTTCATTTAATCTGAACTGGTAAAGTGAAATTGAGCATCCTGATAAAATTGTATGTGTGTATAGAACTAGTTACCTTTGAGTGGAGAGCATGAGACGCTCACACAAAGCTGGACATCGATAGCCATTGTGAGCTCAACAAGCACAAATGCACATTAGACTGCAATAACAAAGCCCAAGACTTTGTGCCCCGTAGTCATAAACTGCACATGAAGGGCTTGGGAAAACCTCGAATGGAAACAATTTCATGCCTGTCAAAAGTATTGCAGATTAAAATGACTTTTAGTTTTGTAAAATACAGAATAATATTACATAGACTGCATTTAGAGGGGAAAGAGCTGTAGAAGAAGTAATGGCTGGCTGTTAAATTATTCATAAGACCTGAAATTAATTTTGAACCACAGTAGAGCTCTCCATTGGGAAATCAATGCTGTTTGTATCTGCTGTTGATTATTCATTCTGATTCATAATAATGTTTTGAATTATGATTGATTGCACAAAAATACCATTATTCTGGGTTATATTTTATTTTTATTTTTTGGACTTGTGTTTTGTTTGCAACATTGCATAACAAGTCGATCGCTTAAAACCTATTTAGTTTAAAACCTAACACTCAAATAAGACTTGTTAACATTAACTGTTAACGATTGTACAATCATGCAAATAAATGTACTTATTTTGGTGGTTGAGGCTAATATGATATGAAGCCAATGTGGCGTCTATGCGTTTTTTCTTGTAAGTAAATATTTGTTTCATAAGTTTCAACTCATATATGAGATGAGATTTTGTGTGCCATGAAATCTAATGTCTGCTACTAATTTACATATTAGTGAGTTGTATGCCAAGACACTGGACCGCGGCCTGCTGTGGTGCACAGACACAACGGAACATTCATGGTCACTTCTAAATTCACAGGCACACAGAAAACGTTTCAGCCAAAGAGAGAATGGGCAAAAATCTCCGATAATTTCACAGACTTGGTGTCCTCCTGGTGTGGTGTTTGGATGGTCTGAACAGATGACACTTTTGAGAATATAGAGGCCTGGGACAGGCGGGGGTCTCTCTTTTGTAACAGCCTGAAAGGAGAGATGGAGCAGCTGCAGTGGTTTTTCCCCACTTGGGGGTGGTAGGCACTGCAAAATGAAGTGTGTGTGTGTGTCTGTGTTGGTGTGTGTGTCTGCTGTGACAAGCAAACATCAAAACACTGAATACTCATGTTAGGTTCCACATAGGAGCCCATCTCACCACAGGCCCACACACTACAGTATTGTGTTAACCTCCCTACTGGGCCTGAGTCATATTTTTGCAATGGTTTCTCATACAATGTTTATGCTTTGCAGCTCTGTTTACACCTTCACTTTTATTAAACAATGTGATTTTTTCTATCTGTGAAAGCTTGGAATAGATGAATAGTTTAAAAAAAGATACTACTTAGTGGCTAAATGATTTATGAAAAGAACTGAATTAGGCCTCAGAGCACACTGTTGAATCTTAAATATGTCGTGGTAGTTATGAAAGTCTTATTACTTTCTTCTCGGCAGAGTCATTCATATTTGATGCCTTAACTTTTCTGCTAATAGAAGATTCTGTCTGTAGTGACCTGGTTAGTTGTTAATCTGTGATGTGAATTCCCTCTGAAAGCAACTGACTGGGGACTTTAGCCTCAGGCAGTCATCACTGAAGACTATAGTCTGTCCTCATGTCTACCATGTTTAACAGGCTATTTATTTCTTTGTCTCTCAAACACACTGAACAACAAAGAGCTGCCATTACACTGCTTTACAACTGAAGTCAAGTTTGCATCCTGTAAGTGTTTTACTGAAATCAGGCCATAGCCTGAAGGCTATATAAACATATCAGTCATTGTTTGAAGCAGGGATGACCTTATCGTTGCAGGAGGATAAAAGGTTATGTTAAATTGGATTAACAATTGGCCATGTCCTGGTGTTATCCATAAGACATTCATCTTAAATAACTACAGTGCAGAAGGATTGAAGGCACTTGCTTTATTGTCCTGGTCAAATAGTAGCCTATAATAAAGATGAGGTTTATATGGAGAGAAAGGACTTTGTTTCATTATTCCCACAGGTTGACATTAGAATAGAGAATCTGCTGTCAGTCGGCCATATGACTGTAAACAGCGGACTTCTGCCATATCAGTGCTTCATCTCCACAGAAATATTTGTTTTGAAGCGTTGTTAATGTAACTGCAAGGTGCGTTAAATGAGCCGCTACTTATGTGCAAACTGACGCGAAACTAAAGTGGATTTTATTTAGTGTATTTTCAGGGGGCCATAATGACTGCGCCCTAAAGCACACTCAGAACATATGATGCTTTGTGAAGGGTGCGCCCATATTATCTGCAGATAGGCTTACAGTTACACAGTAAATCACGGAGTAGGATATGAACAGGAGCTGGTTCGAGTCGTCCAGACACTGACGCCGGAGACGTATTTAGCGGAGTTTCTCCAGCTGCCCCCTTCATGCACATCTCCGCGGGATATGCACTGCAATTTTAGCTGCACACCGGGGTGTCTTCTCGGGCTGCGACACCGAGACGAAATCACACAGTCCCCTAATCCTATCAAGTTTGCGTATTCACCCCTGCTTATTTTCCCACTGGTTTAAGGAGATCAAGCTCTGAATTAAGGAACGGGAAGATTTTGCTCTCTTGTCTTTTTCGCATATTTTGATCTGTGTGCAGAGGGGGGACTGAATGTGATCGAAAGACAAATTCAGCGTGTCGCAACAAGAAATCCATCTATAATGAGTGGAATGAAAAAAAGACAAGAGGTCTGCTGTTTGTGGTCTCTGTTAGATACATGCGGACGGAGAAAGAGGGTCGAAGCAGCAAGTTGCAGGAATGAGAGGGACTTCAGATGACGAGATAGACGAATTATCTGTTTAAGTCCGATTTGAAACTGCAAGGCTGAGTAGAGTGCAATGTATAAACTAATAGAGGGGCTTAATTAGGTTCTTTTTCCTTTTCACTCATTATTATATTTTTATTACTGTCGCTTTTAGCGCCTGTTAGACAACCATCTCAGAGAGATATTCAATAATTTTCGCCTGAGGCGAGTATTTAAAAATGAAGGAAGGGGAAAAATGAGGGCAACTAATTAGATACAAGCAACTCCTGAGGATTCCGCACGACTTTGAATTCCTTTTGCCTGGAAGAAGATCCAAAAAGATGAAAAGAGGCATTCCCAACAGGATTGTACCAGCAAAAAGCGCACTTACCTCTATACTCAACCAAAAAAGGAAAGTAAAGGGTATCCTCTTTATTTGGGGTTCACAATCGGGAAAAATAATAATCCAATCCGGGCTATGAGAATTTAAACTCGGATCCAAAAACTCCTGTCACTCACAAGGCTAGAGCTATTTGGAGTTTAACTGGTGCAGCGCTTCAATGTTTACTGCTGCCCCACACACACGTACACATCTGTGGGCTGCGCGTAGCAATAGGTGCACGGGTAGATCTCTGTTCAAATGTGGAGTTGTGTTTGCCTCTTGCTTCAGAAGAGCACTGATGTCATCTGGAGGAGGGGCCTCTCTCTCTCTGCCCCTCTCTCTCTCTCTCTCTCTCTCTGCCTCTCTCTCTCTCTCTGTGGGGGACGCAGGAAGGATGCAGTGTTGGCTGGATACACTAGGTGGAGTGGAGGAAAGAGTAAAGGCACTCTCATCCTCTCGTCAGATATGGGCACTTAAGAGGCGCACATGGTCACCGTTTGAAAAGCTATGTTCACTCAATCCAAGAGAGGAAGAGTTAAAAACTGTCTAAATGTACACGTATGTGCATGTTGATGAGAATCAGAGGTACCTCAGAGCCTTTTACTTGCATTGCATTGTTTTAAGGGGGCAAGTGTTTATTTAAGGTCTTTATTTTCATGCCCATATTTTCAGGATGATTTATAGTTCATTTGTTTTGGCATTGATAGCCTCATTATTTCTGTGCAATTATGTCTGTTGCAAATGTTCTTTTTTTCTGGACAGTGTTTGTGATTTTTCTTTTCTGGAAAGAGAAGAATGTTTCCCTAATGTGACTAAATTTAGTCTAAATATTCAATCTAAAAATCTAAAATCCCAATAAATAGCATTGCCTTTTACTTTGTGAAGCACATACCAAATTTCTTTATCTAAATGTTTGGCAGTAATTAATATTTGATATTTCTGCTGTGAACCAGATTAATCTACAATAATTTAGATGAAGAATTAAGACTTGTGTTGATTCCTAATACATGTGTCTGTAACTGCATCATTGCTTGTGTACATATGTCTTGCATATGTGTGTTGATACAGAGTGGACATGTAAATCTCTCTGACATACCTGAACCTCCTGCTGTCTGTTAGTCCCTCTTTGGTTTCATATTTAAATGAAGCCAAACAGTGGGTTTGCTTCCTGACAAACCCAAAGTAGCAGTGAATCACCCTGTTAGTCAAAGGGTTGCACAGCAGAGCTGATCCAGCCAACACTCTCTCCTGCCCTGCGTCATCTCCAGTGTCCCCCCCTCCGGTTACCTAACAAGGCAATGGAGCAGCTCTGGTCATCTGTTGTTGAATATCAGCTTGTTGTCGCCAGTGGGTCAACGAATAGATCTGTGTGACGTTTGCAGCTCTCTCTGTAATATGGAGAGTCCTCTCTGGCACGTCGTTTACCAAATAATTTTCCTTAATAACCTCAAAGCTATTAAGTGATGTAACTGTGAAAGCCTGGAGGTTTTTTTTTCAGTCAACAAACAAGTTTGTTAGAGAGGTGTTATTCACTTATTGTGGGGATACTAAAACATGAAGCTGAAATTAATTTTGTGTTATATTTGTCCAGACAGAACAGCTGCCTTGTAGTGATTAATGACCATTTGAAAAGTAAAAGGACACATTTTGTCATTAAAGAAGAATCAATGACCCAATAATATTTTACTGGCTACAGGTGAATGGAAATGCCAGACTTTGTAATATTCTGCAAACGACCACACTTTACTCAAAGCAATTAAATCGAACGCGCTTAAAGAAAGTGGCGTTCATGGTTTCAACCTCCTGACATACAAACCACAGCACAACTCATCACTGTCCACATTTATACTCCATTTATCTTTCTGTGTGCTGTTTTTCCATCATCCGCTCATGTGCTGATATGGACCTCTACTACCAGCAATTGTTATTGCCTCATTAGGATGGTGCAGACTATACAACTCAACACAACAATGACTGTCTAAGTGTCTGAACACCACTGACATCTCATGACCAGTCATTATGCCAGGATGGAACATGTTCCAACTCTGACCTCAGCACATCAGCACATGGTTAAACGATGATTGCCATCTTAACTGCAGTGCCTAATTGGACAAACACTTAAGCCTGGAACATCTTCCAGAATTACTTAGACCACTAGAGGATTTTTTTTTTCAGATTTGGTGGCTTTCCAGCTAAAGCAGCTTTCACTTTTGTTTGAAACATAATGAGATTTCCAGACAAATTGAAATTGTCTGCCTGTATGTTTTTCATTTGGAGGCAAATCAGTATGCAGTAAACATTCTGTTGCCTCCACCAAGACTTTATATTTTGCTACTTTGTTAATGAGCTTAACTATCTTACCATTTTAGTCCAGGTGATAGGTGACAAAAGGTCAGTCCCAGACATCCTGACTTGATCCTTCTCTTCCCTTCAGGGGGACAGGGCAGAGAAACCTGTTCATGACCTCCCTGTGGCTTCCTTTCCTAAATGGAGTGCAGACACATCTGTCAGCGGCTGTTGATTGACCCTCTCTCAGACATACAAAGAGCCCCACTGGAGGACGAGGGTGTTGGGTTTCTGTTATCTCAAGACCAGGGAGAATCTGTTTCACTGTTCATCTTTTGTCAAGGGGTTGGGTGCTGTCCTTTCCCAAAGATGCAATCTAGTCTGTCTGGCCAATGTCACAGTGTTTAGACAACAGGCAGGTTGTTTACTACACTGTTGTGTGTTTTTTCAAAGATAGCTAAATATACTGAGCCACTTAATTTTGCTAAGTGGTGGCTAAAGTGGCTTTTGGCTCTTGTGGCAGCAAAACAACTGTTAAGTGTGCACTTGTTCTGTATCAGACTGTCCTGCGCCCAGCTTTTGTGTGTCATGACAAACATTCAACCAGATAATTGATTTACTTTTTTGCTCTGGTGGTCAATAGATATGGTTTGTTGGCAGGCTGTGGTGCCCCACTTTCTGGACTGTATGCCATAACATGCTGAGCCAGTCTGATTAGCGCTATGTAAGCTAGGCTTTATGGATATTATTTTATCTCCCTCAACTTTCAGTTTATCTGTCATGTAAGCTTATTGTGTGTTAACTTAGAGCTTGTGTGAAATGCAATAGGTCCCAAACTGCTTAGGGGCTTGCACTGGGGAAAATAGAGACTGATTTTCCTCCCATGTCTCCTTCCAGTGCAAGACTGGAATTCATTATTGATGGGCTTTCTGTGTTCTTAGCCAATGCCAAATAAAGAGGAACGTGTAAAAGGCTGCTGCCAAACCCCCCTGCTTTGTCTTTCATTTACCTTCTGCTTATTTGCATATTCATCCTATACAAGCAATCAGCAGCAATCTTTTGCTGCGGGCCTTTCATCTCAACTCTGCCATCCTGACAGGCAGCTTTTCAGTATCACAACAGTTTAACGAGGATTTGTGGATGAGAGGTGCTGTTGGTTATGCTTGACTATTCACATTTTTGACTGGCAGAGGGTGTAATGTGTGTGACAGGGATAAAAAGAGGCTTTATGGAAAAAATATGACTCAGTGAATGGGTAAATATGTAGACAGATGTTGGATTTCATTAGTGTGGCTTTGTATAGATATAAATGGATGAATCATGGTATTGCTCAAAATGTTAAGCAAGAGCTTTGACTGATGGGATCATTCTGCATGTTGGAGCTGTATATGCATATGAATACAGATATCAATTACATGAAGCAGAGTCACCTTACTACAGCCGTGATTACTCTAAGGCCATGCAATAAGGTATTATTAGTCTTTTCTGATGCAGATCCCAGATGTTGAGAGATAGGTTGACCCATTCATCTCCTGGGACTAGGATGCAGCCCAGAGAAAGACAAGAGCCAACAACAACAAAGTCTAAAGAGGCCGACATCCTGCTGGTGGGGCAAGCCCAGGGGCCTAGTCAGTAGTCATTTGGGCCTTGTGTTTGTGGAAGAATGACAAGACATGCAAATAGCTTCGTCGGCTGTTTTTCCCCTTGTCTTTTGTTTTTTTTGGTTGTTTCTTGTTGCTGTTGTGTTGTCTTTGGGGACAGAGGAACTCAGGGATGAGCGAGCTCCATAAAAAAAGAAGTGATAGTCGGGGGAGGAGGCAAGCACTAAGACTTGCCACCCTTAGGACCTCCCATAGGTTAATGACTCCAAACACAATGCTCTGTGATCAGATTAAATAGGGCACCCTGTAACCTCCACTGCACTAATCAGCACAATAAAGGAGAAAAAAAGATAGAATTACCATAAAGTCTTTTCACAGTCCAGCATACATCTCTAATGTAGCTAATTGAAGCCTTTTCTCTCTTGCTTTGTTATCGGTTTACCACTGCTGCACTAAATCTGTAATTAGCCAATTTGGCATCTTTTTTCCAGCCCTAGTTAAATGGTAGCATTTATCTTTACAATAGACTCTATATGGTTGTGTAAGCGCTGACAGAACCTTAAAAATAAACAGTCAGTTTTCTGATTCCTTAAATCAGCAGCACATTCCTCAGTATAAGGGTGAATTCGGTGCTTTAGTCATTTGAGATTAGGAGTTTGAGTGTCTTATGAAAGGGTCAGTCAGGGTTTAGAGCTGTAAGGAGAGGAAGTCAGGGCTAATGTTATCTAGTGAAACAAATCAAGTCTTTACTGCTTTAGATAAGATTGTATAAGACCTCAAGGTCTGTATTGCCCCTGTTGATTGGAACACACACAGGAAGCACGGTTCTTAGGCAGCGGTATTTTGGGTTAAGAGAAGGGGGAGTACTTGAGATGGAATGGTTGTCACACCGAGCTGCCATCATTGTGATCAAAGTGTTCACTTATCTGTGCCAAACACTAACTCTGACTTTGTTTTGTCTGTGATCTGGATGACTTTGTTTACTCTCATACACCCATGGTCTCAACTTTAAACTAATGCTTAAACCCTTGCTTTTAATATATCCTCATTATCAACTTCCACTCTTATATGGATGTACAGAGTGATATGATTCAGTTTGTATCATAATGTTATCCATCTATGCTGGATAGAGTTGTGTTTCACACTGTAATAGTGAGAAGCATCTTCAGCTTAAACTGGAGGCGGTTAATCGGTATTAAGCTCCACTTTAAATGTTTTGTCATCCCAAAAACAAGGAGGTGTCTATCCCTCAGCGTCTGACTCTTCGCCAATCATCTTGAGTGACTTGAATATCAGATGTCTCATTCCTGTGCAGCTAGGAGCCACATTTAAAGGAAGCCTATAGAAAGTGATGATGGGGGAATAAAAGGAGCGGCTGAGTCGAGGGGACATTTATGCCTTTCCTGAAAGAAGTTCTCTTCGACGGCCCACCCCCCCATTATCACAAGAGTGGAAGGTGCTTGTGGTAGAGTTGTGAATGACACGTTTTCTGCAAAACAGGGAGTAACTGGAGTAGACCCTCTTTATCCCACTCTGTTGCTGGGGTGTTTCTGAGGTTAACCATCTGCAGGAAGAGATGTAAATGTGTGACGGTGTGTATTACATTGGTGGTGATGGTAATGAAGGGTGGGAGGATTTCAGTGTGGTGGACTGAGAGTGTTTATGTTTATCTTTGGCATTGACCTCTTCTCCATCTACATTTGCATTTTGCATAAATCAATGAAACTTTAGATATTTATTTTTGTCAGTGTCATTAATAGAAAGCAAGACACCTCAAGCAGTTTCTCCCAGTTACTCTCATGCAAATTGGTTAAGTCAAAGTAATTTAGACTTAAGTCATATTTCAATGTTGTTAAAAAAAATTAACATACACACCTTATTGGCAAAAGTGATGACATTACATTCTAAACTCCCTCTTAAACTTTTCTCAAGTTAACAAAAGTTAAATTCTCTTGGACCCTTTTCAATGTTCAAATGGAGAAACCTTGGGAGAAGACCATATGAGGTTGGACCTTGCTTCAGGTTCCTGATGTAGAACAGATATGATATAAATTAAACATGACAAAGTGTGCAATCATAGACATGGCTGTACTGATTACATGTTTAATTTAGCAATAATTACACTATCATAATTTTTTGTGAATGCAGGATCATGTTTAAAGTCATCAGTCTTTAAGTTTGTCTGTGCTGACAAAGAGACAGAATTAAAACACATTTTTTTTTGTTGTGTTTTAAGGTAAGGGCTCTGGACCCAGGAACAATGCTTTTCTTCTTTCAAATCATAGCCTAAAAACCTTTTCATGCTTCAATTTCACAAATGAACCATAACGACAAAGCTGTGAGATTTCACAGGCCAGCAAGAACTCCTTTACACTGACTCATCAAAGATGACCAGAAAAAGGTAGAGGAAGTCAACCAGCAAATCGCTGATAAGAGGAGATGGGTAGATGTGTTTGGTAAATAGACGTGGTACCATTATAACACACATCAATCACACAGGCAACAATAGAAATGTGACTTAATACACAGCGATAAGGAAAAACACTCGGGGTGTGAGCTGCTAGACTTTGGCAGCTGCTGATGCTCTTTTAATGTAAATGTAAAAATAGCTGTGATTTCAAATAGAAATGGTCCCCTTCTCTGCCTGGTGTTATTGGTGAACAGTCCTTCGTTTGAATGATTCGTATCTGCTTGCTCTCAAAAAAGCTCTCCCCCTCCAATAAAGGTCACCGTTAATGTGGAAAATGCCAGCATTTCCTGCTTGAAAACATTTGTCACTGTGAATGTATCATTTAAAAAAAGATATTCATTCTATACCCATTCAAGCAGTTCACTAAAGACTTTTCCCCAAAACTTTTTATGACCATGTGTAATGCTTATAATGCACTTTTCCATGGACTAGAATTCTGCACAAATTGTTATGTTTTTATACACTGAGCATACAGTAATATACTGATAATATGAGCAGCTGTGAACTGATTTTTAAAAAATCTACTGCAGTGCTCCAAACGTTGTTCTCTTATTGTACTTGTGAATTGTTTTGCATTAAATTCTCTGAAGTTGTTCTGATTTTATCTTTAACTCTCTGTTACCGAACCAATTTCCCTACTGTGATCATTAAAATTTCAGCATCATCATCACTCACAGCTTTTCCCTTATTTATGCCACCTGACTATTATCTATGCCCATCACCTGAGTATCTGCCATGGCAAACCTTGAGTTTAAGCATCCTTGAGTTTAAGCAGATATGTACCTCACCTGAATTGCTTGAACACTGTTTCGTGTTTGAGCAGGAATTTCTTTGTATAGTTTGAAAAGTTGAGCCAAAATATCTGACCAAATACATGAAAGCTGTGTGTGCTGCCACAGCAGCCGCCCCCAGCTCTCTCATGATAGGAATCCCGAAGAGGCTCCATTTAACCCCAGAGGATTAGTGCTCATGCCTACTTTAGCATTGGTAAAAGGGAAAACGTCTCAGCACTTTGAGTCAATAGGGACTCAGACCCACTCTGCAGGCCTCCCACGCAAACACAGACAAAAAAATGAAAGAAAAAAGAAACTTCAGCTTCGACTTAAATAGGACTAGATGTTTGTCCAGTGTGCAATACTGATTGCCCTTCTGCTGCCTTCACAGTATATTACCAGACCAAAAATAGGAAACAATCATCTCACCAACATTTGAAAAGCAAGTCCTTGATATAGTTGGTCTTCATCAATTAGTCCATTTAAAACAGAAGGAATATTTCTTATTGTGAGTTAGTTGTCTTTTTATACCTGTTCAGTACAGAAATGGAAATATTCTTCTTTTAGTTGTTCAGTGGTGTATTTTGACAGTGTTTTTGTCATTCTTTAATCAAGTATACCGAACTGACTCGCCTCTGCTTGGAAATAAGCCTGGCAGTCTTTCTTCATGAGCTTTCTTTGTCACCTCTGTCTTCCTCTTTCTCTTGCTGTCATAATTCGCCTTCTCCTCATATGTCTTAATACTGTGTCAACAAACATAGAAGTCCATGTTTTGAGTATCGTTCTGTATGCTGAGTTTTTTGAGTTTAGCGGAGAAGATGGTCTGTAGAGAGAGTTCAGTGCTGTTTCAGAGGGTGTGTCCTCTCTCACAGGGGTCCTCGACAGAGTCAATGCTCCGTCTGTTGACTTTAATTCCCTGCTGACATTCCCTTGTGTTTGTCTAGGCTTTCATCATGGCTCCGTTCAAACAAGCGGCAGCAACTGATAAAACACATGCTCTCACTAACTCACAGCGAAGCGGGCACACACACACACACACTCATGGACGGACTTGCGTTTGAATTCATAGCAACAGGTGATGGAGTCGTTGCTAAAGAAGCTATATTCTATGTTGTCATGACAGCTCTTGTGAAAATGACATTGGAGTTTAAAATTTGAGTGCATTACCAGCTGTCCATAATGTCGAATGATATAAATCTCCAGCAGCTTCTCTTGCTGTCAGAATACAGTAGTTAAAGGTTTCTGCTTGTTAAGATGATTCTCGGACGTCCTGGAGTAAAATGACAGAGGACTGGTTGTGCCTTTCATTCACAATGAGAGAAAAAAAAGCAGCTGTGTTTTTACATATGGCCCCGTTACTCTACTTGTATACTTCCTGAAGCCAACCAATAGGAATTTATCTGCCAGTCAAGCAGGAGCAGTCCCGTCACCTGGTGTGGATTGCCTTCTGTTTACTTGGGTGGATAGCTCCGGCAAATTTTACGCCTGCACTGACACTTCAGGGGTGCATTGGGAGGAGCAGAGGATCCCAGCTTTGGTAGGAGGAAGGGGTTGTAGGGCTGTAGAAAGGGAGCGTATTATAATTCCAATGTGCTTGCGACATGCAGAAGCGAGGGTTTTCTGAAAGCAGGTGCAACCCACACCTGTGTGTATTCCTTACACCTCACTTAGTTGGAGTTCAGTATCCTCCTGATGAATATTCTCACTCTTGTCGCTTCTGCTACATGCGTGTGGGTGGGAGCCAATGAGCTCAATTGGGAATTATCTTCCATTCCCTGGAGAAACTGTCTCTTTTCTCCTCTCTGTTTATTCTCAAAAGTACACTTCTGAGTTAGCTGTATACATGCTCAACAGCTCATTTCTGATGTCATGATCTATCGCTGAAATTGGGTCTATGTGAATTTAATCTTTTGTGTCACTCGCAATGCAACACACAAGGACAACATAAATTCCATAGTGACAGAAGGGTTAGGGTTTATGGATTGTTGTATGTAATACGATGAAGAATGTTAACAGTGAGCAATAAATATTCAAAACAGTGTTTTAAACACTCGATTAAACATCAGGAAAATTTGTTGTTGCTGAAAGAGATCGACTGTTCCCATTTCTTGAGCTTTCACCTTGGAAAGTCTGCACAAACAGCGTATGTAGTGGCGCCTATGTCGTTACCACTGCAAATCACGCAGATAGGTTGGTGATGTATGAACACACAAATCCAATCTGATCAGTGGTAAATAACAATGCAGACAGTCTGTTTCAAAGATCTGATTGAAGGAACAAATCTGATTTGCCTGCAGTCAGAACAAAGTCTTATTCCTGTGCAGGTGTATAGAGAAGCAGTTCTTTTCTGTCACCAGATCTGTCAGCGGGTTGGTTGGGATCAGTCACATCATTCGTCAACTCTGAAGCTGAATGTGTCAGAAGTAATAGAAGAGTTTTCATTTTCCCCTTTACTGTAGTGTACCAGCACTCTGGGTTATAATTGGGGCTAAGGGTGCTGAGCCCCCGTCTGTTTCTTCTGAATACTGTGTCATCGATTCCTCCATAGAGACTCAGTGTGTGATTCTGACAAGCCTTTGAGGCTTCACACACTTTCTCAGTTTACCTGAGCCACTCTGTCTGTTTTTGTCATTGAAAGACTAGTGCATGACTGTGGAAATACAAGTGTAAGGTATCAGTTTATGCCACATACAGTTTGCTAGGTTCTCTGCTCATGATATCAGTTCACTATGACAAAAGAAATAAAAAGAAATCTTGCAATGGGTTCCAGCCCAAATTCAGAAAAAAACCAAACACTATAAGGTCATCAAGTCAGAGATGTTTTTTTTTCATACTTTCATCCAACCAGTCTACCCCTTTACCCTCTAGCTCTGATTGCTAATGCTACCACCCACTTCACATGACCAGCTGACCTTTCCCCCCTCAATGTTTAAAAAAACTCTCTCTTTGTTCATTCAGTCTGTTCCCATGGTGACCGGGCTGAGTCACCTAAAACAGCATGAAGATGCGGCCTCAGAGGGCCTAGCAGGCCTTGCATAAGTTTGGTTTCACACCAACCCTTGAACATGCTATAGTATTAACGCACTGAGGATGAAACACATCAAAACCTCACCTCATTGCACAGTCAAACAGAACCCAGCACTCTTTGAGATAACCCTCTGCTTTTGAAGCTGTCCAGAGACCGGTATCATTGTCCGCTCTGTTGTGAGAGAAAGAATCGAGAAAGCCGGTTGTGTTTATGGTTCACTCAGTGAGCAATTGCCAAGCTGTTTGCTTAGAAATGTGGCTACGTCTTTCTGAGCCAGGATTTCTTTGGTCATTTGAATGGTGTCTCATGGAATATGAAACAGGCCACACAATGAATTTAGAGCACCACTGGCTCATTACCAATGGGCTGTTTGAGTCATATTGTAGCAAACAGCAGTCAGGGTTTCTCTCAAGCTGCCAAAAGACATGTTAGCTGAGACCGAGGACCTGTCTGGGGAGCATGCTGTCGCTGTCAGGGTCCTGATATACCCCATAACAGACATGAACACGGACTGCAGACACACACACTATGTCCCATTTATATTAGACGTTCACTTGGATACCACAATTTGTGCAGTCGTAAATTCTGGGCTTCAGCCCATTGCAGACACGGGCAGATGGCAAAATTTACGTCACACAAACTAGGGATGTGCGAAATGTAATGAAATTATCATGTCAGCCCAACAACTGGGGATTGCGTGTGTGTGTGTGTGTGTGTGTGTGTGTGTGTGTGTGTGTGTGTGTGTGTGTGTGTGTGTGTGTGTGTGTGTGTGTGTGTGTGTGTGTGTGTGTGTGTGTGTGTGTGTGTGTGTGTGTGTGTGTGTGTGTGTGCATGTATGTGTGCACATGTGTGCTTGCAATGTTATAGTGCATGTCTGTATCATGTTTGAAAAAGTCCTTCAGTTTGTTTTTATAAAAGTCACGCCAGCAGTCTAACTTGTAAGGACCTTTCCACTTAAGCATAGCCCAAGCCTTGAATCAAATGCTGCCACAAGGGAAATTCAATCAGGAGAGGCTGAAAAGAGGAACACACGAGAATGAGAGAGCTGTAGTAAGATTACATTTATTGTAAACAGAAGTATAGTTTTTGGCTAGACTACGGTGGGAATTAGATCACCAAGGGAAGCGTTCCAACAAATTTTGTTTCTGGAGCAGATCTCAAATACTATTCAATGTTTTGCAACAAAACTTTCTACACACAACAATCAAGTATTGAAGTGGTGCCTTTTGCTATTTAGGAACTTAAATCATTTTTATTTTTTCCATTTCCATGGTCACAAGCTGGATTTAGGCTCATTCTCTGAGTGGGATTCGTCTCAGATTGAGGTTTCCAGGCTATAACTTTTCAATAATTTTTCTTTTTTTTTTTTATTTAGAAAATTGAACTATTTCTCAGATATGCAATTAACAAGAATTGCAATTAACTGGGACAACTTAAATAATTTCTCTCTAACTGTATTTTTTCAATGAAATGCACCCATAGCAGGAGATTCAGAATATTTCTTGCTTCACTTTGTGGTACGCTGAAAAAAGCAGCTTCTCACATTAATTATTAGCCAAATCCCCCTAGACTCTTAACTATGGTTCATACCAGCTGCTTTTTGGATAAAACTTCAGCAAATTACTTTAGATGCAGTATGTGAGCAGATATAGAAATTTACCCAGAGCCATAAACTATATTTGGCCTCTGCTTATATAATAGGCACCACACTTCTAAATGTTATGACTAATACAATAAGACATTGATGAAAAAATGTAGTGGGGGATCCATATGCTTGCTTGTAGTGTGAAGAGGGTCGAGACTCCTGCAGTACTGATATTGATTGTTGAGAAAAACATGTTAACTTGAATTTTTTGCACAGCTTGAGTGAGAACTCTTTTTTGATATCATTGTTCTTCAACCTTCTGCAGTTCTCAATCAGTGCTGCCAATACAATGAGTACAGAAAACAGCCTCCGCTCACATGGTAAATGCCAAATGTCATGTAAGCATTGCAGCACTGTACCATCTAGCAATGTTGCAAATTCCACATCTGAATAGGCCTATATGAGTGAGTTATCCAGGATCCTCTGCTGTTTTCCCCTCTCTCATAACTATCTTATTAATGCTGAATTTTGAACAGCGTATGTAGCAATCATCATTAAATTAAACTAAAGCCACTTTTGTATTTTATGGCAAATATTTAAAGGACATCTGAATAATATACAGTATTTTAAATTGTTGTCTTAATCACGTCACATATTTACAGAAAAGTGCTAGTTTTAGAAATGAAAAAAATTAAACAAAAATAATTTTAGGATTAGTACATGCAATGACAAGTCAAATGTTATGTAAATCTGTTGTATTAAAAGTACATTTATGCTATAACATGCATTTACTATTAAAATGTTATAATGTCCACAGTCAGTTAATTATCATTCAGTGTAACAAAAGGTTTAAAGTTTAAGTATAAAACTAATAAGATGCTACTGAATCCCAAGCGTAATATTTCTATTACTGTTGCTTTCAAACGCACTGAATCAATTGACAAAATGATGGCTTTTGCTTGAAGAAACTAATTTTGGATGATGTGTTATGAGGTACACACTCAAACTATGCTGATAGACAATTCACTGTTCATTGAACTTAAAACACTTTTGATTGTATTCTTTGTGTTGCATTGGTCCACTTTAATTCCACCAGTTTTCACATGAAAATTGCAAAAGAAATTTTCTTCTTAGTTCGTCTGCGTTTTTGCACCACTGAACAAGCTGTTTGTTTTAGGCGTTTCTGCAGGTGTGTCTTTGGCTTTGCGGTGGCCATGGTGAGATTGGCTGGGTGACTGTAATTACTAATTTAGCTAAAGTGCAGGGAAAACAAACAAAGCAGGAATAGCTGGAATGATCAGAAGATAGCTCTCTCCAGGTGCCTGCAGCTGTAATCTGCTCAGGTAATTCTCCTCAGTCCCATTGATTCCATGCAAGCGATTGAATTTCAATGCATCTCTGATGAGATGGAGAGAAAAGACAACCTACATGAGCACTCAAATTGATTGGCAAGCAGATGCTTGGACAAAGTGACAGGTGATAAGTGCTCTGGCAAGCTTTAAGTGAAATGTTTATGCATTTCTTGCTGTATGTCGTCGTGCTGTCAATGCCTGTCTTTCATAGAGACCCCCACATTTTAGCATCTCTGAGAGCATTTTCTCAACAGAGCAAGCAGCCCTCCCATTCTGATAAGCACCAGCGACCTTTCAAATGAAGTGTTCTGTTCATGTAAGGGACTACTTCAGGACTGTGTACTTCACAAGGTGGTTTATAGATGAATGAACTAAGCATCTTTACTACCTCTGGTACTTCATCAGTATTGACCCCACTGACCCCATATGGTCACTGCTTTTGACTGGGACCAGTCGGATTGACTAGAAAATATGTAGATTTGGATTCAAAGTTGCTGATTTGCTCTCAAAGCTAAATATAATAGAGATAAAATGCTGTTGATACTATTCTGCTAATAATTTAATAATTAGAAAGTTTTGTATACATGTACACACACACACACACAACAAAGCTTGTTTTCCACTCTCAGAAACCAACAGCCTTAATTTATATTGACTGTAAGGGTCTGAAATGTAGCCCTTTATTGCTGTAGTGGTACATGTTTACTGCTTGTGCATACACTATACATTATGTTTCACACTCTACCTTAGGAGTATGTGTAAAGCAGACTGTGTTTTATTGTAACTGCTGCATCCTTTTTATTAGAATGCAGAGCACCTGTCAGAGTTTACACCTCTCATGGAACAGTGGACAGTTAAGATAACACTGTCTCTGAAAAAAAGAAAAGAAAGACAAAACACATTTATTTATTTATTGGCACCCTGGGTTTAATCTTTGAGGTGTAATGTCCTTCACTGTATGTACTCAGACAACCACACATCCAATAAACAATGCTCTCCCTATCCTCCATGACATCACTGTTCCTTTCATCTGAGTTTTCTCCAGTAGTGGTAGTAGTGAAGTGTTTCAAATAGCACCTCATTCAGAAGGCTCCTTTTGCAATATTTAATCACCTTTCTCACTGAATTTGCTTAACATGATTTGGCCCCGTATTAGCCTGTTGTGTATAGTAACATGAAGCCCCCTTAATTGGAGTCCAGGGGAGAATCTGTGGGAGTGCTCTCTAAGTACTGCCCCATAGTTGTCTGCAGGTCGGAGGTCATCTAAGAGATTTGCATGAAGCTCCAAGGCAAAGAGAGCATTTAAGCTGAATGTATTATTTAAAGGCACAGCCAAAGGAGTTGGAATGTGGTGCAATATCGCTTCATTCCCGACATGAAATGACCTCAGCCATCATTTCCCTCCTAACTTTGTCTTATGGTATGTGTTTTTCATCTGTTTGGATCGGGAGAAGTCTAGTGTTGGGGATCTCCATTTGCAAATGCAATCACCTAACAAACCTCTGCACGACTCAAGGAACTATCTCAACATCTGAAATTCATGGCAATCAGTTAATTGCCATTTTAAGCGCAATGATAGTGCATTAGTAATGGTTTGCGATCATAACCAAAAAGCTGTGGATCAGAGTAGCTAAGCCTATTGTCTCTGAGGACAAAGCAGGGTTGGAGAAGGCATGGGTGACTATCCTCACTCCTTTCACCTCAGCTCTCAAAGTTGAATTTCCAAGAATTGAGGGTCTAATCCCCTTTTTCTAGTCTAACTCTCACTCGGTCAGCCATCATTCCTTCTTTTTTGTCCCTCTGGACACTCGCCCTTGCATAGCATCATTAGCCAAGGCTCAGTCCTATGCTGTCTTTAGCCCCCTATGAAGTCACTGTTGCTCTTTTCAGCATTAAATCTTTGGCTGTTGGACTGTAAAACTCTAATACCAGCTTCTTAAGGAGTTCTTAATCCTTTCAAGCAAAGACCCATAAAACATGGTGATGAGACAGCCTTTGCATGTATGCCACTCAGCTGTCTGCATCCACTACTGTTGCAGCATTATTATGAAGAAGAAATGAAAGCCGTTATATTTGTTTTTTTACATATCTGAAAGTAGAATGACAAGAACCAGCCTGTCTCATAGTCCATGTTGTGTACGGTCAGAAGAGAGGGACAAGGCATGGTGCATTATCACTACTGTTAAATTGAATTGTTCATATTAAAGGCAATAAAAATGATCATTCTCTTATTTGCTTTTTGTAGCATTGAGCAAAGATTGAATTATGATAACATGAAAACAGAAAGAGACCATATGTAGGAGACTTAACACAAGTATCCAATTACTCATTTATTTAAAATGTAATGTTTGGATATGAAACCACAGCATCTTAAACTCTCGATTTGTTTTGGATTTGTCTTTGTGGCAATAATGTTATTTACGGCACTAGAAAGACACTCAAGAGTGCATACCTCCGCCAAGGCCTAATACTGTAGTCCCTTTAAATTCAATCAAGCCTTCAAAATCAGACTCATAGCCCTGTAACCATGATTTAATATATAACAGCCAACCATTTAAATTTGGTGGATCCGGATTTACTTGGATCTGCAGCAGGTTTCACACACTCAGAGATTCCAACCCCCTACATATGTCTGTTTTTTTTTTCAAGATCCTTGCATTATTATTCCCCGAAAAATTAAAGAAAAGGTAAAAAAAAAAAGAAAAAAGAAGAAGCCCTATCTCACAGTATTAAAGGATTCACCCTTTTATCTAGAGCCAAACGAAAATTTTATGGGTTTTATTCTGGCCCAAGACCCCATCCTTCCACTAAGTTTCACAAAAATCTGTTTAATAGTTTTTGCATAATCCTGCTGACAAACCAACAAAGAAATGCTGGTGAAACCTCCTTGGAGAAGAAAAAAAAAGAGAGAAGCTCTCAGAGGACATTAATGCTGAGTAGAGATTGGATTAAACGGCAACACATAGATGTTCTTTCAGGATGATTAGGGCTGCAGCCAGACATGGTGTCCTTCTCCACTTGGTTGTTTAGTGTGCAATTAAGCCACTGAGAACCTGCATGTTCACGTTTGCTTCCTCCTCCAGAGTGTTTTTGAGTACTTCTTTTTCCTTTACTAAAGGGTGGGGTCATTATGGAGCATGTTGTTATCTAAATGAGTGGACATGAAAAGAGCATTGCAGAACACTCAAAAGCTCCTCGTAGTTTTCAGCAGCTTCTCTTGAATTCAGTTCAGTTATCAGATTTGGGCAAGTTCCAAAGTTTTTTTGTTTGATGTAACAAAGAAGCCATTCATTTGTTAATGGTTATTATTGTCTCTTTGGTTTGTCCTTTCTTTTGTATTCTTCAAGGAGCTTTTTTAGTGAAATCTGTGGAGTCTTAAACATTTGCTGCAACATACTTTAGTGATGCCAAGAGCTATTATTTTTATACTGTTTTCTGGAGCACCAGCAGTTTCATAAAGTGGTGAATGTCACTACACATTTGAAACATTTTCACATCTGTTAAGGAATTAAACAGGTGATGCACTTACAACGAGCTGAGCTGTAAATAGCCTGCTAATAGTGGAGATGGAACAAATTTCCTGTTATACTAATTCACACTCTAGTGAACAAGGATATTGAGCCATGTGGCTGGTTGACTGCAGAGTTGTTAGATACACAGATAATCAAAAGAATATGACAGAAGCAAGCTAGCAAGCACCACACCCACTCGCTAACACAAGAGATCCCACGATGGCGCTGCAACGAAAACTCTTCTAGGGCATTCTTCAACAGAGTAATGTGCTCTGCTGGGTGGCGTTGTACTTTAACTTGAGATTCTTGCTGGTTTAGGCAACAAAATTATTGGATTTTTTCTCAGGACAAAGGAAAATAACCTCTCTTGTAATGGACATTATAGACTTTAACGAGGATCAATTGATTGTTTAATAAAGTGAATGTACACATAATCTACGAGCTCAAAAAGTTAATTTGGAGTTAAGTTACTTAATTTGTGACACAAAGTGTATGCTTTTCTACAAAGCCTTACATAGGCTGCATCTAACCATTAGTTCAGGCCTGTTTTCTATGCATTGGTTGCAAACTAATGCATAATGTTAACCTGAGCCCTGCTGGGGCAAGATAGAGATTGTAAGAAAGTGTAAAATGCAGTGCAGAGATGTGATCTTATTATGTTAACCACATAGAGTTTGGTTCTCTGCCAAATGTTTTCAGTCCACTTTTTAAGCCTCTAACCATGAAAAATCTGGAAATAGTTTCTCACAGTACATTTGTGATCATTCCAACTCAACAGGGTCCTGGTTTCAATTTAAATAGTTTTTCAATTTTTACTGCTTTTAATTATCACAATTTTACCCATCTGAAAACATGTTAAAGAGACAGATAATGTTCAGTTGATTTTACAAATTCTTGTGTTTCTAAACATTATAATTATTGACTTGATGTCAGCAGCACCAATTTCTATAGAATAAAAGTTATTTCCCTCCTCATTAAAAATAAGCAGACAGACAGTATGTTGTTGTACTTCATGGGCTTAGGAATACTTCATAACACTGTAGGTTGCACATCTTACCAATGTTCAAAAGCTGTGGCATGTTAAGCACTGAGTCTCAAGAGATATAGAGTGACTATTAAGCACATATCAATAACATATCACCCACTGCATTTTGGGCAATTTGTTGCCATATTTCTCATTTCAGAGATACTTTATAGCAGTGAGCAGGACAAGTTTCAGCAACACTAATGTTGCACCTTGCTCTTTTGGTCCTTACACACAAAAAATCTCTAAATATGTTGGTATATTTTGAGTTTAATATAAAGAGCATGGAATAAGCCGAAACATATGGAATTTATGTTGCAGATTTGTGTACACACTAAACCTGATTACCAATATGTCTTCCCTAACCTGTGCTGCCTGAAATCTGCTGAATATGCATACTGACCAGCTGCTTTCTGCAATTATTTTTGATGAGTTGTGCATGTGTACGGACATGATAAATCAGGACCATCCTTTTGATAATCACCTGTACCCATGTACTTGAAGTACAGGCACCTATGAGGAAAATTATTTGCACTTAAATCCGGCATGTTTTCAAAAACCCAAACTGCTTTTATGCATTGTTATACTGTCCTTCCTATTTGAAGCTGCACAACATGACTGGGTACTGTAGATCCTTGTGCAAGGAGCTCAGAGATGTATTTCAATAGAAGTCATCTGAAATTGATTCATCTTTGTGTCACAGCTGTTCCATCTACCCAAGGTGGAAATAATATAAAAAAACCTATTAAACTGAGAGACTGCAGCCCAAACCCACATTCAAAGGGTGAAACTAATCACAAGAAATTGCTAACCATGGTGCAACAGGAGGCGAGGTGATGGGTGACAATGTAAATACCGCTCTTCCTTGTGGATGTCTTTGTGTAAAGTTCCTAACTGGTATTTTTGCATTACAAATCTGCCATCGTACCTATTAGAATGCACCAGTTTAGATTTTTAATTTTTAATTTTAAACACTATCTTTTCTTGTGGCTTTCTTTGTGCCAATGCAAACCTACTTTAAAGAGACTTGTATTCCAGCTAATTACAGGAACAATTGTCTAAGAGTCTTGTTAACAGGTAATGTATAATTTTCCAGCCTGAGAAGATATTGTGTTCGCAGTCATGGTTGGATTGTGTGTTTTGAAATGCCAAAAGCTAACTTGCAGTACCACACTCCATCAAAGAGTAGCTGTCAGTTTACCATAGGCAGGGAATTGGTCGTGTCTTCAAAATGCTTTTTTTTTCCGCAATGTTTGTGCCAAAAGGGGAAGGGCACTGCTACATGCGTATATCTTTTCTGATTATTTCATAGCTTTTAATTTTTATCCTTGAAACACAATCAGTTTTTTCAGCTTGTTTTGACAGGAGTGATGAACATGCACGGTCATACTTCCCGTTGAAAGCCATTAAACGATGGAATTATCTGATCAGATTTCCTGAAGTGAACATCCTTCCGTTGTCTTCCTAAACAAATAACTCTCATTTGTTTTGTTTTTTACTGGACCTCCTCTTCTCTATTGGCAGCCCATTTCCTGGCTGCATGCACTGCTGTTTCCTGTTCCTTGAATCAGAGCGAACAGTGCAGTGTTTCTGTTGGACCGACTGTGGAGGGATCTAAAGGAAACAACAGGCTACCGCTTCTACCGGAGTTAAACTTGTAAAATCAAATGAAAGCTGAGCTCAATTTAATTGCTTTGGGTTACACACACACACACACACACACACACACACACACACACACACACACACACACACACACACACACACACACACACACACACACACACACACACACAAAATTAACTTGTGCTTTCCGTTTGGTCAGCCCTGCACATTTCATTTGTGTGAATTTTAGTGTCTAACCTGAGGTTCCTCCAGCATCTTTACAACCACAGCACGTATTATTTACATGTAAAAATTACATTGCATGTTATTACCACTCAAAGCTTAAAAAAATGCTGTAATTATCTAATTCAATCAGCCATCACTGTGATTTGGACAATGAAATGTTTCAAGTCAGACATGTTAATTATTGCTGCTGAATAACAGTGATTTGATTTAATTTTTGAGAACAGTGGCTGCTTTATTTTCTGTATATATTAATGTTTACTGAGCCTTTTACACCTCCTGTGGTTTTAGAGTTAAGCATTTCCAAATTCAGCCTAATACTTACATTAAATACATTTCAATGAGAAACTTTAAACAGTGAAATCAGTGAATTGTAAACTTCTGCGTGGCCTCATTAACATCAGTTTAATAAACATGTAAAGTCAAAGATTTCTCCTGACTTGAACAAAACAATACGCATATTGGTGGTGTGTGATCGGGAGCGTTGCTATGCTCCAGATGGGTAGGACTGCGTCTGCTGTTAGCAGACTCCGAGGCATGAGGCTTGTGTGCAGCCTAAACAGATGCTGCTCTTTAACTGAGACTTCTGACATTAACAGCGGTTAGTGCACTCCTGTGAGGCCTCCCTTTACAGCTGTACTGAGGCTATTTCGTCTTTTAATTGGGATGGGAGAGATCATAGATTACATTAGTCGAGCAGGAGACACTGCGGGCCAATGGGCTCCCACAATGGGACCTCTCCCTTTTTTTCTTTTTCTCTGTACTGCTAGCTTGATTGTAGCCTCCTGCTTTCTCAGCCATCTGTACGGAGCATTGGTCCTCACAGACCAACCCAACTATGTTCTGCATGAGAAGGTTTTGCAGAGAGACCTTGCCTATTAACTCCTTATGTGTGTGCGTGCTGGTGATAGGAGAATGCATTTTAGACTTATTGGGATCAATTCTTTATTTATACCATATGTCCGTTGCAAAATGTCAACCTTAAAGAGAAAATACATAAATAAAGTTTTTTTTTCTTCAAAGCTGGTATGTCAGCAGTCTAGAAAGGGTTGCTGAAACCAATACCTTCTGTCTGGCCAGCAGTGACACATTATTTATTTGTAGAAGACAATCCCTGTATTTATGTTTGAGTTAAATATGCCCAGGAGACACCAGTGGAGATTACATATCTGCAACCGGAGTGGTAGAAAAGATTGACATACGGCTGTTAACTCGATTCAGACTTGATTAGGCCAAATTGAAGAATGTATGCTCCCTCGCTTTGAGCTAGGAGCAGGAGGAGAGACAAAGACGGGTATTGACAAGCTCCCGGAGCTGGCCACAGAGCTTGAAGACTGTGTCATATACCTCAAAGGCCTCAGGGAAATGGGTCAGACTTTGTTACTAGAACATACAGATTTACTGCTGAGGCTGTAGAGTGAATGTGGTTACTCTCTGGTAGATAAAAAAACACATCAGGATATCCAATCCCGTCAATCAAGAGTGTAGCCACTTTCAGACAGGCATTGCGCAACAGCGCTGAAATGAATTCACTTCTCTGTGACCCTTTTGGTGTGTTTAAACTGGATCAGCCCAAGGCGTCACAACGCCACCTCGGTGTGTGCGTTCATAGTGCATGCCAGCATTCCACAACGTTATGACACAACAGCAAACATAAAAGCTGATATATTTCACTATCTTCCAGTTTAGTGGTCATCCTCTGTGCTTGTTCTTCAAATAACGGACTTCTTGTTGCTACTGCATAGTTAAATCGGCGTCGCACAGGCGCACGGTGTTCATACAGACACCTTTTTCTGCGCTGTTACTGCCTCCTGAGGTGTCAAAGAGGTGGAACAAACTGACAACCCATTACGCCTTCATTGCATTCAAACAGCCCATCGGGCCAGAATAAAGGTGCAACAGGCTCGGAATGTAAACAATGTCTGAATGGGGCTTGTGTCTCTCCCAGTCCTCTTTCACATGGTTGCAGTCCACACGCACAAACACTTGCCTCACCTAACAGACATGCAAACATAACAGGGAGCACTGACCAGAGGACAGTGCATTTGTGCTTGATCCATTCATTTAAGCACAGCATGCTTGAAGAGGTTAATCCTGCACTACTTGCATTGCATTTCTTGCATTTCCACGTCTCCTGTGGTTTCGTTCCTCTTCAGCTAGTGCTCCTCCTCCTCTCTCTGGCTCTGTGTGTCTCCTCATGAGGCTTTGTCCAAGGGACTAACACAGCCAACCACAGAAAAATGATTTGCTACAGTCCTAATGGTTTGTGTACAGCATTTTATCACAGCATCTATTGCTTTAGTATGTGCAGCTTTGCGAGCCTGCATTGTGTTTTAGTGATCCTGCTTCATCCTGCAACAGATCATTAAAGATGGAAGTAAAGATTAAACTGCATTCTCTTCTGTACACTCCAGCAGGTGACATCCACTTCGCTTGTGTGACTCATAAATAAGATTGAACTAGCGTTTTTTTTTTTTTAAAGCAGTGGCAAAGATGTTGCTTGTTTACCACACCTGGACTCTACTGTAGCAGACCAGGAGAGAGGCACAGTTTGATTCATATAGTTGGTTATAAGCTTGTGGCAGGAATTATATGAGGACCATATTTGAAAGCTTTTCAGAGGTTATCATACATATTGCACCACCTCTCTAAATCACTCTGATCTGGGTCTAACAAATATTTCGTGATATCTGCTACCTTATGTTTTTCTAAATTGTGCTTTTCTTCAGTCAAAATGCAAATTATAGCACATGTTGTGTCTCACTGATCAATCCAAAAATATGTGATTTTGGTTTGTGACACAGACTTGTGCGGTTTTGTCAGCTAGTGTTCGTCTGTGTGGGTCTGTAATTGTGTTTCTTTTGTATCTCTATATTGCAGAGGGAAAGATAAACCAATTAAATGCTTTGGAGGTTTGAAACTTCAGTCCAGCTTCATAAATGATGAACAATGAACAAAGCTAGCACTGGTCCTTTACTTTTGGCTCCTCAGTAATTAGAATTTCCATTAATGATCACAGTCTGGCTTCTTTGAAGTGGTGCCTTAATCCAGTGTCACATTCTTTCAGTGTAACCAGGAAGAAAGCTGAATCTGAATTTAACAGTGTGATGGTCATTATGCTGTAAAGAGAGGCATCTGTCTTGGCATTTAATTAAATATTTTTAAAAAATGATCATCTTTCATTAATCTTATCAGAATTTTGTTAATTCCATTTTTCTTTTTAACCAAAGTCTTAAAATACAGTGAGAAATCCAAATGCAGCAATTACATTCTTGGTCTTGTAATCGATACTTTTTTTTACATGGAGACAAATCGAAACCCATTGATTGACACCAGTTGAGTCAGAGTCGGCCTACCTGTGCAGCTGCCCATTTACTTAAATCTTTCATTCATCTCACCCTCCAAACTGAATTGCATTCTAATCATGTGTGCTTTTAGCCCTCTGTGGCTTCAGTTTTCTCTCTTCTCCACAATGCCGTCAAATTAACTATTTGGAGACACATAGACAGGAGCCCTTTTCCTCGACGACTGGACTGCCTTGTGGCTGAGGTATTGGAAAACAGATAGATCTCAACCTCTAATAGAGGTCACACAGACATTTCCATTCTTCAGGTTTCCAAAAACAGATTCCTCAAACAAATGTTTCACAATTAGATCATATTTTTCAAACATGTGGCTGACTGATCTTTTAGACCTTTAAAGCAATTTGTCATGTTTACCTCCTTCCCTAAGAGCAGGTAAACATACAAAAAGTTGAGCGAGAAGTGCTGTGTATTGTGTATCGGGACTTGGGTTCTGTCCGTATTCATACCTCCTGATTGGTTGGTGACAGAAAAGACTAGCTGAGGTTAATTCTGGAAAAAGGATATATCACAGTGCTGTGGCACCCAATGCATTTCAAATGATGTGTCCTTGGGATGCAAGGTTACTGCTGAGTTCCCCTCTAGCTAGAAGCAGCCTTGTAACTATAGGTATTATCGAATGGGCCTGACAACAAAAGGTCTTGTTGACTTGTACAGAGTGTGGGGTTACACAGAAGGTCTGTCTGCCCTCTGACATAATTGTTGGGATGGATTTTCCAAAAGTAATTTCTTTGTAGTGACTCAGTTTATTAAGACTTCCACTCTAACAGCTTTTGTGCTCCATATAATAGCATCTGGAACAGTAGTCCTAAGTACGGCTGGCTGATTTAGTGACAACACTGAACAACCACGTCTTCAGCCATATTTAATTGAGAGATGGTAGTGGCACAGTCATTTCTAGCACAATTGTTCTTGCATATCAGGATCAAAATTACCCTCATGTACCTGACGTGTTTCACAACCCACAAAACAGTTTGATTCAAAATTACATATCCTTCATGGCTTCTTTTTTTAAAGCTGGTTTTACCTGCCTGTCGAATGTCAATGCCTTTTTTGAGGTTCTTGGATTAAATTGAGCATGTGTGTCTTCCATTGGATTACAGAATTATATGTCCTACAAGCTTTTTTACCTTACCTAAGACTTGGCACAGTGTTTTCTATTCTTAGGGACTCTTTCTCAGCAAAACAGATTTAATCCTGTGCTTCTGTCAGTTTCTCGCCTTCCATTTTTGGCCCTCCAAATTACAAACAAATTCCATGCACCTCTCTCAGCCTTTATTCTATTTTCACATCTTGTTTGATTTTTATGCAAAATTCCTTGTCTAGTATGATGGTGAGGTTGGATTTATAATATTTTACATTGCAGTTTGTGTCTTCAGGAAATGCCCAATCAAGGCCCTTGATATTGAGTTGAGTTAGCATGGGGTTATTCATGTTGATTTCACCTTTCCACATTTCCATCAATTACACCAAGTGGAAGGAAAAGAAATTATAAAGAATAGAGATTAAATAAATCTCCCCTGTGTTTTTTTGTTTGCTTAAACACTCAGCTCTACACTCAGCATCACAGTCTCAGTATGTGTGCCTCAGAAACCTTAATTTTATTAGCATATGTGAAAGCCACATAAACTGGCTCACCAGACGTAACTGGCTCCTCACAATGTAAATACTGTGACTAACTGTAGTGTTTGATTGGTGTTTTGGAGCTGCCAATGTTCTCTGTTTACTGCCCCACCTCTTATTGTAGAGGCTCTAACACAGGAACACCAAAACTCACAGTATCATGTTAAACTAGCCTGCTTTGGCTAAAAGTTCCACAAGGTTTGCTTCTCGTTATTGGCCACATTATTTGGCTGCTCACCTTTAATATTAGATGTGACCTGTTGCGTTAGTGCTATTTTATCAGGAGACTTTGGAGACCTGTATTACACATTGCTGAGAAAAAGCCAGTCATCTGTTGTTTCTGGCACCCTAACTTCGTTAACTGTCTTGGTGAGAAAGCAGTTCTCACAGTTTTTTTTTTAATTTTTTCATAAACTACCAGGAAACCCTAAACTAATACTAGTACTAGTTCATTTATTCTTAGCCAAATAAGTAAGTACAACCTTTTCATCAGTAAGAGTGGGAGAGACTCTTACTGATGAAAAGGTTATACTTACTAATATTGGCTTTAGAACATTAAGATGGCTACATTTCATGTGTGTTTGGGATCAGCAATGAAATTAAGAGCTTGGAGGCAAGCCAATTAACTGCTGCAATCAAGAAGCCCTGCAAAGTTCAGCAGGAGAATGGCAAATATGTTTGATAGATATAACCGTTGTCAGTCTCATTTCTGTATCTCCATGCCTGTGACATGCCTGTCAATTATTAAGTTTGATTTAGCTGATTATGTATCCCATTCTCCTGCCAATGTAAAAGCAAAGCATTGCAAACATTATTTCCTGAGGCGAAAAGCAATATGCTGAGAGAAGGGTCATGGTAGCCTTACCTACTGTATCCATTTAAAACATTATGTATTTAGCAATTTCTTTGTCACACCTGATGCGTACTTCTAATAGATGATTGTAGTTGTGGGACATGTAGATAAAGAGAGACTTGCAATTATTATGTGGCCAATACCCTCTGATGATTTAAAGAGGGTCTATTAAGTCAAAGCCTGTCCTCTGTTTAGATATTATTACAGAGCAGTCAAAAGATGACTTCAAACTCGACGATGAAGCAAAGAGAGAGGATGGCAGAATGTTTTCAGATGACTGAGAGGCATAGTATGGTAACTTAATTTGAGCGGTATAATGGGTTGTATCATTCAGCTGATTCAAACAAATGATTACCAAAGGAAAACATGAGGAACTCCAGTGCTGAAGGGCATGATAGATTGAACAAAACAAAAAAAACGGTTGAACATTAAACTCGTTTCTGCTCTTCATTTTGCCAGCTCACTATTTTATTGAAGCTTGGATTTGTTTGGTGACACTGCCAAGAGGAAAACACTCTGTCTGTATGATTCTCATATATAGTGTCAGCACTGTGCTACACTATTTCATAGGATGCACTTTTTAAGCCCCCTTGAATAAGAAATAGACACAGGTTGCCTTTTTGTTTTGTTGTAACAAAAGACTGCAGATACTAGTGAGCTGGAAATTATCCATTGGGATTCTATGTGAAAGTGTTGGTGGAAAAAAAACGAACAGATGCTTGTTTGAAGATGCACTGAAGTGAACATGGTGTAAAAGTGTGTCCTGTGTTGGTAGAACACTGAGTTGAGATGGCACAATGGAAGACATTGTAATGGAAGTAAAACTGTTTTGCAACTCTAACACAATGTATAGAAAATAAATAACTGTCTCAAAGATAAAACCTCCCATTATGATTAAATCATTACAACTGTCACTATTATATGTTAACATTTTAAACATTAACACAGATATGGTTATTTATGAGATCTGTCATCCAAGAAGGATTAGCTTGTTCTTTTAAACAGCTTTCATTATGTACTAGAACACTGTAGTAAGGGGTCTTTATTTTAACACAGTTACACTACATCAGTCTCTACAAGTGCTGCAAATGTAGGTAAAAGGAATTGTCTTATATTTTAGCAGATGCTTTAAGGTGTAAATCCTCAGCATGTAATCAATCATTTACTGTAGAATTGTTTTAGTAATTGCTCACTAGATCAGTGGGTCTCCCCTAATTGTCTCCATTTTCAGTGCTACAAACATGAAGAAGTGCAGATAATACCTGTAGATGCGTGACAGTTTTCATTTTGATGATAAACTGTCTCTTTGAATTAAAACACTACCCTCCATGCTCAATAAGCAGAAAGGGAGGTGTCTTCATGGAAATAATGCTTTTTTTTCCCCACCATGGCAACATGAATAATATGATGCATCTCCTCTGGACTTATGATTGAGTTGCAGTTTGATTACTGTTGGCGCTCCAGAGAGCTTTTTACTCAGTGATCCCACTATACTGCCATAAAAAGTCATTACGCTAGCTATTTTACACTGCACCAAACAGCACCTACGTAATGTGTGTTCACATGTTTGATGCAGAGCAGTGTAGCAGAATAACAATGCAATATTCTCACCTTGAACAGACGGTGTAAAACGGGCTTGTGACATAAACTGAGTACTTCTGGAGCCAGGGCTTACTTCACACATAACCTCAACACTTACACCACTGTGATCAAATAGACGCTGGTGGGAATGGATTCTCTTAAGTGCCGGTTAAGTGCATTTTACAAAGGAAATAAGAGAAGTTAAAATACATTTAGCATTAAAAAGACAATGCACTCTTCCTTAATGCAATGTTCTGCACTTAAGCAGTATAGAGTCTAACTCTGATTGTGTATACCTTGGCCGGGCTACCAAGGACAGCGCCCTCGTTTTCAAACTTTATTTTCTGCCAAGAGAAAACAGTGATATGTAGCAAAGTCGATTGAGAAACCACACTTCAGTAGCCAAGGATCTCCAATTTAATGCTGTCCCGGCTCCTCCATCTGGAGAAATCCCAGCCATGTTATTTTGGATGAAGTGAGAGGAATTGTCTGGCTGCCTGGTGGGTACCTAGCTAGGGGTAGTGGACTGTGAAGGCCCTGAAGAGCCATGCGGGTCTTTACCATACCAGAAGGCCTAATCGACAGTAAGGAAGAGGCTGCATTAATGCAAGGTTGATAAATCCATAAATGTGACTGGATAAATCCATAATTTGCAGCTGCTGGCTCAAATCCTGCCAGACCCCCACAGTGACACTGGGCCCTGTGAAACTTGCAGATAACCTATTTCATCTCAACTAGAAAATGATGGTGCCCCTTCAAAGTAGGCACACATGCACACAGTTGGTGAATATCAGTTAACATATCTTGCGGGGTTATATAACATTTGGTATATTAAAACTACTTTTTTTCAGTAAACAAAGTTTGATGTTGTTTTATGGCTTTATAGCTTTTATTAACACACATTAGTCTTCTGTAAATGTCTCTTGTTCTGTACAAGACATACATTCAAATATGTAACAGTATGGTACTTAAAGCATTACATGCATCATTAACTTGTTTAATTTGTGTATTTAAATTTGAGTGGGTATGTGAATATGTGGATGATGTTTCCACTAGACATTTAATATTAAGTTAACAATTTCTTTGCTTGGCTCTCAACGGCCTTTTCTAATTAATACCGCATAAGACTCAGATTCCTCTTTTCAAATGTTCTAAATTCAACTACAGACCTGCTGTAAAATGTGGCTGAAATATAATATAACAAATTATTAATTGTCTGCGGTTTCTGACAAGCCTCGAACATTTTTCTCTGGTAACAAGCACAGTGTAGTTGTGATTAAAATAGCAGTTAAGGATGGAACCAACTTCATCTAATGAACCGTGCTCTCTCCACTGCCCTCCTGCATCGAGTCTTTAGAGCCCTTGTAGTAAGCCTGTCTCGTTGGTGTTAATAGGCTGTATCTTTATTGTTCCAAAACACTTATTTAGTACACTTTAATTGTTAGAAACTTGTTTTCTGTTTCTAACTTTGGTGGCATGGACTTTCCCTTTGTGTCAACTTCAGAAGAAATACAAACTTACGCTTTGCAGAACCCACCTACAGCTTTATTTTCTTGTAATTTCTCCAAGCTCCTGTTTTAGGATTGGGGGTTGAGCAGATGCAGGTAGATGTATATTTATGAGGGGGATGTGTATTTCAGGGAGAAGCAGTGTTGTGAAAGGTGACCTTGTTAGATAAAAAGAGGGCTCGGAAGCCAAATGATGAAAGAGAATGGGATCATCCTAGGCTCATTAATGTGGATTTGAAGGTCAGGTAATTATAACAATAGACGTGTGGGCTGGCTTTGGCATCTGGTATTGTTGCTTTGTTATGAAGGTGACAAGGCTGCGGAGGAAAGGGATTAATCACTGTGACACCAGCATGTTGTCACATTGATACATTCAGACATCATAACACTGCTGCAGTCATTCTAAAAATAAGATGCAAAAACAACATAATTTCAGCCATCAACAGTATATGACATGTACTGTTGAAAAAAGAATGGATTTAAGAAACTACCTACAGTCTCCTGATATCTTAATGAGTAAAATCCAACCCAAAATAGAATTCACATCATTACTGCAGTGATTTTCAGTTGAGCCTTTGTTTTGTCAAATATAGATTCACACAACAAATACACATTGCAGAGGTTGGTAACACATGAACCATTGTATGCAGCAGGCAAAGTTAACCAAAGCATCTCACATCTATAAACTACAAGTTAGAGACAGGCGAGCTTTTATTAGCTTGAACTGAAAATACTACAAAGCAGATGAAAGTTCAACCCATCGTGTAATTTAACGGAAGGCTGTGTGTGCTGAATGCAGTAACCACTATTAATACACATGAGAAATGAGACCTGCTTTATGTTACACTAAATCTGTTAAATATAACAACCCAATGAAGAGCAAACAAAGTCAACACAAGGTCATCCTTACATTTTACAAAGCAGAAATCCCTGAAATCCCTGAAAACCCTGAAAAAGTTAATATCTGAGGGGATATAAGACTAGTAGTATTAAACTGAATTTAGTATTTTTATGTAACAGTCTCACAGCAGAGAAGGATACAACGTGTTTGATATCAAATAATTAGCATAGATTCAAATGAGCCCATGCAGTTGTATGCAATTAAATCAATATGCAAACTCAAACTAATAAGCTGGCAGAGTTAATGTTGCTTACCCAACCTGCAGAATGCAGATACTGAAGCCAAATATAGCACTTCTTTTGTTGCAAGCTTACCCTCTTACCTGTGCTAAAATACATAGTGACAAATTATGTTTGTTTGGGGTAGACTTGTGTACATGCTTCACGTCAATGTTTTTCTTGTGTATTTTAGTGTCTCTTGCGTTCTCCTCATGAGTGAAACCTGCTGTATGTGGTTAATATTTTAGTAACTTTCACATCAGGACTAAAGGTGTTGTGATATTAACTTGTCCATTTTGCATACTCCTGTGTGGACGAGAATCTAGATTATTTGTTTCAGCTACAGTTGCATAATTTTAACACCCTTGCGTTTTATTCCACACAAAGCATGAGCCAAGCTTTAGGCCTTATGTGTGACTATCCTCCTGCAATTGTGCCATCTTTACCAAAGCTTTGTCTAGCTCACTCAGGCTCCTTTGGGACTACTAGAAACTGTAAAGAACAAAAAATACCAACCAATATTATCAGGCAAGGCAGCATGTGTGGTGCAGCATGCATTTTTAATGTGCCACAAATAAGAAATTCCGCTGTTGCCTCTCCTCTCTCATCCCATAACTGTTGGCTCATTTACGTTTTATTTCTATTTGTGCAAAGTTAAGCTGCTGAAAGAAAAAAGCCCCCATTATTAAAGGTTTGAATCACTTCAACTAAACACAGAGGTTCACGGACATGCCATGGGTTGCTCCAGATATTTAATCCTCGTCTGAATATTTCTAGTTGAGTTGGTTTGTGTTTGTCCATAAGTTCACAGACATGCTTGTGTGTCTTTGTCCATGTGATTGTGTGTGTGTGTGTGTTTGTGTTTGTGTCTCTACAGGCACAGTATCAATGCCTCTTAGGAAGACTGGTGGAGTGTAAAAGTATCTGTGTGTGGAGCAGCACATTATTCCACTCAAAAGAATTTGCCAAAGTCCTTCACTCCACTGACTCTTTGAACGTCGACATATCAGAGCTGGCATGGTAGACATCACAGGAAGTACTTCAAAAGACCATCTAAGTGTCAACTAAGTCTACAAATGATCGGCTTTTTGTTGTTCCTCTGAACTGCTTCATTATTTTAAGCCGTGCATTTGTAGGTCGTTGTTTAGTAGATGCTAATTTGTGCCTGTCAAATTAGCTGTGAATATAATTTCTAATTAAAGCAGAAGAATGGAGAAAAAAAAAAGATGTGAGAGCAGCTCTATTTACCTAGTTTGTGCTTTTATCTGGGACAGTTGGTGTGTTTGGAATCAGATTAGCTTAAGTCAGAATTGCTCTCTTGCGGAGAGGTAAAAGCATTAGTAAGCACTTGAAAAGCGTTAGTAAGTGATATTGAAATCTATTGACATGAAGCGGCATACAGTTGCTATAGAATATAGCAAAGAGGATCTCTATCACAGTTAATTTGATTCAGGTATATTTACAGAAAATCCTTTTACACTGACATAGGTCTGTAACAGTATTTTGCAGTGGCAGCAAATTTGACTCAGCAACTTATCCATTTACAACAGAATATGTAACCTGAACCATATATTTGTTTAATAGTTTCTGTACTCCTCCTTTTATCCCAGAGTAACAGCAGAGTACATTATTAACCTGAGTTTATTGAGGGGTGTTCAAGAGGCAGCTAAGGATAAATAGTGTATTCGATGAAGCATATTGAAAGAGTTCAATTAAGGTGGCTGAGACCAGAAAGTAGTCGGTGGATCTGTTTACTGCCTTAAGGGTTTGTGGTTATGCACTAGCACTTCCCATTTAACTGCATGATCTAGGGCTCTGCCGACGAAACACCACGCACACACCCCAGATCCACGGCTCACTGCCCTCTGCACATAGTCACACACTGAGGTGCACACAAACCATTTTTATGAATGCTCTGCAAATATATGGACACACTGAGACTGTAGGGTGGATTCACCATTCCTTTTCAGGATGTTTGTGTCTCTGCTGGCTTCTTGATGCAGTGCCATGATTCATAAACCGTGCCTGTCTCCGGCTAAGGTTCTGTTATGAATATATTCTTGCTGTGAAAATACACAGCAGCAGCCCCGCTGCATTGTCATTGGCTGATGGATAAATGAGGTTGTTGTTGGAGTTCAAGGTTCAAAGGGCAGACAGGAAGTGGTTGCTCCCACAGTGACAGTTTAGACATGTGCTTGATGGGCCAGCCTAATGCTGTGGACCAGCAGTTCCTAATAACCTGCCATCTCCAGGCAGTCTGGGGAGCCCTTCCACTGAGATTTATGACCCATGTTGTGGTTACTACTGGGAAGACTCTCAGCAGCAGTCCTGACAAACTCCAAGTCATGGACTGCTCCTTTGGCTTCACTTTTCACTCTCATTAACTGGGCCATTGCAAACCTTCAAGGCTCAAGAAATACTCAAATGCTCAACTGCAGCATGTTTAATATGATCAGATTCTAGTAGTAGCTTTAGTGATGGAGGGGTAGGTATGCTCTGTCCTTGAAGAAAAATTGATTCTTAAAATTCTCTAGGGGACACTTATTGACTGACACCATAAAAGGATGGTAATGTCAAAAACCCATTTAAAAAAGAAACCAAAGTGCATGTATGAGCTCACCTACTGTAGAAGAAACAGGTTATATTCTTCTGATAATAGTGATCGTTGGATCTCCTACTACTTCCCTAAAGGGAGAAATGTGTTGATCCATCACAAGACAGACAGAGTCCTGGGTAAACGCATACGACAAGGGGAGCTAGTTTATAATTAATACACACATTATGAAATATGCATTATGTTGTGGATGTGGCCAAATATGGATTTGTGCTTTGATTTTCACTCAGGATAATTGAAGCACTTGTCAGCCAAGTCGTACTGAAAAAGGGACAAGCTCACAGCTTTGAGTGCCAAAAGTGTACAGGGTGCTGTACTGTAGGTTAGCTTCTTCCAGCTGTTTCTTATTTGTCTCATGCTTGAAGACTGACTGTTAAAGCAAGTTCCCAACCACTTTGGGACTTAAATGCCTCCCTCTATAAGTGCTGCTGTGGTCTGAGCTCAGTGACTCTGTAGGTTATTGTGAACAAGTAGCGCAGCGTGCTTTTAGACAAACTGCCAAATCATGTTTCATGGCATTCTGGTCTTTAAAGGAGAGGATGTGGAGAGAGGGGAAATGAAAAGCCATAAAAGCAGTATTTTTACCCTTCCCTATACTTCCATATTTATCAAACCCATTGCCGAGATGATTGCTCAGAGATGACCCCATTGCTCAGCTTCCAGTGGGCTACTGCCGTGATCACATCAAAACACATGTGATTAGAAAGTGTCTAACATCCAAACCCCCTCACTACTACCACTACTTCTACCTAACTTCACACACATACACACACAGGAAAGTTGTGTCAGACTGATTAGCAACCACATCTCCAATCTCTGATTAGGTGTGGAGTAAATGAAGCAACCCCCCTCAGGTATGCATTTCCATAATGTCAGGTAATTAAACCCCAGTGTTTTAATACCTCAGGAATAGGAAGACTCCCCAGGAGACCAGACAATGATGGAATCTTGTATATCATTAGCTTGCTTTTAACCAGCACTGAAACTATTACTTTCATTGTGCTGATTATTTCATGTTAATGATGATAGATGATAACAGGCTTAATACGTTACATACACTGCCGGGTATACTGCATGTTTCCTGGCAAGTTATCATAAAATCAAATGTATTTATGGCTAATAAAGCTTTTATGTTTTAAACATACATTTATCAATTCTCTTTGAAATATGAACAGAACATTTCCTGTTCTGGAAATACACATTTGAGTTGTGTGCTTGCTTTTGATAGTTGACAGATTCCAGAGCCAAACAAAGGCTGGGAGAGCACAAGCATCTTTTTCATCACAGAAAAACCTGGAGAGGTGCTATTGTAAACATGACAGTGGATTGTCAGTACATCCCTGTTTGAGTTGCTGTTTCTTGTGTGTCTGCTATGCTCGTACTGTGAGCACACACACAAAACAAAAGCCTTTTGATGAAATAAATTGTGCAGTTGGAGAGCTTCCTTTGTTCCTGTCCCCGCTCATATCTCTGTGCTGCTCAAATGAGAACAATGCAAAGCCATAATGGAGCCACAGAAAGGTGTGGAAACTGAGTGAACTCCAGAGGTCCCCTTTTACTCGTAATCGGGTAAAAAATAACAACAGTCGCAGGACTGTGCTGCAGTAGGAGAGCTCTCCCTGATACCACACGTTCATTATCTGTTGCTCGTGCACCAAAAAAAACGTTTTTCAGAAATAATAAGCTTTTAACGGGTTACTATTCACTGCTAATGACAACCGGTGCTGTAACTGTAACTGAAGATCATTAAAAGCATGTTGCAGTGCATGATTCTACCAATGCCCGCCGTATGAACTACACTTCAAATACTTACGCTACCTATTTTCAGTAACACCCAAATTAACAGATGTACTCTAAGTCCCCTCTAATCTTTCTCCTCTCATATGGAACAGATGTCTCTTACAGACAGAGAGCAAAAATGAAAATGTGTTCATTTTTAATGATGCAGTCTCACTTCGATAGCTCTCTGACCTTACCGTCTAGTGAAGCAGTAAACTACAGTTCATGTTGGAGACTCACATGAACAACACAGGTCTCAGTCATACTGAGTGCTGGTGAACTAAACTGCTAGGATGTTCATATCTATGTCACAAGTCAGAATACAGGGGTTACTTTCAAAGATCAGAAGTTTTCTGCAGGAGAGCTCCTCTTAGCGAATGTGTGATATTTTTCTGTCAGATCCCACAGAGCCATGGTGAAATCTCTCCCTGTTCCTCAAGCATTAGCTGGTACTCTCAAACTCTAGGCCACTGTTAATTGCTTTTAAT
Source organism: Chaunax sp. Z400 (assembly GCA_037577475.1). Classification (NCBI taxonomy): domain Eukaryota; kingdom Metazoa; phylum Chordata; class Actinopteri; order Lophiiformes; family Chaunacidae; genus Chaunax; species Chaunax sp. Z400. The sequence goes on from CM075193.1 coordinate 8,001,619, forward strand.
GAACCTCTACTTTAATTGAGCATAACCTCTGTCATGTTGCCAAGGAGGAAATCTGCCAAGGAGTGTATATCGAAATTAGCTGCAGCTTGAATCACACGTTTCTTGCCAACTTGCTAATTTGATGTTCAAAGAAAAACTACACACACATAGAGTCACCATTTTGGCGTATTGGAGATGGGGGAGACAAAATATGACATTTGCTGACATTTTTGTGAGTTCTTATTTTTTTTTGATGACAGTGATGTTGTTTGAAACTCCCATAAAAATGAAAAATATTGTTTTCCTAGTTTTACTGGAAAAGTGATAAAAGATTCTAACATAAATGCATAATCATTCAAGCAAATTTCAGGCTCTTCTTGACACTTAATGCCAACCAGTTTTATTTGAGGTCTTTAAAACCAAAATTTTCATCAATCATTTTGTTCTTCTGTCAGTGTCAGTGATTTTTTTTCTGAAGCAGTTCTGTTCATGAGATGGTCTAATGAATTCAGATAATTAAATATATATACAAGTGCACCTATTTATGAAAAATTACACCTGCAGTACAGTTAAGAAAAATCCAGACTTTATTTTCCAGATGTTGCTCATTCATATTTGCTTTCTCTTTTAAATATTCTGACTCATTGTTTCCTCTTTTCAGCAAACTCCAGTCTTCTCGGAGGAGGAGGAGGTGAGTGAAAACCTTTTTGTTTTTCTCTATATCATCTCATCGTTTGTTCCTATTGTATTAAAGCAATTAAAGTTACACCCATCAGATCCTGCATATTGGCACTTCTATAATCTTTGTTTTATTCCTATGGTTCATGGCAGACTTAAGTGTCTGTTTCGCTCCAAGTGTCTGTTAAATGTGGCTGAATGTAAGACTAAAGCATGAGAGTGTAGAGCAGTGCACTGTGTACTGTACCACACTGAGAGATGGTCATTACTTTAGCAACCTGCCGAAGAATATTATCATCAAAGCAATGGAAATCTGATGCAGCCAAGCATGGTGAGCGAATAATGGGTTGGGAACCCACTGTTTTTTTTCTGCTTTTTTTGAAAATTTACTTTGACTTTTTTTACTTTTACTGTGACATGATTGGAATAATCATCTTTGCCACAGTAAGATAAGGTTGGGGTGTAAAATGCACCCAGTTAGATATGGAATGTTAATTTTGTGTTTGAATGGGACTTTCTGATGATCGATTGGAGTGGTATAACAACCTTATCTGTTTATCCATCTGTGCTGGTTGTCACTGAATGTATCACTGTTTGCTGACAGCCCTTAGTTGTACAGGATCATCCTACACAGGATCTCATGTTATCTCATATAATCTACAGTGTAAATCTCTAAAAATGTTCACGTTAAAAGAGATTCAAACGTGTACCAAATTTAGCCGCTGCTGTGTTTTTATATTGCTGTGTTTTTATATTGTTATATTGTTTTTATATTTATGTTTAAACTCGGAAGCACTCAGAGAGCACATAGTTCCACCAGCGCCACTGTCATTAAAACGTGAACAACTGGAAAATAGTTTCCAGGCTATGTCAAAACAAAAACCTGTGGCAATTGTTTGTCAGCACAGCAGGCCTCTGAAAGAATAAAATAGTGCACTCGAGGGTTAATGGAATCCATGAGGATGTCGCTGTACTCGGATCTGCTTTATGCCAAATTATGTAATATCAAGTAATTCCTTGGTCCTGGAAACCTACTCGTTGAATTTGGAATCATATCTTTATCATCAGTAGTTTGAGTTATCAACAAAAATATAATTTTCCATAATGGTGGATGTGGATCTATTTGTTTATCGAGATATAACTTCTTACCTTTCACAAACACTTGAAAACCATTTGAATGACATTGAATCTGTGACTTTTTGAGATACCTTGCTGACAAGCAAACATGGGTGATCAGATATCCTCCTCCAACTTTCTTTGGCAGAGGTAAAACATTTTTTTTATACATTTATCATTTTATCTGTCAAACTTTTCCTCCAAATTATATAGTCCTTCTAAGCTGTAGATTTCTAAATTTGTTTGGCAACAAATGGCATATTAGGACAGATTCATGAACTTTGTTGGATGGCTTTTTCTGTGTTTATTTATTCATTAGGATTTGAGTACCTTGCATGAATTGAAATGTGAGTCATCAGATGTAAGGAATGCATAAAGCAACATCAAGGCCACAGTTCAGTGTACATGGTGTCCATTAAGAGTGTACACAGAGCTGTTGAAATCTGATTCACACCTAATCATGCAAGCTGGAGTGGCCCTTGGTTGGTCTGATACATGGTTAAGACTGCAAACTGTCTAGCTGTTGTTGTGTAGCAGTACAGCATCACAATCTGTATCGTTGATGTGGAGAGACCCTCAGAGCAACCATCTGAAGAACTTCTGTGATTGAGATCAGAGGTCAGTAACATGTGTCTCAATAACCAAGCCAAACCCTGTAAAGCAGAGTATGCTGTCCTCCTGATTGGTGTCTGTCTCTGCTGCAGTTGACTCTCACTATTCATTTACCACACACAGATAAACAATAGAAGCAATTTTCTTTGCTATTATGTTTTCATTATTGTTATTTTGTAGCAAATCGCCTTTTTTCACAGTTCTCGGAATCTCGGAGCACGCAGCCTTGCTGATCGATCCGGGTTCTTTTTCAGCTAATAATAGGTGTTGGGGTATTACACATTGCTCTATTTCAATACAGCAGCAACAAAAATGAAGTTGAAAGTGTGACTGTTATCACTGGTATGTGTGATCTTATGTGTCAATTAATGTCATACTTTGCAAGACCACATCTCAGTTGATTGTGACCTGGAGCTGTTTAAACGCCAGATGAATTCTAATTGTAGCCAGCACCATTTTTTCAGCGCAAAGCCTCCTTTTATTCTTATTTGACTTCCAGTGATGCTATTGCTGCCAAGTTACTGTCACAAGATACAAGGTCAATTAACCGGAAAATTCTAGTCTCACATTTTCTCCTGTTAATCATGACAAGTTTGTGTTATTTTATTATTTTTTAGGTGTTCCTTCTTGTGCAAACTTGTTTTTGTCTTTTAGGCCATGTTGAAAAAGGAGATGATTAAAGCCAAGGAAAGATTACTACTATCTACCAGAGTTGAAAATGTTATTTTTCTCCCAAAACAAAGCTCTACGCCATTTGTCTTTTATCTGGATGAGGCCAAAAGGGGTTTTATCTTCCAGTGTCTTTATCACTAGATGGTGGCCGCTAAACCTGCAAAACTATTCTCTCTGTTCACACCCTGGCCGTCCCTCTGCCTCTATCATTTGGCATGTGAAGACCTCCTGCCTTGGTGGTGGGGAGGATCGATGTGAGGAGGAGATGTGCTCTCATAAAGGGCCAGCCTTATCTCCCAGCTGTCTTCTCAGGGCTCTGCAGAGGGGCAGCCTCACAACAGGATGATCCATCATGTTGGCCTAACACACCTGAGCCATGTTTAGTTCTCACAGCTGTGGTGGTGAGCCTCCTGCCAGTATGTGAAAACTGGACAGAATCTTTACTTTATATATTAAAAGTTAGTTCAGCAACTATATATACACTTTTAGAAGTTCTACCGGCTTTACACGATTTTAGGAATTTTTGTGATTCCCCATGTGCCTAGGTGTCTTTCTCTGTATGTTATTAATTTAAGTAGGGCTGCAACTAACAATTATTTTGGCTATCAATTTTAGAGAGTCCAAAGTGCTTCTTTTGTCCAACCAACAGTCAAAAAAACCCAAGTCTTCATTTATTATCATAAATGAAAAGCAGCAAATTCTTAAGGCTCATTTATACTCCATTACATTAGTACTTACAGAAATAGATATGTTCATTTCACATGATATATCCATCAACTCCCACACACTTCTGCTTCACCTACATATGTATCCTTAATGATGCAGCGATGCACTCAATGGTCTGTATTGCCATTAAATGCACTGCCACATGTGAATGGAGAGTTTAGTTATTTTTTTCCCTTCTTTGTTATCTTGTCTTTATCCCTAAGCGCTCTGATATTCTTCATGAAGTGATTGAATAATTCAAATGGAAGGCTTCCTCCATATCCATATACATCTTTAAAGTTGAGCATAAATGAGCCTTTACTTTTAAGAAGCTTGAACCAGCAAATGTTGGACTTTTGCTTGAAAAATTATTAAAATGATGTATTAATTTCAAAATAGTCATTAATTTTCATGCCCTGCCAAAGGAGGTATATAATCTTACCCTCGTACATTACATCTGTCTGTACGTTTGTCCATACATCCTGTACTTAACGAGTGTGGTCTATTCACATCTCCTCAATAATGATGGACAGGATTCAATGAAATATCAGACATGATTTGAAGGGGCCCTAAAGGTTTGCCTCTCATTTAAAAATAAATGATCCATTACATAATACATAGATATATAAATATTACACAATACATATACACATATACACAATAGATATTTATTTTATTTAATTACATTTAAAAAAAAAACATTTTTAGCCTTATTTGAGGTTAGGCGGTTTTCATGTCAGTTTGCTCACATTCATTTTTGATCGTTGGACACAAAATTTCTAGTTTTTTCAAGCAAAGAATCAACCAATCATTGCAGATCTTAATTCCATAAAGATAAGATATGTATTCAAAGAAAATCCTTATGCTGATGATACATTTGTTGGCTTGCAGCCAGAGCAGTGTAAACAGAGAGGTTTGTCCTATCCCCAAAAACACATAATTATATTCCTACCATTAGTTACAGAGACAAAAAAAGCTATTGAGATGAAAATATTCTTATGCCCTGATGCTCTATTAAATCCTTAGAAATCACTGATGGGAATTCTCTCTGGGTTGTATGTCTTCAGCATTATGTACACAATGGGGTTAACCAAAATAGCACCGTTATCTTCGGTAGACATGTTGGTCTCACCGGGATTCCATGCATACATAGAAGGAAATAACAATGATCTCTGATAATGGCACGCTAAATGAGCCCTTTGTGAATAGAGGGTAATTATGAATGGTACCAGGTTGCTCGTGTGATGTGTGTCACAGCATGGTTGCATGCTGGCACAGTCCCAATAGAACAGACCTAATGTAAACATCATGCTGTCTATCTGTCCTTTGCCCCCCCCCTCTTGTCTCTTTTTCACACAGTCACTGACACAAGCAGGCACAAACACACGGATGCAAGTGCATAGCTTTCCATGTAATGATATCATGAAGCCCAGCATAGCCACAGAGAGGGAGTTTCTCTTATCCAGGATGGGAATTGGCTCATTAGCATTGTAACCAGAAACATTTCCACCAAAACAAATCGTTCTTTCCAGTTTGGGCCTCCTTTTTCTGCTCCACTCAAGCAGCTGGGCACATGCATGGCTGTTTTGTATGTCCTGACTTGGGCTAATTTGGCCACAGGCTGCGAACGCTTGCTGAACTCACCAGGCTTTGTCATTGCTTACATAACATAGACTGTAGTGTTTGCCCTCAGCTCTCGTCCCTAACAAGTTTCCTAAACAGTGGTGTGAGTCATGGCAAGTACCAACACATTCTAATATATGGGATTAATTATGTTTGCTATGCTTATGTCTTGCTGTGGCAGTGCCTGTCTAGTTCTTTGCCTTCCTCTGCAGCAGGAGATGTCATCAAATGTAGACTCAATGCCATGACAAGGCAATGCTAAGTGATTCTGCTGAGAAAGTGGTGTGCATACCAAGGCATGTAAATTACAAATCTAATTAACAGAAGGAGTATAATGTCCTCGCCTTAACCTTTTGGTAAATGTGAGAACTTCTAATACATTCATCTGACCTTAGAAGACGCAACATCAGCTTTGGAATCTCAGCAGAACTATGCAACACCTTGAGGATTCGCTTTTGCAATAGAATGCATTCTTGAGACAGAAAATGTATCCAGTTTCTGACATGTTTGAGTTATCTTTTATCAAGACTCCTAAGTGCTTCGCTGTGCTTATCTCCACCTCTGTTCGTTATGCAAAGAGCTCTGTTTTCTTTGCCTGTCACCTCCAGGTGAACCATTATCCTATGTCTGAGTCCTACCCGAGGCTTGTTTATTGAGCAGATAGGTGGGGACACGACCACGGTTCTCTGTGCAGGGGGAGGGGGATCTGTGGAGACATAGAACAGTGTCGTGTGACAGTTTGGGTGAGAGGACCTTATGTCCCTGTTGCAAACCATATTAGCACTCTGGAAGCCCCAGAACTCCCCTATATGATTAATCACTCGGAGATTATATATTATTCTCATAAATTGCACACTGTGCTTGACTGATGGTCTTCGGTTCACACATGGTAGTAACAGCCATTAGCATAACTTATGACAGACATAGTGTATTAGTATTTCCCTGTGGATTAACCTAAATAATGTAAATGATAAATTGAATGCAAAGATTCCTCAGTCAGCACGGTACCCTTGAGATTTACTTATCTCCTCGTATTTTGTGGGCAGTTAGTTACACACTGATCTAGATCCACCTTGTATTTGTGCTCTAATACTGTTGAAAGTGTGTTTGAGACAGCACTGATAAGAATGTGTGCAAGTCCTCCTCTCTAGAATAAATTCTGCTGTTAGAAACTATTTACAGGTGAACTCACAGCACTAAGACATTTGTATTCTCTTTCTTTGTGTGATTTAAAGAGCGTATATATCTACGTCTCGCTAGGTTTTGTTGAACAGAGGGCTTTGCACGCATACTCTTTGTGCTTGCTTTTCATAGCACTATCCAAATAAAAGAGTGCCCTCTTGCATAGGCTCAAAACAGAGATATTAATTTGAAAATTTGAAAAGCAAATTTTTGAATTGGTCTCATTGTTGCATAAGCAGGAAGGTCATTTTGCATTGCAACGCATCTTAAGTGTAAAGCTTCCAATGCATTAACACAGTACCGTATGCTTACACCTAATTCTTGCCTTGCCTTCATTAAATGTGCAAATCAGTTTACTGACTGCATGATGTGCAATGAAGCCACAACACAATGCTTATATTCACTGAAAAGTAGATCTGTTTCTTGCGCATATCAATAAAGAGTATGATCTGTAATATCTACATGGTCATCTCTTGCCTTTAAACATTTATTTAATAAAAGTTAGTGAAAAATCACCATTACATTTGTGTAAGGTCATTATATTGAAAAAAATATCATGTGACATGACCTACTCCTGTGCTGTCAGATTGTTCACCCAATTGTTACAGGGATGATGTAATTTAGAGGGCATTCCACTGAAATTAGCGCTACAAGGTCATGGTGTGGACTGCAGTGTTTGGTACCCAAATAGTGATGGAAATTGCATTTCAGCGTGAAAGCCCTCTCTAATGCTTTATCTGGCTCCCCTCTGCCACTACAGTTATAGCCACCATGAACACCCCCTCCTCCTCTCCCTCCAATCAGCAATGATGGATGGACTAATTGATGCAGAATGATTGGGCCATTCGTTTTAGCTTACAACAGTGGGTTCCATATTTAGGATTACCATTGCATTATAATGGGAAGGGAAGGAGAAATGTTTAGAGAGTCAATGAATACAACAGGGAAAGAGGGACATTTTTTAAAAAGAGGTATAACAATGTGGAGACAAAAGAAGGGAGAGAAAAAAGCACAGATAAATGACAAGAGACAAGAGGTAACAGAACTGGTCAGTTGTGTAATACTAAGCTTGTGACACATCAGAAAGGGCTCCAAGGGATTTATGGAGAAGTGTGTTTCTTCGGATGAGAGCAAGCGAGTGGGGCATATAGCTGCCACGTGTCCTGCTATCCCTCTCTTAACCTATGAATCATTCATCTCTGTCCTCATGTATAAATCAAGCTGCCGGCCGTCGCCCACGGCAGTCATGTCATTAGGTAGTTGACGGCATCACTTGATCTCTGGCACTGCATTGCGGAGAGGGAAATGGCCTAACTTTAAACGGCACACATATCAGCATATCAAACTGTATGGAGCTTTCTGTGTCTGGTTGGGGAATATAGAACACTTTTTGGAGCTAACCAGGACCACACAGAGACACAGATGCTCAAAAAGACATTTCTCTTCTGACACTCACAGCTGCACGTTCCTATTAAACTGATAATGTCCTGGAAACTGCATAACTTTCCGAAAGTGCCTGTGTAATGTACAGAAAGTTGAACAACTTAGTGTTGTTCTTGCATTTTAGTTTATTTTACTCGACAGCACTTAGAAAAAGTATAATTACTCCAAAACTGTCAAAATCATGTCAAATAGACCATCAGATTGCACAGCTTTGATTGTAGGTAGCACACATGCATATGCTTTGCTCCCTTGCGCCCCATATTTAATTTTTCTCCCTCAACAAATGAAAATACATGTGATGCACAGCGGCAGAAAACCACAAGTTTTTTTTACAGTGAGAGCAAGAGAGAGAGAGACCGGCAAATTTGTGAGGAGAAAGGTCTTGTGACGGTGTGAGAGAAAAATGAGAATTAAGACAGAATGAATCGAGAAGAAAACCCCACTGATACTCATGCAAATGAAATTAATTCAACGAACTGCACTGTGCTTGTACAGAAAAAACCTCACCTCACAGTCTGAGGTGGGGAAATTTTCTGGATTCAGTGAGTCACAGTCAAAAACATGTGCATTGCAAGCAATGTTTTGTCATAGTTGCAGCACCACAGGTCAATACCATGAATTCATATAATCACCATAAAAGTCACCACAAAGTGCAATATGATGAAGCTGTAAAGGGCAAGACAACGTCAGCAGAAAATCTGTCGCCCAACCACACAGACATCAATAACACGAAGCTCCCATAGGCACAACGAGATTATAGAGGTGATAATTTACCACTTGGCCAGTGTGAAAACCTGGTGCCTACAGACAGCGTTCTTTCCAAAAGATCACACGGACAAGGTTTTAAAAAATGGGCTGTATAATGACAGGTAATGATTCCAACATTGTGAGAGCAGCCTCCCATAACAACTGGACAAGGCTTAGTGTTTTGGCCACAGGGTACATCTAGCTGTAGGTAAGCTGTGAGGAATTTATCATTTTCTGCAATTTTTAAAAACTCTGCCATATTTAGTTATATAATTGCTATATTTTCAAAACGCAATTAACAATAATATCGGCATCAATATAGCAGCAGTAACCACAACAACATATAATAGTATTAATAATGCTCATTTGTATCAACATTTTATTAATAACAGTAATAAAATAGTTTAGGAGAATTTGATTGAATTTTTCATTTTTGATTTTGGAATTGGGACAAGCTATGGTCCAGAGAGTACTTGGAACAGCTACCTGCTATTTCACATGCTCTCACCTCTGATTGGAAAGCCAGACACCTTGTTCCCAAATGACAGGATGTTGAAGTCCTCGAGGCAATCACCAATACACTCAACCTATTGGGAGAATTCACTGATGTCCTCTCAGAAGAGCAATATGTGAGCATTTCCTTTGTGAAGCTGGTCCTCCACCTCTTTGCAACATCCGTTGTGGCAGTGCAGGAAGATGACTCACATCTCACACGTTCAGTTAAGCCAAGAATCCTAGGATATCTTCATGAAAAGTACAGTGATCCAAACAAACAGGAAACTGCTAAACATTTCCACAACTTTGGATCCAAGGTTCAGAATGGACTATCTCAGTGAGGATGACGCAACCATTGTCAAGACGAGACTGACAGATGAGATAAGTGGTATAACTTAAATTATGTAATATTTTTTCACATTAAATTAAAACGATTGTATAAATGTCAGTGTTTTTTTAAACTTTGTCTTAAAACGTTGTGATATTACATTGGTGTAATACAACATTAAAATGTGCTTTGTTGATGATCCTCTCTTTTAAATCAATGTCAACTGACGAAGCCCAACCAACGAAGAAGACCTGACAGACCCTCGGTAACTTTGTTAAAGTCGCCAAAGGCAACAAGGTGCCACCATCTTGATGTTCCTCACAGCTAGAACAAGCTCTTGTCTCAGAATTACAAACATATCTCCTGTCAAGCAACATTGACAGTGAAGAAGACCCCTTAGTCTGGTGGAGAGAACAAAAGCATCAGTATCCAAGACTGTTTAAACTCTGAAAATACCTATGCATTCCTGCTACAAGCTCCCCCTCAGAAAGGGTGTTTCGTACAGGGAGAACATTGTAACATGTCTCCCTTCCTCACTGTAGCCTCAAAATGTTGACAGACTTGTGTTCTTGGCAAACAGCCTTTAAGCAGTGTGTTAAAAATGACTATGTTCTAGTTCTAGGTTTTCCAAGTTCATGTGCTGGTTCTATTGCACCATTATATATTTTGTTTGTTTTGTAGTGCTATCTGTATCAGGTAGATGCTCAATAAAAAAAAAAAAAATCACATTCTGTGATTGTACCTTTCAGCAAAGCCGTATAACGGTGCAACATTTCTCCCTTGAACAGGGTTTGTAAAAGGGGCTGCATAGTGTATCTACTTTTTGCCACAGGGTTCATTTGAGGTGGAGGACTCTACTCCTTTAGAATCTCTCCCATCGTATATTGAACAGGGGGACTGAGAAAGACTGGACCCTTATCAGTTTGAAATGCTAGTTCTGCCAGCAGCAGCTCAAAACCACAGGGCAATCGCCAAGCCTGTAGGGCAGCTGAGGTTAGGGAGTCTTTGAGTGCCGTTATGCTTTGGCTTACAGTCTTGGTAAAGTATAAGTGTTTTAAACGATCATGTAACCATTGTATAACATCTTATTTTTTTTAACCGTATTGTCTGTACATTTGTTCATGCATTTTTTTTGTTTTTGTATGTTTTCAAGTTTACCTGCAAGGAAACAATGCAATACAGTCTGCAATTTTGACTTCTGAGAATAATTAAGTGGAAAATAAATACAAATGATAATGTAGTTGTATCCTCTCTCTCCCTCAGGGTTACTGATATAAATGTATTACAACTGCTTGTTTTCATTTGTGTTCAACCCCAACAGCCTCTTTCTCCCTTTGTTCTGTGCTCTCTCTCTCGCTCGCTCTCAGAGGAAATAAAGGTGGCCTTTGACATCAGTCAGGGGATGAGAGTGATTTTCCTCAATCCAATAGCATATCCTGCCCCTTACAGTATATTTCAACCACTTATCAATTCAAGTACTCTTGTACAATAACAACGACTTGCTCTCCAGTTTAGGGATCGCCCACCTTATTCTGTCTCCCCTAGTTGTAAAGTGAGAGCACCATCACAGGGCTTGAGAAGTGAGCAAGAAAGTGTCAATTTAGTTCTCTTCTACATTGCATCACACAACCTGCCCATACTCCCAAACCTCCCTACTGTGCACCAGCATTTCTGGGTCAGTTGTTGAGCTTTTAGACAACTGAAAGCATTACCAGCCCCAGTGTCAGAGCACATTTGTGTCCTGCATGGCTTTATCGTGCCTGTTTTGGGGTTAGATCTTGCTTGGTCTGTCCATTTTCTTTTGCATGGATGCGTCTGTGTATTTCGTCGATTTGTCCATGTTACTGTGTGCTTGCATGCCAGTGTGTCTGTCTGGATTTGCAAGTATGTGAGTGTGTGTGTGTGTGGATGGGTGAGAGTGTCTATATGAGTTTCTAGGATAACTGGATTCTGAGCTGTCTTGTCAGTTGACTCAGTGGTCAGTTTTGGTCCCACTGCCCCCAGCAATGCAAGATGGAGTGATGAGACCTGACAGACAGGGACAGTTGTTAGCAGGGCATCCCATAGTCTCACCAATCACAGCAAGTCTGCTACAAGGCCATCGCAGGAGGTTCAGAGAGCTTAGCCACATGCTCACAAATGCTTCAGACAAGGGTGACATTTATGCACCTATCATATTAACTTATTATTTACAAAATATTAACTCTCATACTATGAAGACAGGACATTTCCAATAACAAAGTGGCACGTGACAGTGAATAAGTGAGCACTGAGATGGAAATGTTCAGTATCAAAAATACCGTCCGTGCCATATCTAACAACGGTGAAGGTGGTTGAGGGTCCTGTGCAGGTCAATGAAAGAAATTAGCAGGACATCGCCATTAAGCAAAGCTATTAAATCAATAAGCCGTCACCAGCCCAGGCAGAATAACCCGGTCGAAACAGCCACACACAAGGTTTAGGTCAGTACTTTATGTAGTACGACGACGCACATATTACTGTTACTAAATGTGTGTTAAATTAAAAGTGTACTCAAGTTTTTGTTGTGCTTGTGCTGACCCTGGGTATCGATTGATCCAGTATGGTGTCTCTTTTCGTGTCCAGCAGCAATTTTGAACATATTCCCTTTTGACCAGACAGTGGTTGGAGGGAAGCTACACTGACTGGCAACACCAAATATCAGTCAAACAACCATTCGCACTCACATTCACACCTACGGGCAATTTAGAGTCACCAATTCACCTATATTGCATGTTATTGGATTGTGGGAGGAAGCTCAGAATTCAAGTAGGCAGAATAACATTAAGTTATATTGTCCGGGATCATTGCACTGTGTTCAGAATTATTATTGCAGCCAAACCCATAACTATAATGAAAGGAGCTGATGTAGGATGTGGCAGGATGAAATGAAGTGAGTGCATGCGCTGCAGAAATAACATGTCGTGTATTTTATTCATCATCCAGTTCTGATTTTTATGCTACCCATCAAGAAGTTTCAGATAATAATGTAGCTCTTGTTACAAAGGCCTAGATAATTTAAAACATGATTATGTGTATGATGTGTGCTAATAATCTGATTCAATTATCTAATTATTATATAACATGGAAATCCTGAAAAGGAGATTTGGTTTTTATTCATTATCAAAATTAACATATGTTACAATTTATAAAATAAATTATTTTCATTTTAATTAAATAATTGAATGCAATTGACTTAAAGCTATCATTTTTCAGCACACATATACAATGAATTTTTAATCATGAAAAAAAAGGTTTAAGCAGGCGTACTTAATCTTTTGACTTTTACTGTATATTATAGTATAGGCCCCTGCAGTGCAAGATATTTTAGAAACAGGCCTTAAATTGGGGTTCGGCCTCTTCTGAACTGACAGATTGTTCACACATGCCCACAAATGGCTGTCTATTCCCAATTGTTGTCATGGCCTTTTATTTAAAGAGTTCTATCTTGTTGTTTTCTCCTAGCCGACTTATATGTTAAATAACTTGATATAGTGGTGAGTTGGTAAATGACCATGTGAGAAGAAAAGTTATGAGAAAAAGTAACCATATTCTCAAAGCTTGCAAGTCTGTGCCTGTGTAACAACAGTTACACTCGTGCAGAGCAGGGCTTTTGAGATTTTGTGCTGCCACAACAAAGCTTGCCATGATTCTAACCACTATGCATTATAAAAACATAAATGAACAAGCACACAGAGAGCTGATTACTCTGAAGTACCTAATGTTGATAGTGTCATTCGGGCAGTACATAATCATGTAGACCTGAGGTCTGAATAAGAGACAGTCCACTCATAATAATGGTTCTTTGAACAGAAGATTTTGGCACATAGGAAGCCGCATATTAATATAAGCATCTCTGAAGAGCTGGTTGGTGGTCATTAGTGGCACTTCTTTGACACTTTTTGTACAGAGATTGACCTGCTAGATTGACCTGCCAGTGTGGCAATCTTTTTGCATCTTTCATGGTCAGCCTATTTAGCTATGTCTGACAAACTGCTTTCCAACAAGTGAGCTTTCAGCCCAGGGAGGGCAGAGCAAGCTCTAGAGGATAGCTGTCATCTTTTTGTCAGACCACAGGGAAGAGGAGGAGTTTGTCTCTTCCTCTCCTTCTCTCTCTCTCTCTCTCCCACCATCTATCTGTCTCTCTATGTCAGCATGTTCCCCTAGTGCAAATCTTCATTTATGCAGTTCTTGTTATGCTCCTCTCAGCCTGGCTGTGGCGAATAAACAGGCGGGTGTCAGAGGATGAAAACACTAAATGTCCCAGAGGAGTGAGGCCCATCATTGCGTAAACCCCCTCACCGCTGGCTCCTGAGGGCCACAGTAGCCATCACTGTATGCTAACTGAGAGTGACATGGAGACAGGCAGCTGGACTGGGGTGAAAGATGCTCCATGTGTCCTTCCTTAGGGAGAGATGAGCATTTGTACCGTAGGAATGATGCCCACCACTCCACGTAATCCTCTTTTCCCAGGCACTTCATTATCGCCTGCACACTGCTGCCACAGTATGTGTGTGCAGACAGATCTCTGAGGATAGCCACAGAATATCATGTAAGGGTATAGACAGGAAAATGTATTGAAGAGGATGGAAAAAGGTGAGGGCAACTGAGGGAGGAGGAAGGTGGCATGAAAAATGAAAGGGATATATCAAGTGAAAACTGTGGTGGAGGTGAGGAACAGATGTCAGACATAGTGGGTGGTAATGAGAGGAAAATATTTTGCCTAATGTCTTCACATTTTCCTCTGCATATTCATGTGTTTTCACTACAGAAACAAGTAGCAGCCGAAACGGAAAAGGTGTCAGGGGAAATCAGGTCCTCTTCATTAAACACCACAATTTATCAAACGTAATACTCACTCTGGTCTGTGGAACAACTTAACAGCTAAATAACGAGCATGTTTTGTAGGTTGAAGTATATTTTGAATTTTAATTTAAACATGCCATCTATGTGTAGCATCATGTTCCATTTAAGTTTTTAGATTACACAATCCAGTTAACATGTATGTGCATTCCTTTTTGTATTGCATCTGGCATGTGCAGATGTGTCTGCTGGGAAGAAGATTTATTTCTGAGTAGGAGAGTGCAGCAAAGCTATGTGAGCCCACTGGAACATGTTGGCACTCTACTGTGAGTCTCGCATTAGCACATGCCACAGTTGATGGAGGAGCATACTTAGCAGTAATAATGGGCATTATAGGGGGTGGTATCAGGACATTATTTCCAGAAAGCTCTAATTAAGCTTTTTACTATAACTTTGACACATCACTGATTGTCCAGTATCGAGAATGATTTCTAAGCTTCTGATAAACAAGCTGCTTGCCAATCACTTTGTTCTGGGCCTCCTATACACAAGGAAAATAAAAAAATTCATCAAACAGTGAGAGACAGAGCTCTTCTCCTCCGACTCTCATCCAGGCCCTGATGAAACGGCAATCAGCTCAGTACCTAGAGGGAGTCAGATGTTTGTTGACGCAGATTTAAAACAGCAGCTAGAAGCATTTAACAGCTAACTCAAACAAGAAGAACATCAGCCAAAAATGTCTTCAAACCGGGAGCTCCTTATCCCTGGAGCAGAGGATGAGATCAACCGCCATGTAATGGAAAGTAAATGATTGTTTTTGTTTTCATATTATTTCATTGTTAGCAAAGCACTGCTCAATGCATATGTAAGATATCACACTAGATGCCAACGCTGTTTTACGTTATGTCTCTTTTGCCCACGGAACGCCGGCTCGCTATTTAAAGTCACATACCAGAGCGGCGGCGTTCTCCCATTGTTTTGTTCAGTGTGAACAAACAAAGGCGTTGTAGAGAAGGGTCTTTGTCACAGCGCTGTTGTGTGATCGCAGTGTAAAACTGACACTTTCCCAACACTGTTCAGTCATCAGGGCATTAGAAGTGTTGGTGGCTCAATTAAAACAAAGTGCCTGTATGCATGAGTGTAAAGGCATTCAAAGCTACACACAGTTGTTGTGCCGATCTTTGATTGCATCAAAGGTGTGTGTGTTTCGACCACCCCACACACACAAAGGTCAAGATGTAGTGGGGTTTGGGATAATGCAGAGGAAACCGTTGGCCTTGATGCCATTTCACGAACTAAGTTCACTTCCTCCCTCATCCCTTGTTTGATAGTTAGCTTTTTAGTCTTGAAAATTAGCCTCTTCAAAATTTGTTACAAATACCCCAAAGACTAGGCATGCATGTTATCCCACCGTAGCGGTTTTCAGACACAGTGTTCTGTGCTCTACATAAAAAAGTAAGCCAGAAGGAAATACTGCAGGATCGAGTGTGAGTGTGAGCATCAGCTGACAGCCCCTGGAACGCGTTTCTCCCCCTCAGTGGGCAGCAGAAAAAACCTCACCAAGCGTGACAATAACAGAATGCCAAAACATGGATTGGGCCAAATGAGCTGTGAACGCAAACAAAGTAGCGAATTTGTTCTATGGCATTTGGGGTGGACATGTGTCCCCTCAGCATGTTATATACTGCACACAGTCTCACTGTCAGGCAGGCAGTGAAATAGGGAGAATAATTAAAGAGAGATAAAAGAAAAGGCATAAAGATGGAAGGTGAAGAGAGAATAACAAAACATATGTCTGCCCAATTGTTCGAGCATTGCAGTATTTGAAAAGTGTTTATTTGTCTGGAGCTCACGTCAGATTTGTCATGTCTTACGGCACATTTTTGAGGCGTGAGCTCTGCCAGTGAAAAAGATGTTCTCTCGTTTTCCCCTGAGAATCTGTCTTGTTTGGTCTGTTTATAACTTCGGATTAACTCTTGAGTATTAATATATGCTTGTATCCGACTTAACTTCGGCTGTCTCTGTTTCAATATGCACTTTGTGTTATTCCTGGACCAGGCAGGACTGTCTCTGCGATTCTGAGTCTGCTGCAGCTGTTAAATGTTTTATTTACTGAGTCTTGATGAGATAAGAGCTGAGTGTTTTGGAATGTCTGTCTGAGGACATCAGCATGCCTCTCCGTTTGTGTGTGCTTCTTTTAAGTGCTGATTGGTCATTTGGCATCCGTCCCCTAACACCTAAATGGACTCTTAGAGCAACTCAGGAAGGCCATAAACATAAGCAGCCGATGGCAAGGCTAGTCTGAAAGTAAAAAGAAATTCCTACTAATATAGAGCTCTTTTGGATCCACCAGGCTGCTCTGCAAATAGGTTTTCAAACTTTTAAGTATGGGGCTGATTTGTTGGGAGCTTCACATTTTTTAGGCTTGCGCCGTTGTTTATATGACATTATTTTACTCCCTATCTTTCTCCATGTGAGACTGAGACAAACCAGTTAACGAATCAAAAGGGCCAAACGGCATGGAAAATGGATCTGTGCTGGGTGGCTTGTTAATTCCCCAGCGTGCCTCCTGAGGTGAATCGCTCTCGATGCGGACGCTGCCTTTGATCATTCACAAAGTATGTTGCAGCAAGGTCCGCACCAGCGCCCAACAGATGGTCATTAAATCATGCGTTTTATTTTACTGGAGCTTTTTACATTCCTGCAAGAACTGTGCGCTTTTATTGCTGCTATTTAGGATGGCTACCATGTTGATTAGAAACATGCAGAACCTTTTTGTGAGAATGCCAATAGACGTGATGCGTGCAAACTAACTTTAAATTAATTTGAAGTCAAATCTCTTTGCCCTTTCCTGTGTTTATTTTTACTCTCCAAGCACACAGGCGTAGGTGTAAGATAGGATTCGCCTGTGAATATATTGATTACCAGAGGTGCTTTAAGTACATTTGTATGAATTCATAACATTTTTCTCCTGTTCTTATTTTCCTCACCAACTTAACTTAAGTAGTGTGATTTGCTCTGAGGAGGTTTATAGTTTCAATGGCAGCAAAGCTTAGAGAAAATAGTTATTCATCTGGGCAATAATGACCTCCAGTCAACTGTGCACCAAAAGCTTGTTAATTTTAGTGTCAGTCAGTATCATGGAGACATAAATATCTAATTACCTTTGCATTATTGGCCATTGAGTTGAAAAGGAAATCCACCCTAATGATGTATGTCATCTGGTAGGCATTTAAATAGCTGACCTCCACAGGCTACCTCTCAGTAAGGCAAGAAATAAATGATCAAATCTCCTCAAGTTGATGATTGTCTGGGTCTGTAGACATATAAGTGGAAAGCTTGAGGGTACAGCTAGGACAGTTCATCTATTTTGTAAAACATATTTAAAATATTTTGCTTTGGCTGTTTGTAAACACAGTCTATATATGTATTTATTCTTGCTCATCTAGGCTGATACATGTGCACCTTCCTGCTTTAACCTGCTTCAGTTTGAGTCTGAATTAATTTGCATCAAATGTAAAACTCTATTGCAGTTCAATCTGCTGCAAATGAAATATTCTGAAGCAAACACCCACACAAACTCCTACATAAAATCCTACTGTACTAATTTTGCAGCACAAATTGAGCTACACAATATAACCTTTGTGAGTCCTTTTATATTAGCAGGCTAGATAAGGGACGGAGGCCATGTATTATACTGGCATGGGTGCCAAAGTTCCTGACATGGCAATTTGCTGTCTTTTCTTTAGGGTGAGTGGTGACAATAGGCTGCTGTAGGCTCATCCTGGTTCCTGTGTACTGCAGTGTGAAAGCGGCTTGCCTTTTTGCCCCGGGGTCAGTGTGAGGATCTCAAACACCACGACTGATGAGCACTAATCTGGCCTCCTAGGCAAACACAAGCCTTTCTCTGTAACCTTCAAGCCGTGAAACACAATTTACAGAGGTGGCGGGGGGTCGAAGGGACCATGATGTCAACAAGCAAATGGGGGAGCAGTTTCACAGTGTACACAATACACAGAGCATTTAAGTACACTGTGGCAATCTCACGATTCCCTGCTTTGGTCGACTGATTTTGAAAATGTCAATGTAAATGATTCTTTTTTTTCCACACCTGCTTATTTGGAAATTAGCTTTATTCTAGATCATCTTATAGAAAACAATTTGCTGTTATCTGTAACATAAAAACATGCACAATCTCAGGCAGTCCAAAACAGTATCGCTGCAATCAATATCAGTTGTAAAGCTGATACTTTTTTGTTCTTTCTTTACGAAGTTGATTAATCTCTATGGTAAATTTGAGGTTGTAGCTTGTGTTGGTGCTCTATACATTTTATTGAAAAGACATTTCAAATCATCTCTCCCTCCACATGTGCAAAACGAGGTTGGACAAAACTTTAGCAGCACCTTGAAAATATGCTAAAATGGATTTCCATACAGCTACAATTTCACTATGTTAAGTTTCACACATATAGTATTTATTTCAATTCTTTGGCATTTGATTGTATCCCATGTGCAAGCTGAGTGCTGTGTATTTTTTTCTTGAAACAGTCCACATGATTTGTAATCAGAGAAATAAATCTAACCTTCATAAATATGTATAGTTTAAATACAAATCAGTTCAGAGAACTATTAATTAAATGTAAAAATGTTCATATTCTATTCTTACTATTGTGGTGCCTACAGACAATCTTCAGCATGCTATCAGAAGTATAATACTGTCTTTGCCAATTTATATTGTAGTAATCATTTTAGTGCAGGCTTTATGTTAACTCTATTATTTGACATTCATTAAAATGTCTGCACCTGCACGTATCTGTGGAGAGCAGCACTTCCCTCATGCCGCTAATACTGAAGTTGATTAAAGAATTTAAATGGTCCATTTAACCCCTAAAGCAGACAAGGCCTACCTTTGTGATAGTACCATTACTATGCAGTAATTTCTGCAGGCAGCAGCTCAAATTGATCCCCTTTCAGCCATCAGGAAGTTTTAGTGCTGCTGTGTGTGTGCTCAAAGCCCAGTTTAATAAAGCTAGCTGGTCACGAGCCGTTAAAGCAGAGGAGAACAATAAATAAACAGACCTGCTCTATCTTGCTCTACTCCTTCCTCCCACTTCCTTCTCAACTACACTTCTATCCAGCCACATGGTGGATGTGCTCCATGCAGAGAGGCTAGCACCTCGTTATGACAGTTGGAGCCAGGCACTGAACCCTGAAATGCTAGTCAGATGACACAGCAGGGTGCTCACCCTTAAAGAGGGCTTGATTGTCTCCCTTGTGAAACAGACACGCATCTCTTAAAAATAAATGTTGCTTTATTTTATGTAAAATGGCATGTTGCCTTGAACATTAGTGTTTTTATTATTATGCATAAGCAGGGTGGTAGGAATGCTTTATGAGACTGACACCACAGCACAGGCCATCAGCCAGGCAGATTGATGTTGGGGGGCCTGGCTGATGGAGATAGAGTTTATCTGCTGCAGGCTGGGATATGAAATCTAATCACACGAGTGACAGGTGAGGAAATGCAGCCACAGATGAGCCTCTAACGCACACCATCATGCTTGTTCTCAACAAATGGCGAAGAATTTCTCTCTGCGGGGTTGAGAAAGGCGATAAGACAGCCTCAGACAAGAACTCTCTCGCTGCATAGACCTGTCTTTCAGCGAGAGCAAAGAGAAATGGAATGAAAGGAGACAGTGAGAGAGAGGAGGACTGAGAAAAAGGTTACCATTGAAAATGTGAAAGGATGATTTGAATTAGGAGCACTTGAAATACTTTCACCAACGGGAAATAATTAATCTTTCAGGCCATTTTTTTGTATTGTGCTGATTCTCAGCATTGTGTTTGGAATGTTGTCCTGCTGGTCAGTTTTTTCCTCTGTGCTTGTTGGTGGTCATTAAGTGGCTTCTAAAAAAAAAACACCAAGTAAAATAAATGAGAGTAATGTAATACTTTTCATTGATAAAGAATGGATTTATGTTTTGATGAGTACGTATTACCAATACACTCAAAGCCCCATACATATGCGTTACACAAGGTTTACCCACAGCTCCAAAACCACCGCTGCTAGCAGGGCTTCAGTCCTGTGCTCTTCAGTTGTATTGACATCATTATATTATATTTATATCAAATAATGAGAAAAAAATAGTATTTTTCATACCCTGCATCGTAAGCTGTATTTTTATTTGTGGACAGTTCTATCTCTTTACAGAATTGCTTTTTTAGTGTATACCCCAGTGCAGCCAAAAGCCCTGTTTTGGTGTTAGCAGAGGTGTATATTAGTGCATTAACATGAGCTCATGCAGGTGTGGTTGATCCTGCAGGCAGCAAAGGTCACACAGATATACACAATGAAGTGTTTTGTTGGTTTGTTTTATATTCCCCTTATTTTTACTACCAAATTAGAAAAATAAGGCTGCAGTCCTTTTTTCCACTAACTCCAACTGTTGGCCATGCATTATGCAGACCACTCAGTGTTTTCCTCTGGTACTCATGGAGCCGCCAGCTGCTTTAGCTTCACTAAGGGCCATAGTGCATTCAGAGGTTCATGCTATTCTCTCAAGATCATACCGCAATCTGCAGGAGCCCTGACCAACCAGTGGGAGTTTCAGTACAATGCCAAGGACATGATCTCGTGCTGGCTTCCCACCCACAAATACTTCCGACTGTGTTCAGTGGAGCACCCAGCCAAGCCAGAGGCAACAAACACCAGGATTTAATCCCTGATTATCAATTCCCCTATCAAACCTCTCTGTATCTTCAAACTGTGTTGTTTTAGAAAACCAGGTCATTACCATAAACTGCAGTTACTTTTAAGCTTCATGGTGAATTCTGAAAGGAAAACAAAGAAAGAAAACAAGACTACAACTAACTAAGAATAACTAAGAGTTGATGATCTTGTGGATGGTAAAAACCCAAAATATTTTTCTCAATTTCCTGAGCTGTTGCTCATTTATGCTTGACAAATTAGTACAACTACTCAGACCTGCTAATAGTAAAAAGAAATCAGCATTGAACCATCCTTTCAACCTGTCATTTAATTCTTTGGTTATTTTTTTATTTTTTGATTGAGTATGGTTTGATGATGCAAGCGTTTTCATTTCTCCCCATATCTTAGATGTTTTCTGAGTGATATAGACACAATCATACATCTCTGAAGATAAGAAGGTTTTATGGCTCTTTGTCTAATATATTTGTCAGAAAAGAAAAGTATGCTGTGATGTGTATTAGCATAGCATATTGATCCCCATCTCACTCATCCTAAATCACTGTACACAGAGTGTACAAGCAAGAGAGTGTCAAAGGGCGTGAGAGGGATGATGACCTCTTCACCTGGCCTCAGACGGAGCCATCGGATCTCTCTAGGGAAGGCCCACTGGACACATCTCTATGTCCTCTGCCTGTTCAGCATTCTTCCCTTCACCACACATCCACACATCCTCCATTCTCCCGCTGAACTGACGACCCCAGAGCCAGGGTGCTATGCCATCCATTTGCCAACAGGAAGATTGTTTTTCAGCCCTTGAAATTCTAGCCTGTAAGATCAATGTTGCAGCTGGTCTGAGAGATCCCAGTTGAGGGCACAGAGGGCCAGAAAGGGGTGAGGTCAGGGTCTTCTCTCAGGCTCCCTGTGGTGTGTTTAGGGAAAGATATGACACTCTGGAAACACTCTTTTCACTGACAGCTTGTGGTTTTGTCTTCAGCTAGTGCTTGATAAGGCCAACTGCACTGGTTAACATTCTTAGATTCTTCTAATTCTTAACTTTTGGCTCAGAAACAACTGAGATGACTAGCCAAACAATAAGCAATTTAAAGATTTTTTTTCTTCAAATTGGACAATTCCCATTCCCAACTCTGATTTTTTAGCCTCCTCTACAGAACTGAACTAAAGCAGAATGATTTCATGCTTTCAGCTTAGTATAGTATTATGCTAAATACCTTTAGTGTGTAAAGGACACTCCAATGTGTCGACGCAGGTCAAGTGCTCATTTTAAAAGAGGGAATCTGTAGGGATGTGCAGGACAACACAAACATACATGCCTTCCTTACACAGGGCTTTGAGAGCCTTTTAAGAGAGAGACATGTTAGTTGAAATGACGGTGAGCAAAAGGATTCTTGCAATAATGGTCATTATTAGTTTTTTTAAGAAGCACACTAGACTGAAACATTTAGGTCTCCCATATAATAGATCCCGTTGTTTCAGTCTCTCTCTCAGTGTGTAAAAGGTGCTGAAGAGATTTTGGTGAATATGGCGTAATGGGAGGTCTTTGTTTGCTCCGGTGCCAGCCCTTCACAATGGGTGGATGAAGGAGGAACACTTCACACACAGATGTTCCCTCTTGATCACACTCCTCAGTGTGACCCTCTTAAGAAGCTAAGGGAGGCACACACAGCACATGATTACTTTAACCAGCTAGACTGTTCTCAAACCCTTTCAAAATCACCAATTTACATGAAGAAACTAAAATATGTTGTAGTTATTTACATTTTCTGGAGAATTAGAGGATCCTAAAAAAACAAGACTGCTGCGTTTATTTGAAGGAATCTATAAACCTTTGTTTGATTAATAAGAAGCATAAACTTACAATGCTGTAGACCAGGATAACAACAAATAAGGGCCTGTTTTTATGTTGCTGTATGGCGCACTTGTGTTTATTAGTTATGGGTCACCTTGACGGCTGAAGAGTGGATGGAGGGCAATCAATAGCTAAGCCAATAAGGAAGCAAGAGGCTAAGGTTGAGAGGGTAATCCTTGATGGTAAAGCAGGAAATCTATAAAATAAATGATTTCTTCACTCCTGCAGGCCAGAGGAGGCTTATTGGAACAAGTTTGGGCAAACAAACTGGGCAACACAAAAATGATAAAGAAACAGACAAAAACTATGCAATTCAGCCTCAACACATGGCAATTTCCAGCAAGCAATACAAAAACCATTCCACCATGTTTTTCTAAATCTTTGACAAAAATAGCACCAAAGAACTGCAACTGAAGGAAGACTGGATATGATGGTTTGACGTAAGAGACATTCTGATGAAATATTTCAAGGTGGATGTCTGACTATTTGCTATTCACTGAACAGGAGTAACACAAAAAGTTTTTTTGTAGGGGAAATATTGTACCTGATCTACCTTTTGAACTTCAGCCACAGTTTTAGTAAATAAAATTGTGTCGCTCATAGTGATGAACCCACAGAGAATCATTAGCTAAATCTGCAGCTATCTACTTTTCTGAGAATTATAGTGAGTTTCAGCTCTTTGTTTAGCTGTCGGGCTGTAACTTTGCAGTTTTGGATCACTCTCAGCACTCACACTGCACCATTTCCAGTTGCATCAGACAACTGTTTGTGTGTTTAAGTGAGTGAAAATTTGAAAATCCAACTGTGTGCTCAGCACCAAACATTAACTGGGAAACAGAGTGGAGCATTTAGCAGGTAAAGAGCCAAATATTCCCCTCAGGAGTTGGCATCAACCAAAAACAGAGGAGCTGAAGCAGAGTGAATATTGGACTGGGGACACTACTCCAAATCATTGAGAATGTTGCTCCAGAACTGTTTGATATGTGAGCAACCTTGCTAACAAGTTAACCAGATCAACTTGAATTTGACATTATATCAATGGTGTGTAGTTAAAGTTTTCTTGTGTAAAGTTTGCAGTAAAGTGTGTAGTAAAGTTTTCTATACGACTCTACCTACTACCGAGTTAAGTGATGACGTGTGTTACAAAAAATAATCTGAAATGTCTCCTGTCCAAACGTAAGGTGTCGTTGTGGCCAGAGGTACTGTAGTTTTGGGTTGTAGACCTGAAGGTTATTTCCTCAAATTGTGTACAGACGTCCACTTGAAGGATGATTTGGTGAGAAAGATGTTGGTGGTCAGTGGTCAATTACAAAACAGTTTTTCAGTCAGAACTCAAGAATTTCATAAGGTAATTATGCCAAAATTTCACTGAATTATATAATAGGATAAAACAATGATGTGATGACATTTTATACCCAAAAGGCCAATGGTCAACTTTGTGAAATGCAACAGAAAAAGAATCTGGCCATAATTCAACACCATAACTTTGGACCATAGAGGGAGATTGTGACCACATTTCACATTTGGTTGGATATTGAATTTAATTGGTGAATTTAGAATTTGTAGCATCTTTGAGCTCTATTAGAATCAGCTTTATTGGCCAAAGATGTTAACACACACAAGGAATATGACTCATTATATTGTTTCTCTCAATGAACTCTCACTAATAGACATAAAGCAGTAATCCACACAAGCTGAAGTTGAACCTCATGTGACTGTCATTGCACCAGGTCTCTTATCAGTCCTCTGTACTCCTCTGTTAACATGTAACATGTTCCTCAATATAGTGATAAGTTCCATTTTATCCCTTTTAATTAAATTCCAACAAAGTCTTCACTATGTAAATACAGTGTTTCTGGACAAACATGGATGTAAACGGCAACTTCACTCATTGGTGGATGCATACAACCTTGAGGCAGTAAGTTGTTTTTTTTAACAATGTTACACTGAGTTTTTAATTGAGTAGCAAGGATGAGGAGCTAATGGTTTTTTTCAGCAGCATGAAATAAGTGTCTCAGCGTTTGAAGTCTGACCTGTCAGTGAAAGCAGCAGGGCAACATTTTCCTCATCGCCATTCTCCCTTTCTTTATGCTTTATGCATATTGATATAGGCAATTTGTTCCCCCATCCAAGCACTCCGGTTTCTTCTTTTAGAGCAACACATGGCATACTCAATGCATAATGGCCACAGCAACAGCTTGTTAGTGGCTACAATTTTCCCCCTATTTTGTTATACAACACTTGTAACACTGTACACAGGCTGTGACAAGCGGATATTGCATCCATCATCATTATACAGTCTAGAAATAACATTTTTCACTGTGTTTGTTCTAGTGTTGTACTAACAGTATTGATTGGTGACGGGATGACTAAAAGATGTGTTTTCAAGTACACAGAGAGACATGAGTCACGGCAGCATGGCTCGCAGAATAATCAAAACACTACAAAGCATGCCATATCTGGACATATCAACACGCCAGAAACGGGGGAGGGGTCCTACATGTCACATATGATTCATCTTCTTTGATAGGGCTGTCCACAGTATGATCTACAATGCTTTTTTTCATCTTAGCTTGTCAAAATCCTACAATGGTGTGCAATTACTTGTGCCACAACAACATATCCTGTAACTGAACGAACTCATTAGATAGTACCAGCATGCTGGCATGGATTTCAGTTCTCTGGATCGTAATCAAAGACTGAATTTAGAGCTGTAGCGCAATAGAAACGGACCTTCCTTCTGTCTCTCTTTGAAGAGGATGTCGCATGATACACTGCCGTTGTCTTTCTGGGCAGTCACATATATTTCTTTTTTGACTTCTGTACTAGGGTTTTGTTCAGCATGCTGAGCGTGCACTCAGCAGCTGACAGACAGCTCGTGTCAGTCGCAGCATCAATGAGTGGCTGGGTCTCTTTTCATGCTCTAGTCAGCTCACTGTCTGACATGGTTGCCTCCACTCCTCAAAGCCTAAGCTTTCCAACATCCCATTAGCACCTGCTAAGTCAACCTTAAACTTTTTGAGGCCAGTCTAACTTTGTGCATGTAATTACTCACTCTTACTGTTTATACCCAAAGACCTCTTATTCCCCATAATGGCAATTGGCAAGGTCACAGAAGATTACTGATTTAAATTTCTCTCCCATTCACTTGTCAAATCTCTCAAATAAGTCTTAAGCCTTGTACTACTTCTGATTGTGTTTTCCTCATCACTCCATATATTGAAATTAAATTCAGTGTTTGGTTTATTTCAATATATTCTCCATGGTATCCTACCTTCTGCTTCATTCAGAACGGCATACATAAGATGTTTTGACTTGTTGCCTGCTATCATTGGAACATATTCCTCTCTGCAGACCTCAGGGATTTATATCTGTCAAATCAGCCGCTCCATCAACTGAAAATAAGATCACAATGCTGTGATAGGAGACATTTATAGTGAACAGGATATGCAGCATATGAAGCTGTAAGTGCTAGCGTTACATTGCCATGCTGTAGCTTCTCAGTGACATGAAATAATAATCTACTGTTTGAAAACTTAGTCTGTGAGGAATCTTGCACTCATTACATAATTATAGGAAATTAGTCAGGTGTTTAACAGCATTGTATTATTGCAAGAGCAATTATAAAGTGAAATTCAGAATTATATTAAAATTAGCAGAAGGATTTCGGTCCTAAAAAAAGTTGATGTGCTGTGTGTTGTACTGTGATACTGCATTTGAACATTTTCCCACCCATTATCCTCATTAAGCAGTTTGATTGCTCAGTTTATTTGCGTGATACCTGTTTGCATGCACCAGGCCTGCTGCAATTGAAGTTTTAGGCTACTAGGCTTTGGGTGTTATAGAATACCCTTATGGGTAAGGGAACCACCAATCTCCTTGCCATGGCTAATTTGTCTCTCATTTTAATCCTACTGAAAAAAAAATGCTTGCCAGATGCTTGCAGTCTTCTGACACATGATTTCAAATGATGCTAAATGACCTCATGGGCTGATGTGTCCAGGGGTTAAGCAGGATTGTCCTGATCAACCTCTGACACTAGGGTCATACATGAGGTTGTGCTCCAGGCACGGCTGCATTGATAAGGGTCAATGAAAGGGTCATCCTCGCTCCCTCTTTACTTCTATCCAATTAAAGCATCAGCAGCTGAATCAGTGCCCGGTGTTCACTGGAACATTAATTGTGTTAAACCATTGGTATGTAGTTCAACTAAGTGCCCACTGAGCGCCACACAATGACAGGGTTGTTTTCTCATCTTGACGAATAGTCATTCTCTTGTCAGCTCTGACAAAGGCTTTTAACTGGGGTACTTGAAAAAAATGCGCTCCAAATCAGGTAGGCATCATTGTGTGCAAAACACTCACACAACATATCTACTCTGTGTTCCTTTAGCCTACTACTAGCTTCCATATCCTGGCTGCCAGTCTTTCTTCTGTGCAGGTGAGCAGTTGCCTGGTATATCTCTGGAGTAATATCCCATCATCTGCTCGATTTACAGGCCATGGGAGAGGCACAACCTGTTGTTGTACCCTTTACTGGAGTACACATTGGGATTCTTAAACAAAAAAACAGGAAGCATAGTCTGTATTTTTTTGTTAGCGCTTTGCTAAATCATTTAATTTTTATGGATTTTGTTTATTATATCTGATGAACTAAATAAAAACTGGATTATGTCTACAAACCCATCAAATTTAATTTTAATCAGTTCTCAAGGTGATCTCCGAAGTCACGAAGAATAGTGTGTTGAGTAACGTGAACAAAGTTGACTGTTATCCCCAAAAATCGGAGCTTTTACATCATGACTAGGATACAATTTAATTAACTAACCTTCACAGGGTTATACTGGTCTGTCTGTCTGTCCATACATAATGGGGAATAGTGTATCCACATCTCCTCAAAAATCAAGTGACAGAATTCATTCAAATTTCACACTTGCTTTTTAGGGGACCAAAAAGTGTGCATCTCATATTTGGTTTCTTCAATTTAAAAAAAAAAGAAGAACATTTAGGCATATTTGAACTTATACAATGTTTATGTCACTTCATGTTATTTTCCTCTGATTATGGTTTATCTACATCAGTTGAGTTTTTCCAGTAGCCGGGGGATTGGTGTCCTTAGACACATATTTTCTAGTTACTGTATCATAATGCACAGACCTGCCAACCTGAACACATTTTCCACAGCAAATATGTATTTTGTCATCGTGGCAGGATTAAAAAAAACAAAAAACTGAAAACACATGTTGCTGAAATAACGTTACCCAGAAAGTTACTGGGAGGCGTGTGTTTGTGTTTGATTGCATTGAGTTAGAATAGCATGCTATCAGATGAGGAGTACACTGACAAGGAGAGAGAGCAGCAGACCTAATAAAAAGAAGTGACTCTAGGCCCCCTCAGAGTTTCCCCTCAGGAACAATGGCCGTGCCTCAGCCTCTCAAAGCTGCCAAGTCATGCAATTTTGACATTGTGCAATTATGATTTCGACATTAGCCACCAAGGTGCTTCAGGTGACAAAGGCCTGCATTCCTAGATAATTTTTTGTTCGATTGAATTGGCTACATTGTTTTATTAGACCTTTACGTTGTGTGCTTATATAAGCTGATTCAATTATTTGATTATAAATAACATATATATCCTGAAGAGGAAACTGGGTTTTACTCGTAATTGACATAAACATATGCTACAATATTCAAAATTAATTATTTCCATTTTTATGAGATAACTGAATCTGACTCTGCATTGACAGTCAGATACATGTGCTTAAAAAGGGACATAGCATTGCTTAAATTAAAACCTAGGGTTCAGCCTCCTCTGAACTGACGTCAGATTGTTCACACATGCTCACAAACAGCTTTCCAATCCCAAATGTTAATATGTCTTTTCATTTCAAGAGTTTTTCAAAAGAATATACGATAAGATACGTTTTTCTTCCTTGTCAGTTTACTGTAAATGTTGATTGATATTGCAGTGAGCTGTTAAATGACCACATGTTAAGCAAAATGGTGTGAAAGCATGTGAACTCAGCATTACAGTAACACTATTGTGCTACAGTACTCCAAAGGTTGTCAGGTCTGTAATGTGCAAGACGTGGTTGTACAGCATCACATTACATAGGTATGATTGGTGCAGCTCAGCGCTTATACAGATGGGTTTCAGATTGTTCTGCCACATATTTAAGCTTATTAAAATGCAACATTACCATGCGTATGCTCCAAAGCTTTGAAATGCAACTTCTCAAAGACTGCTCTGTTTCAGAACTGGGACAACACCCCCACCCATTTGAAAATCTAATTAAACTAAACTAGTTTTTATCTGTTCTAAATGACTTCAGAGAACCCATTCATTACGCCTGCCCTCCAGTCTTGTTACAAATACAGCCCAGTATTACATTTATTTAATAAATAGGTTACAAAATGTTTCTTCCCTTTTCTTCTGTTTTGTTGTCTTGTTTGTGGTTTATTGTACTATAATAATATATTTCTGCTCCTTAGAAGCACAAGGGAAGTGGGGACTCACCCTTGATGTCACCATGTTTATTGAACCTTTTAATCTAGCTCGTTGTGTGGCCCCCAATCCAATAACACGTTTCACCTTAACCACCAGGTATGATGAAAGTATAATCAAGTGATCAATGGAGGGATTTATACACTTTCCTCCCCTTTTTTCTGCTGCACTGCAACCGTAACAGGACCAGGGTAAATCTAATACTTTGTGAAACGACACAAGAACCACCTTTGGATTTTATCATCTGCTTTACCTCATCCCTACATTCCCCCTCTGCTAAGCTTTAGTGGAAATGATTTCACAGACAGATAGGAGAAAAGGAGAGATGGATTGCTTGCCTCATACCTGGTTTTAGTAAATGCAATGTGAATGGGAATGGGAATTATTACGATTTAGCCTGTAACCAGGATGCCTGGCTCATCTTTTGCTCTTCTGAGATGGTGAAGGATTTGCGCATCATTTCACTGGATGAAAATATGACATTGGGGGTTAAGTGGCAGGTGCTTTAACTTTGTTATGATGCTGTGCATATTATTGTATTTGAGTGGTAAACACACACAACCTCCCATGATGCAAAGAATGAGATGTTCATGAGAGGTTAGGTTTTCCAAAGATCATTAAGTTTATTTTCTAAAGAATTGGGCTCA
This sequence comes from Chaunax sp. Z400, assembly GCA_037577475.1. Classification (NCBI taxonomy): domain Eukaryota; kingdom Metazoa; phylum Chordata; class Actinopteri; order Lophiiformes; family Chaunacidae; genus Chaunax; species Chaunax sp. Z400. The sequence continues at coordinate 8,031,746 of CM075193.1, forward strand.
GTCTCGAAGAGCCAAATGCTGAATTTGAGCATTTGGACTCCCCACTGCTATACTACACCACAGGGTCACAACAGTCAGTTTCTATCTAATTGGTCTTCTCTGCATTGAGTGCTGCTCCATTAATTCAAGCATGTAAAAATGTGTTTATGTCGTAGTTACACATATCAGAAATACTCGTGTTTTTGTCAGTGAGTCATTGGCTGTAGCTGTATAGGAATATTTAGCAGTAGGCCAAAAATGTTACATTATGTTCTGTGTTAATGTCACTAAATAAGCTGAGTAGACAGACAACTAATCCGTGTCAGTAAGATGACATCATCTTCAAATAAAGTGCACTTAATGTGGTGTTGTCTAAAATCTGCACCAGTGAATTTACAAAGTAGATTGAACACTACCTGTTATATGCAAAACAATGGCGGATCTAGAATTTTTCGAAATCAGGGGCCATAGAGGGGCCACATTTTTACAGAGGGGCCAACTATGTCCAACATTCATGCACATTTCCTTATTCAGTAAGATGTATACACAGACTATATCACCAGGCATTCATAGCTTTTAGTAAAGACACACACAATTGAATATATTAAGCAGATTGTGCCTTTTTCAAGCACATTGTGTACATCAAAATAGTTTAGCAATTATTGAATTTTAAACTAGGACAAACTAAGACACTATTTTCCAATTATGTAATTCATAAAATAATTTAAAAAGAAATTTTTTTACATTAAAGAAAATACTTATATACTATATTCCAGCATACACAACAGTTTAGAGGAGAAAAACTTGACACAGTCAAGTATTAAAGTTGTAAACAAACAGACTAGTGACAGGACAGGGGCACTTCAGGGGCCAATCAGCATTCAGCTGGTGCCAGTGCCCCTCTGGCCCCGCCCCTGGATCCGCCCCTGATGCAAAAGTATCACGTCACTTTGCTGATTGAGATGAGATAGTATATTGCCGTTTTCTCTTCCATCACACGGCCTGCTCCGGGGATGCCCATCTAATTAGCGCGATGGCGATGAGATGGCCATGGTACCTGACAGAGAGGGATGGCTGGAGATGATTTCAACACTGACTGCTTATAGTCTAGTTTTCTCCAGGGCTGCTGCTCTGGCCACACACTGCCGATTGATTTGCATTGCAGATTGCATAGACTTGGAAAGGACCAAGATAGCTTTCCAGGCTGTGACTGTCTTAAACCTAGCATAATCCCTGGGTAAAGCCACAGTATGCTGCTAACCCTTCCATTAATTTGGAGGTACCATTACACCTGTCCATCACACACAAATTTGAAGCAAGCTCAAATTAAGTATTTCAGTTATGGAATCTACCAGCCTGTGAGATTTGTCCTCCTCTGTTTGGATTAAACATAACATGCTGGGAGTTTATATGTTAATGCAAACTTATATTATTGGCTATGGCCTCACACTAATATTTATACTGTTAGTACTACTATTTCTGAAAGTTATTACAATTATTCTACGCTCAATTTTATCAGCCTCTCTGAATGCATGAGGTAAGCTGACATATTTGGATAAAAAGTGGTGAACAATGTGAACATAACATAAGAATGACATTTAAGAACTACAGCTTTGTACAAACAACACAGTAGAGAAAATATCATTGTAGAAACAACACAGTAGAGGAAAACCAAAAAATATCATTGTAGAAACAACACAGTAGAGGAAAACCAAAAAATATCATTGTAGAAACAACACAGTAGAGGAAAACAAAAAATATCATTCATAGTTTATGATGAGTAGGTGTGTTTTAGTCAGAATTCTCCAGGTTTGGTGTGTGTGGAGTAGATTTTCCAGAAGCAGGGGTTACAGAGGTGGAAACTGATGCACTCATCACACTCAGATGGGTCACAGAGATGATGAAGGTCAGCTGAGGAGTGTAGAGGGCAGGTCCGCCTGTGCCATAGATAATGCGTGGTTGGATATACAGCATCAATAGTAAATGTACAGGAGAAGATAAGAACGTGTCTCATTATGATGCATATACATCACAGTTATTAACATAAGTTTGTACAACTTTACTTTGTGTCATCTGTCTTCTGATGTGCAGCAACACTTAATTCGAAGGAATACAGTATAATTACACAATTTAATTGACATGCTTACTTCAGCAGAACTTGCTATGATGCTATTAAGTGCTGCCAATGTCTCATTTGCTTTATTGTATTTTTTGAAAGAAAGAAAGGAAAAAAGCTGGAAACATGAAAGGAATTAAATAATAGGAATTAAAATATGGTGAAACTTCAAACTCTTCATTTGCAATTTTGTGCACTGTAGGTAAAGCATTAAATGGCATTTTAATTTAGATTCTTTTTTTTAAACCATTTTTCTTATTGAAAAAATATACAACTGATTACAAACAAGAATGCCGACCCCTCATACATGTCTGATGGGCACAGTGCTTAGAGTAAAGGCCAACGAGTGGAGATCCTTCCTAACAGTCATTGAGTACTTTTTCATATAATGAGTTATGTGCCTTTTCACAAAACATTTGGGAATGTCATAATTAATACTGCATGTGGCAGCACTGGTGTCAGCCTCTGTTGAGCACACAGTATGTTTAAACACTGTATGGTGATGACTTTGACATCAGATTTAATGCCAAAAAAGACGTACGACTTACTTCAAGTTCTGCATGACTCATGCACTGTTACAGTACTTCTAGCTGGGAAAGACACTTCAAAGTGATCCTTTGTGGGTGTTTGTATGTGTGCCAAGACTTTATTGTGCTTATCGTGTTTTCAGCAGCGTAAATGTGCCTATATATCAGATGATGATAAGTAACCTAATGTGTGAATGTATGGATTGAATCAGCTAATCCAGTCAACAGCTGCAGCGGTTTACTTTAGACATGTTGAAACCCCGGTGCAGGAATCCTTGCACACATTTTGGTTTTTCTATGATTTTCAATTTGGCTCTGCCAGAAAAAAAATTAGATTTGTTAGTTTTCTCACGGGTTTTATAAAACCCTCACTTTTTATGTTGAGATTTTCACTTTCACTTTTTCAACTCCTTTGTTTTCCAGAATGAATATTTTGAAATGTCAGTTTAAATACTGGAAAACAATAAAAACTGCATCAGTTTTGGACCATTGGGTAAAATTGTAGTTTATTTTCTGTCTAATTTCACTGACTAAAACCAGGCAAATTATCTTGCCACGGTATGCACATAGGATTGAATGGGTTGTGATTACCAGAAAGCAAGTCTTCACATAACTAATATCAGCATTCTGGTGCTACCACAAAGTGCTATTATTAGGCTCTCATTCACACTAATTACTTTACAGCTGACATCTCTGGAGTATGTGCCATAGTGAACTGAGTGAGACTGAGACAGCTTCCTCATTTTTCTGTTAAGGGTTTTGTTGATGTTCTTCCTCTTTAGTGCCTGTCATGAGATATCTCAAAAATGCATTGCCATGTGATCATTAGCATTAGGAGTAGGTTTGCAAACACCACAATGTGTTTGTTTTAGTGTATCCGAGTGCAAATGCACATGATGCCATAATCTCATGGTGTAAGCTTAGTTGATGGGACCAACAGGTTGTGGTGATTTTGCCATCAAAGATGTTAATGTTGCCCAGGTGCACCTGGAGTGTTCATAAAGGGGAGGTTGGATAAGTAAAAATAAATTATCAGCTGGTCGTAGTGTTTCACATCAATTATGACTAATGAAATAACATCCTGTCATTTCCTTCAAAGGCAGGCAACTCACCTCCATGCTGCCTCATTTGTATTAACACTCCCTTGATCTAAAGTCACGACCTATTTTCAGTCGAGGGAAGATAAAACGTGTAAAATGGATACGGAAGAGATAAAAAAACATCACTTGTGCCCAAATAAATTAGAGTGACTTTACTTTATCTGGGCCATTGTAATAATAGGACAAATATGGAGCCTTTCCATTGTTGGTTTTTACTGCAGCAACTCAAACCATGGCGATCTGATTTAAACTTCTATCACTATAGTTTGACCAGTTCTCTTCCACCAAAAAAAAAAGAAGATGTTTAGAAAAGTCTTGTGTAAATAACAGAGGACTTTTTTGTTAGATGTTATAGGATATTAAATTAGCTCAACACAGAATTATCAGATTTTTTAGCAGCTAGTCTTCAATGCTGAAGGGAGTAAGGACACAAGAAGAAACAGCCAGCACAGTCAAGAAGTTAAAGCTCACCTCCAGCAGGTAAACAACCTTTTTTACATGCTGTGCTGTGTGAAAAATACTCTCAGCAGAAATAACAAGGAAATGAAATGTGCTTATCCACAGATTTAAAGCCGCTCTTTTCACTCCTAGTCACATAGTCACAGCCTCTATTAGTCTGCTGCTTTAAAACAATATCCAACCACATCATATTAAAGATACACCTTCAATCAGGTAGCCCTGTTATAAATCAAGCCAGCATATGTACTCCAGTAATGCCAATAGTAACCATTTAATAAACCAAAGGTATACAGTTTGGTGTACCTTCTCTGAATACACTGTTTTAGAGAACTCACACTCTAATAGCATTTCCAGGGAGGGATGGAGAAAACAGCCAGACCTCTGGTCTGTCTGTGAGCTGCACTGGCACTTCTAGTCTGATTAGTGTTTACCAAGGTTGTGCCAGGTCTATGTGCTGGCTGACTTTATGTTTGCCACTTTCTCTATTGACTCAATCCCCAGTTGCAGTGCTAAATGCCAAGATCATAAACTGGCAATGCCTTTGCATTAAGAAGGGCTGTGCACTATGCTATAGAGTACTACAGTATGCATGGGTTTTTCTACAGTGAAAAGAGTGCACATACCAGGTGAGATACATAACAATTGTTAGTTTAAAATTTGATGCTTAGAGTTGCAAATACAGATTAAATACAAGTTGGGCATCTTTGTTCATTATTACCTATGGTGCATAAACACTGACTGATTTTAGTTTTAGAATTCAACCTGTGTGTGCGAGTTACATCTGTGTGTTACGTAAATGTTTGTGTTAATGTAAGGTGTAAAGCCTGTGTCATCTGAATATTATTAATTTCCTAAATAGTTTCCAGTGAATGTTTGATTTACACGGCACCAGGATCCTGGCCAGGTGTTGATCCAGTCTTGCATAGAGTGTTTGTCTTTGTGCAGAACATATCATGACTCATTCTGAAGCTTGCCATTGCAGCTACTATGTACTGATGAAATCCAGGGCTATTCTGTATGTTTAATGGAAAATAGAAGTAATGAGTTGTGTTTTTCCTCCCACTGGATGTGATCTTGTTTCTTGTGTCCCGGTGGTCACTTCATCTGGTAATGATGCCTGGTACTCCTCACTATACTTGCCCAAATCTTAGTCAAACATGACCATGTCCAATTTGGGCATCAAATCACATCACACAGCAGCAAATGCAAAATGTCAGATGGTAATACACAGAGATGATCATGAGGTGATCACTGGCCAGACGGTGTATTTAATTATTTTTTTATGCCCCTGCCAAAGGGGGCATATAGAGTTACCCTTGTCCATCTATTTACATCTCTTCGAAAACCACTGGACCTAATTCAGTGAAATTTCACACATGCTTTATAGGAACCATGAAGGTGTGCATCTCATAATTCTTTAATTTGCTTATTTTTACATTTTGAGGCACATTTGAACTCTTTCATGTCATTCTGCCATTATTCTGCTATGATAGAGATTATGGTCTAGCCACATCAGCACATGTTCTGTAGCGGCTGGCGTCTGTGTCTTTGGACACAATTTTTTATTTTTTTATTTGACTTATTTTTTTGTTTATTTTTCTTATTTTTTGGGACTCTGTCGTCATTCATACTGCAGTCCAAAAGCAATCTTTTCAATTTTTCTTTTCAGCAACAACAACTGAGAGGCAGGAGAGTAAAGATTTAATAGATATATGGCACTTTGCTTCAATAAAAGTGCTTTTTTGCTTTCTTGCCCTGAACCTGAAAACATGCTTAACTGTCACCTTACTTTTACCACAGTAAAATATTGAAGAACCGAAAGCCTACGCTACAATGTTATTTTTGAATTATGTCAGAAGCACGCTTGTTGTGAATGTGTTTTCATGATACACATCTTTCAAAGTGATGTCAGATATGGGTCACATAAACAGACAGTAGTGTTAACATAGCATAAATAAACACAATTTATGTTGAGTCTGAAGTCTTCTGGGTGGATTCCACACCGACCAGAGATCTTGTGATCAAAACACTCTTGACTCTTGGCACTTTAAAACTAAACACATAGTTTAGTTTTAGTTTGTATTTATTATAGACTTATGCAATCATTACAAATAGGTTAATGAAAAAACCCACCTCTTTTCCCACATTGTGGTAAAGTAGCCCATATTTATTTTAGTGTTTTTTTTCCATCCCTTGTGTATGCCTTATTTTTTATTTAGAGCCTTCATATGCAAAAATAATCTGATTTTAATAATATCTTAATCTCCTCTTTAATGGAATTGGCAATCATGCCATGAATGGATTTAATTTATCCTGTCTAAGCATAAGATGTGAAAATGGATCATAACCTGCTTAAGAGGCTGTAAGAAAATAATCAGATTAGCTCCAAAACAAAGAATGTAGCCAGCTATTCTTTTAGCATCCATCACTGCTGCTCCACCACTTCGATGACATATATGCTGACCTGAGAGATTTAACCTCAAAATTGATAACCAATACTCTCAGAGGTGACAGTGCACTGTATTGTAAGTCCACATATCATCTCTGGAAGGTCAATGGCTTCCATCATATCCTCAGTAAATGATATCTGGGTCTGCTGTGTTGTGATACAGAGAATGGTGTATGATGGAGTTTCTTTCAGTAGTGTAATGTGTAAACACAACAATAACTTTCTTATAATTCTAAGACTATAATGTTGTGATGCTAAAATATTAAATTTTAAATTTTCTATGTATTGATATTAAGTATTTGTACTTAAGATGAATGGGGAAAAAATGGACTTATCATGCTGTTTTTTAACTGTTTGGCCAGGAGAATATCTTTTGTCTCCTAATGGCCATATCCACTGCTGTTCTTGTTGGTGTTTTAAGTTGTATTGGGGGGGCTTAAAATGAATGGCCAGTAAGCCAAACTGTGAACAAGCAATTATTTGAATCCTGTCACTGCCGAGGCCATTATAGTGTTCCATTTGAATTATAAAACATCCCCAAAGCAAGGTGGGTGCTGCATGGCCGCATGACAGCCCACTGGATAGAAAATACCGTTCTATGAAATGGTTGAATGGGTGGGTGACCAGGCATTTCCCTCATTATTAAACATGTCACTGTCACTCTCACTGGTGTGAGTGACAGAAGACCCTATTACCCTCAAGATTCACCTCCACCCATCAGAGATACTGTAGGGCAGCTTCTACAGCCATTGCTGAGGTAGAGGGAGACAAAAGAAATGAACATTCATTAACATACTCCCACCAGTGAATGTTTGTCCCTATGACATATGGTGCTGAGATAGCGACAAATGTAATTTTATGTATGAAGTCATAACAAAGTGATAGTTTTGAATAAGAAGATCTTTGCCACAGCTCTAAGAATAGTCCTCTTCTGAAAGAGCCTGTAAATATGTTAAAGCTGGTCTTCCCCAGAGAAAAATTATCTACGTAATTAAAAGGACCAGCAGGAAAGGCCTGGAATCATGACGGTATAATTATGAAAGACCCATTTCTGTTAATCCTTATTTCTGCAGCAAGGAGCCTCACATGGTGGAGCCAGGCCATGGCCACTAGTTAAGCACTGAGACCACACACAGCTTTTACAAGTAAAGCCAGTGGGAGGACGACGGGCCTTTAACTGAAGACGTGGGGAGCTGAGAGCGAGTGCAGAGGTCTTTTTTACTGCAATGGAGCCTGGGGAGTAAAGCACAGCAAGATCATTTAAGAAGGACATGGAGTCCAAAAACAAATCATTGGCATTTTCATAAGTAAAGTCTACGAATAGTATACCAAATGGTGATGAACTGTTTGACCCGTAAGAGAGCAGAACTGTATAGTACTGCAGTTGTGTTTGTTGAAGATCTTTAAAGCATTGCAGTCATTCTAAAAAAAATCACTAAATGCATGAGGATTTATTTGGATTATTAATGAATTATCAGCATTTATTAGATTTTGCCAACAGTCATGATCAGGTATCATGCAGAAGATATTTTCAAAACAAGTAAAAAGCCTTTTGTTCCTCTGGATGTGGGCTCTGTGTTGCGCCACTTCGTCTAAGTGCTGGGGCCTTTGATTTGTGTCTCACAGCTGGGCCTGGGGAAGACGTTTCAGTGGGCAGCTGCAGATGCTTAATCTCCCCTGCGCTGACACAGGCTCAATTAGTAGATAGCACACTTTGGGATTTTGCAAGAAAGTTGTCGGATAAATCACTGGAGAGGATTCCATGCTGGCTATCTAAAGCTCTGGCCCCAGTGGCCTGTTTCTCTTTGTTTGCTTACTATGAGTTACAGAGGAGTAATGATTTTATAGCCACGAGGCACACTGGGGCTATTTTGACAAGTGCTTTGATTCCCCTGAATTATGCGTTACAATGAAGGGAATCACCATAATTTTGTTGTTTGTTTTTGATGCAAAAGCAATCAGTAAAATTGTTGAGAAACACCTGAGAACTTAATACAGTCTTAAATCAGCCTTCAATGCAGTCATTTTCGAGGTCATCATGAAATCTGTGTAGCACAGATTTATTTCAATTTCACTCTTTTTTTTATCATTTTACTTCAAATATCGCTGTATCGGAAAACAGATAATCAGCTGGAGAATGCTGCTCATCTCCTTTGAAAGAAAACATTACTTATGAAGGTATTGATTTGAGACTTAACCTTAATTCTTCCCTTTTCAGACAGCCATCACTGTGATGTTTGTGATGAAACACAATAATTTAAGCCCAGCTCCTTTCCCTTCTTGCTATGCAGATAAAATTTATTCTAATCTAGAGCTCCATACAACAATGAAATAAAAGGCACACAGAAATCAAACTATATCTTGCGTTTCCTAATGTCTGATTGATGTTTGTGAACATATTGTATGCATAACTTTATTTTTTGCCATCAGTACATGAAAGGATTTAATGTTTGCATGTACACAGCGAGACTGAAAAGGTGTTGTTTTCTTGTACTACTATCTGTTATATGATAATGAATTAATTTGTCTGCGTCAAATCTTGAATGTGTATAACTATGTTATTGCTGTCATTTAACTTTTAAGAGACCAAATTGCAGTCCTTCCCCAATTAAAAGAGCTCTGCCCTAGTTCTTATACAGACAGGTATATTAGCCTGACTCTGCTGTTTTCTGTTACAAGAAAGTGTTAAACTGCAGTTGTCTCATCATTTTTGGAACTGAGTAAAGGCAGCCAACTGACCCATTGTCCAGAAGTACAAAAGAAGTCCATTTTGGGGAAAAAAAAGTGCTGAAGCAGCAGCAATAAGCAGGAAACACTGAAATAAATATGGATGTAAACATAAAAAAACAAATAAGGATAACAAAAACAAACGAACAAGAAACAAAAAACAAACTACAGTATTCCACTGTTTAAAAATAGCTTCCAGTAGTAATTAACAGTAACTTACCATACGTTGGCTAATACCCAATGGATTTTAAACATACACAGTTCATCAAGAGCCTAATCAATATTACTATAATATCTTATACACATTTCTCATTAGACAAAAAGCCCACTAAACACCCACTAACTGGCTTATTTCTTCAGGGAAATGGTACATTCAGTATTCTTTCCTAGGTCAAATGACTCTGCAGTCTGCAGTGATGGAAACCAGACATTTCTTGACCCCTTTTACAGCTCATGTTGAAATTCTGGACAATGGCACATAAACACTTTCCCATCCATCTCCACTCAAGCAGCACTAGAATATCATTCAGTTGGCGAGAGTTTAAAACAGAGACTGAAGTTCAAGCTATAAAAATTGTAACCAATGTGACACTGTCATGACCCACATGCTGCTTTTTACATTTCCCTTTTTCCAGTACATTTGTGACGCTGAAAAGGACTCATAAGAAAAACACAGAAAGGGAAACTCTACTAGCAATGGCAAAGGAGTCGGTCAACTATGTGAGCAACATTGTTGATTTGGCGAATCTGCACTGACATCCTAACATGTAAAAGCTGTGGTATCGGCCTGTACTTATATCACAGTGTTAGTTTTAGCTTGTCCTACCCTGCTGTTTTGTGATCTATGTAACATTGCGTTCATTTATATATGCTAGTCATTGCATGTTATACACACGTTTATGATAAAGGTCAAAGATGCTGGTTGACAGGGGTGACGAGAACAGCTTGAGTTTAAGCTTAGATATGAATGCTTTTGGCTATTCTATACTTAATTTTCAGTTCCAACATGTCAAAAGCAAAAAGTAAATATTGTAAGGAAAAAGCTGTTTGGTTTTATACTTGCCCAAATGTTTATTGGTTCTGGTTAAACAGCAATAGAAATGTCACTAAAATGCATGAAATCCCAGTTCCTATATGCAAACCATTATGTTCCCAGCCCTGTAATTCTGGGTCATATTTTCATAGTTTTTCAGTTGCTTCACTTGAGCAGGAATAAAAACACACTATTTGTTTTCACAGGTACAATTAGGGTAATGATCTGGAAATACAAACCATTGATGACCTTTTAATTCTATAGCTCTCTGTGGTTTTGACGTGCCCCGTGTGCTACTTTGCAAATGTTAATGTATTGTACAAGGCTGTAGGCTTTGCTGAAGAAACGCCTTGCACCAGCAAACCTAAAGACCCATGCATAATAGCAACAGCTGTTCATGCATTTTAATCCAAAGCACTGGCATTCCATTGAATGGCACCATCTTTCTTCATTTCTGCAATTACAGACTTGCCACAGAGTTTGGCCTGAAGATCCAAGAGGCTCAAGCAGCAGATATGCTTGCTTTCTCTCCTCACTAGCCTTAAAGCTTGGATTGCTCAATAATTACATACATTTGTCTAAACACGTCTACTGTTGTTGCCTCTGTTGCTTCTTAGACCAGTGTATGTATCTTAGTGCTTCTGTTGCAACTTTTGCCTCTGCCAGTTAATTCTTAGAGAGAAAAATAAAATGCAGATCCTTTACTATCATTCCCCTGGCTCTTCTGGGTGACTCGAAGATGAACTTTGTGCATGGAAGTAACTTATATCAAAATTATTCAGGATCTGCTTTGGGGGTTATGTTTTCCTAACATTATTGTGTCCCTTATTAGCCCAATGTCTCAGAGATGGAAATTTCTTCAGAAGGCGACATTTAAATGCAAGAAAATTGTGTGTGTGTGTTGTATTGATTCAGATTAGTCCCTCATCTGAGGAGAGCCAGCCATTTTTTGTTAAGGAACTAAAATATTCATCAGACAGATACAGCCACCTACCATTTGTAAATGGAAGTGTTAGGCCTCCATTAATGTTAAGCAAAAACATGTTGTGTCTAATCAAAAATTCACATCTGCTTCTGACTCTTGATCCAGTCCAAGGGGAGCCCTTACTGGTCAGGAGCAGGATTATACTTTGAAATGAAGAAAAAAGCAGATTTAGTGTTATCATCTCTGGCAGCTGATTTGCTCCTCACCCACTGAGATGGGTCCTAAGCTTCTTCATAGGAGATGTTTACTGGTGTTTGTGGCTTACATGTTGTCCACCTGTGTACCAATAGTGCATGGCTCTGGTAAACCCCCCTCTATGAGAGCTTTTTGATGTTAGAATGGCTTACAGGCAGGAATTAACTTCATGTCATGTTGTTATTGTTAATAATGCTTCAAGTTGTTCAGAAATGCTTTGATTCCTTTCCAGGAACCCAAAGAACCAATGTGTTTAAGACATAGACAATTATTACAAGACATGAATGACACGTTTTAAATTTTTATTTACATTCTTGTGTAGCAATACTTTTAAAGGAGCAGTTAATAGGTTTACTCTGCAAGCCCATATAAAATATACCGATGCACAGATGTGTGTGAATGCACCAACTTGCACCCACACATTGTGCTTTTGATTTGTTTTGGTAGAAGAGAAAGATCCGAGTCCGTTGTAACCATACCGTCTACCGACACTCTTCTTCACTCCCTCTCTTTCTGATGCCAGCAATAGTGAAACTGGGGTGCCAACGTTAATCTAACCTAGGAGACAAGATGGTAATAGCCTCATTGACAGATTGCTTGTTTATAATAAGAGACTGGATGAAAAGTCAAAGGTGAAAAATGAGTGTGATATTGGGAGGGAGAGAGAGGAAGCTGTAAGGGGAGGTTTTGTTTACCACGGATGATTCTGCAACCTTACACCCAGATATGAAAGACAGTTTTGAGACCATGTTATGGTAGAAGAACACACAAATGATAGATTTTCCATCAGTCAAAATATCCTGTAAGCAGACATGGTTACAGTCTGTGATATGGGGATGATGCTGACCATGTTTCCAAATGACAGGAATGATGTCTTGATAGATGTTGCTTAAAGTGGTACCTTTTGCTTGGAGAGCACCATGCATGTATATCCATTTTGGTCCATAGCTGTGAGGAAATACAAATCATTATAGCTGATGCATGCAAAGTACAAGAGAGATCTGAAAACCACTCTCGACAGCTTGTCACACCTAGTTTGGATAATTATTTTTTGATACTCCTTTTCTTATCAACTCAATTTTTCACAAAGAGTCTGTGGAGTTTAAAGTGAGACTGTAGATGTCTGGGCTCATTTTAGGATTGCATTTGGGATTCAGAAATGGGGTCAAGTTTATTAGTTAAACTAGGGAAAAATGTATGTTTAAGCATCTATTTGATAGCCACGGTACAGACACCTCAGTACTGCTATCCAAATAAAATGTTGCCAACCTATACTTGCTGTTAAAAAGAATTAGCAGTACCACTGTCATGCAAAGAATGCAGACAGTGTACTTCAGTTTCTTTAAGACAGAGTGACTCCGCTACCTCAGGCAGAGAACTCTGCAAAAACAAGACAGGCGAGTTAAAACAACATCTTTAAATATGAGGGCCGGTGCCGTCACTGTTGTCCCAGGGAGTCCAGCACGGCTGGGGTTTGGCACCGAGTTGTCCGCAGCTGTCAGACTCCAGGTTTCCAAGGACAGTGTCACATGAGCTGTGGTAACCTAACCTGGCATTCCTTTGCAGCCCTTGGAACAACAGCGTGAAGAGTGTCAAGAGCTCCTTGAATCCAACTTTTTAATGTAGTTTTAAGTAAATAGTTTCAGTATGAACATCAGTATTTTGACTTTGACTGTGAAAATGATTCTAATGAATGGTGAAAGTAATTTATTTTCTTGACCAAATTTGTCTATAGTTAATTTGATCACCTTGCCGAATTAATAATAATAATAATTTGGCTGGGCAATCTCTGCATGATCAACATATGGCATAAAATAAAGCATAGAAAGATGGACTGGTAGCCATGTTAACATTAGCACAACTATGTTTTGAATAGCTGGAAACTAATAGAAGTGTGTGTTTTATGGCACACTGAAATAAAATCTGACTTACACAATCTGAGAACTACAGTGTCAGCAGAAGGTGGAAAGGCGCTGTGAATGTTGCCACAAGCAGTGTTCAGATTTCTTAGTGGTTGTATATGAACTAAAACTTTCAGCCACATGTTCATATTTTTAGAAAGGCCCTAAACTACTCTGTTATTGATGTGACCCACTGTATGTTATAAAAGTCGAGGCTGATGCTGTAACCTGATGCCTTTCATTATGCTATTTCAGAGAAAACACTTCCAATCCTTACATATTGTCATATTTGTGAGCTTGGGTGAAACTGTAAAAAATAATAACAGGGTTTTCACTGCGTTGTAGCGCAACCTGTGATTTTTGTGTCATTTGTTTTTTCTGGTTCCTGCTTATATAGCAGTGTCAGGGGAATTGTGAGTCATGTAAGCCTGAGGTACTTTATGCCACGGTGGAGAATAACATCTGTGACTATTTGCATGACATTCAATTAGTCCAAATCCCGTGTTTACCTGAGTATTATAGATAAAATGGAGATTATTGTCCCCTTCCTGGGAACTTGGTTACAGTTGAGAGCAATCTCTGGCTCCTGTTGCATCCAAAATTGCCATGATTAGGACATAATCCAGCATCACAAAGGAGCAACCACAATGGATTGAACATTATCCACCTAACATTTAGTTCAGCCAGATCTGTGATTGGCACTTGATTAGTGACTAATCCGTGTCATTTACTCCGTCAGTGAAATTAGTTGAGTAGAAAATGGTGTTGTAAATAACAGAGTTGGGATTGTGGAGGGGCTTTAATCAGTGTATTGCTCTGACAAGTGCAGTGAGGACAGAGGAAATATGTTGTTGCCATGGATACTAAAAAAATAGGTGAGAGGGAATATGCTTATTAGTTTCAATGGAAAACTGCCACTCCCAGGGTGAGATAATACCGATAAAAAGTTTTAGTTCCCAACGTCTGGCAGGCCCACATGCAGAGTGGGCTTTTGAGTTCCCAGTGGATCAGTGCATAATGTCCTCATTGGCAAGAGGTTGAAGTTTAGGCCTACCTTGACATGAATGACTATCTATTCCTCTCTTTTAGATTATGGACTGATATTCTGACTTCTCCATATCCTGTAGGATGAATCCAGCTCATCAGCACCCCCTCCCTCTTGCCCACCCCCTGCTGCCTCCTCTGGCTTCAGTCTTGAACCTAACCCTCAGAGGAGCAGAAAATAATTAGGAGAGAAAATTGAAGCTGACACTATTTCTGAAAAGCAGGGTATTGTAATGAGAGCAGAGCAGGTATGCATTGTGTCTGCAGGAGCGATTGAAAACCCTTGGTTTTTGGGCTGCCTGGGAGAGGCCCAAGGAGAGTATGCAGAGCTTTGCTGAGTACCTTAATGCATGTGGGAACAGAGCCTTGAGAGGACACGGCAGAGGTGTCTTCAACAATGGCAGGAGCCAAGGGTACAGCTGAGTAACTAATTCAAACTGCTCTAGACTGACACACACACTCGCATGCACACACAGTTGTCTCCTTTGTCTCTCTCAATATGGCTCCCCCTCTGTCTCCTGCCCTCTCCTTGTTCCCATTATGAGTTCAGAGCGATTCAGCCACCGCTCAAAGTTATCTTCATTAGCTGTGTGGACTTGCTGGAGTGGCTGCTCGGGGAAGCTTTCTCTGAGCAAGGCACTCAGACAAGATGAATAAATGTTTTGTCCCACATAGGCCCAGCCTAAAGCAGCGGCAGGCTGCACGTAGAGATAGATGAGGTATTAACTGTTATATTTTTCAACAGGGGGCTGAGGAAGCCTGGCTGTTGGGAGGACAGAAGCAGATGCTGCTGCCTGAATATTAAGTCTGTTAAATGAAATGCCCTCCATAAAGAAGTCTTAACAGGCGTTAAAATACAGCACTGGGAACCACTGATTGTGCATTATATAACCATGCACATCTTCATCTTTGGCCTTCAGCCCTCGAGATGATGGTGAAGTTGCTCCTTATCACCTTTCAGTTCTGTGATTCAGGTTCAATCACGATGGCCACATTGTTTTTTTTTTCCACATTTGAATATGATTATCGTGTGTGATTAGAATGGAATAGAGACACAGACATGATGGGATTCAGGAAGCCTATTGAATCTACTCAAACACACGGGGCTATGGATGACAACAAAACGTTAATAGTGTATATTATATGTGTATATGAGGTTTGATGGTGTAACTGCAAATGTCATTTGAACATTTTCACATGATTATTGACTTAAATTTACAGGTAGTTAGGATTAATTATGAACCTTGTAATCAAAATATGCAAAACACATAATTGTTCGTGATTGCCAAAGCAGGAGCGTGTGATAACATGACCTCCTTTCTAAAGTGAATATTCTGTGAATACCTTTCTTTGTTAATGAGAATCTAAGGCTGTCTATGTACTTTTGGAGACATCCATAAGGCTGAAATCTCACCTAAATGAAAAAATAAAAATAAATAAATAGTCAGATTGCATATGGGTCATATTTCCTAAATTGTCAGATATGCTTTTATTTATCTAAATGGAACTGAAAAAATGTGATTTCAAATTTTGATTGCCCACCCTACAAATTAGTTTTAAATTACAAAGTACATTTTGAAATATCTCTCTGTCTCTATGCTTCCCTTACCTTCTCTACATCTTTCTTAAGCTACGCACATATTCTACCAATGCTGCATCTGCAGTTCACCCATCTTGTGAAGCAATCTAAGTAAAGCATGTAAATTAAATCTGTAGCATTCGATATTTTGGTCATCAATCATATTAGTTAAGCATTTTCTTCTCCAGTTATGAGCTCTGTGAACAAATCTCCAAGCTTTCAGGGGGTCGCTGACACACTTAGTAGGATCCGAAAAGGAGTTTCACACTCACTGTAGCTTATGCAACCATGAAGTACTGGAGCAGCGAAATGGAAGCTGAAACTATTATCTGCAATCTTATTCTTCAGCTGCTGAGATGAAACACAGAACCCAATGCTGTTGCTTGCTAGTTTCCCAAGGTGCTCGTGAGTTAGAGATCCATGAGCTGGTTAGAGATCAGCCATTCCTGGAAGTGATGAGAAGAAGGTGTCTTGGGAGGATGGACTCCTATGGGAACACTGTAAAGTGGAGAAGAGCATTATTAAATTGAACCTGTTTGGTTTTATATGACTGTGAAAAGACAGACATAGACACATCCACTTTACACCTGTTCTAGGGAAGCATTGAGAGTTTGTTCATGGTCTTGAACTGGCTGATTTCACATTGTGATAATTCAAAGGAACAACCTGCTTACTGTGCATTATACACAAACAGAAATATTCTTTCTATTAATCAGTTTTTCAAGTATTCAAAAATATTATTCTGCTTTATCAATAAAGCGCAACACATTTACTCTACATACTTACCTGAAATACAGGTTTTCAGCCTTGTCAAAAGACTCGTGAACTTACAAAAACCAGTTGATGCATTTAACAAGTTGATGTGTCATTCAATAAAATGAATGTGGTTCCTGTAGCAATAAGCACTTGATCATGTTTTAATCAGTGGTATAGAATTCATGATGTGCAACATTCACTTTACCTTTTTTTCTTTCTAACCTTGTTTGCCTCAATTCAGTGATGAAAGTATGCTATGAAAATGCTGCAAGATAGATTTTGCAAAATGTTTATAAAATACTAAAACCCACAGTATATGTCATTATGCACCGATGCTACATCAGGTGAAGACGTTTGTTCGTGTTTATTCAAGATGCTAATCTTCATTCAGTGCTATAACAACACACTGTTTAGAAAAAGGCAATGTTTTGTTGGATGGCTGGAGCGATCTTTGAGAAGCATGCTCATAGAGCTGTCAGTTCAGCCCGTACATTTAGCAATTCATGTTTGCAAGATGAAGCAATTATGATGCAAATAAGTGTGGCCGATGATCACGGACAATCTTCTTTGCACAGTGGATATTATAAAAAAATACAAAAATGCTAAGCCTACAGCCAGTCTGTGTTGTGTTAAGTAGCTTTCTTTGTCAGCAGAGCGATACCTCCTCATAGTCACATCACTGTCAGACTCATGTTACTTTTTGTAAAAGCCATCAGGATTCGTCACTGTCAACTGCCTGTCCCTCAGTCCATTAAAGATGATTGATAGAGCTAGAAAATCTTCCGCCCAGCTGTTGTCTTTGACTCATCCCTGAGAAATTGAAAGGAGCTCAGAAAAAGGACAGTCCCTAATCAAAAGACTTTGTTTCTCTGTTGATGATGTGAAGCAAGTACATTTTTATACATCATAAGCCTTCCCCCCCCCCATTTTTTTATGCAAATAATTATTACATTTCAGACGAAGATCGTGATTAGAGTCACATTTTGCGTTTTATCAAGACTATAAATTTGGATCGCTTTCCTTTTTATCTGCTCCTCACTTCTTTTTTCTTCATCGGTTCAGAATATGTAAACATTGCCTACAGGCTATCTTAACTATGTCATCGTAACTTTGATGCAGAAAGCTAGTCTGAACCACTGGTTCTCTCTATTGGCTAAGGCTTTACATAGGGAACCAAAGAAAAGCCATGTCCGTTTGTCCAACCGCTACTACTACTGTTATCCTCTAATGTCTAGTGAGGATTTTTACAGGACAACTTGAGGAGGATTTTATGATGTTTCAGTGTGATTGATAACATGCTCTTGAGGGGATGTCAGGCTTTCAGAGACGGATAATGTGGATTTCTATCTCTCTGCCTTCTTGTGTAAGACATGCCATCAATCAAGTGTATCGCGGCCTTAACCCGGTAAAATTAAAACCTTAGGGGGGCGGGGGCCCGGGGTCTCCGTAGAATCAGGACACACACATCAACGGGGAGTGCGACAGATTTGGAACACAGATCTACATCATAACAGGCTCACCACTGAGAATCCGGCAGATGTAAGATTCCCACCACATGGCAGAAAATACAGTTAATGATCTGACTGTATATCAGCGGTGACAGTGGAGAGGGATTACAGGAAGAACAGTCTCATTTTCACTGTGTGTGGAGGCGTTATTAGATCCTGGCCCAGCTAATTTCATTCCTAAACTCGTCAATATTTACCAGCAACATGCACAGCACTATGGCCGACCCAATCTCCCTGCTGAGAGGAGATACACAGCTAGGGAGATAATTTGAACGTAGAGATTCAGTAACCACAATCATACCCATGAACATAATATTTAGTTGGTCTTGTTCCTGTAAATGCTTGTTTGCTTAAACATGATAAAGCACACAACCTGCTAATTAGCCCAACTGGTTTGAGACATGTCCTGTGCCTGCTTTTGCGTGTCTCTCGTCAGATAAGCCTTACCTCCTCTTTGTATGTCTGTTTGTTTGTCTTTCAGTCGATGGCTGCATACACAAAGCGGCAGGGTCCTGTCTGTATGATGAGTGCCACTCACTGAATGGCTGTGAAACCGGCAAAGCCAAGATCACCTGCGGCTATGATCTCCCCGCAAGATGTGAGTATCAGTAATTAATATGTTTATTGTTTGTTCTGTAATGTGTGCACTGGTGGTACCTTGCAGGAATATTCTCTAATCGAAAAAGCTGCCATTGCTACATCACCTGACAGCTAGTGAACATTAAGATTAAGTGATAAACATTAGTGGGGTGAAACATTGTACAACCTTGCATTAATCTATATTGTTTTTTATAAAATAGCCTCATTTATTCAAACCTAAGAGTCCTGAACCAGCTGGTGGACCGCACAGGCATTGTGCTAATGCAGGAAATCACTGTCACTGACAAATAATGTATTGCTTTTTCATTGTTGCTGGATTTTAGAGGATTTTGTCATTTCTGTGTGCACATGTTTTGTGCAAATATTTTTAATTGAGGCCATGGTTTAAGTTTGGACGAACATGATCGTATTGCAAATCTACACACATGCATATCAGTCCTGTATGCACACATTCACACCTGCATATAATAACTAGGGTCATTAATGTCCAATCCAAAAGTAGTCAGAGGCTTTTATGGTCCAAAAGAAAACCATTTTATTCATAATTTATTTATTTTGAAAACTAATTTGTAATAAATGGAGACTTGTTTTTTGGAGGATAATTAATATGATTGGTGCTTGTTTGCTGGCTAGATTGGAGTGTCAGTTGCACACAAACAAAGACATTAAGGGAGCTATTAGTTGCTTAATTTAAATGATTTTTCATCCCTGATTTATTCTCTTAACGAATCACATAACTCTTAGTGCCACGCCATAAGTGATCAGAAGAGGGGCTGTAATGTTTTTTGATTATATCCTCATCATTGATGTGATTTTTCATAATCAAGTCTTTGAAAGTTTGTGGTGTGTGAGTTTATGCGTGTTACCTCCAGTCACAACTAAACAATGTTTATAATACAGATATCCAAGTTGATTTCTTTTGGTGCTTGTCAATAATTCATGTCACCTTCTTTGCAAACTTGAAATGAAAAACATGATAGGATGGAAGACATGTCACTTGGTGTAATTCAGTGTCGCCAAATGCCCCAGCAGTCCTAACCTAACCCTGAAGGATTTCTATGAGACAGCCAAGAGAAGACATTGAGGCCCAGATGAAATTGGGTTGTGTTAATACAGTATGTCGTAAAGATGTCAAACAAATGGAGCAGATAAACTGTGAGTCAGTCTTGTGGGACGCCAGTTCAAGTGTGTGCACAGCCAAAACAGGGTGCACTATGACAATTTAATAACCTGCAATGTCACCTGGGTGCAATCACATTTCCACTGGCTAGTGTTGTTGTAATTATCTCCAGGCAAAACATCGTCTCTGGGATGATAACTCGTAATAAATTGCGTACTTTTTTTGTGCTGAGGACAGTCTGCTCTTTTTTGAATGTGATATTATTTCATATTAGAGCTATCATAACTTCCAGCCAGTATAGTTTTCTTATCTTTCAAGTCTGATCACTGTCACCATCAACGTTGTCTCTCTCATCCACTCCGAGCAACTGATAGCAGCTTGACACTTCTTTGTGAGCGCTCAGCTCTGACAAGAATCTTGCTCATTCCCAAAGTCTATCCAATGATTTCCATTTTGTTCTTTTTCATTCACTTCCCTTTCTTACTTACTTGTTCCAACTACACAAGCATTATAAAGCTGCATAGAACAATAATCAGTTTAGGAAATTGTCTGTCCACCCCCTCACTACGGAACAAAGTAAACAAACAAAATAATATTCAATGTTCACATTTTTGAATTTCCATTAGGGATGCAACCTGTAGGCGTAGTAAGAAAGGCTAAAAACCTTCATTAAATGTGGCAGTAAATATTGGATTAATTGAAAGTTAATGTTTTGTTAATGGTACACTGCGGCTTAAGCTAAATGTAGACAATGATCACAGAGGGACGTAAAACGAATTCTAATGTTTGTGTGATCCAATGATTAAATTCAGCAAACAGCCTAATGCCATTATTCTGGATCATCACAATAACTGACAGAGGTGGTTATTGAAACTTGAGCCCCAGTGTGCATTAATTCCACCCCGACGTTCTGTGTGAACACAATGAAGGCATAATGTGGTGTCAGTTTGTTCCATGTTTGTGACGGTAGCAGAGGTAGTAACAACGCCGAAACGCACATCTGTTTGAACGCGAGGTAGAAAGGCAGGACGGGGCTGTGACATTTGGATGACGTATTTTGCGTGTGGCCCAAAAAGGAAGACTTAGAAAGCAGCTAGTAGCAGTTAGCAACTAACTCAAAGAAGAAGAAGAAGAATCAACCAAAAATGGAGAGATGGCACAACGTTTGGGAGCTCCGGGAAGGTAAATCGTTGTTTGTCATGTTAATCCATTCTTTACAAAGCACTGCTCAACACATATGTTAGATGTCACACCAGACCCTGTCACTGCTGGGTTAAATGTCATGCTTCCTTTGCTCAACGAACGCCGGAACACTATACTTAAAATCACTCACCGTTGTAAAGAAGGGACTTCATTTGCTGTGCAATCTCTGTGTGAAAGAGGCTTACGCAAAAGTAGTCAGTTCTTTTCTTTTAAACAGAAACTGAAAATATTTTTTGAGAGACAATCGGTCAAAATGATGATGCTAGATTGAGAGCTGTTTTTCTACTCAGTTTTCACATCTCATTGTTTTTTCAGTTTTGTTAGACTGAAATATTTGTGTTTGAAAATAAAGCATTTGACGATGCTGTCAGTTCTTTCACAGAAACTGGAGGCTGTCAGATGTCAAGTGTAAAGACTTTCAAATTGTTAAATGATACTCTCAGACTATAAAGTGTCTGTTGCCCTAAATATCCACCCTACATAAATGTCTGCACACTTTGTGATGTAGTAGCACAAACTTTCATAAATACATTTTTTTATTTTTGACAACATACAATATATAGTGTTTTTTTAATGTATCTGAAACATTTAGTGCTTGTGTGTCTGTAGGCTTGTAGGCTGTACATGTGGACTCAGACTATCATTGCAAGCAAAATTGCTTCTGCTGATGCATATCTGCAGATGGTGGCTCATCTACTCTACCAATAGTGAGAAGAATACAGACAGATGGGGAAATTACCGTTTGCATCTTGGCAAAGCCCAGTATTTCCAACTTGGGCATTCTCTTGCTAGTTTTACCTGAGAATTATTCAGCTTTTTGCAATTTACTATAAATGCATAAAAGTCTCAAAAGGATTGCACTCTTCTTTGGAGACCCATCTCTGAAATCCATTCTACTGCATATAATTTGAAATAAGTGAATGTAAATCCCGAATAATGTAGAACAAACTGTAAATCACTTTGCTTTTAATTAAATTCTTAGGGGTTTAAGCTTGGCTTCACACTGAGCCCCCAGTAGTCATCTCATGACTTTGCCAACAATGCATGGAAATGAGCCATTTCTCTTGATCTCACAGCATTTTTCAGTCTTAACTGTTATTTGAAGATATCACCCACAGTGTATTGAATTTCATTCAACAATCATTCAACAATGAGCTGCGCTGGTCAATTTCCTTATTTATGTAAGAAATGGAGAAATTGCAGTTCATACATAATACTTTGGTAAAGCAATCAAATGCTTCCTTGTGTTCTGGAAAGCTACTTACTTCCCATAGGGAGAAGAGTAGTTCTGAAATCACACTTGTCCTTGTTTGGTGATTTGATGTGGTGAGGCAATGGAAAATGACCGGGCCCCCATCTTAGCCTTTTTTGTTTCTTCCTCAGGACAAGAAAATTGCTCTCCATTACATCTCACTAAGCAGTTTAGGCCGTGACTCCCAGTGGCAAATGAGCCTTTCCTTTAAGATGGCCAAGCACATGTGGGACTGATTATTATGGGACTGGCCAAGGATTATTAATCAATGACAGTAATTACCCACCTACCATAGCGGAAAGACTCCAAAAAAAAAGTCAGTTACATTAATATGACAAGGAAATTGTCTTGTTTACCCACATGTTATACAAGTTACTCATCGGTCCATAGATTAATGATCAAATAAAAACATGATGTCAAATGTGACCAGTCACATATTTAGGAGGACGGAGGATGACGTGTTGTAATAAATGCATGATGAGTGGAAATTACACCAAATAGTAAAGAAGCCTACATATTGGTCCGCAAAGATAACTAATAGATAACTTAGGTCCTCTTCAGCTGGACTTAGCTTTATGTATTAAAGTTTATTTTTCATCTAATGCCATCTACAGAACAAAGTCTTTCTTCCTTACCACCTGCAGGTTTTTTGTTCCATCCTTACATCGTATCAGTGTGCATTATACTGTATCATGGTCCTTTTTAAATACAAACATCATCAAGGTCACTTCTGAATATTTCCTTTAAGACATTTGTTTTCTCAGTGCTGTAAAGTGCATTGACATTAGTATACTGAAATTAGGTTATCCAATGGTTAAAGAAAAGTCTCACCTGATGAGATGCAGTGAACGAGTTGAGATCTGCCCACTATGGTCCCTCTGCTGACTCACATACTCCTATCTATGAGCACAACAATGTTTTGTATTCTGTGTTTTCTTGCCAGGCATTTGAGAACATTAGCAAACAGGAAAAATGGACACAAATACTAGTATGATTAATAATCTGCACTTGCACATTTCAGCCCTAGCTGTCACATGAGACCCTGAAGATATTTAGACTTCAAACCACTGGTTCGCTTGTGAAAGTTAATGTGACATAGTAACTTTTCAGTAGATGTTGGGTGTTTTGACTCTACAGTTTCATCTGAAATCTTTCACCCAGTTTTGTTTTCCTCTCTAGGGCTACTTCAGATTGACAGTTCAAAATGTTTACACTGTTTATTGTTTTGCTTCTCTCCATGTACTCATTATTTTCTGACTTCTAAGTATCTGCTTTTAATAATGAATCATATTTGGATACAGGAAAGAAAGGCCAGACTTTTGTTTAATCATGTTTCTGTCGTAACTGTGGCCTGCTTCTAAATTAATCTTTGTTAATTATTTGTGAAAAAAAAGCTTTATTGAGCTTCAACACAAACACAAATGAGAAGAAGTATCAGCTCCTCCTTTTACATGTATGGAAAAGTTTTTACAGCATACGCTTTATGAATACTGTATTCATTTTTTTTTTTTTTTATCTCTAAATCCAGTCTAATCCAGGTCCCTCCAGAGAAAACACTGCTCATTGGGATGTGTACAGATCTGCTTTTCACCCTGACTTATCAGTTATAAGGTTATAGTTTCCAGCCTTTGGAGTATTGCCTCCACCTCTACTCTGATAGTGTAGAGACACACCGTTATCCATGCAGCATCGAGGCACTTGAAGACCTTTAATCACACTTTAATCTGAAACTGCATGCAGTTTTGAGCTCCAGATCTGCACTCAAGCTACAGCAGAACAACACTCGCATCGAGGAGTCGACTCCTGGCAGCCTCCTGAATCCATTGAATCTATATGCTGTTTATAACAACTATCATAATTAGGTGTGTGTTCTCTTTAATGACACTTTGTCAGATTCTGTTTGACTTTATGCACAAGACATGCTGAATTAGCACCATTATAACTTAATTCACAATCACAATTTATTGATTACAGTGATATCCTTCATTTTGGCTCAGTAAGAAAGAAATCTTCTGGGGAGATGGAAATATAATAATAAACACTAAGAGTATATTATATGTATTTTAAGTCACCGATTTTGTGCCGTATTTGTGTTATGGACTAGAGCTTCAATTTCCCTGAGATATTTTAAATTAGGTGCTTTACTTCAATAACATTAGCCTAAGGTTCCCTGCATTTAAGTCAGCAAAACAATATTAAGTTATATTGTTAGTGTTCATTGTACTGTATTCATAGGTATTTTGCAGCCAAACCCCTAAGGTGCGTGCGTGTTTGGAGCCTCAGGCAATAATGTAGTCAAACCTCTATTTACTAGATAATTTATAACATGATTATTAGTCCTGTATGATGTGTGTCTATGTAAACATATTTAATTATTAAATAACATGGAAATCAAACAGGAAATTCGATTTTATTCATAGCTGGCATTACACAAAATAAATTATTTCCAGTTCCGTTAAATAATTGAATGAGTTTGTATAAGCACACATATACAATGAGATATTTATTAATGAAGACAAAATAGATTTAAGCAGGTGTACTGAAATGTTTGACTTTCACTGTGTATTATAATAAAGCCCATTGCAGGTATTTTAGAAACAGGTCTGAAAGATGGGTTCACCCTCCGCTGGACTGACGTCAGATTGTTCATGACTCATGTCTTTTCATTAAAAGGGTTCTTCTTAAGAATAGATGAATGAAGTGGTCTGAAATCATGTGAACTCAGCGTTACGGTCACACTATGGTGCAACTCCAAATATTTTCCAAGTTTGGCAGGTCTGAGTGATTTATTAAGGAATGAGTATCAAGGGCATTACATTTTCCTAACTTATTTTCATAATTTTATTGAGCAGCTTAACATTTCCAAGGCCATCATCCTTGATGTGTCATCACACCATAACTCTTCAAACTAATAACTCTTGAACTAATGAAAACGTGCAGCACAAGTCATTTTTTCCCCATCCTTTTTCCTGAATTTCCTTTTTATTAATTATTTTCATAGTTAAAGATAGTGAATATTCAGTGTAACAGTATTCATTTAATAAGATACAGGTAAGAACAGACAGAGACCCAGAGCTGCTGTTGTGTTAGCGGCGTTTGATTCACTAGTCAAATCTCAGAAACTGTATTTTTGGTTGCAAGCTTCAGTGGAACTTCCAGCAACATATAACACCTTAGGGAAACACACCCCAGTTCATTTCAGCTCCCTCTTTATCTACTGCTCCCTTTCAGTACATAATGGGAGTCTCTGGTGTTTACTGTAACTGCACCTGTGCTAATAATACTAATCATCAACCAGTGATAAATTCTTCCTCCTGATAGCATGAGGAATCTTTTCCATGCCCTATTTAATCTGGGAGACCGTCTGTTCCGTCTCTCTCCACTCAGCAAACACAGATAAATCACAGTAAGTATCTACTATTAGTAAGTGACATAGAGCCCATTCTGATTAAATTACCCCTTAGAACATTATCGTTCTGCCAAGCTTGTTTATCGAAGCAGTCTCAACCACATCACATGCTCTTTCAGATACCTTGGAAGGACCATTGGACAGCCCATAATTTGTCCATTTGGGTGCAACTTGTGGTCTACAAGGAAGGATTAAATCTTTTGAGGAGCTTTTTTGATCAACATGTTTTACTGTTTTGCGTTAAGTTTAGACTTGTTAATGTATTTTAGAGTGTCCTTCAGCATCAGCACTTATCAATGTGCTAAAAGTTTTTCAGATAGTTTGAAGTCATTTAAGCTTCATCTGTTTGTGATTCATACCCTACACTATTTTAGAGTAGAACACCTTGTTTTTAGTTTTTCCACCATGCATCTTTTCTTTTATCCACGGTTTATAAAGGGTCATAGAATCCCAGGGTTTCAGTGAATTCTCTGAGGCCACAGAATGTTTCTAATAAAACACATTTTTAGAGATTTTCATCCAACAGAAAAGCATTATTAACACCGATAGCCTTGCTTTTCACAGATGTAGTGGTTAACATGGTAAATGGCTGAATATGCATGTGATCTATCTCTACATAATGGAACAAATGGATGCAGTGAGACTGTTTCAAGGTGTTTTCCCTCACTTTGTATTCACGGTTAGAATGAAAGAAATCCTTTGTTGTAGTAGATAAATTAGTGGGGCTTAACACAACCTTGGTGGCCACAGCAGTCCCAACCAGACACACTGCTAAGTCAACATCTTCTCCACTGCTCACTGTTAGCACTCACATCGTAAATGTCACTTCATCACTTCAAGCACACTCCATTTACCAGACGGTGTCTACCTCAGACTTTCTCAGACAGTTTTATTGTTTTAGTGTTTTTGTCTGGTACTTCAGTCACTCAGCCCGTCTGACAGTCATTATGGTATTAAGGAGTAACAGTTATAAATATTATT
The DNA here is from genome assembly GCA_037577475.1 of Chaunax sp. Z400. Lineage (NCBI taxonomy): Eukaryota > Metazoa > Chordata > Actinopteri > Lophiiformes > Chaunacidae > Chaunax > Chaunax sp. Z400. Next base: position 8,058,669 of record CM075193.1, read on the forward strand.
TTTTCAGTAATTTTGATAATGACAGTATTTCATCTTTCTAATTACGATTCCAAATCAAATTAGAGAACAAAACAAAAAATTAAATCAAAGAAATGCAAGCACCATTTCTCAAATAAACTTTTCATAAAAGTAATAAACCTTTGATGCATAAAAGACTGTGGTCACATCTTGCTGTCGGGATGGAATTTTAAGCTGCTTCTGATTAAGTTCTTGAATATTTCAACATGAATTAATGATTGAATAAATTGAGTTTGAAAAGGAAGATCGGACATCAAGGAGTGACCAGATGTTTCCTAGCATTATTTATGAGCTTCAACAGACTGATCAACTCACTCTCTAGCTTCTCATTGGCTGTAATGGGGCTCTCAACACAGAGAACAAACCCAATTTCATTGCACATGTATGAAGAATAAAGTAGTCCTCTATGTCCCTCTCTTTTTGGGTATTTGGGTTTCCTTTGTTGGTCTGTCAGTCTCCCAGGCCTCTTGAGGACTGCAGTAATTTGGTAATTTTGCCTAAACGGTGATACTGTAATTATGTGGCATCAGCTGCCTGGCTGTCAGTGAGACGACCAACGGTCATTCATCACCAGGAAACCAGGAGGGGTGGGGGTGGCATCTTGACTGATCGGGTAAACACTTGCAGAAAGAAAGTGTGGTGGTCTCACCCCAAAAAATGGCTGTAAATAGGAGATGAGAGGCCATGGGAGTAATGGGGAGTAATGGGATGCAGGGGCAACTACAGCCTGTGTGGTGTCTTGGTTGTTTGGCTGTGATAGGGGGGTCAGCAAGGCATGCTTGAGCCCCGGAGTGACAGTGATTCATCAGTAGGGGGCTTGTGGGTGGTAGATGAAGTGGGAACACTGGAAGGTCAGGTTTGAAGTGGAATGTGGCAGCAGCTCTAATGCTGTCCTGCCTTCCCATCTGTCCATGAGTAAGCTTGGCCTAATGAGGGCAGTAGTTATAAAGGGCTCATCACCCAGTTGTACCACATTGACACACACATGGATGCCAAAATCTATGTCTTTTATTGTTTTTATTTAATGTTGAATAATAGCACCAACAAGACACCTTCTAGATTCACCACAGTTGGTGATAGCTTTACTTGCATCCCACCTCATCAGATTAAATAGCCACATCACAATTTTTTTACCTGATAACTTTAAATTTTTTCATCCAGGTAGAAAATCTTGTAGAATCACAAGAACAATATGGGGTATAGGAAACAATAATAGACCGGGACAGAAACAATAATATAGACATTCCGTACTGGGCAAGAATGTGTGAGAAACTAGACTAAACTTCTGGATAATTTTCCTTGTCGCATATGTTTCAAGGTCTCACAGTTTTATTTTTGTAAAGAGAATGACTGCAATGAGTCTTTCTCCTTATGGTGAAACACTCTGGTTATATCTAGGGTTCTGAACAGAGCCTTCCTAGGAAATGCAGAGAATTGTCAAATGCAATGCATCTTGTAAAAATGCCATTCTATGCAAACTAGGTGGAGATGTGCCTGAAAAAAAAATCACAGATGTCAAATGACTGCTTTTGGCAAAGAAATAAACAAAGCACATTTCGGTTCAATTTTCATTTAGGTACCAACACTTAACATATTTTCCATACATGCATACATAAATGTGATTTTACAATAGAAATCCCCTTGTTTTCTATTTTCTGTTTTTTTGTGTGTGTGTGTTCAAAATTATTACACAGGGGATATGGAAAGCTTTCCAAAGGTTTTCCAAAATCCACCCAAAGTGATCAGAACAATTAATATAGTCTGTTTACTATAGCATGCTGTCTCTATAATCCAGCCGGTTTTAAATCAAATAAGGCAAAATGAAATAGAGCGTGCACTTTTCTTTTCTTAAAGAAAGAGATTATTTTAATTTTAATATTTTTGCCACTATTTATAGCCGCCTGAGCAATTTGACCTTAAATCGATCAATATAAGGTTTTCAGAAATGGCTGCTGAGTAAGGCAGCATGATGTGCTGTTACACCACAAGTTGACGTTCAAACCCATGTGGTTGTGGTTGCACAGCATATTCAGTATAGGTGGAAGAAGACTGAACCAAAGAGCTGTTATCCTTGTTAGGTGGGGAGATCCCACTTACTATCCAGCTTTATTCACATTTAATTATATATTCCATTTTAGAGATTGGCCGTCTTGCTACAACCACAGCATTGTGGTGTTCAGCTGGTCTTTAGGCTTCCTGACATTGTGAGTATGGACCAATACACTGCCTCTCATTCCCCAGGGAAAATAGTGTGCAGTTCATGGTAACACAAGTATGTCTCCACTGTTGACAGTGCTGTTGTCTGGTGAAGAAAAGTTTTAATCTGATTTCTTTGTTTACTTCTCATCCAAGACTGAGTATATAAATCAATTAAGAACAGACCAACAGATTCCTGTAGTGCCATTTTCACAGCCAATTATGCATTAATACAGCCTGCCTAAATAGCTGCTTCCCAGTCTTTGATGATATTTCACTAAATTGCTACACTTACTTGCGCTCATTAGGCTTTTAAGATTGTAAGTGTTGACAGGTTGTTGTTTTTTTTTCTCTTCACACCCCAGAAACTGTCTGAAGATATGAGGGGATGGAGTCTTTGGTAGCAACTTTGTGACATCATTTTTAAATGTTGTATAGACCAGTGTGGATATCCCTCGTTGCCATTCTTGGCTTTAATGCTGTGGATTTAGATCTGCACTACAGTCCTTAAAAACCATTAACCTTGCCATAAAAGTGCATATGGCTCTCTATAAACCCTAATGGGAAATGAGGCCAATACACAGGAGCCCATGTGCGCTTTCAGGGGCACCGTTTTTGAGAAATACGGAAATGAGACTCCATAAAAAGGCAAATAAAACTTCTTTTTGATAATATTATAGTGCTGGGGTGTTTCCCCTTGCTTTAAGTGCTGTCTCAATCAATATGTTCTCTACAAATTAAAGTTTGTATACCTGTGTGTAAATTTTATGGGCCAAGGCTGCTTCAATTTGAAACCTTTAATTCATTTATTTTTATTTCCTTGACGTTTATTATTGCTCATACCACACTGAGTAAAACATTTTACATCTGTACAGCTTTATGTCTTGAAACAGTTTGGCTTTTATAGTAATTAAGTAATTCCCCTCTATGATTACTCTACGTCTCTCCGCACTTTACCATGAAACAACATGGGGGAAACTACTTTTTGTTTCGTGTTTGAAATACATAACTTTTTATATCCAGCAATTACTGATTTTCAGAAATACTGTATGCACTTAAAACAAAGGGAAATGTCAAACATAGTGTATTTTTCAAGTTTATTCTATGCAATTAAACATGTAATTGTTTCTTTATGTAATCACATATAACATTTTATTTTGCAAACACTTTAAATTGACTATTGATTGTAGCAACCAGGACATGTTAGTTTAGTTTTCACAATATATGTTGGCCTGAGGTGCTGGTGTTCTTGCCATCATGCTGCCTCTGTTTCCCAGGTTGTTTTAAAGGCACTGCGAGGTGAGAAATGGCTTTGTGGCATGTAGTTTTATGGTGATCACCTTGAGTCGTTTCTCTGGCCAGGAGACCAGTGAGTGTAATGGATCTGCTGGGAGCCCTCAGTATGGATTTATGGAAGCGCAGAGCTGGAGGGAAGGATCAGTCACCTGCCTCAGTTTTCCACAGACTAAGAGAGAGCAATGAATAATGCCAAAGAGCTATTCCAAGGTGGCAAGGTTTTGACAAACAATACAGAGATACTCTTTTTGGCTGATCCACAAAATTTACAACATTTTTAAAAAATCCAAACCTTAAGAAATTGAATTTTCAGTTGGTAAAAAGCCACAACAGCATTACCTGACAAGTTATGGTTTGCATACTCCTTTACAACTGCAGCACACAGCCACATGTAAACACACAATTCAGCATGTTCTGTAGCACATGTCTTTGCACCGGAGGGGACCATGACATGTCGGTAAAGGTCCCCCCCATGTGCATGGTGCTTAGGAAGGCAGGGCAAGCAGGGGAGCGTCCGGATCAAGTTTCCCCCTCCTGCTGTCTAATTATTGACCCATCTGGTATTGTCTTTTCAATTGTTTCAATTATGATGGCACTGGTGTTGCTCAGCACCCTGGCGTCAAGGCATGCATAATTCATGTGCAACACCCTGGACTCCACTCAGAGCTGTGAGTTTGAGCTGAATGTCAATACCGCCTCATGCCCCCCAGTGGAGTTGAGGGTTGTCTGTATTGACAGCAAGGCAGATAAGGATGGCAAAAACAAGTGCTGCCAAAGACTGTGGATAGTGATGCTATCATGGCGCGGTGAAAATTTCTTTGTGTGTGTTCGTGTGTCATTGAGAAGTGAGCTGTCTTCACAGCTTGCATTTGCTGCTGCCTGATATGTGACCTCATTATTGTCACCCCCAGAATCAATAGTGTTCAATTACTCATGAACCGTGATACAGCACTGTTTACTCGGAAATCACAGGTTAACTTTCTCATCAGCGATTTGACTTCAGCACCCAAACCACCATCCCCATCACATCGCTGTACCGAGGCTGAGGAAAGGTAAAAGTCAATCAAGAGGAAAGACTTGAGAGAGTGTGACTGTTCATTAAGATGTGTGAAGATGAAAGCAAGAAGGGGTCACATTTTTTGTCACCCTGCAGTAATGGAGGTGCCTCTGGAAAAGCAGGACATGACTTCTGTAAAATGTGTCATTACCAGATGCCACTGGCAATTGTTTACCCACAGATTGGAGCTCAGCAGATGATCAAAAGAACATCATATTGGTCACAGAAGCAGGCTTCTGACGTTTGATTCTGACACCTGAGCTGTAGGAAATACAACGTTATCACAGCCTACATGAGCGCTCAAGTGTATCAACACCATCTATATTGCTTTTAAAATATTATTTCATACCTGATAATTTAAAGCTTTTGTCCCAGTTGAATAGGAGACATCTTTGCATGTCCATTTGTTTTATTCCCTCGTCATGATCATGAAACATGCATTGATTCAATACTTGTGAACCTATGTGACTCATTCAGTATATATACAGTGACCTCTCAAAACAACTCACCTTCAGTTGCTGAGGTGCTCTCATTTACACTGGCCTAATGGCCCTCAGGATGGTCTCAGGTCTCCCTGCAGTCACACTAGATGTGCACAGAATAAGCTGTCAGAGCCGTAACAAGACAGAGATTTCACTCTGCTAAATGCATCTATGAAGACCTCAGCCTGCCTTTGGGGAAAGCTCCCCACTGAGAATATTATTCTTTAAAAGATAGTTGTTTTGATCTATAATAGCATAACTTTGATTGAAGTCATTCATTTGGTAAATTGATTAAATTAATGCGGGTTGTTATTTAATGTGTTAATCATTTTAAATCAGTTGTTTTGCTGTTTGTCACACTAACTGCTGGTCTGTCCCAATGAGCTTTTATGGTCGTCGTTCTACAGCTATGTCAGGGACCTTGTTGCCCTAAATTAAACCCCTCCAGTAGCTCTTACTCCCAAGCAATAGGCTTGTTGAGGTAGTACACAGCCTGGGGAGAGAGGTTCAGTTAACTGTCCAAAAACACTTAAGTTTGATAAGTGAGAGGGACCTGACTACAACAGTGCCTTGAAAAGGAGATGGGCAAAAAGAAAACGTTCTTCAGTGTTGTTTTGATTGAATGCTGCTGGAAGGCTCTCAGAACTAAAGCTTTTTTCACAGGCAGGTCTTGTGTGCAGTGGATATCCAGCATGTGGATCATGTTAACGGCTAGACAGAAACTTTGGTCATTTTTTTATTGATTATTCAAAAAATAAAATGCATACTTTTGAAATGTGTCAAAATGACCCAAGACTTTTGTCCTGTTTGAATTAGGGGCGATATGCTGTATGAAATGTAAAATTAATTTTTTTAACTGTCTATGTGTTTGATATTTAGAATGTATTCGACTGGTATTTTCACAGATATGTGAAAGACATACACTTTAGTAGCTGTGATATTTACTGCATGGACTGTGTGTACATGGAAGAAATGAGAAGAAAATGTCGTACCTCTGACGGAAGCTTCAGAATAGATCCACCAGTGAGGACTCTAATAAGGTTTACATCAGTAGTTATTCATGACAGCGAGGCTCAGACACTCCACAACAACGTAGAAATACCTAAAATATGAAGACAAGACAGCCGCTCTTCAAACCATTGTGCTCATTCCTGTTGAAAAATTATTTTTCTGTCGATGTAGGACACAGAGCCAGGTTGTTGTCACCTTCTCCTGGCATGATGACATACGCACAGCTGCACACCCCACCCCTCTTCTCATCCGCCTCCTGCTTCAGGGCAATCGATCGGGAGCTGTCGTGCTCTCAGGGGGTTGTATCGGCTTCTACCCTGGTACAGCGCTCGTCCTCCTAGGCACTGAGAGCGGTGGGGGGTGGGCGGCTCAGGGAATGGAGGTTGCTGTGGGTTGTTGATGAGGTAAGGGGAGTGTGGTAGGGGTTGGTGGGGTTGTGTGATGAGCAGCTGCTTTCCTATGGATCACTTCATTAATATCCAAGGGCAGAAAATTGAGGGGCCGCTGCAGACTAATTACCCTTGTCTGACCCTCGCGTCTCAGAGAGGTCGCTCCTTTCCAATTCCTGCAGAATCCAAAGCCAAGAAAGCCCCCACCGCCGACCCAGCACCCATCTTCAGTCACTGTCAGCTTTTGTTTTTATTCAGTACATTACAGAAAAGAAGCAAACAGAGAAGTCTATCTGCCATCGTTTGCTCTGTTAAAACTTGTTTTGAAATGAAACATCTTTTGTTTCATGATGAAGCATCAGCTCCTCTTATTATTCTATTAAACTGTTCCATGTCATTGTATACCTATTTTTGCCCATCACTGTGTGTATCTTTACATAATGAGCAGTATCTGTGACTTCCAGGGGGCAACAGGGACAGTGAAGCACAATGGGAGCAGTGTGTGCATGTTTGGTGCCAGGAGACAAGGAGCCATCCCTCATTAGTATCGTCTGTTTTCCCAGATGGCAGGGTCAGAGTTAGAAGGAAGCTTGATGAAAAGACTCGTCCTGCAGTGTGACTTCTGCCTCGCAGCGCTCACTATGGCTCACTAAGCCAAGTTCACAGCTCTCACAGGTGATACTAGGGCTTTAGTGGGATTCACAGTCAGAGAAAGAGAGTTTCATGCTTTCAATCCAGCTACACATCCATGTACCCATGCTGCAACCTGATGAGTTCACCAAGACAGAAACAGAGAAGGAGAGAAAGGTTTGCCCAAGAAGGTGGCATTTCAGCTTGTTAGATGTGGGAAAAAAAGTGTGGAAAGAATGGATGCAATTACTTTGACATCTGCAAATCTTAAACAGAACTTTACTTAACGCTGTAATGACTTTTCAGTGGCTCATTAGAGTTGAACCTGTGTCCAACAAAGAGCCAGGAAACCTTGTGTCATGGCTCAACATGTTGAACAGAGATGGAAGCGATGACTGCCATGGCCTGCGAGAGAAAGCAGCAGCCTCTGCAACACTGAAAGGATAATGAGTGCTTTCACATTTTACCTTGAAAACTGGCCCTTATACCAATTAAGATCTTGTTTATCACTGGAGTGGCCATTATCAAATCTGACCTTCCAATTATTTTTCTTATTTTCCTCCTGATTCTGTCACCTTGGTGTGCCTGGTCGACCCTCAGAGCCTCAGAGGATGAACAGGGAATGGTTAATGGTCCTCTTAGCTGAGATCCAAAGACCGGAGTCACTGCCACCGGAGTGCTGTTATCTCTCTGTCTTGTTATTTTTTATTTTCTCACTATTATCGACTCAAATATATGCACATTTTACTGTATGCTGGTTGATTTTCTTTCCTTATTTCCTTATTTTATAGTTTTGTTGAGCTTAACTCAATATTTGGCTTGAATATTTTGAAAATCTGCACTCCATGTAAAATCTATAGTACATACTGTTGTAACCTTTTAAATGGTGCAATTTTGTGCAGGTTGAAGGATGTTCAACCTGCACGAAAAGTTTTGGATGCTCCGTAAACGCAGTAGAGTATAGAATAGAGTACTAGAACAGGCTTTAAGTTTGATCTGTAGATTTATTTTGCCTTGCATGTCCTGCTTGCGTGTTCACGTGATGGTGGAGGTTGTTGAACAGCTGCAGCAGGATCACAAATACCCCTACCTGTCATCGGATACATAGCTCCTACAGTCCATCACAGAAACAAACACATTAGCAGTGACTTACATATATGACTTAACATGCAGGCAGTGGAGAGATGAAACTCTGTGTCATGAACAGGGTTAAAGACTTCAGGGTTAAATGTAAGCAGTCCAGAAATGTCAGGAATTTCACTTAAATAAAGAAAATAATGAGTCATCATATCAGGATTCCACCTTTTCTTCTTCAGGTATTTCTGGCAATCTTGTAATCCCCATTTATTTATCTCGTAATTTTAGGTTTGTGAAAAACCAAAATCGAACTTTTATAGTTTGTTCACAAAAACAATGTTTCAACATCATCTAAATGTCCAGTTATTTAGAACCAATAGTGATATTGACCACATTTCTAACATCATTTACCAAAGTTATGGTAAATTAGTCCATTTCCACAGACTAACGCTAATTCCACTCTGTTTGTATGGCTTTGTATGGCTCTAATTGTTAAGAATTTGACATGAATGCACCCTTCATAGAAAGTATACATCTTACTATGAAAATGATGATTTGTGGGTGGATATATAATAACATTCATTTAGACTGAGAGCGATGGTAATTAAATGCCATCAGAGAATGAGATTAATCTGAAATGAATGATGTTTAAAGATCAGCTGAATATAAAAACTATATGTAAGCCCTTGAAAGAAAGCTGAGAGAATCTTCTCGGAAATGAGTCTATAACAATCAGTTTGTCTTTCAAAGACCGCAATTAACCCAATCACAGACTTTTACAAAGAAACATTAACCATCCCGTCTTTAATTCAGATTGAGAGACAGGACTTTTGAACTGTTCTCTCACCCCGCTTTGTGAAATTACACTGTTAATTTGAGCTTGGATAAACATTTGACCCATAGCTCTGTTTCTAATGCTTCAGAGGTCGTTGTCGTGCCTTTACAAGGGAATATGTTGTTTAATTCATCATCCCACGTGCATCGTTTCTGTCAGGCTGCAAGTAATGACTCCATTAGCATCAGTGGAGCAAACTGCAGGAAAGTGAGATTCCACAAAATGATACACAGTAATTATTAACTCTGCAAAAGAAGCTTGAAGAAAGATGGAAAGAGTCGACATGAACAACAACAACAACAACAACAACAAATATGTGGATTGGAATAAATTTGTAGACATTCAGGTTAAACTGTATGGATAAACTTCAATCAACTTAATTTATTATCACAGTGAATTTATGTACATAAATGATGAAGGGACTTAAAACATTGCTACCTTGGGTGTATTAGACTTCCTATAGCCAATCATATCAGGATTCTTTAACACACAACCTACTTTCTGCTGTATGGGTTACAGTTCACATCCTACCATATCCCTAACTGTAGAAAGCTCAATGAATACATCAAATAGGTCCATATACAAAACAGTTAACAGTCTCAAATTATAAATTTAAGATTTAAGATCAAGTAAGGTCAAGCTGTTCCTAAGAAGCACTACAAGAAATATGCTTTCAGTAACTCTTTCCATGTAGTGCTACATCATAGTTTGTGACTGTTCATAATTCTTTGCAGATTGTCTCAAGTCCAGGGTGAATGTCATGTCATCCTGTACTCCAAGATAAAATCAGCAATTTTACATTTACAGCCCTTGAAAAAATAATTCATTTTCATTACCTCCGACCTGCCTATCATTGGAAATCTGATGAAGAGAGCAAGGACAGGTAATGGAATTAAAGATACCGCCATGATATCTCAATACTCTTTAATATGAAAGGATTATAAGAAATACACATTAGAAAAGCCTGAAGCAGCAGCTGTTGAGTTGAAGGTCTGTGGTTCAGATCGTGGTGTGTGGGATGAGCAGGAGATTAAATGAAAAGATCCAAAGCTATTGTCAGTCATATATTTTTGAAGAAGGTTGTGAAGCTTTTGACTTCCTCAAACTAAACCTAGCTGTCTCATTGTGCATCTATGTTAGCGATTTCCGCCATGCACAGTGTTCATGAAAATTACAGCATGTAACTAGACAGCACTGAGAGAGCACAAACCTCTGCCAAGGCAGCTGAGTTTCTACATTATGTCATTACACGTAAAAGCCACAGTCCTTCGTATGATAGTTTGACCCTCATACTATGACTCCTTGTTCATTAAAACCTACCCCAAGAATCTGGACTCACATTTGTACCATTTTCTTCTGGATCTAGATCAGTAACTTTTGGAGATTCTCCAAATTTGACACCAAACTGAATCAGCAGAGTTTCAGCTACAGTTTGATCTTAGTTCAAGTCTGTTATCATTATTATTGTTTGTAATGTCACAGTAGTTAATTGTCCATAAAATTAAACTTTCTGGATGACCAGATCTGGAATACCACATGGATCCAGATCAGACTTTGATGTGTTGTAGATCTTATGGGGATGTCATCATGTAATTTTTGTCCAAGCATTGTAGACATTAGCCATTAAGTCAGAAGTGAAAATATTATATTGTATCCTGCAGTGGTAAAGAATCCTTTAAAAACATTATGGATCCAGATGTGATCCAGAATCTAATGAATTGTTCCTTGGGCCATACCCTACCGCTACAAAGAAATATATCATTGAAATCCGTTCAGATATTTTTGAGAAACATTACCTCCTTGTCAGGGGAAATAAAGACCCTTCATTCACTCAGTCATCGTCAAATGCAGGCAAAGATGATGCACTTGGTGAATGAAGTACAGCTGATTTGTTCTGTTATGTTTTAAAGAAAGTAATACACTAGCTCTTCTCTATAAACCATTGCATGTGAAACATCTGCAGGAAAAGTGCACCAGACAAGAAAATCATCCTGGTCAGAATGAGGTTCATTGCATTCACAATCAATTAATTTCTTTTTTGCATTTGATGAAAACTCAGTGTGCTATTTTTTATTAACGTGAAATATTTAAAGTGGAGTGCCCAGATTCAGGCAGCTTTATAATTCTGTTGCATATGCAACAGTCTTGAAGCACTTTCTGAAACAGATGGTCCCTTAGCAACCACATACTTTGATGTCATATGATGTCTGGTCATTTCAACGAATCCACTGAATTGAAATGTAACGGGGCCCAGTAAAATCCTCACTCAGACAGATCTACCTTCTTTTTGACTGAGTGAAGATGATAACCATAGCCTGAGAATAGATGTGCACATCGCATGTAGTCTGAGTCATTTGGTTACAGCTGTGCATGTAAAACCTAAAAATATTCAAATAAACAAATCATGATGCAGGAAGCATGTGAGTTATTCTGGTGTCGTTTCTGGCATGTTTTCAAAGAGATCTCCATAATTAAGTGTCTTATTTAAAATATAATAAAAATAGCAAAGTGATACTTGATGTTGATTTTTTACAGAGGACTATTTTTACTCATTATATAATCCAGGTGGATATTTTGTGCCATTGAACTGACCAGCGGCCACCATGGAGGGTTCACTCTAAGGTGTAATACTCCTGGAGGCGCTTGTCACCTATTTAGCACTGACAACATTACCCGCTTTCGTAAACCAGGCGGATGAAGATAAAATTATTGCTGTTCAAATCACTTCTCTAGAACTCTTATTTCATTTTGGCTCAGTTTTATTGTCTCATTGACAGAATTATATAAAAGCAATATTTCCTCCTGGCTCTTTGTGCGGTCTTTGTGAAAGATGAGATTCTGGCATTAAACCCACCTGTTTCGACTCAAGTCAGCGGGTGTGCTGTGCCTTTTCTCCCTCTACCCACATGCATTGGTATATGTTTGCATGCATATTAGAGCAGGCATGAGTGTGAAATTGACCTCAGCCCCTTGGGGCTCAGTGTGGATTATTTGCCCCTAGAGAGACGGAGTGGCCACCCACATATCAGACTTCAATCAGTATATTTTACTTGACATCAAAAGTTCAAGATGTTTACTTTCAATCTCTGACTCAACACATACCTTATCATTGTTTTGGAGTTGCTATTGTTAGACGGGTTGATTTGTTTAGAGGTTTTTTCTTGCATTTATTTTTGAATTGCATTTTTTCTTCCCCTCCTCTTTCACAGGCTGATCTTTCATTCATTATTTTTTAATTACCTCCATTAATGAGTCAATTATAAGCTGCTAAAAAAAACATTGGCCAGAAATTGTAAGATAAGACTAGTAAAATAGTAAAGCATAGTTAGTTTAGGCTATTAGCCAGTTTCACTGATTTCATGCATTCTACACTGCATTTTGTGAAATGTCACTCAGAGGCACATTTATACATTTATTACATTTAAATTTAGTTATTTCTTCTAAGATGATATCAGTTTTCATTTGAAATGATAGTGTAAAGTACTTTGTAAAGTGCCACAGACATACGTATTAACAGCTGTTAATAGCCTGACAGCCTCACTAATGCAACATAATGGGTTAAATTCCGCTTTTTCTTCTGCAATGTTTGTTTCCCTGGCCTCACCCTCCATGTCTAAGTGTGTTGGAAAACTTACGGAGGGGCACTAAAGGTGAAAACACTGTAATTCTTCAGACGGTCCCATTACCTGAATTTGGAAGCCATTCTTCCATCTTCGGTGTGTTCATGGCCTTTAAGTTGTAATATAGTGCCAATATGGATGCTACAAAGAAGCATCCATATATTGTCACTCCCATGGTATATGGACATTCATAAAGAAACCCATCCACTGTGGACACACATAGAAACAACCATGTCAAAGCATGAACGCCCCTCTACAAAGTAGCTGTTAATGCCTCTCCAGACATGCAGAAGAGCTGCAGACATTAGCAGACAGCCTCACTCTGAATTGACAGGTGGAGGATTGCTTGATCACACGTTTGAAGTACTTTGTAAATGAAATTGGATGAATACTGTCTCCTTTCCTCTCTACTAAAGGTCTCCAGTTAGAGAGAGGCCTTTGAGCTGCTCAGAATAATCAATGCACTCCAGTCAAATGTCCATGTTGCTACTAATTATTGGTGTTGAAATGCATTGCTATCATTCATGACCTCTCTCTTTGAGTCAGCACTTGTAGTTTTAAACTGAGGTCGGAGTGTGTTAAAATAGCGTGTGTGGGTTATTGTTGAATTTGTGCAGTTAAATAATGTGTCCTGTGACCTGAGAGAACTGGAGGTGTGCATGTGTTTGTTTGATTCTGATTGCATGTGATATTTATCAACTCTTAATGAGATGGTTCTGACCTTTGATTAATCCATGAAATCAAGCATTTTACCACAAGTGGTTGCTGTGACATTAATCAAATCATTTCAGTTGTAATATTCATTTATTAAAGTGAAGCTGCTGTTATAAAATGGTTATATTGAATTGGGAGCCGCCCCCCCCCCCCCCCCCCCCCCCCCCACATTTTTGCTATGTGAGGCAGAGTTTCACCAACAGTTCTGATTCAATAACCATCTGGAACATGCCTGAAGCATTGAAGCATATTCCATTTAGACGGCATTCATGTTCACGTTATATTTATTTGTGTGTGTCTGCATGTTACATGTGTGCGGTCTCATATTCTAACTGCACAAATCTGATGTAGGGCCCATGTGATTTAAAAAATTCTACTGCATTTCTATTTAGTAAGATTTTACAGTAAGTATTTATGTACAAGTGTATGAACAGTTCAATCAGTTCTGTTTTGCACTTTTATCTCCAAGTCTAATTTAGTGGTGACTCAAAGTCAACCAGCTTTCAATGCAGAATAGAAATGAAAACACCCACTCGGCCAACTTTTTCTTTCTACATTCAACTGCTCTACATTTTATTCCACACCTTATTCATTTTTATTCCCCTGATCAAGTAAAGGGGAACATAGTCATCAGTATGTCCATCATGTGTCCATGCACACATATATTAAGCATGATCAGCAGCAATGTAATAATATTAACATATAGTGACCAAAAGTAGTGGGCGTGCCATTTGATGTTTCGATTTGTATACAATTTTTTTTGTGTTTTTCCTTAGAAACATGTTTTTTTGGTCATCATGCTCTGAGATTATCTTTTAAACTATACATTTTTACCAACCTTTACATATAAATTAGCCATAATAAGGAGTTGAGCCTTTTAATATTTTGATTTTTTTGAAGGTTTTCTATGGAAAGATGATTTTAAGGTCAGTCATCTTCTCAATAGCATACATCCAAAGCAATCTACAATTCTCTAGTGTCACCTAAGGAATGGAGGATATGATTATTTTAATACTTTGCGCGGTCGGGTGGATATGTCAACTTCAGATCACCCTTGTTTTGGATCATGTGTGACCTTGGCAGTTTAGCTATTCTTTCAATTTTGGATATGTCATGTGCACCACTTTTGTAGTTGCATAACAGTTAATGATTGACAGGCTCAGGGTATTTGGAAAAAGTATTCAGCTCATAATTTTTCTGGTTAATTCCATGAATAGTATATATATATATATATATATATATATATATATATATATATATATTTCATCAGCAGCTCTCATGGAGCACATTACGGCAGTATCCCAGAGGGATGGAATCGCTTATTTCTCTGATACTATTTTGAACACAGTGTGATTGGACATGTGGCATGCTGCTGGTTAAAGAGGCGGATTATTGGTGGAGGTATTTCTATGTTGATTTCTCCTCCATAAGAAGCCATTAGCCTCCAGGGGCAGCGACGAGGTCTGCCCATTATTCAGGGACAAGGTGGTGGAAATGGAGTGGGATAAGCCACAATGTGCTCAGGGCCAAGCTGCTCACTCCCCTGACCTGCTTCTCAGATGGCTTTTCCACACTCTCATAAAAGCCATTGCGCTGCATTTTAAAGAATAATAGAATTGCTGCCTCCTCCATGAGAAGCTATTTTAGCTTTGTAATTCCTTGGCACCGGGGCATTTCTTTGAAGGTGACTTCACAGCAAGTTTTCTTTTTACACCTCACAAATGCCTATAAGAAAAATCAAATGATGCCTTCAACAAGGGCAGTATGAACACTGGTGCTTTTGTCACTACATCAAGCTTTGAGAAGAAAGAATAATGAAAATGAATTGGGTCGATGTATTTAAAACACAGAGAAATTCTGCAACTCTGTGATGCTTTCATTCCTATTAAACCTGATCTTTTTCTCCCAGTTTCCTTTAATTCATGCTATCTTAAACAGTCCTCATTCTATTAGAAGGTGCAGGAAAAAGTCCAGAAATACAAAATTTGAAAATATGCTCAATAAGAGCATGAGAAAAAGACAAGACTTTTTGTTGCATTCTAAAATCCATGCATGTTATATTTTATTTATATGCTTTTTTATGACTGGTTAAGTCACACAGAGGGTGCTCTGTGTGTAAAATGTTTGGTCAAATCAGAAAACCTCAATTCCCACATGACTGCTTGACCTCAGCTAAAACAGTAAATAGGCTACAGCCACGGAAAACGTGTGTCTGGTGTTTGTCTTTTCATGGCATCTGCTGCTGTCTGCTGACCTGAAATGGCCCGCACATCAGGATTTCGGGACTGCTTTGGGATGGGAGACCTGTTTCTTTTTTGAGAGTTGACAGATCATTTTATTGTCACCACAGGACTGTGTGAAGGAGAGAGTGTGGGAGAGCACTGACCACACTGGTAACAGGTCTGTCTGCACACTGTAGTAGGTGCTGTTAGGTTGGAAAAAAAAGAGAAGGGTTTTCAGAGTTGTACTAGTACACCTATGTATGCACCGTCTCCAAAAATAGTCTCAATATTGAATGATTTGTAATGAGGCTACATGTGAAGAAACGTAGCCTTTATGTGAAGCTTCTTACACCCGAGAGAAAGACAAACCAGTCTGCATGTATCATTAGAATTGTTCTTATCTAGTACTTGGTTAATTCTTATTTATTGGGAGATTATTGTGAAGCTGCAGGTGCTTGAATATAGAGCTTAGGCAAATATCACCTGCTGCTTTCCCTCCTTCATTCTATTCTAAGAAACACACTCACTGTTTGTATAACCGGAAACAAACTACTTCTTTTTTTCCACTTTAATATCAGGGGACCCTGAAATTGCTCTTATTAATCAGACCAGTGATAATGAGCAGTGAATAATAGCCATGCATGGGGGCCTACTGAAGGCAGTGAGATGGAAAAACAGAGAACAAAAACACACTCCCCTAGAGAGGTGTTTATATGAGATTTGAGGATTTGATTGCTCCTGTAGTTGTCCCCAGTGACTCAGTGTGGGTATTTATGCCACTGACCTTATCCCTCACAAGTGTAGTACCAGCTGCCATTCCCCTCTTCCACCGGTCCTCCCCCTTTTTCATCTTCTGCAATGTATTTTTTTTTTTTTTTTTTACTAAGTAAGACTTTCATGCCTTTAACCTTTTAGGTTTAATACGCATGCATAAGCTTGCAGTATGGAAGGCCTGAAAGGCAAGATGTGGTGGGTAAAAGATCTACTGTATGTATATAAATAGGTCTATCTTATACATAAGACAGTTATCATATTGGTTTTGGATGTTCAATATGATATTTGTTATATTTCTTTTTTGTTTCTTATTTATTAAGGATTTTGACTGACAAGCATTGTACAAAAATTGTGGCAAAATTAAGCATTGTCTTATCAAAGTGAAAATGACAACAGAAACATTTGATGCCCAAAGTAACATATTTTAGTATTTGGTGTAGTGGTCACAAATCATTCATTAGTAGGTCAATACCCATGGATATAGTGCTGTCTGTATATTTGTCTGTATTGATTTCTACTAGAAACAAATACACCTTTAAAAAGTATATACCTGTAGTAGTAAAATATTGATTATAAACATCACATTTTACTACCTTTATTATGTCTTTGCACATGTATGTTTTTCACCTGGCCTGGTATTATTCTTTATTACTGCATTTTTTAAATTTTCATCATATTAAAACTACTAGAGTATCATTTCACACTGAAAGTCATAAAGCATGCCTCGTGTTTTAAATGATTCATTAACAATAGGTTCTGATGTTCACTGTCCATCGGTGTTCATGCCGTGATTCCATAAAAGTTAAGACTGTGTAAATACAGAATGCAAATATTTGGTAATGACCTGTAAGCGCCAGCGGTTTCACATAGTCCTCCTGAGCCCATGTAGTATATAGTATAGTATGTAGTATATAGTTTAGTATGTTACACAGACAAAGTGATTAACCTTGCCCTGTACTTGCTTGTAAACGAAGGATGTCCCTTTCATACTCAATTATTTTCCAAACTCAAAAACAATCAGGTGTTTTTGAGCATTCACAACTTTCCCAGTCTTATGTTGCCCCCCCTCCCAACTTGTTTGTCTGCTGCCATCTTGCTGCCATCAAATTGAGAAGAAACACATATCTACAAATATCTATTAGATTGATGAGCCAAAATTTTAAATGCATTGTCTTTGTAGTGAAAAAAGATAAGTACATTTTCACATTCAGTTTTATGTTTTACATGGAGTCCCAAATATTTTGTAATCTTGGTCGTTTTAGCCGAGCTTTGGTCTTGTCCATGGCTTATTATTCTTTTGCCAATTTTCTTCACCAAGAGATTTATCAACACAGAGTTTATTTGGCTTCGGGTTTCTGGGGCACAGTGTGGAATCATTTTGCTACTTAAGGATGATGTTTCCAACTCCTGACATTATAAAGTTCTCTATCACCCAATGTGAGTGGTTGAGTGGCCTTTACAATACTTTTTCTGCTGTCCACTTTTTTTTCTTTTTCTTATTCTGTCAAATAAAATGTCAGAATAGAGAAGTTGCTGTCCACAATGTGTTTTTTCTCTCTTTTGTTTCATGCTGGGAATGAGAGGGGCATAAACACAGTTATACAGTGCTCTTTACTAAATCATTATCACAGACCTTTGCTTGCCTCCAGTCTCTTTGAGATTGGAGCTTTAGAGATGGTAATTGTTATAATAGCCACTTTGAGCAATAGTGAAACGAACTGCTTTCAAATCAACTAACTATTCTTCCTTTTTTTCCCCACACAAATAGACATCAGAAATCATACATGCAGACAATTTTCTGGAATCTATCTCCTAAACTACCCTTTGACTGAATTCCCAATCCATATGTGCTGTATTAGTGGCCTGCTCATTAGTCACATATGTACAATCTAATGCTGTCCAATACAATACAATGGTTCTGCCATAACATCATGCATCCATCATCTATCAAGCTCATAATGTTGAGTTTTAGAAAAAGTCAGGGGTGTTTTAATTCAATTATGTTTATTATTGATATGTTGTTTACTGGAATGCATTTTCATAGTATGGAAATAGGGAGGACAAAAAGTAAACACATCCCTCAATTTAATTTAGTTCAGTACAGCGTAATCACTAACAGTAACCTCAATTCTAAAACATCAGTGTCAGCAAAAACTAAACATGAAGGTGGTATTTATGGCCAAATAGTTGTGTGTGAATGCATTAAACTGTCCAGGTGTTCCTAATGAAGTGGACAGTATATGTGTATATAATGCACATCAAAAAATGTGTCAGCCTCACAAGGGTTTTTACTGTGAAATACTAAATGAAATACAGCATTTCCAACTGCTGCACATTCTATTTAAAACAGACTCAACGTTTGTGTTAGTTCTTCATCACCTGATATTTGTATGCACAGACCCTGTTTCTGTGACTGTGTGAAATGCATCTTTTCAATGAAAAAAAATAAAAAAAAACATTTATAGGACATTTTTGCAGTATAGCCCCCACTGTGCAACAATCGCCCTCTAGTTAATACAATACTATTACATAACTGGTTTTCATTCATATCCTGTTCATTGCCTTTTTTAAAAATCTTTAAAGTGGCTTCTAAATCCTGAATTGTCTTCATTTATTTCTGTTTCTTATTCATTGTAGTCAATATTGGAGTTTGTGTCAGTCAGCAGCATTTCCATATCTGGATATGGTTGCCTCCTCTGTAATGCACACCCACTGCTGTGAAATGTGAAGAAGTCAGCCAAACAAAGCTGCTGTCAGTTTGCATAAAAAGTATTGCTGGCAGCATATGGGCTTCTCGTACAGTCAGTGGAGTGTAACTAGCAACAGACACAAACATATACTTATTGCTACCCTGATTGTATTTTCACATTTAATAGTGTAATATTTTATTATTCACATTTTTGTACAGCATTGTATTTTCTTCTATATTGTTTCTGTTTAGTTTGGCATGAGCCTCTTGTTTTGTTTTAAACTTCTTCTGCACTTTATCGCTGCACATAAACTTGATATTTATAAATGCGTGATTCATACACTCCACACTGTTTATCTTCTCTTCATCCAATCTCCTCCCTTGATCTGATATCGCACAAACTTCTTCATTCCAATGTCTCCACTCATGACAGTTAGTGAACTGAAGTTGTTTTGTGGAGCTCTGTCTTTATCCTGGCAGCCTGTTTAGTTTCGATAGCACATGATTAAATTTAGCTCAGATTGAACCAAGGCTCCCTCCTTTCACCTTTTCCACCCAGAGCGTGTGTGAGGGCGTGAGGGCTTTTTGGATGCAAGTTGTGATTGATGAGCTTTTGATTGGAATTCTGAATGAGACACTTTTATTACTGTCTGTCGAAGTGCATCCTGTAGGAGGCAGTTAAGTCAATGGCTGTCTGTGATTGTGTGTGTGTGTGTGTGCATGCATGCATGCATGCCATGCTTGTAAATTGCGAGTGTAGGAGAGAGAATGGCATTACTTGATGATGAGACCCACTTAATGACATTTCTTGTTAGGTTTCTACCAAAGCCGTGACTGCTCAGTGCCTGGAGATGTGGAGTCCCAGTTCACATCTAAATGAGCCAATCTTATGACTGCATTTTGACGAGCCTTTAGTTTGCTCGTATAAACAGAAATCTGGCCAATAACCCCCCCTCACTTACATTGAATAAAACTATTTGTTAAAATTGTGTACAGGCATCTATGTACTGGAACAGCAGATTGCATGAAGGGTATTCTGAAGTAGAAACAGTAGCTTCCTTTACATTCTGGTGCCTTTTTCATGCTAGCAATCTATTTTCATGTAAAGGTCCCTTGTGTAGGATTTAGGTGTATATTTTGGCAAGAATGAAAAATCCATAATTCTGTTTCCACCGGTGTATAATCACCTGAAACTAAGAATCATGTTTTCATTACAATCAGTTCTTTATATCAACAGAGTTAAATACAACACATTAGAATCTTAGACTTCATCAGTCTTCAGCCAGTCAACTATTTATTTGAAAACCTAAACATGATAGAAGTTCTAATGTTTTGTAAGACATAACTACTCTACTCTGGCAGGGATGTATAAGAGGCAGACATGCAGCTCCTGGTCCACAGCCGTCAGTCGCTTCCTATACTTGTTCTGGGTGTAAGTTAGGCTTAAAAAGCTCAGCTTACACAAATGTCAAGCTTAAGCTATTGGTTACTCTTTCTCTAATGATATCCAAAATCTCTGCAGAGCCATTTCTTGAAATTTTATTTTTAATGTGTGATCTTCCCTGATTTTTACCAGTTGCTCCTGTGCCATCTGTGGCAAGTGCTAAGAGCTCTCCAGTGCACATTATGCACATTAACCTTAAGAGTCATGGACCCAGTAAAACTGCACAAAAGACTCAATGAAAAATAGTGATTAAATCTCTCATGGAGAGTTTTCAGATGCTGAGAAATAAGGTCAGAAAGTGTGCTGCTGTTTGAATGTTCACCACACAAGAGAAACATGTCCAGCCTGTCCTGTTCCACAGAGGAACATACAGCATCACACATAAATAAAAGTTGTAGTGGGTAGTATTACGTAGTCATAGTCTGACCATGCTTTGTTGTTGTGACATGGGGGAAGTGAGACTAATTATGATGATGTATGAGGCGGATAATGTTTTGCTTAGTTTTTTGGATTTTTAATTAATTCCATGATGTCAGCAACATCAGAATAATTTTTGTCGCACCCCTGACGAAGCCAGATGACTGTGGCACCCTGGTTAGATAATGCTTCAGTTATAGCAAGAAATGTATGGTCTAATATCTGATCAGAGTCTCAAACACACACACACAAGGGGTGTGTGTGAGTTTTCAACTCAGGCCAGAAATTTGTGTGACAGTGTGATGCAAAAGCCTGTGATTGTTGAGATTCTCCAGACGTCACACAGACGTCAGAAGGACGTGGAAAACAAGCTTATTGTAGCTGTATGTGGACACGCAGAACTGTCTGTGTGCACCTCTGGATAATGTTGTGAACCCAGAACCCATGCAGTTGTCAAAAGACAACACGTAACCTAATAAACAAATGACCCAAAAAGCCAAACATCTCTGCTGCATTATTTACAAGATATTACCATGTGTACATTATTAACATGATTGTTTTAAATATCACACTTACCATCATTATGACACCCCTAATTAATTTAGATGCAAACTTCAACCTCACCATTAGATGCTACAAAATGCTGCACACTGTAACTACAGGGACACATTAAAACTCTTAACATCATTAGCAAAGTTACATGAGCAAAAGCAAGAAGAGAGAGATTATAACACAATGGGTTACTTTTTCCAAGTCTAATTTGATTATGCTTTGCAATTAAATTAAGCTACAACGCAAAGGTCCCTTGATATACTTCATTGGTCGTGTAAAGCATTTACCATGTCTCCTGCTGGCATCAATTAAGTTGTCAAAACAAGTTTTATGAAACGTGTTCACCTCATAATCACCAGAATGGGAAACGGTTTGCAACTGCTCACTATTTTCAGGGACTATTTGCTAGTTAGTAATGACACAAATGCATTGCAGGAAGACCATTGATTGTCTCCCGCCTCTTCAATAGTAGTGGTGCCAGATTAATTTGCAAAATTTCCTCACTGAGGAAGCGTGACAAGCCATTTTGCTCCTGGAATTGTCCCTATTTCATGTCACATATTTTGATGTTTTGTTCAGGTCACCTTGGCGCTAAACAGAGAGGCAGTGCCTGCAGCAGCTGTGATTAGAAAAATGTTTATCAGCAAATGATGTTTCTTCAACGGCAACAAATGGCACATTGCTGCTCAATTAGAGGAAACCAACTTGTTTATTTTCAGGTTTAGCCTGAGGTTCTTTTCTTCACGCATGCCACTTGTTACAAAATAGAGCAAAAGGCTACATGTCTTGTATAAGAAGACAATGAGCGTGTCCCAACTCCATGTTATAAACTAATGCTATAAAATGTCAATGTGTGTTTAGCTTTATTTTGGAAGTTACTGTCCATGAGATGTCAATTTGGATGATGTTCTGTCAGGCTCTGCACCAAATACATCTCAGACTTTATTGAAACATTTACCACTATATTGTCTGTCCTGCAAAAATTGGTAGATTTAAGAAAATTTTTTCATGTATTTGCTGATGTGCTGACGAAATTTACGCCAAGTTGAAATTTAAATCTCTTTTTTTACTGTTCCTCAAAATTAGAAATATTGACACTTAAGCATTTACTTCTTTTTCCTGCCTAAATTCACTCCTAAAACATAGTTAATGTTAGTATATAGTATTTAACTGGCATGCAATGAAAACTCTACATACCGTATGCTTCAAATACAGCAAAACTGCCAGTCTCCATATTATTCAGCATGCTAACATGGAGTAGAGGCTTCATCATTGTCTTTGTGTTTTTGTGCTGTGTGTGTCTGTGTGAAACGTGTATTATTTACACTGGATTTGTGAACCTGGCATCCAGTCACGTTTCTCTGTATTGGATACAGGTGCTTCTGGGATTGTTTTCAATGATTCAGTTCGGTGCAGGGTGCAGTGTGCGACCTGAATCTGTGTCTGCAAAAACACAAGCAGCCTCCCAGTTGTGGTCTCAACCCTGTCCGCCTTCGGCACTCAAAGACAAAAGCTTGTCCCGTCTGTAATCACATGCTAGATCCTGCTGCGTCATGTGCATTAAAATAATTTAATTCTCCATTTTTCTTTCTCCTCTGATCATTTGTATGACTGCAAACTTCAATATCTGCCTCTTGTAATGTTGGAGTGATGCAATTAGGATTGTATTCTCTGTGGTCTCTGGTCTTTTCAGGAGATGATTGCCTATAAAGTACCTGTCTGTGCAAGCTGCTCACTGCGTCTAATGAGCAGACGCCAGTGCACATAGGTGACATTTTAGCAAGGCAGACTCTCTGTAATAGATTATTTGCATCTCTTTTAGGAGAATTATAGAGTTAAACAGTGTGTGAATGTTTGGTTTTAGTTGGCAGATGCTTTTGCTTCATGCAGCTGCTCCAATAAAACTGAAATCCACCAAAGTCTCAACATAGCTTCTTCTTTTCTTTTCTTTTTTCCATTCTGTGCTCCATTCCCTAACGATGTGTGGAGTGCTCTTAAACTAGTCTTATCAGAAGCTTCCTGCCAGTGGAGGTCATGGCTGAAGGGCAGAGTGTCAGAGTTTAACTAGCTCATGTCCTAATAGGTTTTCTCTGTGACTTGACCTTTGAGTTTTGGTGTTTTTAGCATTCCCTGCATGTTGGGGGAGCAAATCCACCTCCAGAGCCAAAAAGGTGTGCTAAGCGTGGTTAATAAGACGGAGTGCTCTGTCTGAGTGCTGCAGGGTCACCACCTATATCAGTGAGCAGAGATTAGATGTTCACAGATTACTCTGAAAATATCTGATGACAAGGCATTACTCCTGACAAGTAAAGATAGAAAGATAGAAAGATGACTGCTTCTCAGTGTCTTCAGCGTTTATGAGTTCACCTTTGAAGTGTTTCATCGAATAAAGAATGTTTTTATACACTAATCTGTAATATCACTCCACCTGAACTGGCAAGAACAAACACTTTCTCTTCCCCATTAAAGTAGCAGAGTGGTGATATATTAAACAACGAGACCAGAATTTGTGCCCCTGCTGATTTTTCCGTATGACTCTAATTCTTCAGATCTACAGGCGGTCGGTACCCACTGTGAACTCTGTTATGCATGTGAGCTTCCTGTCACACGTGTCCTCTGCCTCCTTCTCCTCTTTCTTTTCTGTATCCATCTTTTTTATCTCAGCCTGTACATGGCTCCATCTTACTCTTGCTCCATCACACTCGCCTATAGATGCACAGCATTATGTGGACAAATCATTTGTCAAGATCCTACTTTACAGTCAATGATGTATTGCCTGTATTTACATGAATAGGAGCTGTTGCATAAACTGAAGTAACACGCATCATCAATCTCAATCATGTAATTAAGTATGAACATTCAATATTTTATTTGAGCATTTTCCCATTTCTGAGCTACATTTTTAATATGTTGTATAGCTTGATTGCTTTGTAGATGCTTCTTTCCACACCAAATGAAAAAGATAAGTTATTCGTCCTCTCAAGTAACATGGGGTCCTGCACCCAAGCCCTCTTTTTGATTGTGTGGATTCCCCAAATCCTCGAAATGGCCAGCCCTTTTACAACCTTTTCTCCTGGTCAGCACATTGCTCTTTGCCCAGAGTGGAGGAAGCCATTCTGTCGGCTGTCACCACAGACAGATTCTGTGCTGCTCTTGTCTGGATGATGGATCTGGACCAGTCAAAGACTGCTGACTCTTCACTGACCACCTCTCCCTCACCACCACATGTCGACTCCTTAGCCCACCACCAAGGGCCGCCGTGATGGATAGGGCATCCATCGCTCACCCTATTCCACCCCCACACCACCCCCCTCCACCCTGCAGGGTCTTTGTCAGTCAGGCCTCCAGTGGCGGCTCACGGCTTGACACGGCAAAAAAAAAAAAAGCCAGGCAAGTAAACACAGCAGCCATATTATTCTCAGTTTACCCGTTGTCGTCATCCTGAGGTCATTTACAGTTTACCAGCAGGGTTAGAGAGAGGATTGCAGATGCCTGGTGATGGATGCCGTTTTTCCTTCTCTTTTCTCATGCATGTCTATCATTTACTCTCCAAAGATAGCACTCTTGAAAGGATTTCTGTTAGTTTTATAATATGGCTCTGATTAATTCCATGGTTAGATAGCAGAAGGCTTAATGAATTTCACAGTGCATCTGAGGTCTTATGCCCTTGTGATCCCCTTAATTAGTTAAACTGAACTCAGTCCTAATATCAGTCCTGTTAGGACTACATATTCTTCTTGATGTCTTACCCTAATGCACCCAGAAACACATTTATTTTTTTACATTTTTACTTTGATTTGCTTTGTTTTGTTTTGTTTCTTCCACTAGCTTTAAACCATGCCAAATAGTAAATAGATTTGGGCTGTATTTGTAAGTCAGAGGAGGCAAAATACAAAGAAAGACCTCCATGAAACAGACCTGGAGCCTTTAAGTGCTGCCGGTGGCCTAATAAGCTTGTCGAAGTGTCTGATTTCCATTGCAATTTACCGTCAGCTATTACCATATCTATAACAACTAAGCACATAAGTTGTGCATTCTCCACACATGCTGTTGCTCAGAGGACTTGGATACAATAGCTGGTCTCATTTAGCCTTTAGCCTATCAGCGTCGTCTTCATTAAATCGTATGAACTCGAGGTGCATAGTTCACAGTTCTCTTTAAGATGACCTGCAATAAATCTCAGTCCTGGCCCTCGCTGTGTGGAGTTTACACATTTTTTCTCATGCCTCCTGTCTATCCGCTGTTTTCTTCCCACATGTGTAAGAATGTATTTAAGTATCAGGTATTCATTATACCAGACCATACTTCTTAGTTTTATTTAATTTTACGTGTTTTTTCCTGGCAGTGGCCACCATTTGTTCTCTTTTTGTTTCCTACCATGTATTCAAAGAGTATAACTATTACAAGATATATGTTGCAGCTGTTCATATGGACAGGTGAGGCTGCACATGTGACCGTGGTCTGTCTATACCACAGCCAAAGTAAACCTGCCAGTAACTGATGGAAAACTGAAATAGAATTTAAACTAATGCTGTTGTTGATTCAGGAAGTTACAACAGAAGAGATGCAGGATTTTCTCCATTACAAGTTAACTTTATGATATAAAATGACTATTTTACACTTCAGTGCTTAGAATGAAGGATTTAGGATTTAATTTGTGTTTCAACCTGTTTGGTTATATACTGTACCAGCAACATACAAGCACTGTGTCAGAGAAAACCTCTCAACTGTATGCACGCCTATCTATGTACATCTATGTCAGTCTACACTGGGAAATGCCTTCTGTTTTGTCTGTCACACCACGTGACCTCAAAGATAATAAGCTGCTTTCCAGACATCTATTTATCAATTTAGCTAAACTTGTCCCTGTAATGAACACTGGTTGTTTGAATGATATATATACTAAAGTACAATTAAAGGATCAGGCTCAGAGTTATGCTAACAGACATCGTATCCCTTTAATGCAGCTTACACACACTGGAGATGTGTCCCATTTATATTGATAAGAGGGTAGCATGAAGCGGAATGTCCTTCCCTCCCCACCGTGTGTCTCCAGGAGATTTTATTCTGCAGAGGCGAGCCTCTTCTTACAGAACATCTAGTTTCTTGGTTTAACACTAGCAGCCTGTCACATCGCTATTGATCACTGAGGACTTCTTATCCTCCTGAAACAATTAATGTGAAAGTTAAAGCCACACTTAATGGGTCTGTTACCAATTAATTGCAGTCATTGTCAATCACCTGGCAAGAATCTACGTAGACTGACAGATGCTGCCCTTGGGTTTTCAAAATCCGACATATAAGTGAAACAGCTGATAATTGCTACATGTGACTTTTCTTAAATTGTTTTAACAAACAAATCCCAGTCCAGTAGACATTCACACAAAATGTTTCACTTTTTTCCAGGAATGCCTCATATATGGAGATCTTGCAATACTATTAGGATACATTTTATACATTCCAATACAATCAGGAAGACTAACCTACAATGTTATTTGTTAGTTATTTGTGACAAAAGTTTGGATGCAGCAAATGAACATGCCAAAATGTAGAAAAATCTGGTAGAGATTGGAAATTTACAGTAAGACTTAGACACTAACCTTTGTATTGATTGAGTCGCTAGTAAATCATGGAAATTTATCAGGCGTTCTCGTTAAAATGTCATTTAATTTCCTGTAACCTGGGTGTAGCCATTCTTGCCTGTTTCTCTGTAATGATGAGTTAATGATTGGCAGAGAAAGATAGCATCAGAGAGTTTGCAAAGTCATTTCTTTTCCAAAGTCATTACTATTCAAAATCAACAATTTAACTAGAAATTTAACTGATTGAATACATTCCAATTTAAATTCTTTTTAAAAAAAAGTCAGTTGAGCCTGATTGAACTGAATATTACTAAATTAATCTCCCACTCTGCCCCATCTCTTTCCCTATGTCTTACTCTCTTTCAACCCAACCAGTCGAAGCAGAGGGCTGCTCACCTTGAGTCGGGATCTGCTCGAGGTTTTTGCCTGCTAAAAGGCAGTTTTTACCTCAGCACTGCCACCAAGTGCTTGCTCACTGTCGGGTCCCTGTAAAATAAAGAGTACAGTCTCAGCTCTTCTTCAAATGCGCCTTGAGATAACGTTTGTTGTGATTTGGCGCTACATAAATAAAATTGACTTGACTGGAATCTTAGTATATCTACTCCCTCACATTTTTAATTGAGTGAATTACTCCAGTTTTAAACTTAACAATCCCACTAAGTTTTTTTTCTTCTTCTATTTTTTATGGAGAAGGCAACTCATTTAATGAGATAAAACACAAGGTATTCAAACTGATTTTGTATTTGCTACAACCTACATTTCACTACAATTTACTGCAATAGGAAATTGAGTGTAGCCCTCTTGATGAAATAAATACAGCACTGAATTTGATTATTTTGGTCTGCAGGCTTTATTTTTAGGTTGTCCTACTTTTACCTTTGAGAGAAACTAAACCAAAAAATAATATTAATCATCAAAAAGTTTCTATATCAAATAGCTGATATAGTTATTAAAGCAAACCAAACCAGCTTCTGATGTAGAAATATCTCATTTAATGCCGCCTGACGAAATTTGTAGTCTAAAAAAAAATCTATATTTTGTTTTGTTTGAGTTTTGCATTGCCCCATTTGTTCAAATCTGAGAAGGTATCTGTTGGAAGCTGAAAAATTCTATGAAGTGTGTAATGAGGTGACACCTGATATTCTCTTGGGTCTGTGTTGCATTGAGCTGTAAGACCTCCATCTGTCAGGGGCCACCAGTGGCTAATCTCCCCTGGCATACTAGGAACTGATCCCACTCACCTCCAACCTGAATTATTCATTATTCACACACAGACTTTAGCACACACTGAACTCTATTTGGTCCGAGGAAAATGTCCTGTTCTGCAAGGCAAACAGGAAGGCTTATTTAACTGTGAGGTAGTAGTTTTGGCTGTCCCTGTCTCACTGCACCTCTTAACTCCCTTTGATAATTCACACCTTCTGCTGCTCCTTTGTGCTGTTCAGATAACTAAGTAGGGAAATGGGCTGTGAAAAATAATCATCAATGGAGCTGGCCTGCTGACAAGAAATTAGCTTTTTCTCCTCTGTTCCCAAGAAAAGGAACATCCATTCAAGTGCTGTGCGATTCATTGCACTCTTTATTCATTACACAAGTCTCTGAGCACTTGTTAAGATTTCTAAAGAGTTGATGTTCTCTGCATTTTGGTCACATTATTCATTTTCTTATTTATTTGCTTTGTATTTAATACTAATATTATACCATTACTACTGCTACTGCTACTACTACTACTATTACTATACAACAACTAATAATAATGATGATGATAATAATAATAATAACAACAGCACTCATAGAGCACAGTTTCCCTATTATGTCATTGCGTGTAAAAGCAATAGTTCCATGATTTGACTCTCATTATATGACAACTTGACCATGAAACCTACCCCTAGAATTAAGAATCACATTGGTATCATTTTTAGTTTGACAGTTTCACTAATGGGGGTTCTCTTCGTGATCTAGTACAGTAACGTTTGAAGATACAACAAATTTGACTCCTAACTGAATCAACACAGTTTCAGCTATAATTTGAACTTAGTTCAAGCCTGTACCATTATTATTTGTTATCCCATACTAGTGAATTTTCCTAATAAATTTAGACATTCTGGATCACCAGGTCTGGAATATTACTTGGATCCAGATTCTATCAAGATGTCATTGTGTAATTTTTGTCCAAGCATTTTAGGCTTCATCCATGAAGCAACAATCTTGATATTACCCCTATCATACACTGGGGATGAATCTATTAAAAAGAAATCTGCTTCCATATTACTGCCAGCCATAAAATACCTTTATTATGTAGTTACTTTGGCTTATAGTATCATACATTCTGTTGCTCTCCTGGAGTCAGTGTTTCACGAACATTTCTGTACAAATATACATTCTCTCTGTCACATTTTGAGCAGATTCGATAGCTGGTGATTGAATAGTGGTGTTGAGGGCATTATAGAACAACAGTTTGCTTTTCACATTTTACTGCTGCTGCTGCTGTTGCTCCTTACCACAAAACAAAAAGAGCAATTTAAAATGATAATGAAGCATTTATTGTCTTATGGGGATGGGAAATATGGTGTGTGGCACGCGCTGGCTCGTAAATCTCTGGATGTCACCCACGGCGTGTAGATGGATCTCCTCTCCTGTGGTTGTCTCCAGCCCCATAGAGCTCAGCTTCAGCAGACTAATGAACATGGATAGCCTTGAGAATTGTAAACAAGTGACTAATTAATTGGGCCTCTGCTTCTATTATTTTAGCCGTGGAATACAAAAACTATGAAAATGGAAGAATTCTGATCACCTCTCTATTCTCAATGTGTCTGGAAATGACGGTGTCCTCTGTATGAAGAATAGTATGTCCTAGTATGTTCTGTCCGTCTAAAATAATAGAAAATATTTTCCCAGTTTTGCCACTTAATTACATTACAAGAGCAATCTTGGCAACTATATGAAACTTACCCCATTTGAAAAAAACAAAAAAACAGGCAATCTCAGAAAACAGCCACCATTTTTTCAAAGGCATCACTTGTTACTAGATTTAGGAGTAAAGAAATATTTGAACCATGAAACGTTCCTGGCAATTAGTTAGTAAATCAATCAAACACACAACTTTGAAACAGTTAACAGAGTGATCAAAACACAAACCACTTTCAATGTCTTTGGCTGTGAACAAAACTGTTCATCGTGAATTATTAATTTATCTTTTCATTTTTATTTCATGAAAAATGTTCTCTAACTTTTTGCCAAAAAAAGACCTGGCCTTGTACTGTACACAGTCTCAGAAGCTGGTAAACCCACATATCAGATATCCACGTCTTCCTCATTTATCAGTAAATTGGATGGCTTCGGATGCAGCGGCACGTTTCAGGAGAACAAGTTGAGGAGGTGAGGATTGTAAAGCCCAAAGAGCTCAAGGTCTTCTGCCTGTCACCTGATAACTTCCTGAATCATTGAGGGGTCAGTGGATTATCAATGCATCAGTGAGTCCTCAGCACCAGCATGTTAGAGAATGCCTTTATCAGAATCATTCAGCATCCAAATAAGTATGACTCCACTGAAACTGTCTCCAAGCATACAGCAGACTTCTGCGAGCTTTAAGGATGCTTCTGTGTGTCAATAGTCTGATAAAAATTATACGAGTGTCCTTGCTTGAGATTGCCTCTCTATTGTATTCATCCTTTGCTATTTTTTTTACATCACATCTCAGTTTCCTATCATCACTGTTTGACTCTTCTGTGATAATGTGAATGCTTTTGCAGACAGGCGAGGTGAATAGGATTGAACTTTCATGAGCTGCTTGCATGGCTGAAACAGGTGTTCAGAGTTGACCTCTCTGCACTGCCTTGGAAATGTTATGTCTTCATCTCTGATTGAAAGAGAATGTGAGCCCCTCCAGATAGATCATTTTTCAGCTTTATGGCTTGACTCTTTAGAATGTGATGTCTGTCATATGGATGTAATATTTTTTTTCATGTAACAAAAGCAGATGGACTATTTGAATGATCAAAATGAAGGCCTGCGTTCAAACATCTCATGTTAATTTTGGAGCGAAGGAGACATTGTATTTTGAATGTGCTTAACCCTTAACATTATCACACACTTACAAATATCCACACAGTGTTAGAAAGAAATAACACTATCACTCAGACGTATCATATCCATTATTTATTTGACAGACAGTGGCCTGTAAATCTCATTCTACATCATCCTCTACTTTTTAATTATTAGACATCTTATACTGCATTTGCATGAGGTATAAGCCTATTTTTTCCTCACGCATTTTCTATTTATTTGACATTTTACAGCAAACATTTAAAAGTTAGTAAAGCAAAAATCCATCTCTATATCTTGTCAGTTTGCAGATTTGCAAGAGTTTTCTACTTCTTTTGATTATCCCGATTCTTGTGCATTCGAAGGAGCAATGAATGTGTTTGGTTTAACAACATTCTTTTCTTTTTTTTTTGCAGCGATCCACTGTGGCAGGAAGCCTGCATTTTTTTAAATCTCTTATACCGCTCTCTGCAAAACACAGCTACATCAAAACAGCAGACAAGCTATGTATATGAAGTGTATCCAGCATGCCCTAATGATAAAATCATGAATCCCCTCAGGCTTTTAGATAGCCTAGTTAGGCAGCAGTTTGAATTCATTTCGTCTTGGGACTAATCCCTCGTCAACCTACCTTGCTGTGTCTCTATTATACCGAAGACTCCCTTGTTCACAGCGAGTTAAACGTATTGTAAAACAGTGATTTTTTGTGATCTCCCGGTGATTTTGTGAGGTTTAGAGATCTTCTGGGTGTATCATACTGCTCAACAAAGCAGCCAGACCAAGAACTTTTTGAATATGTATACATGGTTTTCTGTGAGGATTACTCTTCTCTTTAAAACCACTGAAACATATTCCTCCGGGGGTTCTGTCTGTTCATGATCAGAACAAGTATCTGCACATGGCACTGAATGCAAAGGTGAAGTCTGACTATGATACTGTATTTTTTGTACCAGGTATCTTGCATTGTAGTTCTTGTCAAACAGTCTCTCGACTGCTGAACATCTCTGATGGATGAAGAACAGAAGCTTGGGTTTCTCTCCGGCTTCCTCGCTTTTTTTTTTTTTTTCCCCGAGCGTGTGGGAGCCATGTTTGTTATGCAAATAAGGATGCTTCAAAGAATGAAGCATTAACATTTTTAATGGAAGAAAAGTTCCTTTGTGTAGACAATTTGATTTTGTTTTTGTTTTTGTTTTTTTGGTTATGTTATCCATTTTGCTTGTGAATCTGGCGCATGCAGTATGTGACTTTGTTGAGTGTTAAATTCATGACCTTGTTAACTCTTATCTCATTCTTTTGCTCATGCACAAGCATTAGTGCTGCAGAGATAATCAGCCATGTCTGATTTGGAAGCTGAGAGATTGATTGGTACTCAGTGTTTTTGCACCTCAGGCCATGTCTCTCTCTATGCTGTGGGATTCTACTGCCCAGGCTTAGTATCATCATTCAGTTCTATCTTAAGACTTTTGATTCAAGCAAGTGACAAGATGGTGATATGATTGTTTATTTCTTTTATGCCCCTGCCAAGTTTTCTATACATATCATTATTGTGTGAAAATATTGTATACATGTATTTATTTCACAGTAATCTCTGTAGTCATTTCCTCTTCAACCACCATAAATGAGCCAATAGCAAACATTTGGTGTAACTGTTAAAACCTGTATGTAATATTGTGCATTGTCAGCAACGCATTGTCGGTCTGTGCTGAACAGATGCTGATGTTCCTTGCAGCCCCATTGATTATGACTGGAATCATTGTAATTGAGTTGCTGTCACACTGGTATGCCCATGCTGATCTTCACGGCCTGACTGGAGTCCGCCTCTGTCAGAGAGCCGTGGGCAGTGGGGTGACAGCTGACAGAAAAAACAGAGAAAGTGCAGCAGCACAGCAAAGAGCACCAATTAGGCTCTTCTGAGACATTTATGATCCTTCTTGTTTTCTGACAGACAATACCACAAATAATCACATTAGATCATGAACACTTTCTTCCCCGGCTGCTGCTTCCAGGAGAGGCCTTGGACAAACATGTCATCCACTACATTTATGCAGCTTGTACCTTAACCAAGTGTCTCTGAATGACTCACCCCACTTGTATGCTACAACACATTTTGAGGCAGCAATGACTGTTAAGAGCTTCACAAACATATGCAATGCAATTACGCTCAATTATGGATGATCAGCATTTGCATATAGTCTTTATACCAGATACTCCTTAAGAACCAATCAGATGTTGTTTTTGTCAGTATGAGAATCCCATGAATAATTTGTATGAGTAAAATACATGTATTCTGTGGGTCTCAGTGTTCTCAGTGGCTATTCAGTTATTAATCATTTATGATGGAGAGAGTTAGGAAGGCTCCTTGATTGAACTAATGAATGCAAATGGAGTGTGTGACTAGCATGGGTCAATAGCCACACACCCCCCCTCCTCATCCATGTTTTCTTTACTATCAATTCACTGGAAGTCCATAAACAAATGTGGCATGTCATTTACTGTGGCCGTGAAACGATTCATTTTCATAAAGAAGGGGAGAAATGGGAGAATCTCTTATGTTCTCAGGGCACCTGGTTGTGTTTTGACAGTGATGCTAAGCGTACATGGCAGCTCAATTACATTCTCAAAACTCGTTTTCGGTTTAATTTAGGTGATGGGAATCTCCTCTCTGTGCGAGTGACCCTGGTGGTTAAATACACGAAGGCATTTATGGTAGCACCTGTAATACTGCTGGTTTTATTCAGCACCCTAGTGTGCCACATGATAATGTGTTGTTTGCCCACACACACAAAGGGATCATCTATAATGAATGGAATGCATATGCACACAATGTACTGCATAGTACATGCCGCATGCATCTGTTTGTGTAGCTGTCACTACTGACAGAGGAGTAGACAGAATCACGACTCCACATTTTGTCAATACAGAAACATAAACCAAATGTCTAATTACATAGCAATTAAGCTTCACGATACATGTAAGCTACATGTCATTTAGTTATGCAGTGAGAAATATGTACCACATGCCATTTCTTTCATGTGAAACAGATTTCTTTAGTTTAACATTGTCAGACTCAGCTAATTGTTTCGATATGAAATATGTACCACCTGTTCAATATATTCTCTTTCTCTAACGGGGAAATATAAATTGCTATTAGACCCAACTCTTCTAAAAGCTTAACTTCTCTCATGTCTTTGTTTGTTTTGTCATTTTATGAAGCAACTAAGATGGCACCAGAGACTAAGATAGCGGAGATTCTCATTATGTGTGTGATGAAACCCAATTTTAAAATCGGTAATGATTTTAAAACTCCTGTGGTGTCATCCTGGCATTAGAAAATTGCCAAGCTGTAAATTCTCAGTGGAATTTTGTCAGTGAGGTAAAACTGTGTCCTGACCACTACCTCTCTTAATGCAGTCATCACAGTAATATGTCTCATGTCTGTTTAATATGGAAATGAACATCATGGAATCTGAAGTATTATCTCCTGTCCATCCACATCTTTGATTTAGATCAAAGAAACAATGGGAGCATCAAAAGCTTTGTCTGGCACAGAAAACATTTCGAGGTATCTTAATGGACGGTGTCTTTTTGGTGTGCACAGCAGTGACTGGTTTTATTGTTCCTGCTTACTATGGAAAGGACACATAATGGACAACCCGTGGACATTATTCCTTCCTTCTACACTGTAGTGCTTTTATGGGCCATTTTCATATATTTTAAACCAGTGCTGAAACACCCTCTCATAAATACAAAGACTGATTGACATTATCTGCTGGCAGTGGTTACATGCTTTTATTCATACCAAGCTTCACAGCTTTGACAGCACAAAGCACACCCACTCTACACACACACAAAAAACACCACCATCACCTCCTTTTCCACACGTCCAAATATGAGGCTCTGCTGGGGTTGTCAACTATTGCCAACATGGCCCTTTTTTCCCCCCAGCAGTCAGCCAGCAGAGCCAGTTCTGACAGCTCTGGTTTTGATATTTATATTTCCACAGAATTTTAATTACTTCTTCTTCATAGTTTCATGTCTCTCCATTATTAGCGTGCCCATAGTTACACGCATTTGATGTTTTATAATGTGGCTCCCAGATTTGGACTTTTTCATTCTTTAATACATGCATCCCTCTCTGAATGTCCGCATCAGGGCATTAGTGTGTCGTGTTCACCCGGTTAAAAGAACGATGCACAGTGTACCTTAAACATAACATGCACCACTTGCTCTTTGACATTTTCTGTTTTTGTTCATTTCCTGTCTCTCCATCTGGCATGCATAGAGACTGCTGCAACTGCAGGTGAAGCACAGACACTGTTTTGAGCTGCAGTACATCTGATCTTTCCATCTACGATTCATTTATTTAGTTATTTATTCAGTATTGATGTTTTTGACCTGGGTGTCTTTCAGTTTTGGACATGCTTTATTGCTCTAAGAACGGGTTAATCCACAATGAGGTTCACACTGAATGCATAATGAAAAGAGACAAAAACATCCAGTGTGATGCAGAGTGTGGTTCTTCTGTATTTTACAGTATTGCATCTTTGAATCCATTTAATCCTTTAACACGTCCTAAGATAATGTCTTGGATTATCCTGTTTACACTTTTGTCACTTGACCAAAAATAAGCACCTTCACTTATTTTTGTTGAACATATTTCCCTTTTTATTTGCATCACAACAATGTGAACAATGTTATCTCATTCTTGATAAAAAAGTAAATTATATAACAAATAACATAAAAGTAAAAATATTACAAAAGGAGCGTTGTTCTTACAATGTTACAATCCAAAGTTTTTTCCATGGGACACATTTTAAACACACTCATTATCCCTCATTTACATGTATGCAGAAAAATCCATTTGTGATAGGTTTTACATGGAACATGCAGAACCTTCCCTTCCATTTACTGCACTTTTATCATGTTGTTATGGTTACATATGATAATTGGTAGCTTCATGACTTATGTATGACTTCAAAATAGACATCACACATAAGTCAGACTGCATGGTATAATTGTCTTTTGCCTTAACTGACCCAAGAGCAGCATTGATGACCCTGTTTTTCATCTGAAATGTTGGCCAGGACTACGGATATTGGTGGGTTTTTTTGTCCTTTGCTCTGGCCAACTTAAATAGTTTTGATTTAGTGATAGCAGAAGTGCTTTTGTGGTTTTTATCATCAGCTGGAGAGTTCTGTGGCAAAATTGCATAAGCTACTGTGTATCAGGCAATTGCATGCAGAGTAAATTCTAAAAAAAGTTCAAATAAAGTCATCATAATCATTTAACACAATAGGTAAGAATTGGCCACATGTCGAATTTATACTCCAAACAAATGGGAGGCAGCGTAACAGAGCGAACGCTAGCTACTTCTCACTGTAGCTGTTTTTAACTAGTTAGCTCTGTTAGCTGTGCAGCTAATGGTCCGGTTAATTGACTGGACTGCGTGAAAAGCAGGCAACAAATTCTGGCCCAGCAGCCTCCACATTCAGTCCTGGACAAGGATAGTGCTTCAGAGGCTGATGGATGAAGGACTAATTTATAGCATCTCCAATCACTACTCTGTTCAAGCAGGGACAGGAGAGGCATGAAGAAAAAAGGACGTGGGGAATCAGTCAGTGCTTATCTATGGAGGCCTGAGCTATACCATCGTACTATTGCCTCTTGAAGTACAAAGATGTATTACGAGACAAGAGGCTGGGACTTGCTGGTTGGCATGCTAACTTCAGTAGATATCTCTACAACACAAGACCCTACCATATAATGCTAAGGTGGAACGCCTCCGCTGCATGTTTGACTGAGAGGCTGCATTGGAGACAACGAACCAGGTGAAACGAATGTAGTGATGACAACTCAAGTAGAAAGTATAAAAAGTAATAAAAAGTTTATTGCTTTTTCAGCAGTTGTTGTTTAACACAGCCACAATGTGCTTGTTTAGCTAATATCAACTTGTTATGAACAAGGAAAACAGAGGCTGTATATAGCAAGTTAAAAAACAAGCATATCATAACCATGGGAACACAATAAGCATAACAAAATACTGGCCAGATATGAAAAAGAGGCTTTAGTCTTATTTTGTAACTGTTGGCATTCAATGCAGTTTGTTTAATTCAGTGTGTTTTCAATAATTGTGGCAAACTGTAATCACAACAAGCCAATTGATGTCGGATTATTTTCTGCTGCCTGTGTTTGAATGTGATCAATCTTTACTCTTTACTAATAAGTGACAAACAAACATATTTAAACCAACACATTAGAAACGCCTCAATCACAGCTCCATAGCTTCATAAAGCAATCCTATGAGAAACCGCTTAATGATTCCAGTTAATCCAATAAGATTTCAACATTTTGTCACCTGCTTTTTGGTGTTTATAAATTTGAGTTAGTTAAATGTTAGTCTACAGTTCTCCAGCATCATCACTGCAATGTTTTTGTACTATTCTAGTCTACCACATTCATAACACTCAATGAGAATCAACCTTATGAGAATTAATTAATCAAACCTAGCTTACCTAAATATGGACTACTAGAGTGAGATGACTCTGTTATGTGTAATACTGTATATAGTGAGATAACATTAACAAATAAAGAGTGGAAAGTATGTGTGACATTATTCATTCTTGCTTGGTTTTTAAAAAATGCCATTATGCAGTGCTAAATAGAAGAATGGTTTATTTTTATGTGTCCACTTGCAAGTTGTTTGATGTGTTAAAGCCTTTAAATCTGAGCTGCCACAAACCATGTGCTCTGACATGGCGTACCTGATACTATGCATGCCTAACGTATGTAATTTTATGCATAGTTTAGAAATATGTTTGTCCGTCAGTCAATCAAGATGTGATAGTTTGTTTTTATATACTAGATTTCCTGACGACCGTGTGGGTAGATGTAATGGGCACTCTGGTTAGGCATGCATAGTATCAGGTATGCCATGTCAGAGCACATGGTTTGTGGCAGCTCAGAGACAGACTCTCACTTTACCTCCCCTCATGGCCAAACTCAATCCCTTCCTCAATCCCTTCAAGCTCAGGCTGTCTCCCATGAGAAAACTATCAGGAGAATGTCCGAGTTTTCCACGGAACCGCATTTATGTTGAAAGCGGCCAATCTGTTGTCCTGATTGTGTTACTATACATGTCTCTACCACCCTGTTTACCTTGCATGTGACCTGTGAAATTATGTAAATGCTAATAGAGGTTTTCCCATGGAAGTAATTTACTTTTTGTTTTATTTAACTTGATGCCACTTAAACTGCAACTCTATCCAGCAAAGTTCCCATCAGGAATGTTTGGAAAAGTCTCTGCCTGGCAGCAGGGGTCGGGATGAGGAGAACAAGAAGGCTCCCTTGATCATCACTTTGGCAAAAGGCACTCTTTTTTCTTTTCTTTTTTTTTTTACAGTTTGAGCATGAGGAGTATAAGTGAAGCCATTTTCTCTTTCAATGACAACTTAAGCAGAAACATTAAAGATTCATTAACCACTGTCAACTTGCAGCTTATTTTAGAGTGGCACTCTGATATTTCTTATCCTCAACTGAATTCATATCCTCTCTTGTTCGTCAGTATCATGGATTGAAGTCTCAACAATGTGATAATTAACCAAAATTAGCCCATAAAGTTAATTTACAATGTATGGATGGCATCCAATTCAATGTACCATTATAATCAATGATTAAATGGGGCTTTTTTTGTAATAATAATTTGTTATAAATCCACTGACTAAGTGCACTAGAGCAGTCAAATACGTGGAGATGTTGTTGAGAAGATGTCTTTCAAAGCTGCCTGCAGAAACATTTGTGTGGTTGCATCTCCATAATCTCATGTCCTTATTTAGATTATTAAGAAATTTGAATGCATATGCCCCTAGTTTTAACCACCAATGAGAATTTCCTTTTTGATGATTCATGGAAAAGGCTGCAGTCAGGATCTTCTCGTTATTCAGACAAATGAGGATTTTGGCAGTGTTTAATTTTACTGGCATGTGTCACCACTCTCCAGCCTGTTCACCGTCTGTTTAGATAAATACTTTTTGAAATGTTGCTATTTCAAAGCATTAATTTGCGTTTTCTTCAGCTTTTGTCCCTCACATGGGAAATCAATGAAACTTTTATTTTTATGGTTATGTTGTAAATCAGTATCTTATTTTGTCGGTATGTCTGGGCATAACCCAAAAACCTTTAAATATTTTTTTCATGAAACCCTCCATCAAATATATGCAAGAGAGAAGGTTATGTTTTTGGTATTTTTAACATTTTCATTTTTTGTGTTTTGGGGAAAAATATTCAACTTAGGCTATTTTGAATGCAGAGTGTTTATCTGGAGCATAACTTTAAAAACTTTTTAATTTTTTTCAATGGCAACAACGTATGCCTATTCATAAGATAGTTAGATTTGTTTCTGAAGCACGTCTTGTAAAGTGTGTACTCTTTTCTTTGATAAATTGGTCATTCATACCAGGAATGCTGCCAAATGAATCTTTTTTGTTTTCATTAGCACAATTGTGATATTTATTTCGAACTGACTGCTAACTGAAAGAGCTTATATTCATGCAAATACTCATTTTGTTCAAGTTTTGCGGGGGCCGGAGGATATGTCATCTCCCGATAGCTCATTCCATTTGTTTTGATGGGATTTTCATTCCCTGGGACATTTTTTCACTCAGGGAATAAATGCTAAAAATGTATGCAAATAAAGAATGGCTGATCTCTAGTTGTACATCTTAAAATTCCATTTAATTTGATTAAATGTTTTGTTTTGTCAGGGCTATACAGTACATTCAGGGTGCAGCTCTTTTCTCATCTTTTTCTATGGAAAGCACAGACCTCCTCTTCACCTTAGAGACCGATATAACTTAATATGAAAAAGAAACATGGAAACACTCTTGTGGTAAAACATCTCATCAGCTGTTCCCTGTCATCCCAGTCATTTTGCATCTGGACCCTCTCGGGTGTGCAGGAGAACACTATTTGCATTATTTACGAGATGGGCAATCACTCAGAAATCCTTCAGTGTTTGGCCCAGCACAGGACCATGGGTCTAAAAATATCACCCCAGCAATGTGTGATTTTCTGTGTCATATCAGTGGCACCCACATGTATGTGCATTTCTCTCGGTAGCCATATTTCAGTGTGAAGTTGGCAAATGGATAAATGTTGAATGCTAGAGAATTCATGCTGTAGGTT
Source organism: Chaunax sp. Z400 (assembly GCA_037577475.1). Lineage (NCBI taxonomy): Eukaryota > Metazoa > Chordata > Actinopteri > Lophiiformes > Chaunacidae > Chaunax > Chaunax sp. Z400. Next base: position 8,098,898 of record CM075193.1, read on the forward strand.
TCATCCGAAGGTGCCTCACTCCCTGCAGTTCTCCACCCTGCTGCAGTCCTTTGTTTGATGGACAGAGAGACAATTATCCGTGAAAGAATTGTCAAAATTGCTGATGGTGATAGATGGAATCGTTTGTGCCAGGTCAGCATTATCACCGTCGATCACAATCAGTTTTTTTCTGATGTAGAATGAAGCTGAAAAATGTTGTCCTAAATATGTAAGCACAAGATAATTTAGAAAAAGTAACCCCACATGTAAAAGTCAGGAGCTGCGTATTCACTCAAGAATTTATTATCCTCATCAGTGTCATCATCACAAAAACATTTCCTGGCATATTTAAATGGACTTGTGTTGCAAATATTAATAACTTGGCAGAGTAAGTTGCACAAGTCGACCAAAATTTATGATGTCGCCCACTTTGTAAGTCATTAACATAAAAATGCTCTGATCCAGACCCCTGATGAATTAAAGCAGGTTGAGCTGAAGGAGTTTAAGTGAACAGCTGCTTGTATCATGTGTCATGAAACAATTTCAGCTTTCACTCAAAATGAAAAAAAAGGTGCCTGTTTGGTCAGTCATTCAAATAATTTAAAATACTATCACTTTCTGAGATAAAACGTATGAGCTAATAAATGACAACCCAAGTTTTAATATAAATTCCCTCCCAGGTTTCCAGTGTTAGTTACATGAGAGGATGAACAGAACCCATTAGAGCGAACGTGTGCGTGGGTGTAGAAAGAGACACGTAGCCCCATCTGAATTGTTTTTCTTCCCCATGAATAACAAGCTCAACAGCCGTGAGGACCGCATCTCCAGACACTGTAGAGGCTTTCAAAGAGTAACCATCTCCTTTCCCCCCCTGAGCCCAATCTGGCCTTAGTCATAAAGACATGTTTCAGCAGTGAACCCTCTGGCATGTCCCCCCCTACTTCAGCCTCTTGGTATCTTACTGGAGCCGTAGCCGCTATCTTCTACCTATTTGAAAATAGGGGTGGAAAATGACTGTGTATGCAAGAAAGAGTGGAAAGGAAACAAAATGAGCAACAGTCATAGAGACTGTTGAAGTAAACATCATTATGACTCCTTGGGTTCTGGCCTTGTGAACTGGTCCAAAGTGTTTGTGCAGATGGTTGCTGCTATAGTGTTTAGAAAAGGTAATTATGGCGCTCAAACTTAGCCAAGCAGTCTCCCACGCAGTGCAAAGCCTTGATGAAGGCAAACCTAGAAGAAGACACCAGCATTCACGGATGTTCTAGTTTGCAATCATTACAAGCCTTAGCAGCATGATGATAATAAATCAATACGTTTTAGCATGAAGCCATCATCAGCAATGTGAGCTGAAACAAGTTGATTTCTTCTTCTTCTCTGTGTCATCTGCTGCTCTAGTTTTTTCCATCAGAGTCTGCAGATGCGTATAAACTGACACACACAAATAAGTAGCAATGGGTCCATTTACATAGCTTCCAGCCACAAAGAAACACATGCTTTCAAATTTCCCAAACAGAAGTGGGGCTAGAAAATGCTACATTAACTTAACATAAAAATGACAACGATCCTCAGAGAGGTTAGAGAGCAGAAGCAGTGAAGAGCAATGCCCTCAGAGCAAGAAGGGCTTTGTGCTTTTGTCAGACGTTCTTTCATAGATGTGGGAGAAGAGAAATGACTGCATAAGAGAAATATTTACAAAAATGTATGTTTCATCTCTACAGTATATCCAAAATATAATCACTGCGCTGATATTGCCTTCATCAAATGGCATTTTACTGTTGTTCAACAGTACTGTACACCACTGTGTGCCACATTAAAACATCCCCTTGTCGATGGATTACCATTACCATTTTAACACTCTTCTAGCCCTTGGCATGGGTGGGCCTGTTTAATGTGTCTTGTTAATTAACACAGACGTTTCATGGCTCTACGCAACATTTTGGGTGCACAGTTTCAGGGTGCATCTTTGTGCTTCTTTCTTACCCCTTGGCCACCAGGCAGATGGTCAGTTATTAGCAATAATTAAAGCTCCATCATTCATCATGGTTTGTAATTGTATTTAATTTGAAATGTATTAATGATTAATAGCTGCAGCTGCATGCTGTGAATGTTAATAGGAATGGGGACCAACAGAGGGATACAAAGTGACAGTGGAAACATCTCATAGGGCTCACACTCCCTCTTACCAGCAGACGATTCCAATTTCTTGTGCAGGTAGACTAAAGCTCATTTCATCACATCTCATTTGTTTATTTGTATAGCTCATTTGGTATTAAGGTGGTAAACACATTGTAAACAAAGCTGGTATGATCCCGAGCCAAACTGTATGACATTGGTGACATTTTCTGGATCTAATGAAGACAAAATGGTGTCTTTGTTGTGGCTGGGTTCTTGTGGGAGCTACAAAAACTTAAAGAGAATAAAGTAGGTCAGCTGGCTGACATAGGGTGCCTGTGGACATATTCTTTATGCTGCAACTGCTTTGCACATAGAAGCCTTGCACAGAGAGAAAGGAACCATAGTTAACAGTGGTAACAGCTTGTAATGAGAGGGAAACAGCCTGGAGGTATTTATTTGATCATCTGAGTGCCTCTTGTCTGTCAAATTATGGAGTAAAACAAATATAGAAGACAACGTGCTTAATCTGTGACAGTGCTGTGTGTAATTGTATGTGATTGTCTGCCGTGTGTCTGCATATTGGCATGCTTCCCGGTATCTAACCTGATGCAGAAAAGTCACATGATTTTCATCTGATCCGATGATGTACATTAGTTTTACAAACAGAGACCTTTTTCACAGCAGACATTCAGACTAAAAATAGTAGATAAACAAATGTTTAATTAATTAAGGTTATGTTCCATTTAGTGTAGCAGAGCCTTTCTAATGAGCCAACATGCAAAATAGCAGCAGCCTGACTGTGTATCCTGAATCCAACAGAAACGTTATTAGTATATTTGGTAAAACGCATGTTTACCCTATGATTTCATGTCCAAATGGCTGCTGTGAAAAGAAATATGGCAGTAGAGCATAAATCGATGGTCGGATCTTTTTCTTGATATAATAATTTCTTCTTCAGTTTTCCAGTCATTTGCACCCCAGAGGCTGTTGTTTATTTTCAATGCAAATTTTATTTTGTTCAGTTCTGGGCCAAGACGCGAGCACTTTGTCTGCTAAGAGGTCTTCCTCTGTTACTCTGGGGGGGAAAAAAAATCTGATTTGGCCCTGTGATGGTTGTTTAAAATGCAGCCTTTTCAGCAGAGTAAAATATATGTAGTTGAATAAAATGTGAGAAACAGACATCAAGCTAACTGCCTTAAGTAGTTAAAGCAGCAAATCAAAGGATTGACTAATTACAACAAAATGTGCTGCGTTCCCACCACTAGTAGGACTAATCTTGACCAGGGCTCATTCTAACAGGAGACAGATTGACAGCTACTGTTAATGACAAGAAATCTCTCTTACTGCTCAGCCACTTGTTTATTGATTTGTTGTCAAGAATACTATAAAGGAATCTGCAAGATCCTAGTCTTATTGTTGACCACATGCTATGAGTGACAGTCAATTAAAACAGGAGTGGGATCCTCGAAGCGACACAATCTAGATGAAGGTTGTGTGCGCCAGAAGCAGCAGTCTCCAGAGTTAACAACAAAACACATACTTGGAATCTCTCTGAAAATGTTAAAAGGAAAGAGCGTTTTTAATTCCTCAGCTGCTGAAATATAGGAAGTTTGTATATTTGTTGTCTTAATTTTCCGTTAATGCCTTCGCCGAGACTAATTTTCCACCAGAGGATTTGTGAAGAAACATTTGTTTCATCATATTGCAATGGTCTCTTATTTTGTATATCATGATAAACATATTATATTGCACATGGGAGCTCATGCTGAAGTTCAGATTTAGATAGGCACCATCAGGGCTGATATTGATCTTACATTTTAATACATATACAAATCAAATCTGTTGGGGAATAATTTCCTTGTTTTTGAGTATTTTGTAGTGTTTCTGTGACCTGCTGTTTATATGCGTACGCTTCCTGTTAGCACTCACACTCTTTAAAGTGCTCAGCCCTGGAGTTTGGTGGTGAAAGCAGACTATCCTTTCACCCTGGTGGATTTCTGAGGAGAGCAAAGGCAAACGTAATGCAAGCCTTTTTCTCGTCTTCTGATATCTCTAACAGCCACATGTTTGTATTGAAAATTATTCTAATTTTTTTTTTTTCCCTCTCTCAAAACACTTCCTTCTGAAAAGCAGCAATCCCCTTTACAGCCTACTTCTCCACAGTAAAGCACTAGTGCTTTTGTGTGTCGATAAGAGTTTGTGAGTGAGTGCGTGTGTCTTTGATCTGCCCTGCCGGAGAAGATGTTGACGGTCTAGCGGGGAGATGGCGGTGTTCACTGTTGAGCTTAGATATCGCCCCTTGCGTACTCCACATTGAGCGGCTCTGTGTGCCACCGTGCTGTGGTTAGCCCTTTTCAAGCAGGTCTCCAAATGCGGTTCACTAGCTTGTTCTATTTAAGGAGAAGGCTTTAAACACAGGCGGGCACATTACAAGAATAAAATGATTCAACACAAAGTAATACCCTCTGGTTATTGAAAAGTGATGAGCCCTTACCAGAGGGCTCTGCAAGGATGCCGGTCAGTGAGCTTTGAGAGGAAGCACACACGTGTACACACAATTCCTCATTTCACTGTTAGCTTTTAATTCATATCTGTTCATACATTGTTTTCCATAATCATTTAGAAAAATACATGCCTTTTGTTTTTGTTTAGCTGCACATCTTTATGTGAAGTATTTGACAAATTGTGAAACTCACGGTTCTGAGTAAAAGCCGCTTCCTAGTGGGCGTACAGACACATTGTTGAGAACAACAGTAGCTCACAAAGACCATTGTGGTGCCTTAAATTCCTGACTTTATGATTTGACTGCTACTTAAAGTCTGCTGTTATTTGAATATGACCATTTCACCCAATCATTCACAGGGTTTATACTGTATTGATCTGCATTGATGATTTCCTTGCAGTTCCTCTGCATTGCACCATGTGACCTTTGGATGACTCAGGCACACGTAAAGACAAAGGGCACACCACAACAAATGAGATATAGATTCTTTGCAAATGCACAGAGCTTGGCATGGATTATTGCAGCATTGTGGATCATGCTGTTACAGTTCTCTTGTCCATTTTTGTGCGAATATTACTGACCACCAGTGAATATGACCTTCACAAGGATTACAGAACGAGGCAATCAATTCCAACAGTTTGACTAGTCAGTTGGCGTATCGTGATAAATATAGCCCTGTGTCGACAGCGACATATGTGGCATCTCAAAAGCTCTCATTACAGTCAAATCAAGGTACCTTTGAGCCTTGCGATATGTAAATAATGTTTGATACGATGTAAACACACCATCTACCACATTGATCCTACTGCCATCAATTAGTAGGGAGAATCTTACACTTCATGTTAGATACTCTATTTTTTACCTTCTGTGTTGAACAGATAAAAAGACAGGATGCAGCAAACATCCTCTGTGCTCGTTTTTGCTGTGATAATCATTGCAAAGAAGCCTCACTAGTTAAAAAGTGTGCCCATCTGGTGAAGAAACTGGGACAAAGTGTACTTTAGAGGGAACAGAGGACAACTCTCCTGGCCTTTAGGGCTGGAGCGGTGGAGAGCAAAGTGGGGTTTTTTTATTTTATTTTTAAATATTCCTTGGAGGCATTTGTGTGGTTGCAAAGGTCATCAATTTAAGTGTCATCTATCACTTGTTAATGAATGCTTGGAATGTGAAGAGACTTCACATAACTCCTTTTTGAGAGGCAGAGTAGTCTCAGTGGATGTCAACAGTGTTCAATACTAATGACATCCTTGCATCAGAAGAGGACTCCACAAATTGGCTTTTCAACCTCTTGCCCAGTCTCGAAGTCACTCTCTCGCCAAGCTCTCCCTGCCCAATATCCCAGGATTTGGGCCATCCCTACTTAAGCGTCCAGAGCATCATTATTCTCGCATCTTTTATCTAGAGATGGGATCAATAAATCTATCCTACCCTGACTGGACTCTGATGTCCACCAGCCTCTTATTTTTCCTCTTGTCAATCCACGTGAACACATATCAGCTGGAACACGCTGATGCACTGTGTGACGCCTTGGCGAATGTTCATTAAGTTGTTTTTCAATGAGAAGCAGGGATCAATAGCAGACCGTGGTGATTCATGCATACAGTACCCAACCCTATGCATCTGTGCTGATCTCTCTTAAGGATTAGCATGCCGGAAGACACTGATCATATGAAAGAGTCAATTAGGAGCTCATGAAATATAAATGGTTATTCAGGTAAAAGCAAAAATTGCTGCTGGACTTCCTCCAGTTGCGATTAAGAGCTTCTTATTGAAAGGGGTGGATAGTGCTATAATTATGCTATAATTGTGGTCTTGCACTTACAATTTTAAAAGTGCTTGTATCAATGAATATTCATGTAACGCATGCATCCTCATATGTTATGAATGGAATAAGCCTATTGAAACCACATATCATCTTTGTTGTGTGTGGCTTGTTTTAAACTCACAAATATGTCATCTTTGCTGCTATCAAATGTCTGCACAAAAATATAGTGCAGAGCTAATTCACAGGCTTGGCTTTAACAAATTTGTATCCTCATGTATGGACCCATTGGGGCCCAACTACCCATATCCTTTATTTTATTTTATTTTTTTATTTATTTTATTTTATTTTATTTCATTTTAGGATATAACCCTCTGAAAATCCACAATTGACAAAAATGTATATGTATGCTATTTTTCTGTCAAATTAAACAGCGTAGGCTTGTGTACGAGAATTCCGTTCACGATGCATATATTTCCAGGAAGAATGTTGTTCTGTCATCAAAGGAAATTCTATTACAGCCTTATCACATCAGCCTGAGGATGCACTTCTTTTAACCTCCCACAGATGATCTTTTCTCTCTGCTCAAACACATATAAACACCCAGATAGATATGTCTCAGGCTTTCAAGCTGTGACCACCAGGTAGAATACAGTAGTTGTTGCCCATTTTCCTTTGACAGACATACATTGCAGTTACACTTTAGCTTGGTTCATTAAACACAAGTTTACAATATTTGAAATGCAATGTAAAATAACTGTAACCATAAATTAATGGATGTAGCAACAAGCTGGTTACATTTTTCCACATGCATGGGCTTGATTACGACTGTATCTGAAAATGAGCAGTATAGTATCCAGAATTAAATTGTGAATCTGCATAATTTTTGTATTCAGAACAGGTCACTGTAATTTTATTACACATGCGATTTTACAGCTTATGGTAAATAATTTGACAGGAACTATATATTTGTTTTGTTGGTGCATTCTGGTTTATTGTTCATGCTGTTTTTATTTCAACTTTGTTAGCAAAAGAATATAGATGTGTCTTCAGTATTATTTGACTTTGGCTTATATTATTATTCACACTCGGCACATGTATGCACATGGTGTACATGTGTGGAAATACCCTCATTATGGAGCAAAGCCAGTTGCAATATGTATATTTGTCATAGCGGATGGTTTACTCCATCTGTCAAATGGGATGAATCTGGAACATACTGCTGGCATCTCAGTCTGAGGTACATTTCACGTCACTGTGGGTTGGAGAGTTTAAATCAGGCCATGAACCTTTGGCATACATCACCGCACTCTCTCCACCTTTCCTGTCCCTCGCCATTGATAAGTAGCCAAATCAAAATACTAAGAAAATAATCTTCAAATAACATTCTGTATTTATACAAAGTTTTCATTCTGGATTATGGGAATATTATTTTGCAATATTACATAATTTTGTATAATCATATTGTTCAATTATTATATTAGATCCTTATTAGATAGATCCTGTACACAAGTATAACTGTCTGCCAACAATACACGCACATTATATACAGTATATATATATATATATATATATATATATATATATATACACACACACACACACACACTAGAAATGTGCTTTAAATGTAGCTGGACTTTGTTATTTTGCTGACCAGACATGATATTTTATTGCTCCTCAATTAATCCTGATGCTGGATCCCGACATGATGGGTCAGCGGGGTGATGATGTATGGCATTGGCGAGGCTGCTGGAACAGATGGGCCTTCAGTACAACCTGGTGGACCGATGGGGTGGAGATCCACATATTGTTCTTTGTTGCTACATTGGCATGAAGTTTCCTAATCTAGTGCAACTGATGACGGAGAACGCCTTCCTCAGCTGCTCTCTCCCAGGGGCTTATCATTCTCTCCTTCCCTGTATCAATCACCTCAGAGTCAGGCCATTTGTTCATGCTACAGTACATAGCCTTACCTCCCATGGTGTCCCCAACTGAACTACATTATACTGAATGTGGTGTTCCACATGAATCCCCTATCCCTCCTCCACATGGTGAGTTTAAATCTGTGTGGTTTCATGCTGAATAGGACACATGGCGAAATGGCAAAATGGGAAGAAAGAACAGCAGGTGGAAGTTAAAAAAATGTTCACACTTAATTTTACTTTCTCTTGTAACCCTGCTAAACAATGAAGATGAAGGATAGCCCATTGTCTGATCAGCTCTGCTGTGGTCATGTTTCCTATTCATGCGGTAATTCGTACGTCCCACTTACCTCTGGCTCAGTTCAGCAGGAACAGGAAATGATCGACCTCCCATTGCTAACCCTGTGGGACACTGCTGACCACAGCACTCAACACTAACCAGCATGACAAAGACACCATTACAAACAACATATGTGTGACTGATGGAGACCAACTGCCTTTGCTTGAAAGAGACATCAACATGGACAACCTTTAAAGCAAGATTGCAGTCATGTGACATTTGAAGTAAAGGGAATCTGAAAATGCTCTTAAATGAAAGGAATGAATGGGGGTTGATTGAATGTTGTCAGAGAAAGCAGGACAGACTGGCAGAATGATCTAATGCTCTGTCGATTTATGTATCTGGCGTTAATGGAAAAGCTTAATTTTGTTTTTTTTTAACTATGATTACATTTATGTATCAATGCCATTTTTATGTAAAGAGGGTCTGAATATGGAGTCTGACTTTTGAATGAAAAGAGGTGCAGGTGCAGATTTATGAGATCGCTCAAGAATCTTGTTCATCATGAGCAGATATTGACTCTGAGTGCTAACAGAGCGAGTGGGGCTTTTGGATGGCGGCTTGAGAGGCCTGTCATTTTGTAAATAATTTGTAGGAGCTGACATCCAATAATAATGAAATGTATTACTAGGCCTGGCTCCAGTGTCACAAAATAAGGTGTGAATTTTAGATGTTTGTCTCTATTCACTTCTTTATGCTAAAAATAAAAATAAAGGCCAAGTACTTTGTATTGATCATCTCATTGCTCAGCGTAGTCATATGCGTGGACTTTTTGTTTGAACATGCTTGCATCTGCTCTTGCAAAAATACAATCTTATTACAGCATTTATATATTTTGTATCAGTGCAGTGTCCTGGCCCCAATCAATGAGGTCTTTTTCTGGAATCACTCAGCGTATTGGAAATGTCAAATCCATCTTGGCGGCCTCTGTAATGAGGAGAGGGTTGCTGGCTTAAAGTCGTTCATTTTGTTTTATTGACCCTTGGATTCCATAAGGAAAATCACACTGAGACCTCGGTCACATGGTAATGAAAACATGGTGGACCTTGAACATAATGCTAGAGGTCTTTCCACAGTCATAGCTGCGGATCATATTTGGATATGGCTTAGCTAAATCACATAAACAGTGATGTCGTGCACTCGTAGTATAACGTTGTTTTTCAACAGAAATAATTTGAATATGTCCCCACCTTGAAATTTCCTTGTTGGATTCCTGCTCTGTTGTAACTGTTTCACTGTTGCTGTATGATTGTGGGACCTGAATTCTTCCTTTCTCATGCTATGTTGTGTTAAAAATGAGGAAACTGCCACTCTGTACAAGTGAGGGAAGGAGGTAATGTAAGTACTTCTTTCCTTATAGAGAACTGATTCCAGTACAATTTGAAATCCAGATATTAACGCAGCTAAACTCATTTCTTTTGTCCGTGACATAGTTGTGGAGTCTACCCCTCAATTTGCATAGAACCTGGATCATCAGCAATTCAAATGTGGGCCTTCTCTCCACTGAGGCATGATTAAAGGTAAATATACTTAAGTGCCCCATTGGACAAGAACTCTATTGGACCAAGGGATACACTTTCTAAAGTGCACTGCTGGACCAGCATATGGTTTAGGCATGTGGAGAAATGAAAAGCTGGTCACACAATAACAATTGGGTAATTCAGTTGGCAATTGGACGTAAAACTTTCCAACAAAAGACATGAACAGAGAGGGGTTCAAGTCTGTATTTAGCAATAATCCTGGAGAGGGGGAGAGCAAGAGGACTCAAGTTGTGCAATTACCAGAAGAAAGGTGCAACACAGGACTCTTCACATATGCACACAACAGCACAGTTATTTCAAAATTTCCTAATTCAGCACAATAACCACATTCAATATGCCCTGAAAGAAGACTTCCCTTCTGCTTGAATCATTGCCGTATGTGCTTGTCAATCTGTGAAGCTTCCAGCTGCATGCTTGAGAGGTAGTTTGATATGCCGTATGTGCAGTATGTGGAGTCCTGCTTCAGTGAAATTAGTGTAGTTTTTACTGCTCAGCCAGCTATATTTCAGGTATACAACTGTGTTGTCATTTTCCTTTTCCGATGACCCTGTTTTTTGGAGCCTGAAGCTTTGCGCAGGCTGTCCCTTCAATTCGGTATTTCAGCAAAGGAGTCCAGTTAGGATCCTGGGGCCCAGAAGGGAAGCAGGCAGCAAGACCTAATGATGAGAGGAGGGGATTTGTAGCTACTTTAGCAGTATCACTCCCCCCCCAACACACACATACTGTACACATATCTTTGTGTAGCAGCACAGTGACAGTGGAGAAGGCCCTCGAGTGTCAACCTGGTTGTCTCTGAAGTTTGTCTACAGAGCCATGTATACTGTATACAGGTCAACATGGAGGCTGCAGTCTTACTCATCACACATGCTCTTCATACAGCAAAACTAAATCTGAGTTGTAAACTGTTATTTTTATGTGAGACAGGAGCTTCATTCAAAAGTATTGAGCATTCACTACATATAAAGTCCAAAATTTTAAATGTCTGCCATTTAAATATTACACAAGTACAAAATTAGCAGCATTTTTTCTAAATCAGCAAAAATAATTGCCTAGTAAACATAACAATGAATTATAACTGGTATCCAATCCAATAACACGTCTTTGACACAGACAGAAGAGGTGATGAGAAATCTATGTAGTAATACTAGTAGTGGTAATATTTCTTCCATCCATCCATCCATTTCTTCCGCTTATCGGATGGGTCGCGGTGGCAGCAGTCATCTTCTTCTTTCTTCAGATATTTAATTTTTATTAATTCTACTGCATATTAGCTCAAAATATATTTAATCATATTTTAGAAACAATGCCGTATAAAGATGTTCTGTTTATCTTGCAGAAACAATAAAGACTAATGTGATTTATATGTGTTTGCCTTGCTCACCGTAGATTTAGTGTAGCAGTAAACAGGAAAACCTGCTTATAAATTATGATTACTTTAGTCAGCTGATCATAAAGCTTAGAGATGGTTTCTAATGTATGTATGCATAAAAGAGACAGCAACATGAGTAATCTGTATGTTAATCTTGTGTTGCCAAGAGACAAGGACTATTCTTACTGTATATAATTTTTCACTTGACATATGAGGCATATGCTGACTGGATATATGGGGATTTTTTTTCCTTTTCATTACTGAACTCTTATGTTGATAAATTAAAATAATCTATCTAGAGTAATCACCGTATTTCTAATGTCCTTAATTATTTTAGTTTTCCTGTTGTTAATATTCCTTGTAGTGGGTTTGGACTAGTTAACAGGCACGAACATGTGAGAGTTCTTTGTTTTACATTACTGTCACTCTTATTCCTCCAGGCAGCTTGACAGCATCTTACTGTCAGGATTTGGAGAGTCCCTGGCTCTTAACCATCTTAGATGACAATGCCTCCATTTTTTGACAGCTTAAATTCATCCATTCTGCTGCCATCTGACAAGAGGAATTTTCTCCTGCCTACCCCTTCACTCTTCACTTATTCTTTCCTTTCCCTCTTTTACATGGCTATGCCTCTCTGTATTCCATAATCAGCTATCTTTAATGGCATTTGATGGGCAGAGTAAGGAACGTCATAAAATGTCGCGTGCCATTCTATATGAGCAAAACTGGAAAGAGTTCAAGATTCTACTGTCCAAGAAGCTGGGATTTTGGATGATGGCTGGCATGGAAACATTTTTATAGAAGCTGTTCTGCCAATCTGTGGACTTTAGTCTTAATATAGGCTCTGGCTGTTAGTATTGTGTGCAGCGGAGACAAATACACACTGCTGATAATGTCTAATGGTGAGAAAATGTTCTGCTGCTAACTCTTTTCACCTCAGCTTGCTTTAGCAGCTGACACATTGCTGCCCATCATTAAAAGCTCAGATCCTCACGTTCTTTCCCTGGTTCTGCAGCTGTAATAATATTCACTGATTGTAGAGAAATAGCATTTTGACAATAGGCTACAAAATGGAGTGCTTTGTGGTGTCAGTACAGCTTTTCTGGTGGAGAGTGCGAGCTTCCCCGCAGATCCATGTCTAATTGGCTCGCTCCATAGTTTGTCGATTCCTGTCCTGTGGCTGTTCTTCATTGCCCATTCACACCTTTCCCCAGCATCCCCACAGGTGGAGTGTGAAATCCATTTGTTTCAAGGCAGGAGCCAAAGCGCTCTCTGCTCCTTGACAGACCATTTTGTCTGTTGCTCCAAATAGTTCCTATTGAGTTAAACAGGTATAACTCAACAGTATAAGTCAGGCTAATAGCGAGTCATTAGAGGAACTTCAACCTGAGCACAAAGCGAGTGTTTCTGCTTTAATGCAGCTACCACCCATTGTTCTATGTAGTTCTGGCGATAAGCAGACAATTAGTCGTTCGACTAAGCATCAGCAGGGTTCATGAATCATGAATTTGCATCACGCTGACATGGCTCTACCAGGGTAGTATAAAATTAACCCCTCAAGAAGCCAGTTTTATAGCTGAGCTTCCTTTGTATGCTTTGGCATTTTAGGAGCTTCACTTCTCAAAGTGACATAAGTAGGTCTTTACCTAGTGAGGAAGGGGCACTTCAGCATTCTTCTGCTCTTATGGCACGGTTAATGACTGACATTTAGACACTATGTAAAGAGATAGCCCTGAGAAATGGCTCTGCCATCCAGCATCACTGATAACCTGCAAGCTGACCTACCCTGCTGGTAAACACCTGGTTTGTTTGTGACTTTTTGTAATTGCCACAACCATTAGCTTGTTCTGAATGCATTTGGGATTTGCCATTTCTCAGAGGCTCCGTGTTCAGTTTTACTGCCTATTGACACAAAGTTTACCTCCTGATAGAGGAATAGTCCAGGCTAAATGACAAAAGAAGAATCCAAAATGCTAAATCACCACAGTTAGGGCACCACCTGTCTCTGGTGTGCCCAGGTAATTATCTTGCATCAGTAGTTTCTCATTTCTTCCCACCAAGATGACATTAACATAGAACAGGAGTATGTGAATATGTGAGATGAGGCACTCGGCTGATTGCGTGCCTGTCTTGACCCCCATGTCCAACACACAACTAGAGGAAGTTCTCCAGATGATAATGAACCCGTAGGATGTTTTCTGGCTTCTCACAAGTAAACAAAGGGCTCAAATGTTAGGCTTTGTATAAATTAGCATTAATGACTTCATTATGTTTCTGGACACTGTTCTGTTCTCACAATCAGTGCTTCATTAAGTGGTGTTGGACACTTAATTGAAGTTACTGTTCTGTTTAAAAGGTAGTTTGACAAGTTACACAACTGAACACCTGGCCCAGTTTCAGCAGACGCAAAGCATGCATGTTTATGAGCACCATGTGTCAAACGTAATCTGCTTCAACCAAGATGAAGTCTTTTAGCTGAATTTAAAACATGTTTTGTAATTGATTTCAGAATTACGCTGTGCTTTGATATGTTGTTTCATATGAAGAACTCTTTCAGTAGCCTAAGGCTCATTGAATTGCTTGAGGACTGACTGAGATTGCAGGTCATATTTGCAAATAAAATTTGAAATAAAAAACATCTTCAAACTTGTTTCATGAACTTGCAGGTTGAGTGAAATTAGCCTGGCTGCCATATTAACTGCTTAGTACCACTACAACCTGTGTGTCTAGACATGCATGTCTTCACTACCTGAATGTCTTTTGTCTGCTTTGGATGATGAATAAAGCAAGGAGAAGATTTAGGGATAGTCATTGAAGATATTACAGTGATGACTGCTTTGTGTTGCAGCCTGACCATGCTTTTGGAATACGCTTTCCACATTAGGAAGCTGTCAATCTCAAATCACAGCAAAACAAATCACCCTCAGATGGTGAGACAGCGGAGGAGTGAGGTGCAGATGAGACAGCTGATTATATGAACACCTGTGATCAGAATACATTATTTCGCAGGATTCATAAAACGGTTTAGTGAGTAGTGGCTCAGTGCAGCACACCAACATGGTCTGAAATAAAGGGATGGAAATGTTTTAAGGCCTTACTACAAATGGGGAGATGGACCTTCTAAAATCAGCTGTTGTTTTTATTGTGTAACAGAATTATCTCTCTCTTTGTTCTGATTTATTGCAAAATAATTACTCAAATGTCATAACACCCTGCATACATTTACATATATAGCTGCTGTCAGCAGATTGTTCAGTAATACGAGAATAAAGAGAGACAGAAATTGCTGCTGTGGAATTTGGTACCACTACGTCAGAGCGATGAGTGATATGTGTCTGTTATTACTATTTATCCAGTGTTGACTGCGTATGAATGAATAATCTGGATGATTTTTTCAGCCTCTTTAGTCTTTCCTGGGTCTTAGTTCTGTCAGATGTGCCTGAGGGACTTGGACCTAATAGCCTTTATCGATTCAGGCAAAATGAAAATGTGCTTTTCCCAGGTCTCATTTTAATGTGGCTTTTGCACCTATGCCCACCAAACTGTCAATTGGTTTCTGCCTCTTTATGGAGCTGTAGGAGTGAGTTAGTTAATGATATCACCACAGTGTGAAGATTAGAACTCAATTATCTGCCTGTGCCATGGACCTGGGTTCTGGCCGAATATATTAATCATATTTCTTGATACTGTAGCAGTAAGGCTGAAAAGAAGCCTATATCCACATGAAAAAGGAGCCACTGTGCAGGGAAGAATATATAGCGAAGAAAGCCTAAACTGTTTTTTTTTCCCCTGCAGTGCTGTATTTAAAATATGTTCCTCAGTGCAAAAAATAATGTTGCATACACATTGTCATTCATTAATTCTTCAGTCGTTTGTCCTTTGTAGTTTAGGCTTCAGGATCAAAAGCTTTCAATTATTGCAAGTCTCAAAAACCTGGGTGAACTAATTGAGTCCTGTAGTTCAGATATGAAGTTACATTTTAATATTCAAATCTCTAAGCCTACCTGAGGCTTCTCGTGTTGGTCTTTAACATTAAAGCTGTGCTTTGAAAAAGAGTGAGAATAAAAATGCACTATTTTTAAAAGCAAGCCTATGAAGCATTTGCTCAGACTGACTAAATGGTAACATTTGTGCTGTGCTGAACAGTCATTGTGGACCATCTCCCAGAACACTGCCAAAAAAATTATCTAATATTTAACCAGTTAGACAACTTTGGACGTCCAAAAGTAGTTAAATCTACGCTTTTGCTATGCTTTTGGTTTTTCAGCTTAAATCAAGCTGATTTTAATTTGATAGAATTCCATCACATTTTCTTGACACACAGTGTCTGTGCCTTATTCTGTCTTGCTCCAATATATTGCCTCATGTTTGTTTTAAAAATCTTTTATCCTGAAATACTGGGAACCAGTGGAATTAACTTGAAGAAAGGTCTCCTCAATTTTAAGGACAATTAATTCACAATAGTGGATTAAATTGATTTTTAAAATGTTTTTCCTTTGCATTTATTTCTGATTTATATATTTTAAAATAGTTTTGACAAAAAACAACAACAATTTTCTCTTGATAAGTTTAGTTAATTTTGCAATGCTTTAAACTAAACTTCTTACACATAGCTCCTTTAATCTTGAAGGATCATGAAAAACCTTCTTTATCTTCTGAAGGTCAGGATCTGTAGCAGTCTGCAGTCAGACTCTGCCTAATAGAGGCATGTTTCATCAGAGAACTCCTGTGCTTCCTGCGAGGCACATACAAGATACAGTTTTGATGTGGTGTTCTTTTGAGAAAAATACAAGGCTGGTGATAGTAATGACATCACCCACAGTTCTCTGCAGATGTTGATTGAAGAGTCTATTTTGGCTTCAGGAGTTCTATCAGTGGGACGTATGCTCCTGGAACAGGTCGCTGTGATCTTTCTGGCACCTACTGGAGCTCACAAACAGGCCCCCCTCCCATCCATCCACACATGTCCTGATAGAGGGATGCGAGTCCCCAAGAGAGGCTTCTTCTCAGCTAGATGGCAGCCAACGCTGCCTCCTACTGCTGCAGCCCCTTCATTAACAAACTGACAGGCCTGACATGGATAAGAGAGCTTTACGAAACAATCGTCCAACTCTACACACTAACAGAATTGCCTCATTGAGCCTCAACACTTCCAGTATTACATTACGCTTTTTCTGAAGGTTTTCTTTTTTAATGTTTCCACCCTGCCTCCATTTCTGTCTGACAGTGATAAGATGAGACGGGAAAATCAATAAAGAAAACATTCCATTTTGACGGTGACATGAAACAACCAATCCCATGCATGTCCCTAGATGTGCCAGATGTCAGAAGAAATTTGGCTTTAAAGTAGCTGCTTTTATTTGCTTCATTGGAAGAACTGGTGTTATTTTGCCAATCACAGTATCTGGCTCAGTCACAGCTAATCAATGACGTTTATGTCAAACATGGATTGATTATACTTCAGATAAAACAGAAGAAGTGCAGCGCTTTAAAACAAATGTCACATCACTGCAACCTCAGTGAAGGACAAGAACAATGGCAGCTCGACAATTATGCTTTACTTGCATGCTGCTGTCAACACACCAATCACGCCTACAATCTTTCTATGTATTTAGACATGTTGGCACCCCTGCCAGGTTGTTTTACAATTTCACGCTTAAAGCCAAGCTGCTCTGACTCATTAGCATTTTGTCTTGTTCTGTTCAGGTGTATAGTGTACTGCAGTTCTACCAAACAAAGAGTGTAAAAGCTTCCCACCCACACACCAGGGTGACTTTCAGCCCCACGTTGCTTTGAAGTCAGACTCAAAGAATAAAACACAGAGGTTGGGAAAAGATAAGGGAGTGATTTCCCTATTTTTTCCAACCATCCTTTCTCTTTGTGGTCAGCACAAGTTCACTTTTCATCTCAAAGCCTTTCCTGGCTCTCATCTGCCAGTGTAAAAAATATTAGCTTTTTACCAGCAGCATTGAATGCATTTGGATTTAGAATTTGGTTAACTGTTAACAAAATTGTGTTTATTTAAGTAAAACAAAAAGGACTTTTCTTTTCAAGATCAAGTGATAAAATGTGAGCGCTGCACATTGGCATTAACACATTGTCCAGCTTGAATGCTGTCTGGCCATCAAGCACTCACATGGTGGTGGATTATATTCAGCTGAGGGGCTGAGTGGCTCTGTGTCAGAAGGTGAGGACAGTAAGAGGTTTGTCAGGAGGAGAGCTCCTGTAAATAATTTAACTAGTCAGGCAGTAAAGGGTCACAGCTCCTGCACATAATGGAGGATTCTGAAGGGACTGTATGCGCTGCCTACAAACTGTTTTTATACTTGTCTGAGACACCTAGACTAACAATTATATCTCACACATGCAAGCACACAAACAGTTTTTTGTTTTTTTTCATAGTACCATTTGAATCTCTAGATTGTCAAATGTCTTACTGAATTTGACAGATCAAGTTTTCCAGGTTGGAGTAACATTTAAATTCCACGTCTTAATGTTTAAGTTTGGATTGTTGGCAGAGAAGTGTCATCATGAAATTAAAGTTCTTATGCACTAAATGATCTTCTGCATTTTGTATGCTATATCCAGTTTTCTAATGAAGCAGAAGTGCTGTCTCCATATCCAAATTAAGTTCTTAAAATTTAATAAATACACTGCTGTATAGAGTTGCATGAAGCCTATTGAAGGCTATTATTAGCCATCCATGATCTACATTGGCGTTTGTTATTCCCGTGCTCTCTTGCTCATATCTGTGTATGCTAATAAAACACATAACAGCGTACAGCATAGTGCCACAGACAGGGGAATGACGAAACCAGTGTCGATACAGAAACACCTATACAGTGAGTCCCAGCTCCCTATGATCTCTTTCATTTCACTCCAAACCTCTACCCTGCAGCATTCAGGCTTACACAAAGGACACTATCAAAGCATTAGCTACAGAGAAGGAGACAAACGCAAGCACATATATTTAGGAAATGCTGCAGTGTTCAGAGCTGTGGCAAATTGCTATTGTTACAGTCCCTCTCATTTTAGTCTGCCCTGCTTCACTGTGCCATTGCATTACCCTGGTGGACTTTGATGGTGCAAAAGAACGGATGGGGCCAGGATTAGTTTAATGCTGCTAATTAACAAAAGACAGAGGAGAGGAACATGCTATCTGGTGCTGGATGTCATGCAGACCTTCAGCACCCTCAGCTGCTGTTAATTACCTCTGGCGTTTCACTATCTCTCCCTGGAATGGACAGGCCTTGCATCTCTTGAGCTACCGCCTGCATGGCCATTAGAAATAATAGATTTAGCTCAAATAACTGGCAGCACATTTGCTGTTTTTACTGTTGGCTCTAAGGATTAAGACAAGTGTCACTCCTATGGTCCACATGCCCGTGTAGAATTATAATATTAATAATACTCTTGGATGTTATGTGTAGTCATTCAGTCTGAGAATGTCTCCACATTATTCTCAAATTTAATATTTTATTACTAGGCATAGCAATTAATCCATCTCTTATCAACGTCCCTCACATTTATTAAATGGATGATCTATTGAGAGCTTGATATCCAATTAAGATAGTGAATTTGATGGGATTTACCGGAAGAAAAGTGTTCAGAAATCAGCCTTTTCACTGTGAAGTAAGTGGAAACAGCAGCATCAAGCTTTTCTGTGCTGCTTCCTTTCTCCTGCTTACTGAAAAATTGAACTGGCATTTCCGATATTTAACCTAACAACAATACTGCATCTCCAAAGTGCCCACATAGATTTAAAAAAAAATCCTGGATAATGTACTTCCTGGATTATGTTGACAAATTTGCCTCAATTGCCTCGGTTCATGCTTCACTTTGCATCTAGCATATGTTGACACCAAGTGGGTGTAAATCTCTGGTAGTTGTTAATAGCCACCATATTGCCTGGCTAAGTCGAGACTAAACTAGACTGTTGGTTAATTGGTAGGTGTGGCATTTGTCGTCTGTCGTGACGAGAACAGGACAATCTGATTTCACATAATTAGTGCAGACTCTCTCATTGCCGCCTTCAGAAGTGTTCTTTAAAGGTGTAATACAGAACTGTCAGTGCCATGCCACAGTTTCACAGTCTTGACTCATATTTCTGTTGCAATGAATTCTATAGATGCTGACCTCCAGAGAATAGAGCATGGCCAGAGGCCCTAATCCAGTTACAATGTGTGCACCAGTCATATTTTATCACAGCCAATAGTATCTTCCTCTCCTCAGGCTGTGAGACTACACTCTTGAGAAAAGATACCTCCGAGGCCTACTGTAGTCTTGGATCACGTTGTCCTAATCCATTCCAAAGCGTAACCACTGCATCCTTAGAAAACAAAACTTGCCCTTGGCCAGAGCTGGGGGTATCTCACACCTGTCTTCTCAGTATGGTCTCTTTTCTTGCATGTGAGAGGGGAGAACTAAATAAACTAAATACACAGAGTTTTTTCTTGAGTCTGCCTAGAGAAGGCATTCAAGACTAAATGTGTCTTTCTTGTCCCTGTGAGAAAAACAGAAATAATTGTAATTTTAGCAAGACTTTTACAACTAAAATACATAATGTTGTCTGCCACATAATGACAACCAATAAAAACTCTGATAAATAACAAGTGTTGCACATACATTTAATCATGAATGAGAAAGCCATTCAGATTAATTTGCCACTGCAGTAAAAGCTGCTATGACTGAACACACATGTGGGTTTATATATTGAAAGCTGATATGATTCATGACCTCAGCATTTAATGTTTACATATTTCTAAACAAAATGCATTGTGCTTCATCTGTCTATCCCTGTTCTTTCCATAACTTATAAGTTTAACCTTTAACACTGTAGCATTGCCTCAAACCAGATTTTGCATGCAGCACAAAACATTTAGCACTTATTTCACTGTGCAGCTATTATAATACAATTTTTCCTCTATTTCTGACCTGTTTCACACTTCAACTTATTGATTTTTGCTATTGGATGTTGATGTTAGTGTAACACAGAAGTCAGAGCACATGGGGTCCCCAGGCCCTATTTAAAACCGAGGCTGGTTTCAAGTGACAGGAAATGATTGGAAATTAGGGCCAAAAAGTCTGACTGTTCCCCCATCTGTGTTGAATTTAACGCTTATCACAGTGCACGTTGATCTCAGTGTCTGTGCAGGCCAGACATGGTGGGGTAGATGGTACTCAATCAGATAGGCTCATTTTGAGATTTGTTTTTCCTCTCTCTGGCATCTGGTGCCAATTTTCAGAAGGGATTGGACCAAATTGTGGCTGGAACGTGGATCATCATTCAGTGCAAGGCGGTACCTAAAACAACAAGATGTACAGTAAATGCTGAAATATTCTCCTCCTCAGCTTCAGTGTGATTCACACACACACACACACACATAAGCAGAGACGGCAAAAGGCCATGTCAAGAGAAGATTTTTACTCATTGTCTCTAATGTCTGTCCTTCTCTTTTTCTGTTTCATGTATCATCCATTTGGCCCAATCAACCATGTCTGGTATAAAACCATACAGGTAAGTCATGCTTTAGCTGCAGTGTTTCTGTCTGTTACTGTGCTTTTAATGTCTTGTGGAAATTATCCAAGGAACAGCTCATATCCTCTAGCTGTCTTTAGTAGGTTGAAGCAATCACTTCTGTTGCCTCCTTGTGGCTCCTTCTTATCGATTGACTGTATGATTCCCTCTCTGCACTCAGAAATTACCTTTGCTAGAAGATACAGATAAATTAAAGGCCAGGCTTTTTAAAGTAATGCAATTGCAGTTGACAAAGAGGTGCACGGAATCTGAAAGAGTCCTCTCATCTCCTGTTTTCTGCTTCAGTGAAGTTTCATAATTAGTTTGTCATAGCACACATTGCTCTTGGGCATGCTGCTGTTTTATATTCAGATGACTCAAATGATTTGTCTCATGATTTCATTGTATCTGTTTACTTGACTTTGTCTGTGTTGATGTGACTGTGTTGTGGCTCAGGAGGTAAGAAAGGCTTAGAGGGAGTACAAATAAGAGGAAAATATTTACACCAGAGTGATCGTGATGAATAATTATTCCTTTTTGTGTTCTTGGAAGATAATCCAATTAGAGTATCCAATAACGATTAACTCGCTGTATATTAATCAGTTGCTGAAACAATGACACTCCGATTCTTAGACTGCCAATTCTTATTCTTTCAATTCTCAGATTGCCAGTGGAACTCATAACATACCACTGTGATATGAAGGGTTATGCACATATATTAAGTATTAACTCATGTCCACAAGTATGAGTCAACTTTTCTTTTTTCATGTATACTCAACCAAATGCCCTTACTTGTACATCCATCCTCATTTTATATTATTTAGAGCATCAGAAGCACAATTCTCCAGGGGATGGCCAGAAAAGAATTTATGGGAATATGAATATCACGGGAATGACCTTTCCTTAATGTTTTAACCATCCCACTGTCCAAAGCCCTCAGTCCATTCCCACATTTAATTGTTGCTGACAGTACTTACAGAAAAGTCCTGTGTAAAGTGGTCTGGCTGCTGTACAAGCGTGTTTGCTAAAGCCTGGCCAGATCTGTGCTGTGGTCCAGAGGAGTCGGCCAAAACCAACAGATGGGTAGAGCAGAGGAAACGGCGCTGCAGTGTTTGTCCCAAACACCATGCCGACCGGGTGACCCTCCTCAGAGACTGACCATTTGGCCCTACTTCCACTGGGCCAATGCCAGGAGAGACAGAGGGAGGGAGAGAGAAATAATGGGGAAGTATAGGATGTGAGGCGGCCTCTGGTCTCAAATAAGTCGCCTCGTGGGTGACATCGCTAACTGTCCATACCTGCATGTGTATGCAGACATATGCACACACAGATTCACAGGTATACAGCAAACAAGTTTCAGAATTGGTCCAGCAGCCTTCACTCACTAATGTCACAATGCATCCCCTGAAATACAGCCTCCTTGCTATGAGTCATTCAGTTTACCACTATTCGCCAAAGACTGCAGGCCGATGCCCATCCAGGTTCATGTTGCCCTCTCAGTGTGTGGGTGAAGTAATGCAAGGGGAGCGCCAACACTTTATATGAGCTGTCTCCCTTCTCCCTGTAAATAGGATATAATATCTGCTCTTCGTTAATGATGCAGGGCTCAGCCCCACACAGCTGCATGCATTAGAGCTTTAATCAGCAGATATGATTGCTTTGTGCTCCATCTGACTGCACTAGGGGGCCTCGTGGGGTTTGGTGGCAGTTTATGACAACTAACTTTTGACAGAAGAAAAGAGAAATTACAAGAAATAAAATGTTTAATGATATAAAATCCAGCAGTGCCTTAGAATGGTTTTAAAGGGATACAGAAAATAGCATCTCGATTTTCACTTCCCATAGCTTTTGGATTTGGAGGCAAGGATGTGAGGAATAGCTTAGTTGGGAGCAGCATCTGTTTATTCTCTTCACCAGTTGGTGCTCTTTGGCCTGGGAAACCATGATTCATTCCAAAAGCAAAACAAGCATGACAGAAAGAGAGAGGGGACCCTGAGTGATGCCCTCAAAATCTCTTTCCAACCAATGTATTTGTCCTGCCAGTGTAGAAAATTAATCCATCTTCTTTTTTCCTGCTATTAATTTTCATACCAAATTAATCAAATGCAAATATTTCTTATCAGCTCATTGGGAGCGGCCGTGTCACTGATTAGAGACAGTTTCTGGGATGTTAAGAATCCAACAAGGGACAGGATTTTCTTTCCTCGGGGACTCATCTTGTTCCCAAAGTTATTCTTGTATGTCATGCACAATGGAGGATTACTTTGATGTATTTTCTGGCCAAAATGTGCTCAGCTGTCTTTGTTGTATATATTGCAGTATCTACTGTATAAGTTCTCTGCAGCATTTAAAGCATCACTATCTCTTGTTACAAGGGTTGACATCGGTTCCCAAATCTCCTTATATGTGGAAAGGTGATAAAATGCATTTGGTAACAACTCTGGCCCTAGGCACCAGTATGTCTCTATGACACATTGCTATCTAGATGTTGTTCTCCCCAGTGTCTGCTTAGTGACTGTAAACATAGGAATGCACTGCTTCCTAGTAACTGTAAGCCAGATTTTCTGGGAAACAAGGAAATCAACATTTATTGGATTTAAGGTCTATTTTGAAGTGTATTTTATACTGATACTACAAAGGAGCTTTTATTCCTTGACTGTAACACACATGTTGCAATAATGAGATGCATATGAACCACTAAAGATATAATTGGTCTCACTGCGCTTGTTAATTTAAATAGACTCACATGTTTTCTTTAAGTTAGGTGAGATTCACAAAAACTGTTCAGCAGTAGATATGTCCATTTCCTAATGTATCTTCATGATACTTGTTTAAGAGAAA
Organism: Chaunax sp. Z400; assembly: GCA_037577475.1. Classification (NCBI taxonomy): domain Eukaryota; kingdom Metazoa; phylum Chordata; class Actinopteri; order Lophiiformes; family Chaunacidae; genus Chaunax; species Chaunax sp. Z400. Next base: position 8,122,790 of record CM075193.1, read on the forward strand.
TGTTTCATTGCAATCAGGCAGGAAATTATTTTCCGGCTTGCCCGACCTCATACACAACGAAAGAGTGCAACTGCTCCAGTGATAGCTGAAAATGTCACACACACAACTCTTGCTCTGCTCATGTGGCCCACGCTTTTATGCTATTGTTAATTTGATTTAATTGACAGGGGTGCACATGAAATTGTTGGTCTGGTTCACCTGAAGATGTTGCTTGATCCTCACCTTTTGCACTGCATGAAGCAGAGATGTTTTAGGTCACTGTCATCACTTGTACCTCCATATTTTCAACAGTGCCTTGCCTTCATCTTTAACTCTTCAGTTCTTTTTGCACCCCCTTACTGTAAAAATAAATCTTAGCAACTGTACAATGGAGTGCCATGCGATCAGCTGATTTGGCGCAGTTTTCAATTATTTGGGCGGGGCCTTTTTTGACCAGCCTTTTTGACTCTCTTGCAGTGGTAGCTGTCATCCACTGAATGTGCAGAGATACTTTCAATGTCATTATTTTTTAATCCTACTGAAAGAACAGTTTATGGAAGCCTTAAGGCACAGTTGTATCCTGCACTGAAAAAAACCTACTTACCTACTGTCTTTACACTTACCTCTATTTTGAACCAATTTAGTGAAAACATGTTCAGATGAATTTAGACGCATTTTATAAAAAAAATGTCACGGTCTCAATACAGTTGTTAAAATGTCTGTATCTCAAAAATGTCAAGCTTATCATTATGCCACTTATTATAAGTTTTATTATAATAAATTTGCACTGATAATACATTATAATCATTAAAAAACATGCACACTTAAGGCCATCTCTTTTTAAAATCAGATTCTGAAGGGACTTCAAACGATTTCACCACAGAAGAATTTACACAAATATCTGCGAGTTGTAAAGTATCAGCTGATGTAATTGTTTATAGCAGTGTTGATTGTCTGTTTGTTAAAACTGGAGGCATCACATAGCTTAGAGTATTTTAAATGTACTAAGGCGCAGGATGTCCTCTACTTGGACTGGCTGCTTTGATTCACTGCACAGGTCTCAATTCATTTCAAGAAGCTGGATAGGTGAAGACACTCATGTACCCTTGTCTACTGCGTAGGGCATGCTTCCAATTGAGACAACACCCACAGGTGAGGTAATAGCTCCTCAAGGCTCCCCCCCTTTAACTTTCCTGCTGTCAAGCCCAGGACTTTGATAGCACTTCTCCACTAGATTCATAAATCACGCATGAAGTTTTTTTGTTTTGTTTTTATCTCCATTGCAACCATTGTTTTATGATGTCTTTATCTTGCTGTGACTGTCCATTTTAGGTGGACCTTGCAGGTACAAGGCGAGGGGTTGAAGTTAGGTGCATTAATGACATCTACTGTAGCTGCTAAGGCAGAATTTCACACATACTTGCATTGACTTCAGTGACTCAGTGATATCAGATGGCTATTTGCAGAGGGGGCAATCTGTCTGGCTGAATAAAACTGTGTTTGTGTAAGAGCTCATCAGGGATTATTGGCTGTTATGTCAGTGGAAATCATCAGTGGGGTGGAAATTGCCTAACTGGATTTAGTGCATTAGCCATCATGAGGGATTTATGTAGCTGATGGTTGGTAGGTATGACCAGCATAATTTTAAGCAAAGGGTTACTCTGTTTATGAATACAGTAGAACTGCTGCAAGAGTTCAGATAACAAATAAATGGAATCTCTCTCTTGTCCATATTGCAATATCAGTCTTGTTTTCTTTGTATCAGAGCAGTTTTGTCACCTTTTTGCATACAGCAATGTCATGAAAGCATCTTATTAGCTGTGACAGCTTACAGAATGCCTGTTTATGTATCTAATGGCGATTTAGCCTAGGGAGGTTACAGTGTCTGCTGACTGTCCATGCCTGTCTTTTTTGTAGCACCACTTGCTTCTTTGTTAGATGTCCGTCCATCCCTGAATGTGATGTGGCACTCGCTTTCTAGTGAGGAATCTAATATGAAGGCATGTGGGCTCCCTGCTCTCTGGGCAGAAAACACTAATGGGTGAGCTTTATAAATCGAAAAAGGGGTGACACCTGCCTCCCACATATTATACAAAATTGTTTGGCTCACACAATGTGCTTCCTTTGCATTTGATCTATATCTATTCAAGGTAATACAAGGGCAGAGTGCAATATCTGCATTTTGGGAATCATAGGTCAAATAATTTATAGTTCATTTTTAATGAGCATATAACTGCTGTTGTACCCACAATGGATTTGGGTAGACAGTTAATAGAATTTTTTGCCATTTTGCACAGTTTTATCTTAGGTGTTATAGGTACTGCATTTTGCCCCAGTCGGGCAATAGTATAGGTTTCATTGTTTGTGCCTGTGGCGAATTCTTACACCCTGTCAATCAAACTGAAGGAAACATGTTTCTAAATAACGCTTGGTGCTTCACCTGCATGGGTCACTAATAACAGGCTTTTATGAGAGGGTGCAGGGCCAGGTAGCATGCTGCCCTGTAATTCACCTGCAGAGGCCCAGCAGAGAGATGACTCCGTCCTTCCTGCAGTCAGAACTTTAACTGACAGGGCGATGTACTGATGTGGAGGGCTTTCTTGCCTTCAGACATGACTTTTTCCACACACACAACAAATGAAGTCAATCAGACAATTTAAAAATCCCCAGGAACAAAAATTAAAAAATGTCTTTGGAGACCCGCTCCCTGTTTACTGTAATGCAAGCACATAGGACAGGGGCATTCTGTCATAACACACAGATGCACACTTTTTTTATATTGCACAGTGCAGTATTTTAATTTTATTTATGTTTGTGAGACTCTGTAATCCTGAATGCTAAACGTAGATAAGCTAATTTTCCTGAGCCGATTATCGGCTTCACAAACAAGTGGGCAGACCACAGCGACCATTCAAACAGAGAATAATTTGAAAGAGCAGTAGAGAGGAAAAGAGGACTATTTAGTTCCCCTCCTACATTGCTGGAAATGGATCTCAGCAGTGGCATTTCTCTCTGTTCTCTCTGTTTGCCAAACTAAACGCAGAGCAGTTATTGTCCTGCAGATATGCATGCTTTTAGAGCATTTTCTTTGTAAACAAAGTAAAGACCTCCCTCTTTGGGAATGGGTGGTAACCTCAGCTGCTTGGATCAACAGCTCATCTTCTGCAGGCTTCACGCTACTGGATAGGAACTCGGTTTATCCATGTAAAACATTACACTGATGTTGTTGAGCTAATGTTTCTATAGGTTGTGTATACAGTACAATTTCCAGTCTGTAGAGTCTAAGACCTGTAAGGCAGTACAAGACTGTTTCCCATAATTCAGTGTATTAGATTAGAATAACTGGCTGTTTTCCTAGTCTTTAAAAAGGCTTCAGTGCTACAGAACAACTTGTCTGCCTTTGGGTGTAGCTTTGGTCTTTTCCCTCCTGAACTTTGCATCAGAGATTTTCTCATGACTGCAGGTCGTCGTGACCTTCAACTACTTTTGCACTATTGGTATTCAGATCTATGCTTCATGGACACAAATATGACTCAAATGGTTTACCTGTTTTCCTGTCACAGCAAGGTATGCCTGAAGATGGCTTCATCCAGGGGACATTTACATGAGTAAATAGCACAGAACTGACAGGCGCTTCTATAAATGAGCGAGTATGCTGTCCTATCAAACGGCAAGACGGAGAATAGTGAGGAAATGGGACGTGTTAGGGGCATATGAACTGTATATGCTCGCTGACAATGATGAATGTTTGCTCCAAAATACAGTATAAGTGATTTTTTTCCACCTCATTTATTTATTTATATATATATATTCGCTGAAATTGGGGCCGTTTTTGACCAATCTCATAATGAAGCTACCGTACGAGGAAAGGAGAGAGGAGAAAGCTTGCAGTGAAGGACACTGACCCCATGTGATGGGTCTATTACAAATGGATATTGGCTTCCATCAGAGTGCCTTTAACAGCACCAGTTAAAGTGTAAACAGTGACCCCCTGTTCCATCTGCAAACTCCTCCAGAGTTATTACATGGAAAATGTATAATGTGCTCAGAGTCACAGTGAACAGAATGATAACTGATAGCAAAGAGGCTGATTTTGTTGAGCAATAAAGGCATTACTATACACAGACTTGCATTTTCACACAAATCTATGCAATTATAGACTAGTGGTGTCAGTCGATTAAAAAAATTAATCTAACAGGCTGTGATTAATCACAATTAATTACAATAACATGTTGTCACAAGCCGGCTCATAGCAAGTAACAAAGGAGGGGAACAGACGCAGGTTTGCATATCAATTAAATGTGTTTTATTATAAAAGAAAATGTAATAGGAAACAATGACAAAATATAAGCATGAGGTGTGTAGTATCAGCATATCAGTGGCATCAGAAGTGAATGGATGATTGCACCAAGGAGAGAGAGTGTGATTGAGCTGCTCCACACAGGTGGCTGTAATTGAACCTAACGACCATCCCTGCCTGCAGTCTCCTGCAGGAGAGAGCAGACATGGAGGGGTCGTAACAATGTATATTAGGGGGAGTTAAAACAAATGCACGTATGGTGTTGGAATGGTATGGTGCATCATAAATTATAACTATTGTATACACAGCTATATGGATCTGAATGCTTTTGCTTACTATCTTCTCATCTTAGTTTTGATGATTTCGTAATTGGACGTAGAATTTGCTCAGTAAAAAGTTTTCAGGAGTATTTGTCACAAAGTGACCATCATATTAATTGTATTTGTCAGAGGATAGGGATATCACTGTGCCTGCATGGCTCCAGCAGTGTTTCTAACTTTGCCAGCCTGTCATATTCAGCTGAGGTTAGCATGGATAAGTTGTGCTACTGCTGGTCCAGCGTTGCCTCCAGTGGATGGAGAGTTAAATTCCAATGTGTGACCACATCCTGGACAGGTGACTCCTCTTCTTGACCATGAGAGGCTCGCTGAACTTTCAGTTCTATTGGGGTTGTAGGACTGTTCAAAAGCTCATCACTGCAATATGTGCACACAACTTTTATTTTACCTAACCTTCCATCTGGAGGCTTTTTGAAGTGAAAATGAAACTTTTCGTTCAAAATACGCGGGGCCAGGACCCGCCCTACCCTGCTTCTGATTGGCTAGTATTTGTTCCCTTGATAGATTCGGGTTGGTTCGGATAAGGAAAGAGGGGTAATGATTGGTTAGGGCTAGGTTAAAAGTATCAGGATAAGCCAATCAGAGGCAAACTAGAGCAGGTCATATCATTACTGTACTGAATGTCTCCTCAGTCATTAGCGCTGGAGATATGAGAGGAAATTAGGGTCAAACTTGGTGATGTGATTTATTTGCATTTAAAGAATAAAGCAGATTAAGGTTTCCAGATAAATTACGTGTTAATGCGTTAATGTTGACAGCCCTATTATAATGTAGGCATGTGTGCATCAATTATTGTTAATACGTCCAAAATGATTTTCATAACCCTTCACAACAAACAGGCTTCTGCTGTGACTCAAGGTTGCCCTACTCCTTTTTCTCCAGTTGTTTTCATGCAGGCAGCAGCAAAAGGAACAGCATACATTTTAGGAGCTGTAGAACAAAACCTGTAAAGTTGCCTTTTCACTACATAAAAGTGTTTTATAGGACCTGATGTTTTGAAAGTGTTTATATGGTTTGGATTAATGTAAGCATTCTGTTAGATACACATGCCTCCTTGCTCTTGAGCTTTTGCAATCTGCTGCCCAAGTTTCTCCAAACCTGTTTTATGCCTTGATAAAACAGAGCAATTATTCACATGTTGTGCAGTGTAAGAGAGTTTGCGGCCAGGGCAGCAGTGAGGATGCTCATTCCTACTACTTGGTAAGGAGGGGGTGTGATGAGGTACAATATGTTCCTCAACAATCTATTCTCATTTGTATTCCATGGAGGCCTGTTATTTGTTTGCTAAACTGACAGCAAAATGATGAAATGAAAGGGAGTGATTTAGGTATTTTCCCTTTTATTTGGTACTTTGAGCTAATAGAAAAGGAATCTTTCATGTATTACTATTTAGGGAAGTTCACCGGTAAAAGCTGAAGTGAGCCACTAAAATGGGGAGATGGAATTTTGCAGTTTGACAGTTAGTTTGACTCTTGCAAGCCCGTTGACCATATTGTCTTCAATTTAGGTCTGAAAAGACATAACATCTTAATGAAGATAAGAAATGAATATTCTGAGTTTTTGTCCAATAGTGTAGCTGCGGCAGTGCAGCGAAAGTTGATAGTTGTTGATAGAGTTGTAATAACTCTAATCTTGATGGTCCAGTCAGCCTCAGATTTCACGGGTTTGATAAGAGTCCCAGCCTGAAGACATCCACATAGATTAATTCAATTGTTACTCATGCAGTCTTGCACTAATAATCATGTCTTTCAGAGGTTCTGTTTCTGTTTTGGGAGTAGAATGGTAAAACTGCACATGCTGGTTCTAACCTTTCTCGCCTGTCTTGATACATGTGCTCCCACTGGCCAGTATCGATGTGTCTGTTTGTGACGTTCATCACTGGTGGTTTATTAATCCTCTAACAGAAGCTGAAATTAGACCCAGTGTTTATATACACCCAAAATGTTGTCAGTCACTGTGATGATGTGTTTTGCTGCTCTGAGAGGCTGCCATGGAGCACATCTATCCTGGGTATGGGGTTCCATACCTAGGATGGATATGGTCTATAGGCCCAGCCCATTAACACATCCACCACAAACTCATAAATCACTGTCCAAGGCCTCCTCAGACTGCCCCAGCCTTTTGGAACATTCCGGCCTCCTTCACCATTCACTTACGAACCACTGCAGATAAATCAGTTTCTCCTCTCCAAGAACTTTCATTCTCTTTCCTCTCCTCCTGTTTATCTCCTCCTCATCTGTTCTGACAGTTTTTCATTTTCTCACCATGATTGAGGTCTACTGCTTAAAAAAATGTATTTTTTAATGTTTCATGTTTGTATTCTGCACTTGATTTGCAGGTAATAACATTAGATATTGTGTTGGGATAATGAAAGCTATGACTGGTCTTTTGAGAAAATGCATTAATTTATGCATTACTCACATAAAATGCACTATGCAGGCCCTCATCTCAGGGAGGTTGGAAATAAGAATATGAAGTGACAGTGTGTCTGCTTTCACTTAGTTAATGAACAAGGTTCACAGTCTTGGTGTGGGTGTGTCTTTTTAAGGGCAACATGTGCGGTTCTCTGATGCTGAAGTTGCCGAAGAGACTTGCACTCACAAAGAAATAGTCAGCCAGCCATCCCCAAAGTCCTCTCTCACTGTCAAAGAAATAGAGTCACTGTGGTCTGGTGATGAAGCTTTATTCTATCCCCTCGACAAATTAACTCATTAATGATTGATTTAGATAGAACATGTATGAAGAAGCCCTTCATCTATTCATGGAATCTCATTTGTCCTGTTTTATGGAGTGATGCTTTTGACAAGAAGTAGCAAAATGGAAAAACCCAATCGTCCAGGAAAGATAGGCTTTTTTTTTATTAATGCCTTTCTCTCCATCTGCTTTCACCAACACAAAGAATTCATTATGAATGATGATGGTTCCTGATTAAAACTATTCTTATACTTAAATTGAATTGCAAGATATGCTGTTTTATGCAATTATCCTTTTTACATCCACACTGGTCTGTGAACTCCAACTTAAGCAAAGTTCTTTTATTCACTCCATTGTTACTCTCTCTACAATGCATTTTTTCTTGCATATCTCATACCCTTGGCATGGAATATGGGACAGTGAATGTTAGCACCCTGAATGTGAAATGCTGCGGTATAAAATGTTTCTTGATAGCAAAGCATGGTACTTTTCTTTAGTCCCTTCTGGAGTTTTGTGGTTTGCCAGCAGGAAAAAAACATTGGATGAAGAAGAAAAAGAGAAACAAGAAAAAGAGTGTGGGCATGGAGGAGAAGTAATGGAGTGGAGGAGTGTGGCGGGAGGGGTATGAAAAGTGAAAGAAAAGATGCCAGCTCATTAAACATGTACAGTTGACAGACAGGGAGGGAAGAAATGGATAAGTAAAGAGGACAGGAAACTTTTTTTCTCTCCGGGAAGCAGCCAGTCTGGGCTACACCATACCCTGTTGGCCTTTTGCAGTGCAACAATTCTCTGTTGCCTCAATATGACTACACAGCATGTCATCACTGATAAATCTTCTGTGAAAAAGAATACAGTTCATTTGACAGGAAAACAGATAATGTGGTGAGGGCAAGATCAGAGAGGGGAAAAAAAGTCTCAGATTTAGAACATTTTCATGTGGTGGCACAGATTACCTCTCTCCATGTGTTTCTAAAACATATGTTAACAAGAAATGCTGAAGCATAGGGATAGTCTTTAATGGAGAGGACCCCATTATTTCCTGCTACAGAGGCAATATGAGATAATATCAGCCATTACATTTTCTCAGAACTCATAGAGGCCCCTGCACAAAGGGAAGTGCCTCTTCTTTGCAGGCTGTCTATAAGGGCATTATTGTGCAGATTTAGTCTTCACAGCGGTAGTTTTAGCAATTGGGAAATCTACATAAAAAGATTTTGGTTTATATAGACGTGACAGGATTCATAGCAGTTTAGTAATTATCTTATTTTGTTAATTCTAAGAGTCTTTCATATATCCTTCCTCACTCTTAATGTATCAGTATGAGTGCTGTGTGTTCTCTGATAGTTTGCAAGGACAAGTTAATCATAATATTTTTTAGGATTTAAGCTCGGTGGTCTGACAGTCTGAAGCCGGTTCAATGGCTTATGCATAGAATGGAACACAATCCTTTTGAAATACATCTTATTCTCATAAGTGTGTAAAAACACTTTGGTGATATGACTGTAAGTACATTATGAAGCCATTTTCAGTTGGCAGGTTTCCTAAGCAACTGTCCAGTGATACAATCCACTGTGTTGCTCTGTGTTACAATGGACACTGGACTGTGTAGAATATAGTGAAGCAAACATTACATCACCAAGCCGCATACATGAGTGTTACGTTCTCCTCAGACCAGTGGAATGCAGATCAAATGTTGTCAGCTGCAATTAATGTTCTAAAGACATGATGTCATTAATTATCCTCAAAGAAAATTTCCTTTTGCAGTAACTAGATCAGTAAATGCCTTTCCATACTGGAAGTAGTTACATCACATGTAAACAGAAAGACTTGTGGGGCGTGTATCAGGGTTTGTGTATGTTAACGGTTGCAGTAAGAACGCCCTGGATTTTGTTTTTAGCTTTTGACGTGGTCCTTTTGATGCGGATTTCTTTTCATGTGATTCACAGGGTGTTTTCCTGCTTTCAGCTGATCCATATTAAGGTAGTCTCCGGTGCTTGCATGACCCGTGATGAGCAAGTCGCTGCCATGCCGGCTGCCTGCTCTCATCTATGTCTGCTTACCTGTCATTGATGTCTCCCTCCTCTGGTGCTGTTTCTGTGGTTATCATAATGAAGGAATGAGCAGGAGAGAGGATTCCTTGTTTAAGCATGATATGCAGCTTCAAGGGCTGAAGAATGTGTGTTAGAATGAGGTTTGACATTCACTTTGCTGTACGTCCAAACTGGTAGCACAGTGCATTATTCACTCATAATGCACTTTTTGTGTAACGCTAATGCCTTCCCCCTGTTCCAAATACCATTGACATCGTAGCACACTTGACACTGCATAACCCAATTTGATATTTTGTTTCTTGCCCAACATGTAATGACAGTCAAAATGTTGATCTTAATACTTTGTAGGTATGTGTGTGCGCGCTTTTTTGTGTACCTGGGAGAAAAAGTAGTAAATATACATAAATATTCCTTTATAAGCTTTTTTGAAGAAGTTAACATTCTTCACCATTCACTATCCTTATGTAACTTTCTGTGAAACATCTTTTGAGAGTGTGTAAGAAATCTTTTTGCAAACCTTGATGTGATTCCAACTGAGACGGTTCCACGGCCATGGGAATAGGATGCATTGCAAATGTGGAAGAGACAATCAGACAGGAGCATATGGGTTCCTCCTATAGAGCACTTTTAACTTTTTTAATGATGGTTCCTCTATTCTGGTGTCTTATAACACTTGGTTTCATACATTTTACTGGCTATGTCAGCATAGGAAAAGTTCTGGGTACATTGTAGTAATTTCATCCAGATGATATGTTTGGCTCCCTGTGATGAGCTGGGGACCTGTCCAAAATATATTCCACCTCTAGCCCAGTTTCAACTGGAACACCCCCCTGTTTACGCACACATTTTTAAATGTGTAATACACCAACAGAGAAGCACTGCACATAAATATTTAGTCCAACATTTCATGATAAAATGCATCAATATAACAGCCCCCTACAACCTTTCTGAAAAGCAGCAGTTTTGAATTCATAAGTGGCATAGGTTTGAGAAGTATGTGTGTGAGTAATGCATAAAGTTAGCAGGATTACATCATACACGTTTTGTAGAACAGGCTCATGATATATTCTCTGTTGGATAAACATATTTGCTAACATTTACAAGAGCAAAGAACTTAAAAATTGTATAACCTCACACAATTATAAAGTGCCCAGTTGTATCAACTAATGTAACGTGGTACTGCAGTACTCAGTATCATTTGCCATCTTACCTTACTCTTCCCATCTTATTTCCCCTCTTCCTACTGTTACCACCCAGCTCATAAGGAGAAAGGGAAGCAACATAAAAGTACGTTGTTATTGGTGAAACAAAGCTATTATTTAATTTCCAGAGTAATATTATCACTCTGAGCAAGTGACTGTCCGAGTTCTTGTCTTCTCCCCTTCGTGCTGCGTCCACTGGATTCGCTGATTGATCAATGGTGCCGCACCAATCCGGGGTCAGCACACACGGACGAGAAGGGACAGATCAGCGACGTCAGCTGCAGGAGCCAATCACAGAACGGGAACCATACAGTCCGATCATCTTCTGTGATCTGTAATCAAAAGATTAGACATACATGGGGGAAAAAAACGCTGCGGCCATAACTCTACCCACCTTAACTCAGCCACCTGGAATCTGGGCATCAATGACTAGCTAATTTTAGTGGCATTTTAGCATTTGTGTGTATGTGCATGAGTGCTTTTTGTAAGGTAGCACTGAAAATGCGGCATCGGATTTAATTGATCCTGGCATTCTCTTATTAACCAGCAGAATGGATTTTATGAAGAGAGTGCAGTGTGGAAAGACCAATGCATTTTCAAAGTGCTGAAAGTCGGGGGGCTCTAAGTGCTGAACTTTTAAGCTTCCGTGCTTAACTGGGTTGGTCTTGTCCCATACACCCATGACCACAGGACATAAAGTTTCACACCGGACTGATAGCTAGGTCAATGACAATGAAACAGGACACTGCAGACAGATGCTTGGTAAAGTAAACTAACCAAGGCTTTAGTGTCCAGGATTTCACAATGTGAGGAAAACGCTTGATCTCACATTATCAGCATTCACATTACAGGCTCATTAAAAAGAATAATGGTGTTCAATAAAAGCAATCAGACCCTGAAATAAACTACAATTAAACAACCTTATTTTTCCCCATTAGAGGAGGAGTATCCCTCTGGGCTGAAGAAGAACAACGTAGCTTCAGTCCTTTCCCATCTGCTGCACACAGACATTATTACTGTGCATGACAGCCACATACTGTAAACATCAGACGAGGACAAACACGACAAAGAGGATTGTGTAGTACTCCTGTTGTTTGAAGGCTTCATAATGCATTTGCCATGCTAAACAAACACATCCCAAAGCTTTTAATTTCTACTTATGCTACATAAACACATTGTGTACTGTTGTCTTTCTGCACAGTATCATTCCTTCCATAAATCCATCCAAAGCTCCAGCATGAAGTGTGGACTGTATTGTGCAAACATGTTGGAAGTCTTTGCTTTTGGAGCTGCAGCACCAGGCAGGCCTGTCTGCTTAGGGGGTATAATTTAATTGAGGGATAAGCATTACTGTGCAGGGTCTAATATTCTCCTTTCAGCACCTGGCTTTTAACCTTGCTGTTATTGAGAAGGACTTACAGGGACAAGAGTGAGGGGTTAGTTTTAATAGTCAACATGCTCAAGTCCTGAATGGTGGCTGGGGGTTTTGAAGCTCCCCTTATTGATTCCAACAGATGGCAGAACCAGAGAGAGAGTTTTTCCGCTGACTCAATGCCCAAATGAACAGCAGTGGAGAGCTTGCCATGGCTTCATTAAATATTCACTCACAGTGACAACACACTAAACATTAAGCACACAGACAAGAAACAAAAGAAGTACAATGAAAGTGCCATCATGCAGATATCTGAGCAGAACATAAAGCTCTATCCAAGGAAAGAACATTTACTTCATTCCCTTGTCTTTTGAAATATTTAGCAGTCAGCAACAATAGCTGTCATAGCTCAGTAAGCTTGATAATACAAGTCTGAATTATGCAAATTTTTCATTCCAAACTTATTGCTTTTTCTTTTCTTTCAATACACTTTCTCTGTTTTCTCAGGGAATTATCATACATTTTTAAATGAAATCTCCAACAATTATCATTATTAATCAAGCTTTCAATCACGCTGTTTCAGGGAAAGTATAATTTAGCACTTCATAAAGCAGCAATGGAATGAGTCCTGATGAGTCTTGGGAGGATTTGTTGTTGTGTAATCTTTGATATGAGCTGTTATGCATGCAAAATACTAAAATGAACCTGGACCACCTGAGGATTTGTTCATGTTAGCAATTACCTGGAGGAAAGATGATTGTTGGGCAGGTCAGGAAAATAATTACAGGGCTTAGGCAATGTCAGGCGTCACATTAGGCCACATCAAAACCTGTCTCTGCTGTCCAGAATTATGTATGAAAGCATGCAAATGAGGCTTCAATGCTTTGTAGGGATGCACTTCCTGTAGCACTGCAATAACAAGCTCATTGAGATGCAGTGCTACGAGTAGGTGATAGCTGCTATTTCTGATTGCAAATTGCTTATTTTGATAGGTATTGAGGTCTCCAGTCCTGCTTTTTTTTGTGGTGCTAAAATTGTGATAAAGCAAATGAAAGTCCAGTTGCCAGAATACAATGTTGGCATTGTATGTTTCTGCAAACCACAGATATTCAACATCACATCAACATTTCTCTAATACATGTGATAGCTTTGACTTTCCATGTCAACCAACACTTGGGTATTTTTAACATGACCTCGAGACAGTTTCCAGTCATCTTTGTGGCAACACAACTGTTTTGTTTTTTATTGTAGCAAAGTGTTAACATTGAAAATTGAAATGTAAAGTTCAAATATGAAACCTTGAGAACTTAAATAGTAAAACATTGAAACAGAATGTTTGAACATATCCATGACCTGTAGAAAAAATACACTGCATTCATTATTTAAAATATGATATTACTATATTAAAATATAGTTTTGTTTTTTTGTTTTTCCTCCAGTGGGTTAGGGTCACTGGTGGGAGTGTCAGCACATGTCACATGGACTGACTGTATTATACCCTGTATAATGCCACATATAGATAATTGTGTTAGCATGATGGTTTAGCAAGCTGATTCCTAATGGGTCAATACAGGTCAAGTCATCCACCAAATTGTTCTCAGTCTACAATTTCCTACTGATTAACACCCGATATGATATCACTACTATTTTAAACATTAAACAGCAATGTGTCCTTGAACCAAATTTTCAGTGATCTTTTGTGGAAAGGAGGATGTATAGTTTAAATTGTATGGTTTGTGTTTTCCAATGCCCTTTGTTTGGCAGATGCAGTTACACAGAGCCCAGGGCCATTTTAATTGTGCATATCTGTTCATGGTTGATTTCTAATGTGTGTTTTAGAGGAAGACAGAAGGAGTGGGTCAGAAAGCTTTAGGAGACACTAGTTTTGTAAGCACACACAGCTGCATCCTCTTAAAGCAGGCCCTGTGGCTTTCCCGTCTTCGTTTCAGTGTGTAAGCTATCATGTAAGTCTGTCATGATAGGGGCAAAGAAACTCAGGGCTCAATCAGTAGTTATTAGTTATGCTCCACAATCTCCTGTCTTTCTCCCACTGTTTCCTATTTACTTTATTTTGTTTGGTTGAGGGGAAACATCTTTGATGAGTCATTCCTATCGGTTTTGTTTTTTTTTGTTTTCCTTAAGCATATTTTATTTCTTCTCAAATTCATAGAACTGAGGGATCAAAGAATAGCCTAGGAGCCGCAAATCAATGTCTTCTATGCTCATTCAATGGTTATTATTCGATGCCTATTATTTTTAGTTGTGTCTGTGTTTCTTCAGCTCCAGGTCTTTGTCATGCTGTACAGGAGTCTTTTCAGACAGCCTCAGTCTATAGTGCTCATCCTCTTTTGTTTGGATGTCCCCCTCTCCAGGATCACCAAACTTTGCAGCGTAAATCTAATTGGCAATGCATCACTCCAGCAATCTGCTTTTCTTTCTTTCTTTTCTTTCAGAGTTACTAAGCGTAAACTTCTAACAGAGACTTAGTGAAATGGCGAATATGAGGAATGAGAGAATGAGAGGTGAAGTAGGGTTGTGCGATATTGACAAAAAATGAATCAAGCTTTATTGATGTGAACATGATTGGCAGTTGATATGGCCAATCATCTGGGCATCCGTATTGTTTTCCTAGCTGACCATGTGAACACACATTTTTCCGAGGTTGGAAATTCCCAAAATGTGATTGAAGAGTTCACAATCATCTTGAATGCACAACTAGCACAAACGTCATGCTCTCTCAATGCATGGAATCACAATGTATGTTTTTTGGTTTTGCAATGTGAGTAACGTACTCGATAATGTCAACCCACACATTGTTTGAACAAACATTAAGATATCATCTTAGATAATGCTTAACACACACCCCTAAAGCTAACAGATGACAGGTTTCTTTGAAAACAGTTACTCCATTCTCTGTAGTCAAATACTGGATGTTAGCTTAGTTCCATGGTGTGAGGCTAAACCAACACAACACAAGATCTCAAAGAACAGAACATTGTTAACCAAATTTGAAATGTTTTTAGTTAGTCTTTGTCAAAACTGTATGGTCTAGTCTGAGGATCAACCTTTCCACATTCAAGTCATTTGATTCCAAGGTAATATCCTATCTAACCCTTTATGGTGCTTTATAGAAGCTTAAGTTTATTAGCCATGACAAAATCCTTGTCAAGCAAACTGTCAATGTTCCTTTCCCCAGGTAGCACATAATTTATTCACTATGTCTATGTACTTTATTTACCAACAGTGCCTCAGACAAAATTTGATTGCTGTAAGAATGCTTTTCACTATAGTCCAGTAAATGTATTTTATGTTGACCAAAATCATAAATTTGCAATAAAGAGTTTTGCAGTTTTACAACATATAACACAATTTATCTTTAGACCTTGGACTGTGTGTGCTGTAGTGACTCTACCGGATTTTGACTTGCAGAGATGTCCTCTGTGAAGGCTACTCTGGGCTTGTCCATTAGAGATACTCTCTTGGGCAATTAGACTCCCAAAAGAACCCAGCAGAGGTACTTTTATGCATGGGATACAATTGTCTAACACTTCTTTTTTGCCCTTTTTTTTAAATAGAGAGATGGTGTTCTCTTTTTCAATGCTTCATTTGTCCTAATGCTCTTTTAAATAGGCTCTGGTTATGGAGATGGACAAGTCTTCTTGTGGAACTGCTATGTGCGATAAGTAGCCTCTCATTTGACTGCCCTTGCAGGCAATTATAAAGCTGTAAGAGGGCAACACCTCCTCAGTCTTTCTGTTATTGAACCTCTCTGGTCTCTCCCTCAGTTTCTCTTTTTGTCTCTGTCATTTTCTCTCTGTCCTTTCCCTCTCTGTCTTTCTCTCTCTCTCCCCCTGCGGCAAAGAATAGAGAGGGCAGGCGTGGTGATGGCCAGCCCTAGTGTCCTTTAGTGTCCGATAACAGAGACTTCCCATCAGCTGCCTGTCTCAGCTAAGCAAGACCCGGCTAATGGATTTGGCTGGCAGGCATACATCCCAGTTCTACCACCCTGCACTCTCCCACACCTCTCAATTATTCAGACTCCGCTTCTATGCAAATGGTTTCCTATTGAGGAAAAACCTGCCATCATTTTCATCTGGTTGTTATGTGTGCTGATGCGTGGGACTCCGGAGACTTGTCGGCTGTGACATATGGTATAGCTGGTGAGATGGAGCATGCTGCCAGCTTGCCGATCCCTCATCTCCTTGTAGGCGAAGCTTCATCAGACCTGAACCATTAAAAGGCTGATCTATCGGAGCACCGTTCACAAGTGGTAACACTTTCCAGCAGTTCCCTAGCAACCGCCGCAAGCACCGGTCTCTGTCTGTAATGCTCAGTTGCTTAGCTACAGAGACTGACAAAACTACACATGGCTGATCTCCCCATGGAGTCAAGGGCCAAAGAAACGGTGATATCATTCAGAAACAGGATCAATGAAGAGAAGCACACCAAATACCCAGCTGTCTGGAAAATTTCAATGTGAATATTACAAATATCATGTTGATATACCAGAAACCCTTCTACAACTCTATGTTGCAGTGTATCGACCCAGCATTGAATTTAAATGATTACATAGATGACGGATCACTAGCATGTGCTTGAATGCATTTGTCTATGTTTTTGCTCCTTGGATTCAGAGGGTGAATTAACCGCAGTCGGTGAAGATTTTGGGGGGACTGTGCATTTAAGGCACATAAATGAGCCAGCCTCCCTGGCAGCAGGAAGGTGTGCTGCTGATTTAGCCCTTCCCCTCCATGCTAGCCACCTGTTAAAGGATTTATTTCCCAGGTCAGTGGCGGGCACCTGCTATCATCAGGCAACCTGCTTCTTCTCTTAGCAAAGTAGGAGGCCAGCAGAAGACAGGGGCAGGAAAGGGTTTACTTACAGTGTGGAAAGAAAACCTGATGTAATAACCTTTGTTTTCACCTTTTCTCATTTGGGACTGGGAGAGCAGACTCAGGAAAACATTTTTTTTTTCCTTGAGATACATTTTGTGAGATGTGGAATGTTGTAGGAAATATATCGTTTACCACTGCTGCATGGGGAGCAATGTGCAAGTGAGAAAAAATTCCTCCTTAAGTCATCTGGGAGACATTGTGCCCTTCCAGTAGCCTACCTCAGCAATGTCACACCCCACCTTAGCAGATGCCTAAAGAAAACACCAGCAAGTGCATTTACCCCCATTTTACACGCTCATATTTCATCTTCGCGTCCACTGAGGTTACCTTTCCGTTTTCTTCTCCACTGCAGATACTGCAAGGTGAAGGTGGCATGCTATCTGTTTATTTATGAAAACTGCAGTAAGGGCAGTGTATTTACCATAGCCACAGATCTGTGTGTATTTTGAGCATCTCTCACAGGTAATTTCATGAATCGGTAGTTAGGTTTATGCTAACAAGGCCGGGGTAGACACCCCCCAGATGGCATCACATCTCTGCCCCCTGAGAAGCAGACACTGCTGGGCAAAACCAGGCAGTGGAAGGGCCTGCTACAGCCAAAAATAATTAAGCACGTTGGCACAGGCTTTTTGCTGTATGCGCACAAAATATTCATCCAAATCTTCACATGGGAGAAAGGCCCCTGCCACCTTTGTCTGTTCTCACACACACTCACGCAAAATCACTGCAGCACTCACTGTTTACACATGATGTCACTAACAGTGCAGAAGAAGTAGTCCTTGATCAAGTGTCTCAGAGGAACAGCACTGTGTAAACAACCAATAAGATTAGGCCTACATAAATCCTCATTTGTTATTATATATCATAAGTGGCTGCATAATAATAGAAGCTATGCTTATATTGCTCAACCTGCAAGTGCTGAACATCCATAACAATTCATACAATATGAATGCACAACATGTATGATTACATATGTACAGTTGCGTATTTGCAGCAGCATATAATTCTAAATGAATGATTATGCTGTATTGTGCAGCAGCACACATGAGGTATGAATCCCATTCGTAGCCGTTGTTGTGATTACTGTGGCCATTCTTTCTCCGGCAGGGAAAAAGGAAACGGCTACTACCACTGCAGCTGCCCCTGAACTGAAAAATGAACTAAGTTTACAGATGTATGTTCATTGTTTATGTTGTAATTTTTAAAGGCATTATAGTGCCATACATATTAAGTGTCACTTACCCAAGCAGACTTATCAAAAGTGTCTCAAGCCGACTTCCTTAGTATTTCCATGATGCATGTGAAATAGGATCTTTAGCTCCCTTTGAATTCTGCTATATTTGCAGATCTACTGTGGGAAAGGTTATCCACGCTTTCCTCTTCTTGGCTTGACTATTATGAAACACCTTTCTCTTATCTAAGCAAAATCCAAAGCATGCGACTTTTTTTAAGTGAAGTGACCACATTACACCAAGCTGTGCTTCCCTTCACTGTTGACTCGTTACCTGCAAGTTTTAGAATTGATTTTTTTATATGTTGCTGCTTGTTTTTAAAGCCTTGCATGGTCAGGTTCCTGCAAATATCTGTGCCTATATTTGTGATCTGCTAACTTCCTATGTGTGCAGCCGAGCCACAGCTGTGGAACTCTATCACCTGGGGATGCTTTTTTCCATCTATAATACTACTAATAATAATAATAATAATAATGAAGCAATGACAGACAAGCACAGCTAGTAAAAGATTAATGGAGTTTTTAGTATATCCATATCTTACTGCTTGCATCATCTTTACCTCACCTTACAGAGTGACATAATTGTCAACTCTCGGGCATTAGAGTATAAAACTCATCTGTTTCTATCATTAATTCTGATGTTTAGAGACGGAGTGACCGCAGACACAGATTGCTGTTCATCCGTTAGATTCTCTCCCCAGTCAAGTGTGGATAGCTATTTTCAGCTCTGTCTGAGCAGCAGCACTGATGTGTGCATTGTTTTTCACCTGCTCGCCATTGTTTCATTTCATATCCTGAGCAGGTTTGCTTTGAAGATGTGCTATCAGGCTGTTGTGTTTGTGTGTTTTTGGCTGCTTTGAGTGGATGTAAGAGGTTGTTTTTATTGTCTCTCTGCTGAAAGAGAATCCTCTCGGCTTTTACAAGCTTTCTGTTCCACGCCGTCTCACTGCCCAGACACACTTGAATGGAGAACACTGTTCAACTGTTCTTTTATACCGGAAACAAAATCATGGTTTTTATAAATTTCTAAAGCACTGTTTGAAAGATAAAGTTTTTGATAGAATGAATTGATTCTCCTTGGGTAAGAAAAGTAGTGATGTATACATTTGTAACCCAGGCTTTTATGCATCTGCCTCATTTTTACCTTCTCTAATTTCCCAGGATGGCTCAATATGTTGGGCTCAAAACTGAAATCAGGTGGCGAGGCATATTTTAGTAGTAGGTGTCTGCTGGATCCTGCAGAAAGCGAGACCTGCTTGTCTGCTCCCAGACTTTGGGCTAAATGACTTCTCTTAGCTGGCTGATTGCACAGCTCACCTTGTGCAACTTGAGGGTAAGAAACATTTCTCCTCAATCCTTGTGTGTCTTCCATCCAGCACTGAGGCCTCAAGGTAATTTCTCTTGCTCTCTAGTTTATATGAAAGAGTCACCCTGTGCCATTTATTGTCTGCAGCTAAAAGTTCTCATACCCTGGCCTTACCTGGACCGTGCTTATGAAGAGACCACACATTGAAGCTCTTCTGCCATTTCAACCTAGCATAGTACCCCAAATTATCTCATTAAGCCCACATTTTTGTGAAAGTAAGATAAATGTTCATGCAACATGTGGCTCTGATTGCCAAAATACTCTGAAGAACAAAAGGCTGTTGTGCAAAAAGTTGGACTGCTATGAATTATCGGGGCAGCGGGAGGGAACAGGGATAGCCCCCCGTCCATCATGCTGCCGCACACTACTCAAAGCACTTGTGTTTGACCCAGCTATATGGGGCCACACATGTTTGTTGAACATATGGGAACATCAGCCTGTGTCATCAAATGCTCACCCTAAAGTGCTCGCTGCCATTAGTAGCAGTAGTAGCATTAGTGCAGGCTTGCTGAGAGATCTAACAGCACTCTGTTATCTCCCGTTACCTTTCATTATCTGATGACTCTGACCGGTGCAGGCCAACGAGTTGCTGCCCTGCTTCTCTTATCCAAAGAATATGCCACTCCAGCAAATGTTTCCATCTTACATCTAAACTTCCAACACAAACTCCCTTTCTATGTTACATAAAAGTATATTTTTTTACATTGGTTAATGTACCCTGTCTGATGACATGACTAGATATATAAACCACTCCTAGGAATAGGGAAAAAGAACATTAATTATCCATTGTTTAAAATAGTCACTGAAGCATTTTTCTGTCTGTGTAAAGCAGAGGCAAGGTCAAACTCTGAGTTTAGTGTAACGTTCATAAACAGACCTTATAAATGTATGTATTTCAGCATGTCCCATGCCACTAAAAGGCAAGAGTTTATATGTGCTCTACTAAAGGCTTCTCCCTTGTGAGGCATTTCTGTCTGGGGTAACAAAGTGAGCGTATGCACAGCATGGCACAGCCCACAGTGTAGAAATGGCTGCATCTGTGATGAATACACATGGCAAACAAATTGCAGTAAAGCAAGTGGGGAGCTGACTGATGCTACACATGACCTTGTGTTTGTCTAGACATAAACCTTTGCTCAATTCAGCAGTTTACCAGATTTCATTTACCACACCAGTGAGAGACAGACAGAGACATACAGGAAGAGATGTAGGCAAAGAGAGACTGACGGAGACAAAGAGAAGAAGACAAAAAGCAAGGAGATTTCAAGAACAGACAGCGCTGGGCTCGATTCCAACACAGCACCTAATGAGATTTCATTATACCATCAATCCAAAGCATCAGCACCCAATGCACGAGTACAGTACTCACTGTGTGGCAACTTCAGTTGTTTTCCAGCATGTTTGATCTGTGCCGCTCCATGTAGCTATGCGTTACATTATGTGTAATGTATTCCCATAAGAACATATTTCCTATAGCTCTGGGTTGTGATGCACAAGCAGGAATTCAGCACACTGTGTATGTGTGTTCTCTGTCTTTTGAAGTATTATGTGTCAGGTGTACCACTGCTAGGTAGGTCCCCTCTTTGTCGAGTCGCTCTCCCTGGAGGAGTTTAGTCACACTTCCTCTTCATCCACATGGGGACCTGAAACTGTCTCTGTGGTGTGTGTGGAGGGAGGTTTGAGGAGGGTTGGGAGTGAGAAATGACCTCTATTTATTTTGATGGGGCCCTCTCAGAGAACTTGTCAGTGCTGCCTCACAGCAATGGGCAAGATTTGACACTGTTTAGATAATCTGTCTTTATATGTGTGTGAGTGCATGGCAGACTGTGTTTTATAGGAGCACGGTCCTGTGAGACTGCGTTGGCTGGATGGGTCCATGTTGTAGTTTTTTTCAGTGGAGATATCTGAAACAGGCTCATGAGATCCTGCTCTTGTGGCCCTCACAGATGGAACTCTAATGGGGCCATACCCCAGTTCTACCATCAAAAGTTTCTAGGAAAAATAGGGCCTTGATAGTCATCCTTCTGTCTTTTCAGGGAGGTCGTATTTGAGCTAGCAATTTGCCCAAAGGTCATGCAGAAATAAATGTAATATTCTTCTGAATTCTGCTATTGTACTGAGCTGGCAGTGGTGGTCCAACGGTTTACTGCATTGACTCCCAGTCCTATCAGTGTTTTCATGTCTGCATTTACACAGGCTTCTTCTCCTTGCTGTTTCCCCATAAATCAATTGATGCTTTGGAAATGAGTATTTATTATTAAAACAGAAACATAAGCAGATTTTTTTTTCACTGAAAATACTTGAATGGTTTTGCTTCTTCTATTGTGTCATGAATTGTCAGTCAGAATTGGATAATGCACTCAAAATGCTATATGCAGCTGCAGTGTTAATCTTGAAGAAAACAGGGAACATTGAACTGATTAGCTGCACTGAATCCCTCAGGCCCACATTAAACATGCAGCTGGTTCAATAGTGAAGGAGATAGTTTGTTGTGATTAATCTTGTAATTAAACTGCAAAGGCTATGAATACATGCTAATGCATGGCACCCTGGATGTGAAAGGAGTTAAGTTTCTATTTGGACTAGCTCTCAGCTGAGAGGATCCCATTCCTGACAGACAGCGTGCAGGAAATTGGAAAATGGTTGACCCATCTCATTCATCTACTCTCAGCTTAACATATATGTTATTTATTGTGTAAGGGACATGTTTTTATGGTTCCGATATCTATGAATAAATAAATGAGGCATCTAACTTTAAAGCACGGAATTTCTGTCTGTCTTTATTTCTCTGTCTCTATGTACTTCAAATACCTCGAGAACTATTCTATTCATCTACTTGACATTTGGTGCTTGTATTGCTGGGAACTCAGTAACATGAAGTGCTGAATTTGATGCAATTTCGACTTGTGATATGTCCAATATTAATAAGCTTTGAAACAAGCAAACAACACTCAGGGATGGGGCGTCAGGGCTCAACTCCGCTCAATGAGTGAAAGGCACACACAGAGGCGAGACAATGAGGGACAGTAGGAGAAATAGGCAAAGTGAGAAATATAAAAGTTTCACATGGCGTGCTCTTAAAAGAGAGAAGAAGACCGAAAACAAAGCCTGCAGTAGACAGCAGTCGGCACACCCCCAGTTTACTTTTTGAGAAGCAGCAGGAGGACCGGTGGAAGCTAAGCAATAAATTTACTGCTGTGGACCAGGGCAGCAGCTAAAAGCATTTTATCCACCTTAAAAGAAGGACCCACCTCTGTCTCCTCAGAGCTGCTGCTCTACAATTTCTAAATGTTTCTTCATCGCCCCTACAATTAGTCATTTCTACCACTGCTGTTATAGTGATGTAATGTTACACCATGCGTCCATGCATCATCCAATGACCGCTTTACATTTTCTGTTTACTTTATTGGCCATGTATGAGTGAGAAAATGTCTGAAACTGACTGATTTACCAGTTAAGGGAAAGGGTTACTGTGACATACAATGATCAATGATACAGTATTTTAAGATAATGCATCTGACAAATAGGTCTATTAATATTTTCATTATCATAACACAGCAGTGACGTGGACATTAGATGATGATTCAGTGATTAAAGAAAATATTGATGAGGTCATGAGACACTTTTTTAAAAATATTTATTTTGTGCAAAGTATTTTTTATATTATCAAGTAATAAAAAACAGTATAATTATAGAATTATATAAAAATTTAGGTTAATCAATAACAATTAAGTGCAGCCCTAAAGAGTGATGGGTTAACCCTCTCTCTCAGCTGGACTGGTTTTTGGTTTGGTCTGCACAGTCGGTGTTGAGTGTAAAGTACTTTAGATGAGTGGCTCCCTAGAAAGCTGCATTGCAGGAATACCAAAATCCAAACACGCATTCGAAAACAGGCATGTTTGACAAGGACACTGCACTAGCGTTCAAAAGAGAGCAAACAATTGGAATTTCGCCCTCTACTTTCTCAGCAGATTCACACAAAAATAGTATAAAGTGTAAATAACTTTATTTATATAACATAAGCATATATAAGCACTCGCAAGAACATGGCTGGACTAAAAAAAAAACATTCCACATAAAGACAGGCCTCAGTGCAGCCCCAGGGAGAGAGCAGCTCTATCGTCATGAGATGATGCAGCCCTCCTGCTGTTTTTTTCTTATTGCAGCTTTGTGAATATCAGCATTTTAGCAGCTGTCTGACAATTGTTTTGATATGTAGCAACAAGATATTAAAGGCCCTTGTGGCATTATCATATACTTTGAACTACAAAGAGAGAGAGAGCAAAAGAAAAGTCCTTCTTCTTGGTGCTGCGGGGCCACTATTATGTCTACTCTTGTGTAGAGTTCATTATTCATTTGAAAGAGTAGAAGGCCAAAAGTTATTATCTGATTAACCAAAATATTTATTTAGCTTTGGGCTATAATATCAAGCAGCTCATTTTCTCAATTCCTTACAAGCAGGAGCGTCGATGCAGACAACTTTGAAAGCACAATAAAGGCTGTAAAAGCTAGTGGATCATCTTGACAATTTTCTGTTCCATTTTATATTTGTGAATAAACAAATTTGTTTCATTTGAAGAATACATAATGATGTAGACACACACTCTAGCCTGGATCATGGTTTGGCTACATTTTACTTTTTCATTTCACCTTACATGTCATCAAAATACAAACCTGGTTAATATGCCAAGTTTATTATTCAGCACAATGTAAAACTATCAAGTAAAATGGTGATGCATACATTTTTTTCATTATGTACACTGCAGATTGATACACGGGGACAACTGTTACTACATACCCAAACAGACTTGAATGTAGCTTTGTGATTAATGTTGTCAGGAACATTTGGAAAGCGTGCAGCCCATGTTGTTGGAATACTTAATCTCTCCATCCACAGTGTCTTTTTCCATCAAATCCATGTTGGCACATATGTCTTCATTGCTAGCATCATTCCAGCATCCATGAAGGCCACATCACTTCCAGTCTCACTGCAGCTGTGCCATCACAACTTTGTGTATATGTGTGTAAACCACACTGACATTTGAAAGATTTATGATGCTCCCCAGCTCAAGGACCTGCTTCCACAGACCTCCACAGAATTAAGATGCACTGCCTCTGCTGTTTGGAGCCCTAATCAGAGAAATGATGAGATGCAGTTGAAGTCAGATAACAACATCACCGTGTAATGCTTAGTGGCAGAGATGAAAGGCTGTATTGGTTTGTTTTGTATGTTTAATACAAAGCAAACAGAGCTTTAAAAGCTGGTTTACTTTGTTGTTTTATAGCAGGTTGCTATTAAAGCTCTGCCATAAGAGGGCACCTTGCTGCAGGTGAACCAGAAAGTGAACAGTAAATATTGTAGATCCCTGCTGTAAGTGACTTTAGCGATAACATCTGTTGAATTCAAATTTAGGCGACCAGCCTGTATAGTTTGGCAGCCCCTTCAGAGTCTTGAACAATATATCTCAAAGGTGCTTCTGAGGGGGTCCATGTCGCACAGGAAAATCAAAATTTTTTCCTCACAACGTGATGTAGCCCAGCAGGGCTGCTGCTTCTTACAACAAAACATTTTCAGTGCATGCTGCTTCTGAACAATGTCACCACGTAGCCATGTTATGCCTGGCAGAGACACTACAGACAAATGGACACTTGTGGATGAGTAAGTGAGAAATAGTATTGTAGTTGACGGGATAGCAGAAGTAAAATGGACTACATTATCCTCAAGCTCACCCAGAATTCTCTCAACAGAAGGTATGCGTATGTTATGTATTATGATTATGCTATATGTCAGATTAAAATAAATATCTATTCATTTGGTTATTTTCCCTTTCCCATTTTCTCTTAAATGCACAGTATGCATCTCTATACAGTCTTTCCCATCCATAGACTCATACAGTATAGTATTTATTCACCTGTGCACACTGCTACATGTCAAACTGTATTGTTTTAGCAAGTTTAAAGTCTCGAAAGTAAGCCAACAAAGGGTACATGACTCATTATGGGCTTCCTCAGTCTCTCCCCATGCATAACTAAAACAACTCCCCTATTCACATTTTATTCAAAACACTTAGAAAGGGCTTTGAAAAACTGGAAACGGAGCAAGCAGCAGAGAGCTGTTGAGAGCAGTGTCACCTGGCAGCTCAGTCAAGCTTAGAGGAATGTTATAGAAAGCCCAGAGCAGTGGAAACAGCTGGCAGAGCTGCTCAGTGACTTTCTGCCTCTGCCTTTACTCTGGGCCATCCGTCCCTGTGGACACTACCAGGGCCATTCATACAGCATGTATACAGCAAAGCAGTCATGAACCCCAAAATGTTGTCCTTCAGTATGGGGCCAACACACACACACACTCTCTCTCACACACACACACACGCACTCGCACACACACCTCACCTTCTGTCCAGTAGAGTAAAACAGTAAAAAAAAGATGGCCTTCCAATTAAGTGGTCTTTCTCTTGAAGAGGTCTTTGACATTTGAAGGCATCGTAAATTGTGCTGTACTGTACTTCTTCCTTCTGTGTATGTGTTGCACTCAATGTGCATGTCTGTATGTAACTCTGGAAGATTGAACACATTTCACTGTAGCTTACTGGTGGTTTTAGACTGGAAAAGCACTGATCGATGGTTCACGAAAGTCACTCATGTCACTCAGAGGCTCACAGTGAAAAATGTACACTGAAAGGGCCTTAGCGTCGCGTACGTCACAAGTGATGAGTTTTAGTAAAATACAGTAAGATCTATGAATAAAACATTTGAATGAATTTGTAGCTCCTCTCATGTCCTCTTCTCTGTATATGCATGCATTAAATGCTGCCATTTCATAGTCAGCAAAAACAATTCCTGCTTGTGTCACGTTTGTTACCCCTTGATCTGTGACAGAATCTGAAAAACCAAGTGAATGAATAATCACAGACACCCTTAATCACTTTTTAAAAAGAGATTTATTTTTTTTTATGTGCAAGCAACTCCATCTGCTTGGCATTCGGCGTATGAGTCGAGGTCTGCAAAGCCCCCTTCCAGACCGGAGCTTCAGTGAGCATTAGGGGATCACTCAGAACACTCTGTCGCCATGACAACACCAGTTCCATGTCCGAGTGGGTGTACACACTTCATTTAGTAATCCTCAGCGACCAACACTGGAAGAGCAGTGTGCATGTCGAGAGGGTCCAGCCTGGCAATTATGCCAAAATACACTTAATTACTGGAAATGTTGTTGCTCTTGTGGGTATTGAGTGGCAGTGACTGGCATCCACTCTATATGATGCATCTAATTTCACTGGAAAGTAATTTGGCCTTTATCTGAATTGGTACACTCATACATGTTGTTGTTTTCAGTGTACAGCTTGGGCAGGGAATGGTATGTTCACTGAGGTATGTTAGAGATGAGGAATACAAATGCACCCACCTCATTACTGTTGAAATCCAGGGATGGACAAGGGGAAAAAATTGGCCCAGGACTTTTTCTTCTTTTTTTTTTTTTTTTACCCAGACCTGAACACCACAACCAGCCCATGGATAGTCCACCATCCATGCACATACAGTCCAGCTGTTCATGCACTCGAAGGTGGGTGGTGTTGAGGAGGAGGATGTGGGCTTGTGCTCACAGTGTGACAAGCCCACCGAGAGAAATCTTGATGGCCAGTCTGACTATGTTAAAATCTATTACCACTGAACCAGCAAAGGAGCCAGGAAAGAACCATCAGGGAGCCGTGTTAACATGACTTAAAGGCCCAGACTTCAACTCTGTCATCCACACAACATCCTGAAAAACACACACACACACACACACACACACACACACACACACACACACATAAACTCTTTAGGCCCAATCTTGTGTTTTTGATAACATTTGAAAAAGTGTGCTGATAGCCGATTTGTATTTTTACACTAATTCTAATAGTTTCAGTGGTTAAAAGCTAAGTTACAGCCTTTAGTGGAAAAAGTTATTAGCACTCATAAGATTGGATATTGCACTGAATTTTTGTATTGTGATATATTGCGATTTGCGATCTGTTGTGTGTTATGATACATATTGCAATATATTGACAATACATTCACAGAATATTGAGGAAATGCATCTTATATTTACTATTTAGAATATTTTTATGCTTTATGATTACCTTGTTAAAAATAACAACATTGGTGATTTTTATTATACTTACCAAAATATGCTTAACATTAGAAATTAGATATTCTTGAATTGTACTTACTAACTTACAAGTAATTTGCTTACAACTTTTGAAGTTTTAAATCAACTCAGTAGTAGCTGTGTGTTTGGTATGGTGGTAAAGTCTGTCGTCGCCATATTGATGCACAAATGCATGACTTCTGGGATGATAGAGGTGTTAATAAAGTTTTCCAAATGTAGTTAACCTTAACCTACTAACCATCTAACCAGCTAGTTATTGATGCAGTTTGGCATTTGTTTTGAATTTAGGTTCTAAGCGGGCAAATACCATTTCTCACTGGTGATTTAGGTCTTCGATAACCTTTCTGGTTCAATAAATACAATTATCGTTCAAAACTTGGATTTTGTGTTTACTCAGGTTGCCTTAGTTTCATGTTCAGTCATGTTCGAAGATCCAACACAATTTAGTATCAATAGAAGAAACCAGGATTATACTTTTTCACAGCAGTGTAAATCACATTTCAGAAAGTTCTTGGATCCAATCAGAATATCCTCCCCACTTCCATCCTCTCGTCCAGATATGATATAGATTACTTCTGGCTCCAAAAAAGCCAACACGGTGATGATGCCAAACTTGAGGCTTCAAAACCATTGTCGACAAACCAATGGGTGACATCATGGTAACTATGTCCAGTAACTCTAACAAGCCATGAAAAACTGACAGTGAGTTTTCATGTAGAGATGAAAGAAAGGGAAACACTGGAGAGCCTTGTCAAGTGAGATTACAACACTCTCACCATTGAAAGCTTTGAGGAGACAGCTTCATGATTGACAAGAGATAGGCTTGTCCTCTCAGCTCGTAATGGCTGGCACTTATTTGCTACCATGGTAAGATTTGTGGAAGCAGTCATTAATTTGAACCAGCTTGCACAGATATAGAGATAGAGAGCTGAGTCTACTGTTGTAAATGACATTAATGAAAGATGCTTCATACCATCCTACTGTTATTACCCCTGCTGCTCTTTGTGTTTCATGTATTTAACAGAGTTCACCCAAAAATGAAAATCCGTCACTATCTGTTCACCCGCATGCTGATGGCAAGTCAGACCAGTCTTAGACCACGAAGCATTTCTGAAGCTTCACAGCAAATCAGTATTCCATACACGTTGCACAGTGTCATCCAATCTCCAGAAGCCCTGACAGCCCAAATTGATAAAGAAAGCATTAATTAGACCAATTTTTAAGATGAAATCTTCACAATCTTCAAAAGTGTTGTGCACCCCATCCGAAGAAGGTGCACCAGCTCAAATGTGGGCACACATGCCGGAGAGAGCTCTGCTCACACACAGTAACTTGGAAATTATCAAATTGAATTAGACAGAGGCTTGTTGCTGCAAATTCTGCAGAACTCTCTTTAGTGTGTGTGACACAACTTACCAAGTAAAGGTACCAAGTATACACTGAGTTATGCAGAGTTGTCATTGAGCTCGTCCAGCGGTGCATGTATGCAAGTTGGAGCTCATGCAACTTCCCCAGAGAGGGTGCATGCTAACACGTTTAGCTTTTTATTTACGATTAAAAAGGGTACATATGAAGTCTTTTCAAATCAATTTGGAATCTTGGGGCTTCTAGAGAATTGAGCTATGCTGTATGAACTGTATGTTGTTTTTTTTAATTGTTTTTTACTGTTATTGTTTTAAGCATCAGTCATGGAACTAAATAGAGACACTCAATTCTACTGCCAAAGCCCTCACTCACTAGTGAGTCTACAGTCCACTCTCCATGCTGAATCTGCCTCAAACTATTATAATAACGACTGCATTTAAATTCAATTTCTTAATGGATTGTAAGTCATTATTTGCTTTGTTGATTCTTAAGCGCAGAAGATAATTGCGTTGGCAGCACAGAAGCGGTTTGATTATTGTCTGCTAGCTTGAATTATAATAGAACTAAATGAGGGTCCCATATTCACATGCAGTATCTGTTTGGCACTAACAGTTCTAACAGTGGATGGGAAGAACGGGACCATTCAGTAGTAATGAGACTACAGTAGATATGGGGTTTTTTTTTATTTTCAGACTGTTGGAACTGTCACTATATGGAGTTAACAGCCTAAAAGTCAGTTAAGGCAAGTGGAAATGAAAGATTGATGAGGCTCTGAAGTGCCAGCCCGTCTCTGAAATAGCACAGCACTTCTTTTCTAAATGAAAACTTGATATTCAAAAGATTTTTTTTTTAGTTGCTGAGAAAGTTGCCTCTTTGAAATTAGCACATCCCCTGTTAGTTATTCAGTTTAGGAATATTTCCATATTGGCTTGTCTAAAATGTTCTCACGCTTGCTGCACATTTTGTATGGTAATGGGTAATTTTGTGTCCATTCCATCCCAAGAAGATAAGGCAAGAAAATCACTTGCAAAGATGTAATTTTATATTCATATTTTCCCTCTTAATGCAGTAAGGCCCATGCCATTTAGGGTAATATATGTCAACAATATGCATGATGTGTGAACAGGTCTTCATTCAGAAAATACATACACTTTTCTTTTAATGACCTCTTTTAGTGTTTGTTGATGTCCGTAGCTCGGGTAAAATGAAGTTTATGTGCAGTTTTAAACCAACAGCGCCACCTTGAGGTGCATATTCTGGCGGCAGCATCACTAAAACAATTTTATTTTCCTTTATCAATCAAAACAGATCTACCTGTTCTTTTGTTTAAACTAATGGATACTTTTTCAAAATGGATCAGGCTTTATGGAAATCCTGTTGAATATGTGTCGATCAGTCCTGATACAATGCAGATATTGCTCTTTTCTAGCCTCATAATAATAAGTAGGTCAGGCCATAGAACTGGATCAACCATCAACTCAGACATAAATGTCAGTTCTCTAACACTGCGTTCTCACATAATATCATTTCTGTTGAGGTTGGCTGACGAAACCATGTGTTTTATCAAAATGAAATGAAATGAGTTTATCTTAAAATTGTGTAAAGACACGTTGCTATTTAAATGCCACCCTTTCTCACTGTACCAACGTCCATGAGCTGGTTTCTCATGTTCAACAGAGGTGCATTATATTCTTTAAGTATTTGGAAAACAACACCACCCCCTCCTGAATTCAGATTGTTTTTGGTTTTAATAAAATTCAGGCTGATGTGAGGAGTGTGCTCAAGAATTTTGTCTTGCACTTACACCTCTGTTATTATAGCTCTCGGTGCCTGATGGGTAAACATTTTAGAGTGTTCTTGCTTTTCTACGTGCCCCATTAATCTGTGTCCTTGTACGGTAACACTCTCCCCAACAAACTGAAGAAAGTCTCACATCCTGGTGCTTCAAAGGCTCTGTGTGTTCTAAATTCTCTTCTCTATAATCGTATCAAATGATGCATTATTCTGTTATTTCTCAACAGCACTATAACACCAGCAGTGGTGTTTATAAGTAGCCCCCATATTTACATATGCATGAAACGTAACATTTCAAACATAAAGCTACACTCTGTAAACTTGCTCCTGTCCTACATCTTTAAGAGATTGTAGAGGAAGATAAAAGATAAAGATTCATTAAAGAAAATGTTAATGGAACTTCCGTAAATATTTTACATTCAAGAAATTGAATAATAATGATATAGATGTTAAATTGCCCAGTCTCGATTTTAAAAACCAAATCATGTTTATAGCAAAGCATTAACTACATTCATTTGTTTTTTGGTTTTTCAGTAAATGTGACCAAATTCATTGACACAACAGTCCTGATCAAAACAGGTCAAATATTTCCTGTTGTCCCTGCAGCTTGTTGTGTGTTTCTCCATTTCAGTGCTTCGTTATTGACTTGCCAGGATTGATGGAAAATTGTGATAATCATGCCACGTTAGAAGACGAGAGCAAACAAGCTTAATATAATGCGTACAATGTGGCACATTTCCTCCATTTAGGATAATAACGACTGACCAGATTGCCAAGGTTATTAACTCCACCGCATCGCTGTTGGAGTAGTTTGTTGTAATGGGAAACTTGCACATGCTTAGTGGTCACAGTAATTGAGAGGATAAAACATTCATACATAAACTGAGGAAAATAAATATTCATGTTACGCTTGTGGTTTGTGTTGTAGGATGTAGAACACAATACACACTGCAGAGTATCATCACAGACCAACAGAGATATCAGTCAGTATCGGTTTCTTTATGGCATTTAATTTGGTCCGTATTAATTTGCAGGTAAGCAATTATCCTGTGACTCTTTTGAAAACAATAAACCAGTGGGATTTCTGCTTTATTCTCCATATTGTTTGTATTTCTTTGCGGAGTCTGTACAGAAAGCTTGCTTTGAATGATCAGTCTTTGCTTGCTCAGTTGTACTCCCAACCTTGTAGCCCCAGGCAGGGGACTGCAATGAACAATTCCAGCTGAGATATGTTGAGGAAGGTTTGCTAAAGAAACATAGGTGGGAATGGAAGCTCATTAAATACATGTGTAATTGGAAAGGTGAAGGTCTTAAAGGAGGTGTGTGCAGTGGGCTTTTTGTGGTTTGTGTGATAAGGAAGAGTTCTGTTAATTCCATAATGGCTTGTTTTGAATGCTAATAGCAAACTATGCATGACTGTGTCTGGTAATATTAGCCTCTGCAGTTCTGTTTCTTTCCTCTCAGGTAAATTAAAAAATTCTTTGCTTCTTTAACACCATGCCACTGGCACCTCTCTGTATTCTTTACATGTGAATAAAACAGATCAAGGCTCCTGAGTTTTATTTTGTTGTGGAGATTTTAAATTTTCTGATATTTACTGATTATTTTCCCTTCAGCACACTGAACAAGAACATTCCATTTATGTATTTCATCAGGAAATTTCTCCTGGTGTTTTCTGCATCCATTATCAAACCCCTACCATGAAGCCCAACCCCCGATGTGCAAAAGGACGGCTAGTCATCTTTTCAACTCAGCTGCGATAGAGATTTATGCACCTCTTGTACAAAGGTTACCCAGAGTAAATGGCATACAGGTATCAGTGTGTGCTTGTGAGAGAGACAGAAAAACAGATGCACTGAAATGTGTCCGTCAATCAATGGATGCAAATAATAATAAAACCTGAGGCAACCAGCACATTTTATTAATATGACTAAGCTAATTGTAATTATTATTTGTACTTTAGTGTGCATGTGGAGGGCTGGACCGTACAGCCTCACAGTTCATTAAATGATGATTCAATAAAGTCATCATAATTTTACAGAACTTTAATTTCTTTGTAAAACGTCATTGCAATCAGAATCATTGGATTTTGTTGGATATAGACAATTCCTTTCAGAAACACCAATAAATTCAGTTCCTCACAGATCAAGGGTGGAGGGGTCGTTTGTGCTTATAAAGATGCTGAAGCAGCTGTCAGTGTTTTAGAGCTCTGCAGCAACTAACTGTCCATCCTGTAATATCACTCCTCAGCTACAAAGCGAAATAAGTCTTTCACCCCACAGAAACACAGCTGTATAAATATTCATTTGATGTGGAAGTGTTGAGGATCCGAGTGGAGACATCGGCACTGGTGAGATAAGAACTGTTTAAATTTTCATGAATTCACTAGTAGTCTGGTTTTTGCCACTTGCCAATATTCTAATTGGCATGCTGCCATTCTTGTTTTGAAGAGCTTCATGAATTATGCACAAAAAGCAAGTTACCACGTGTCCCATTATATCCAGCCTGTACTATGCAACTTCCTGCTATTCTGGAAAGACAATACTTGAGACAGCTCCATTCTCATTACAGCCCAGCCTCAGCTTAGCTAGGGATCACCCAAAGCACCTGTTTGTTTCTTCCTACACACAAATTTCACCTCATGGGCAACACTAGGAAAAGCCAATTGATTATAGTGGTTCCCCATGCATTTAATCATCCTAACTGATTACGCAAGCAGACATACAACTGAGAACAAAATGTCATCTACAAATGATTTATTATTATTAGTTAAGCTCTCATAAAGTTTGCATTTATTTAGTGAGAACATTGGACTAAATGATCTCTATTATAAGTGTTGTTGGGTGTGTTAAAACACAAGTTTTCCTCACATTCTCTCACCTGGACCAGATCTGAATTGTGTTCATACTTAAACAGGGTTTAATATTTTAGTGTACAGGAATGGGGACTAGAGTTGTTAAATTGCACATGTATATAAATGTCATAGTTGATCCATATTTAATGGGCCATGATTTAACCAAGATGAATGAAGTGCTACTTATGTCTTTTTTTAAATAAACTGGTCTCATGAACTTTCAGAGGACTTATCTGGTATATAGCATTTTAATATGCATAGAGAGGCTGTGTGTATTAATTACTTTGCCACACTGTAATTAATAAATCCTTGCAGTTAGTCTGCATAAATGGGACACCTGTGGTGCACATCTCTGGAATGCTCTGTGGCGATGCAGAGGGTGACTTCTTGTGTATATTGATGTTGACCTGTTCTGTCCAACATTGAGGAGGCCAAGGGTAATCAGGCAGAATGTGGAAGATTATGTTTCTGTCAAGTCACTGCTGAGATTCTCTTATTTTCCTGTCATCACTCCTATGATTCAATTAAGAAGCAGCATTCCCTAGTCTGGCCAGGCCAGACAAGGAGACCAGTGATTGACAGGTGAAGACATTACTATGCGAAGGGAAAGAGAGTACAGGGGAAGAGATGAATATTTGAGTAGATGGCATAAAAGAATCTTGTAATTGATTTTCTATTTAAGCTGCCGTTTCTTTTACTGAATAAATTTATCATTTCAGGCAGTGGATTGTTCAAACTGTCTCCATGGTCTCATTGACAAACTTGATCATATTTTGTATTTGATGATGATTTACGGATTCTAAAAACTTTTGCTCAACTGATCAGCTACATGGCAAACCACTAAAATGTTTTACACGTATCCCTCACTATATGGCAGCACAAGGAATACTTGTCACTGGATAACTTTTCCGTTCCAGGTATATACAGTATATATATATACTGTATATATATATATATATACTTGTTTGTCGTTTGTGCTTTTTATTCCACAGGTATAGAGTTGATTTGTAGCAGACGTTCAGACACTCCCTATTTAAGATTTCTCTCTGTCGCATACCATTTGCCTGATGAAGGTCTACTGAAATATTGCAATTAATTCTGCAAATTAGCTCGTGTGCAGGAAGTCCTTTTACAATATTTGATGGACTCCTCCCTCTCCTTTATGCACCTGGCTTGAAAAATAGATATTAGTACACTGAATTCTACCAGTCACGTCACCTTGCTCGATGTGGGCTGTGCTGAAATGATGTTTTTGTGTTGTCCCCTTCCTACAGATGTGATCCACACTGTGGGCCCAGTGGCCAGAGGTCATGTGGGCCCAACCGAGACGAATGACCTCACATCCTGCTACCAGAACTCCCTCAGGCTGATGAAGGAGCATGGTTTCAGCACTGTGGTGAGTACATCATGCAACCACGCTCGCACTCATCTAAGAAGAAGAAATTAGTTTCCATTTTGTGCAGCTTGAAAGAAATAAAATGTGTGTCTGTGTTTCTGTTTGACAGTGAGTAAGCCTTTAGTGAGACGAGCCACGTTTGAAATTCTTAGGAAATTTGTTAAAGGTACAAGAACAAAAGGATTTAGCATCTTTCATTTTTGATACAGTTCTGAAAAGCCTTAATCTTCTTTATTTAAACTAAAGCAACAGAGAACATAACAAAATGGTAGTTTCATGTTTGTCATGAAGGCTTTTCCTGTTGACCACATTGGCTTGTGATTAAATGAAAAGCAGGCCTTTGTATCCACTTCTCCTTGCCGTTTCAAATAACTGCACAGTTTTTCCTTTGTCATTATTTGGTAAACCACTTTTAGGTTAAAATTATGACTTTTTCAAAATCTCCAAATGGTTTTAATATAGATTTTTTTATTTATAGTTGTTTTGTTTTGTATGTGCCACCTCTTCAAAAAGCATTTTCTTTTTTTAAACACCAGAAGTAATGAATATGACTTTATCATTAGAACTTTAAATGAGACAATGCCCACACAATCTCCAGCTGGCAGCAGCCTTTCACTCACACAGCTTCTAAATTGTTGTGGACAGTATGTTTCGGTCCGGTCCACGTGATGTATGGATTTGCCCTACACCCACAGGGGAGAAAATCAGTATCACACCACATTGTGACATTGTCACATTTTCTTCACCAACCTACTACCAACCTATTGCAGCCTCTTAAGTGGCTAATCAGTGGAAGTACTTACCAACAGAGAGAGGAGACATAGATGAGTGCCAGTTTCATTAAAGATGATTGTGACCAATTTTTGCTCTTTTAAAACGTACTGTGAGTACAACAGACACATTTGCAATTACGTAAATTACGAAGTGACTGAAGTTATAGTTTTGAAGTTCTTTCAAAAGCAGCAGCAAAGCCTGCTTGTCTTTAAACTTCCCTTATAACAGTTGCATCGAGTTTGATATGATGAGTCACAAGTATGAAATTACATTAGAATGTCATTTACACAATACGATAATGTAATTAGGTGGGCTCTGGTCTTAATGGGCAGAGGGCATGTTTTACAGCACATACAGGGCTCATCTCAGCTTTCTGTTTTCATCCACAAAGGTTCCAAACCTCTGTTGGTTTATTTGTCCAATAATCTATGTATTTATAAGACACAGAGTTTCTTTTTTTCACTGGGAACTGCTTGGATCCTGTCTAATGTATTTATACAGCTGCTCCGTGTTGAACTGGCCTTCAGTGAAAATAGTTGTGTTCTGTGATTGACTGGCCTTGTAGGATGAGTCTAGTCATTACATCGTTATCTTAGCCACAATCCATTTCATCTCCCCTTCCTTCAAGGACAACTCAAAGTCTTTTTACCAAAAGAAAAAGGGAAATGGCTGTTTTGTCAAGCAAGGATGTGGCCTTGATTTAGTTTCAGTCAAACCCACCTCGACATGCAAGATTTACTTGAAGAGAGGCTCAAGAGTTCTCTAGTCCTAATTGTTTGTTATCAGACAGTGTTGCCTGGCACAGAGCACAAAGAATCCCAAGTTTGTGTGTGGACGATGAACACTAAGCTTATTTTGACTCATCTGAAAGGGTCTCGCTATGACCTTTGCTGTGAGAAAAACTAGAGATCCCACTAAATGCGGGCACTATGCCAAGTAGGCCTACATAGTTGGGAAGGGGGAGTTGCATTTGGGAATCTTAGACTGCTGGCTCTCTAATGGGGTTCCATGACTTTACAAAGGGATAGGAGTCAAAACAGAGCCTAACACTAAATATATTTTTTTACGATCACTATAAAATAAGGCTGATTAGGCTGTAATGAATTAATATTCTTCTGTCCAGGAAGTGATCAAATCTTCAGTGGCAGCAGCTCAGACAGGTGATCACGAGAGCATAAAAAAATCATCTCCATCTCCACACCAACTTGTCTAAAGCCTATGTGGGTTGAAATGTAACGGCAGGCATGTGCATTTTGTTTATATGATTGACTACCTCTGACCGAAAGACGAACAGTAACTGAAATGCTGTTTTAAGCATCACTGATGTCCTTCAAATGAAAAATGGCAATCAACCTGAGCCCAGAAAAAGGGGCTGTTTAACGGCAGCACTGGAGTTGAAATCTGTCTGAAATGGTGCAGGCTTTTACAACCTCACTCCCTCTTATTGTACGCTGTGTTTGTCAAATCATTTAGCTGAAGCATATGCCAGGAAGTGATAGCATGTGTATACAATACACTGTCGTTTACATGCATCCTCCTTGGCCATATATGAATGTTCATCTTCACTCTTTTCATCTCATGCCTAGAAGACTCTTATGCTTCAGTGCTTTTATTTATTTTTACTGTGGTGAAAGAGCAGCAGGCTGTCACAGCTCCCTGGGCTCTGACTGACCATAGCCCACAGTCAGGATGCTACCGTTGCAAGCTGCACTCTGCAACATCACACAGGGGAGCTGTGCATAGGAGCCATGCAGCCTGTGAGTGAAGTTGTAGCTATGTCCTGATGAGCAGCACTTTGTGAAATAGCCCCCTCCACTGCTCAATGCTTGTTACCCTCCATCTTGTTGGCTTTCAACAGGGGATCAGTTGACAAGCCAAAGAGGAAATATAACTAGACATATGGATTTTTAGTGAATTGAATCTAGACATGAATTGCGATAATAACACTACCTCGCTGGTCGATAGGAGAGAAGATGCTCTTACAGGCTATCAATATTTGCTTGAACCAGGACATATTAAATTGGTCTTCTCATGGCTTCCCTAGAGGATGTAAAGTTGTTATGGAATATTTGGAAACAGCTGAGATTGTTGCACAAACTTGCTGTTTAGAAGCAACATATTATTGTGTTCATAAAATTTTCAGAAAACAAATGATTCGCTATAATTTCTGAGACCTGAGACCTGCCAATCACATTATCTTCTAACTGAAAGAATAATTTCTTGCAATCAAGATCAGCATTTGTGTCTGTGGAAAGAATTATTCATCAATGTGTGTGAGCTTCTTAATGATTCACTTGTGGCTATGTGTGTGCTGTAGCTGTGTACTTTCAGACCCTGGGGGACCTCCTCTCCAAAGAGCTGGAAATTCATACAGTACATGGAACTGAGGAGACGGTTAATGCAGGTCCCCTGTCTTGGTTGGTCATGGAAGGCTGCTCAGATTCTACCCTGGAAGCAAGCATAGCATCTGTCAGGCAGAAACAGACATACTGTGTGGAGGGGGACGCCACCATCTGGAAGCCATTTAGCCTTAGACTCTGTTTCATTTTAGAGGCATATTAAACATCCCTTAGACTGTGACCTTTAGAACAAAAGAGTAGCTATGTTTACTCCAAACATCATTATTGTTTCATTTAATTTAGCTTCCCTTTTGAGTCTTGGGGGAGTATTCCGTTGAAGCAAAATAAGTTGGATTTTATTGTACGCATAAAGATACAGCAAGCATTGTAGTTGTTGACTAATGATATCCTGGGCAACAGAGCATCTTTTATGTTCCTAATTTGACACTGACAGGCCACAATTTGATGTTTTCAGAAAGCATCTGTCATTAAGATATTTCTGGCGACATGCAGTGGGCTGGCAGCTGTCAGTGTGGACAGTGACAGGGTCGCAGACTGCATTTAGTGGCCTCCTCTCTGACTCCCAAGCTGCCCTGGAAGGGTTTTATAGTCATAACACACTGGCTTTGAGGATATCCAGCAGGGAAGCCACAAATTGCCCGTTGAGAAAAAAAGCTGAAAGCCAAGTGGATTGGAGATGAATGGTGTAGAATGATAGGATTAGCTACCCTTCTCTGTGGGCTCATTCCAAGGCTGATCAGAGCATTAGCTCCCATTCATTTTCCCCAAAATGCATTCCTGCAAATGATACCTCTATAGTGAGACCCCAGCATGTATGTCCTGCTCGAAGAAGACAGTTGATACCCCCTGCTAGATAATCTGTTTCACATGGCAGGGGCAGCAAGTGAAGAACAAACAATGCATCAGTGGGACAAGTGACCATTCCCCCAAGGTGTCCTCAAGATAGACAGCACAGTGGGATTTGGAGGACAAGTTGACTTTTACCTCATGAGAGATTCTGTTTTGGCTGACCACTTTTAAAAGCACCTCCTCTGCTCTCAGGAATAATGTGGAAGATGCTGTAAATAAGTTTTACTGTTCCACGTTTATTGTTAATGTAGGTCACTGGTTATATTTAAAAAGTATATTTTTTTACAGCTGTATTTAAGTACACTGAAGGATCTTTGTCATTATTTATCTTTCCAAATACTACCATATCAATTTTAACTGCTTTTTACTCCACCCTGTTCCATTTTGTTGTGCAGACTCCCCAAGTGATTAATTAATTTTCATTTATGCACTGAACAAATCGTGTACAAACTTTTCCTCCATCCGCCTCTATATCCTTTCTCGTAAATTATTGTCTGCGAGTGCAAATGACTCCAGATTTAATTATATAATGGCTGATAGAAGTAAAGAGGCTTGACTGTGCACAAACTTGGCTTTTGAACATAGCAAAGTAAACTGTGCCAATAATTGGGCTAGAAGGATGAGAGGTTTACTGCTGATTTGCTGACACTATGCAGTTGGTCTTGGTGTTTATATCAGCCAGTATTCCATTTAGTTCATACTTTGAATTCCTCCACAATAGAATCAAAGCTCATTTTCTTTATGAAATTATTTGGAAAGCTTAATTTGCTGATGAACTGCGGACTCTATAGGGACCTTCACAACCAGCTCCAATTATGTAGCACAGCTTTAAAAGTGAAGAAAAAAGGCGATTTGACTGATGCTCCCCACAGACCATGTCTAGTGTTTATGCATGTCTAAAATTCTACTAAGTATGACTTTTTAGCAGTCTGTGCATGTCTTAAATCTTTGCATGCAGCATGATGACAGTCCTAATAGCATTTGCTTCTAATGCCAAGTGAATGTTTTTATTTGATGCATTTTTTAAATCTCAAACATAAAAGTAAGGATATTTGAAATATGCGTTATTAGTACCCTTTTCTGTGACCACAGTTATGGGTAATATTTATTGACATTTTGCTTTGTCAGTCTAGATTTTCATCCTTCCCCTTTCCTTTTGTCAAACTATAAGCATTGTACCATTGTTCATCATTGTGTTACTCCTGTTGAAGATCTAGAGTAGAATGAGACACAATGACTCAAATGAGGGGAAAAATCCAGTTGGCCTACATTATGTTCAGCAGAGGATTTCACAGGTTGTCACCTTGTCAGTGATTAGCTACAATATGAGATTATAATCCAGAGCCCTCTGTGGCAAATCATCCAGTTGCTGCTCGTAGTCCACTACCACATAGACTACCTGCATGGATCTCCAAAGGTTAATTAGGCTGATGCTTTCAAAAGGTCATGCCGCCTTTTAAATTAGCCATTGCTATTTGTCTGATCCAAATTACTGGCAACACTGGGCCAATTAGATCCAATTACACTGATAGTGGTTGTGGTGGTCTGCCACCTAGTCTAAGTTAATGGCCATTGGAACCCTTATTACCCCAGCGCCCTGATTCAGAGGGAGGCAAACACAGCAGGAGGAGCCTCAGGTCTATGTAAAGGGAGCAGCCCTGTCACATTACCTTCCCCTGACATTCCCTTCATTCCAGGGAGGACTGCACAACTTTATGTGAGGTGAAATATTAGGATATGTAAAATGTGACATTTCCACACATCTCAAGAGGGGTAATCACAGTTGATGGGGACTGAAGAGGTAATCTCCTGTGTCTATGTAGAATGGGCTGATGTGAGCGTGCTTACGTCTTGATTACAGGCACAGGAAGCCCATAGCAATCATTGGAAAGACGAAACCCTATCTCCTCCAAAGGCTACTCTACTTTGATGTTCTGTGAGGGAAATGGCTGTTGGCTGGTGCTGTTCTAGATTAATGCACTCTGACAATAATGAAGGCTCCTCAAATAATTTAAGCACTATAGCACAGTCAAACAGTATAAGACTCAGCACTGAGACCCACTGGTTTCACTTTATCTGTTTTTTTCTGCTGCTCTACCTGGCTGTGAGGAACTCTTGGAGACTGTCTCCTGAATTTCTATGAGGTTTATATCCCTCTGCGGTACCATCTGAGATGGAAGCGACAGCTCGTACCCATCTGAGGGAGCGTCGGAGGACGTTCTTGATTAAACAAACGCCATTCTCTGTACGCCAGGAGACAAGAACACCACAATAAGCATGCGTTAATTAAACATACCTGAAGAATGTGGGCAGTACAGGAGAACAAAAACCATCCGTCTGTCTGTGTCCCTGCTTCACAACAGGAATAAGAAAGTGATTCCTTTCTTAGCTCTGGTTTGACTTGCAGAGAACAGGATAAATTCTTAGGGATCTACTCAAGGAAAGATGGTTAATTCAAATCAGCAACATCTCGTTCAGATAAAGTGCAGTGTTGTGATTCGCAGTACCGCCGATTTTTCAGAGCAAGTCTCAAGTCCTTTGCGCGAGCGAGGCTTCTTTTGAGTCACATTGTTTTCAACAAGAGAAAAACTCGAGACAGTAGAGACAGTACACGGACAGTGGTGTCTTGTTTGCTTTGAAGCTTCCTCAATTAAACGAGTGCACAATCTCAACAAAAATAACCTAGTCCTTACCCCTGAAAGATTGTGTTCTCCTTTATCCAGCTTCCATCTGTTTAGAGTTATGCTTGGTTCTGTTACACCGGTGTCGCAAAGCATTCTCTCCAACACTTGATAAATGCTTCTCCTTTGATCGAAGGAGCTGAGCAGGAAAGGAGGATGTGAAATACATCACATTCAAAGCAGGCCTCTCTCATAGCCTCACAGTTGTTCCTCAACTGAGTAAAGTTGGACTGGAACTGGAACAGATTGCTGTTCATGGGCGGTGGATCTTGGTGGAGTGGGTTCTTGTTTACATCATCATGGTTAATTACCACGCCGAATCATTCTTGCCAACAGTGCCACAGTGCCTATCCTGTCATTACTAATGAAGCACCATGTTTGGTCACCATCCCTTTGACTCTATGCCAGAGGGTGGAACTATTCAAACAGGTATATAAATGAATAACCAGGTAAAGCCTTTGTATCTAGTCAAGCAAAAAAGCATCCAGTCATCTTCTACTACCAACTGGTCCACAATCTCGACAACATATTTTGCTGTAATTGTGATACGCATGGCATAAATTTTCAATCTTACAACCACAGATGGATATTTTAGTTATTATTGAGTGAATGCTGAGTACTATAGTCCTACTAATGACCTCAATTAAAGTTACAAGGCAAGGCATTCAGCATTACTGTGTATCAGAAAATGAGCTTCTCAGATTGTTATTTCTGGAAGAACAATGTGATAAAGCAAGCAGTCATTGTAGACATATGATGTATTCGCACTAATCGGGTTAATAGCTCCATAACAGATCGAAGTCTAGGTTTCACTCCAGTGCTCCTATCTAGTTCTAGTTCCTTGGCTTCAAAGCTCTCTCTCTCTCTCTCTCACAGTCTTTATATTTGGGGATTTATGAAGCCAGGTGTTGAACCCGATGTCGACCTTGCCAGGGCCATGTCCATGAAACTGGAATTTCCTGGTCAATCACAGGGTTCCATTTCAACAAGCATCCAATTATCCTTCAATCATATTCCCCGGTGTTTACAGATGTGTTTGCTCGGAGTACAAGGTTTCTCTATGGTGGTTTGGCACACAGGAGATATTCTCTCTCACTCTGGCTGTGCACATGAAGTGTAATCACAATGGTATCTTAGATTAAGATGACTGACACTTAAGACATATTTATTTTGTAATTTGTAGTTTTTATACTGGATAAATAGCAATTATACAAGTGTCTGTCACGCTGCTTAGCAGGTGTGCTAACTGTCCCACTCTTTTTGAAGTAGCTCTTTTCTTCTAATGTTTATGCAGTAGACAAGCAAGGGAACAAAAACTGTGACATTTGGCATGTTTTTGCACTGATATTAAATGCTACCTTCTAATTAAAGAAAAGTAGTTTAAAAAGTCTCTGCAGGAGACAGACATGGTGCATTACAGACTGAAATCTTTGGTTCATAACTGATATTTTGTTGGTGCTAAGTGATGGAATGATATGATTAAATAGGGAGCTGGGTGTTTAAGTAACAGTTTGATCAATTAGTTTACTTTAAGTAAGCTGTTACCTTAAACTTAATATTAGCCTATAGCAGAAACTCTGTTCTTTATTACTTTATTACTTATTTTGGTTCTGTTTTGTAAACAAATTATTTCTTGTTGAGCACAAACTGGGACTTGAATCCTTCTGAAAGCAGTTGAGATTGTTTACAGCTATTCTCTGCAGGTTGTCTTCAGATTTTTGAAAGCAAGCTTTTTCCTATCCTTAAAACATTCTGTGTACAACAGTTTCCTGTGTTTTGTTAATGCATTGGTTCCAGTGTGTTTTATCAAAGAGAATGTATAAAGCAGAGAGCTGACAGCGATGGGGAGCCTTGGGAATTTTTCAAGTTCTTTGTGTAGTTTAGAAATGCAGAACTGCATATCTACATTCAGGATATGTATAAAGTCAGAAATGAATATTTATGATAGGTCCAATCTGCTTGGTACATATTTATGATGTGCATTGTTTGGTTTGATGACAGCAACCTTGGAACAGTGCTTATCGTGTTGTCCAATGGGCCAGTCCATATTTATCCATATTTATGAGAACGTGATGACAGACTTGATACAAAATTCTTAAGACTGAAGTTGGATCCACAAATGTA
Organism: Chaunax sp. Z400; assembly: GCA_037577475.1. Lineage (NCBI taxonomy): Eukaryota > Metazoa > Chordata > Actinopteri > Lophiiformes > Chaunacidae > Chaunax > Chaunax sp. Z400. The sequence goes on from CM075193.1 coordinate 8,166,564, forward strand.
CACAAATTGGAAGTCATCATTTTGTTATCAAAACCACAGCAGTTTTCCCACAGGCTCAGGTCAACGATTGTATGCATTGGCAGCTGTGCCAATGTTTATACTCCTATACTCCTGTATAATTCTTTAATCATGGCATTATTACCCCACACATACACCCACTGTAGTGCCATAATTATCTCTCAAGGTCACAGCTAACGAGTGCTGGCGCACTGTGCCTGGCCTGAGCTGATTGACTCGCAATTTTAAACTGGCTCCATCTAAGCCAACTCAGCAATTCAAGAGGCAATGAAGCACCTTGTACAGGTTGATTAGGGAAATATATTCGCTTAACACTGCAAGATTGTCCTGGCAAATGTTTTAGCTTGTCGACTGGCATTTTTATTCTCAATAAAAATGTACTTATCAGGATTATTTTATTGGTTAGTAATATTTGGATAGAAATGTTGATCCTGCCCTTAACATTTATCTCCAGTGTGCAAGGAAAAAAGACATTTCTATTTCGGCATACCATTCTTTTTATTATTGCTGTGATTTTATTTGTGATAGAGAAACAATTTAGCCACTGAATATTGGACACCTGATTTTGAATGTGCTGCTAGTCCTTGAGTTACAGTACACCCCCGCCTTCCTCATTCTCTCCTGCTCCAATTTAATTAAAAATTATACGATATTCTAGCATTAAATCATGATGAAGTAGGCCTACTGAAGTAATCATTTCATCTGCTAATTTTTTCAGATTAAACATTGCTTTCATTGTCAATCAGTGTCTTTGACACCGTAAATGTCACACTAGCCCTTTATGAACTGTCAGCACTATAGATTCAAATTTAAATCTGCTATTACTGCACTTATATCCTTTCATTTCACATTCAGAAAGCCTAAAGGTTTAGTCGCCATGCCATCTTCTAATGCTGGAGCGAACAGGAGATGAATCTTGTTTCATGGTTTGACTTTTTGCGCACAGCTTGAAATGTCAGATAACCAAATATCAAATAATATCTAATGCCACACCAATAAACCCTTGGTATTAACAATATGCATGGTATAAAGTCCCAAGTTCTTTATTGTTAAGATGTTAGCCCACTCACAGGAGAGCAAAGAGCATGTGATGGAGAAGATGAAATAGAATAAGTGTGTCTGCAATCATTTTTGATATGCAGATGAATGTCAATAGCATTCACTTTTGGCTTTTGGCATTGAAATTCATTTGTATTTATTTATTTGTGTTTGAGCAGAGTGAGCACCTTACTGTATTTCCCATGCAGTGATGCAGTGAGGAAACTCTGTCATGAAATTGGAGTGAAGTGATTTACAATAAACATGCACATTTGATTAATTTGGCTTAAACAACACTATCATGGTTCCAGATACTTAAAGTGAGGAGATTCTGGCTCCCTACCTGGATCCAATCCCACAAGAGTCTTTGCCGTCCAGGAGGAGAATGAGTCATAAGGAAATGTGTATGCCTTTGGCACAGAGCTCCGTTAGGCATAACGATGATGACCTAAATGATGGTCTCTTATCCAAGCATAATTATGATCCACACTAAATACTAATCAGGCTTCTCTGGGTTGTTTTGTCCTTGTATTACATTATTGATGAAGATATGCTATAGACTAACCCATACTAGAGCCTGAACCAGTGTTTTTAGTTGTTTTCTTTCAAACAAGAAGACATTTTCTGACTGACAGAATTATCTGGTTGCATTATTTATTGCAGTAGAATAAGAATCCTCCTTCCCATAAAGTGAGGCAGTGCATTGTTCTGAAAACATATGATGTATTTGGTGCAGAGAAAATGGTTTTCCAGTTTTAGTAACTAATTAATGCTTTATCAATATTCATGATGAACTCCACATTTAGAAAACTTTAATTAGCTGTATTATCCTATGGCCATTTTTGAGACAGTTATTCAAGTAGTTCAAATCCCAGCAAAGCAACAACTCTATTATACTCTGCCGTTACATATTACTTTGCATGGAAATCACATATTCCAGAGGCAAGCAGCCCATGACAGGACCACTTCAAACCAGCACCTAGTCTGCATGGAGGTAGAAAGAGCTGGATGGACGAGGTCGTATCCATGGGAGCCACCTGGTGATTCCCTCAGTCCGCTTCCTCTTTCTTCTTAGACAGCTGCTCCCTGTGCACCCAATCGGTTTGCAGTGCCAGGGCTCCTCTACCAATTCACCATGACCTTGTGTACCTCCCCATTCCTCCTCATTTAGAGATGCACCTGTGCTCAGAACGACATAGCGCCACTTTGCTCTATGATTTCACTGCATTTATGACAAGTTTTATACATAGAACGTAGTAGGGAGGCATATATATATATATCTATATATAGACATCTATATATAGATATATGTAGATAGATAGATAGATATATATAGATATCTATATATTCATCCCTTCATCCCTTTATGCTGCAGTGTGACAGAGCTGTCTCCACATGAAGGTGACCTTCTCGCTGGGTTCTCCACTCTGCCCAGCTTGCTGTCAAGTCCTACAGGCGACATGGTCTATTAAGCCCATTAATGATGACCATAGCCTCACACAATCACACAGTAGACCCTTACTCCTTTATATCTATGTGTGGTATATTTTTAATCATGAGCGTATCGGAGTGCATGTGGATTTTTTTTTCTGTGACAGCATTCTTTCACAAAGAGATTTAACTTGTATCCAGCTATTGTCTGAGGGGAGATTTTGTTTACAAGGCTTTTTAACCCTATAAAGCCACTAACATCCCACTGTTTAAAAACACCTCATTTACAGCCTCATACTTTATATGCACATCCTGCACTATGGTTAAAAAGTGACAGGACTTGAAGATCGCAACAAGCTCTCCTGGGGAGCACTCCTACTATCACGTTTACATCTGTTGATACCCCATACCCCTGTACCTGCCCTGAATAACTGTGACAAAGCATGCACACTCTGTACTCTCCCCTTGATTTTGGCAAAAAAAAATAGACCATGAGGTTTGATGGCAACTGCTGAGCTTGGTGTGCGCACAGTACATTTTCAGATGCGAAAAAATGTAGCCACAGAATGAGATTTGGTCTCCCAGAGCATCCTCACTGCAGTTCATCAGATCATAACTACCTTCATGCAATGTCAGTGTCAAAATCAGTGTTGTGATACATAATTCATTTCTACGGTTAGTTACTGGTGATTTAAACATTTACTGAAATGATACCATATAAGTGGTTCAGAGGGATAAAAATCAATATTTGGCAAAGCTGCATATGTACTGTAGAGTAGCTGTAGACATCTGAAATGTGATCCTGTTTCCACACTGCTTTTAATAAGACATCAGAAGCTAAACCTTACTCATTTAAGAACAGCACTTGAGTACTTAATTACTTTCCATCTTTGCCTATAGTGATATTGTGGCACTTAAACACCTTAAGAAAGTTTCTGATCATTATCTACTATCCTTTCATGTCCATCAGACACTCAAGCTACATTAAGTTACGTTAAGTTGAACCAATGAAACAAAAAAATGCCAAAAGTTTTGGTGTTGCATATCAAAATTGGTATTTTTGCACTTGTTTTCCATCAGTGATCATTAGATAGAAAAACTAAATACAACAAAGTCCACACAGCCCGAAAGCAAAACTGACTCTGCCGTCTCCCAATCCTCTGTCCCATCAACAACACCATTTCACTGCATATGAGAAAATACACTGATATTAACTGAGGAGGACTGGTGCATGTCCCTGTGTGTGTAGTAGGCCTAGTGATGTGCCTGAATCACCGTCCGTAAATCAGACAGGCAACATTAATTAGGAAAACATTAATTACATTACCTGCAGTGATCCCCCAGCAGCACAGACAAGTGGAAAGGCACTCAGTGGAGCGTACACCTCCACCAGGGCCCAACAGTCAAGACGTGTGCCATCAAAATGGCTGTCCTCACAGTTCTCTTAATGTCAAAGAAAGTGGGGAAAAAATCATTGATCCACTCCTTTATTCTACTCCAAAATTCAATGTTTCCTTCTTTGTGACATTTCCCACTCTCTCATCCAGTTTCATGATAATATGGTAGTTAAGCATAATTGACAAAAGCAGTCAAAAAAAAGCCCAATCTTGAAATGTTCAAAAAGTGGAGAAAATTACTGAATCTCCACCTTTATCTGCATCCACTCCAAAATCGGATCAGTTCCTCCTTACTACATGCTAAATGCTTCAACCAAGTTCCCTGAAACTCCATCAATTAGTTTGAGTAGACCGAAACTGTGGGGGAAAAAAAGTGTTTTCTTGCAATGTTAAAGAAAGCGAAAAAAATATCCTGGATCCACCCCTTTAACCAGAATCACTCCAAAATGTAATAAATTTTTCCCTGCCATGTGGCCCAACTCTCCCACCAAGTTGCACGAAAATCCATCCTGTAGTTTTCATGTAATCTTCCTAACAGACAGTCAAACTAACAGCAGTGAAAACATCACCTCCCAAGGTAAATAAGTGAGTTTCTGTTGTCTGTGCCATTCATGATGAGGCAGAACGGCTAAACTTCATCAACTATTTAAATTTCCTGACACACTGACAGGATCTTAAGTTAATTCATGTTCTGTATTCTTAGGTAGGGGTGCAGTGAAATGTCCGTGCAGAATTCAGATAAAATAACTTGTTCAGGTGGGGGATATGTGGATGAATATATTAATGCAGATTTGGATGATGTCAGAGTCGATCCGTGCATCACTAGTGTGCAACAAACAGTGGATGGATGTTGTAAATTAGCTTATGTAAGCACATCTCATTTTCTAAAGAATAAACCCTTTAAATAACAGGAAAGACAGTGCACCATTGTCCTCTACCCATGTTGTTGTTGGTCAGCTGCACAATCACTTCCTGCTGCCTCCAGATTGCACACCTCCCCACACCTCCTCATTTTAAGATCATTGCTCCCATCGGTGCACAGATGGGCGCAAGTACATTTGCTACATTGCATAACATAGGTGATTGGTGTTAAAATGACAACTCCGATAGCTAGAGCCACAAGTATTTGTGCTGGTAAAATTCCCTGCCACTATATAAATTATGTCTTCATTAGTGAATTCATATTCAGGCTGTTACAACCATTTCTGAGACAGCTGTTCTTTTATGCAGGTTCAGATGCTTCCAGGCAAGCACAACTTAAGATCCCCATCAGAGAAAGGCACACAAAAGTGAAATATGCATTCACATTGACACCTTTCAACAGCCCTTTCATGCAATCAGGGCTGTAGGTGGGGTAAACGCCACGTATGCATCGTTTTTCTTCTTTCTTTTTTCAAAACAGCGTTCACTAACCTTTTCATGATGCTTTACTCAGTTGTCAATGCGATGTTTACTGAGCATTGTGACAGCCGACACTCAACCTCACCAGTCCCCTCCTTCACACACCACCACCTCTCCTCTCTCGTCATCTGTTAGCAGATAGCATGCTTGCAGCCTGAATGACATCAAAATGCTGCGCGCACACCGACATGGACATCTGTCAGTTTGTCTGACATCTTGGAAAAGAAAAAAAAAAACACGACCAGAGGATGGTAAACAGTGCTTGCATGTTAGTTACGGTTAGTCAGACTTAAGACATACATCTGCTCAGCAGTACTTATTATTATAAGAAGGCTAATTATTTGCAAGATACATTATCTGGTTAAATTTGTTAGGTTAGCTTTCCTATCTGAATTCAAAACACTATTTGCATTGATGCTGGCTGGATATTAACTTGCCCATTTTCACAAAGAACACACATTGTGTACAGAGACCGAGGCAGGCCATGATCAAAAGGGATATGGATCTTTGGACAGTTAGTAGTAATAGTGATGATCAAATATAATGATGCTACATTGTTTGTTAATGGTTATAAACAAAAGCTCATGATACATGCTGCATTAATGAATGCATGAAATCATTATGAGTCATGCTTTAGTTAAGCATTAAGTATATTATGGAGCAAATAGTTAATTTAATAGTTATTGAATATTTAGTCGTTTATTGAATATTATGAGTTTGATAACAGTTGTTGCTTTGGAACGTGTTAACCTATCAAATCTATGTTTTGAATAATTATGCGGTAAGCCGGCTGTTGGAGCGAGAGGGCGGTGTGTGTGTTAACATCCCGCCTCCTTGATAAACAGGTGACTGCAGCACCTAAGTTTTTAACAGGTGTGCCGATTGTGGCTTTGTGTTTTTTGGTCTGGTCAGGTATGCAGGCATACAGTTTTAGACCGCTGCTAAGCACCAAAACAGGACCATATCGCCCCCTATGTTCTGCAAAGAACACACCAACCTCTCTCTCTGCTCTGGTAAGACGGATCCATTTTTTCTGTTATGTGGAATTCCAAGAGGAAATAAACTTAGGAAAAAGAAAAACGGTGACTCATTGGTAGCGTCGGGGCGTCAAAGACGAACGCATATCCTGTACCAAAGCAGCAAATTACATCAATTATAAAATGATTGCTCTTATATATATGATTTAATTTCACTGTTTACCTTTTCTTTTAATTTTTGTTTTTACCACTACAGCCTTTAGTGCAGTAATTGCGAGTACAAGTGCTTTAGGTGCTGTCGCCTTTGCCCATGAGACAATTAAACACATATGGAAATGAGCTGACAGCATGACTAATTGCATGTAGTTTGAACAACACGCCCATCTCAGCAAAATACCCGGTCTCTTTAAGTGAGTCATTATACAGTAATCTATGATCTCTTTTTTAAGAGATGAGGAATTTATCAAAAAAGAAACACATACGAGAAGCCATTGATTTGCACACATAATGAGGATAAAACAAGTACAAAGGGAGCTGTTACTCCCCATGTCCCTCCTGTCCCTAATCCTCTCTCTCCTTAGTGTGTGCCTGCCACACCATCATCAGAGCTCAGATCAGAGGGTGAGAGACGGGCCTATAGGTCTGCACAGAGGGAGAGCTGACGACCTCAGAACTCAATATGTCCTTGGACCAAAGTCCTTTCAAGGGCTAGACATATTTGTTGAAAACTGATTCCCTGCAGTGTCTAAATTGAGCTTTACTTTGGATAAGCGATCTCGCTTTATGGACATTCCCTGTGGCAATCATAATTTAATTGTCAGCTGTATAAACACAATTTAGGCATCTCATTTGAAAGGCCTTTTGTTTATACAGACTGAGTTGAGACACGTGCAATATTACGTGTGTAGTAGATGTATATGTATTCATGCCCATGATACTAAAAGCTTAAATCTCCATTGCTTGAAATCCAGCATATATTGTAAATTGAAAAATAGTGTTTTCCCTCACTAATGCGACACAGGCCTTGACCTCTCATGCTGCTACTGTTAATTAGCAATGGTTGCTTTTACCTCTGGGCACGTTCAGATTTATGGCTTTACATTGTGGGAAGCTTTAAAGTAAAAGTGCTGGGGCCTATCTGCTCACAGACTATATGGATAAACAGGATTTAGACTCTGAATCAAACATGGTATACAGTACATGTAGATTCATTAAATGCATGCATGCTTTATGTTGTGTAGTACTGAACATCTGTTTATAGTTAAATGAAAGCAAATAGGTATAAAATAAGCTAATGAATCGCTATGTCATCAAGTCCTTGTGTTTATAATCTAAGACTATATATTATAATACAGTATAATCTATGAAAGTATTAATTGACTTTAAAGTGTCATTTCCAAGTTTTTGAATTATTTCATAATTTGCTGAACATAAATAGATAAACATCAATTTCATCCCTGCAGTACAGAGAGAGATAAGTTCCATGTTACCTACGTTTGCACAAACACTGGCAGCAGTGGGAAATAGCTATCCTTCAACAAAAATACCCTTCCAGGCATCCAGGGTTATCTGTCTGCCTACAGTAGCTGCACTATTTTCTTCTCATTCTCATTCATCTCACCCCAGTCTACAGTGGCTCATAAAGATGCTGCAGCCTGCCTTTTATTTCCCCACAACATTGCATCACAGGAGTTCACAAGTATCACTGGAGTTGTTCAAACGGGATGAGATATCATAGTGTGACGAAGGCAATCGAAGAGCACCCTGAGTTCCCGTTTACAAAGAGTTCATTATGTCCATTAAATTCACAGCTCACAAAAACATCCCATGCTTCAAGTCTTGGAGTAATTATTCCTAAAGCAGAAAACTGATAAAGAAATCAGAAGAAACAGACTTGCCCAGTGGTATACTATATGTTTTGCCTTACAGTATACAGGGAAGAGACAAGCATTCACTCTTGTATTTGGAAAATGTGTTCCTATGATTCAATAATTATGTACTTACCATGCTTCCAAAGGGTCATAGCTGCAGCAGTACATATACTCAGTTCAATATGCAGTTAATAAGGTTTGGTCTCTTTACGAATGTTTATTTTAGTGCTTTGGGAAATGTGGTTATGGACCAATTCATCATCTGTTATGATTCTGTGCAAATCTCCCATCTACATTTATGTGGGCAAGGAAAAAAAGTCCAACAAAAAATATATGGAGTTTCTTCATAATAAATGTAATGTTAAATGAGCATGGTGTAGATAGGTGTGGTGAAGATGATTTTTATGTAGAAAACAGTCAAATTTTTTTTATTATCTGCAGGGAATATGTTGCCATCTTGTATAAAATTCGACTCTGTCACTGTACAATCTGCCAAACTTCAAAGGCTGTTTACAGGGAATGGTCTGGAAGCTTTTGGGAGTTAATATCTTGAGATTTTACCACTTTAATTATAGCCACCCTGCTGACCATATATATCTTTATTTAACCAGGTAACCATCATTGAGATTAAAAATCTCTTTTCCAAGACTGATCTGGCCAAGAGAGCAGCACATAAATTGAATACAACATGTAGACAATCAGTAGTAGTAGAGTAGTACAATCAAACAGCTTCTCATAAACTGACCACATTCTATTGGCCCTTCTTTTCTTTAACTTGTTACACTAACTCCTCTGTAACCCCTAAATAGTAGTTCTTAGTCCACTTCATACAGTGCCAAAATATTGCACTCACCAGCAAGTGTTTAATGTAGTAAATAATGCAGGACCACATTTAGGAGCTCGGGCCAAACCACTTCAGTCAATCTGATGATTGTAGCATGGCTTTTGTCATTGCAAAGCCGGGACTTTATCTTTAGGATTCAGGCATTAGTATGCAATAAGCATTAGAACTGATTTTTGTCTCACACTGGTCCTGCCACAAAGACAGGGGGCATGCAATAAGTTGATTGTCTTCACACTGTATGTATGCTGTTCTGTCACCTCAAAATTCGGAGTGTGCTTTTGACTTTGAAGCCTCTTTAATAAGGTGCTTTTGAAATGTGAAAGGAGGCCTTGAAATGAAAAATTGTTTAATTAGTAGCCTTATGATGGAAGGGTACCATATGCTAGCTTTAACACTGTAAGACCAAAAACCCCTTTCTTCCCTTCTCTGATTAAATGTGCCATTGAAGTTGATTTATAAATGGAAATTAAAGGTATGTCTCATGAAAATGAATATTTTACCACTCATTTAGATCAACCACTTGGGAATCAACCTCTCATGCTGTACAAATCATGAGCTACAGTGTAAGGATTACTGATAATTCTACCCTCCCAGCTGCATACTGTATGCTACAAATCTCCACAGAGAGAGTTTGACATGGGGTATGGATATTTGATATTTAAATCCACATATGCTCTCGTTTTACCATCCGTAGAGGGATAAATGGCTTGGCTTGTCCCTTTTGCATTTTATCTTCAACATTTCAGAGGCTTGTTGACTTTGAGATCCTGTTTGGAACAGCAGTTTGATAGATTCATACTGAATCCTACTATTCCCTTCTTTGATCATTTTCTTCATGCCCACCTGGAATTTAGGCCTCCAAAATGCAAATGACTACTAATACTACAAACCATGCACACCATGATCTACATATCTTAAGCACTCATTGGAATAATCATATTGAATGGTGTCTTCTACACTAAATGTTTAGATGCACATATTCAATTCAAAATTTTTTCCTCAGAATTACATTACATGCACATGTAACGACACATTTTTCCTTCATTTTCTGCTTTCTTTGCTTCCACGTCAGGAATTACTTAAAATGCCTCCTATAGTTTATAATGTTATGACTCTTCTGATAAATACAATCATAGAAAAATCATGACACCATCATAATCATCACATTTGAGGTTCTTAAACAAAGTTCAAGGCTTTAAAGAAAGAAGATATTAGGTAGCATAAACAGTGAATAAAAGCCAATCAGACAGTTGATGCTGCAGTTGAAGAGTAAAGATGAAATAACCTATAATAATCACATACTAAATTCAGGATAATATGCAGCTTTTACATATTATTTCCACTTATGCAACAACATAGTCATTCATACTTTTTTTTACATCAATAAATAAAATCTTGAGTTCCCATTTTTAGCTAATTACTGCAGCAAGCAGGAGACAGGTCAAATATAGTGGCTTCTTACTAAAATATGTACAATATAAATCAAGGCAAATTAGACATAAATGTCTGTTTTCTAATAACAACCAGTTGTGGTAAATTAAGGCCATGATCATTATTATATTTTACTGTTTTTCATGATGATTCAACCTCAGACAACAAAGCCAACGGTCTATTACCCCAGTAGTCAATCCGAGGCACTCTGCACTCCACAGTGTTTCACATTAGCCCTCAAACCTCTTGACCTCACCCAGCATAAACATGCTAATCTAACCAATAGAATAGAACTTTATTGTCATTGCTGTAGAACAATGAAAGGCAGTTTAGCAGCTCTTAGATTAGCAGCATGTCAATACAATACAAGTCAAGCACACAAAACAACACAAGGGCATAAAAACTTTGAATATGAACAAAACAGCAGTTCACTTATAATAATTTTTTTTTTTTTTAATACAGAATGCATCTGACTATATGTATGCCTAGAGCTGCACGGACTGCTGGTACTACTGGTAATAGTAGGAATACCTTTTTTCTATGGAGTTTGCCTGACATGTTCCTCACCTATTCATTTGAATTCTGTCAATCATGTGGATCAGGTAGAGGTCAGTCAGTTGGTCTCACCGATGTGAATTTTTTTCTTTCGTCTTTGCCTTTCTCGTGGTCAGTCATATAATTTCAACTGATACTAAGCAGGAGCCCTCATACATAAATATGAGCAGATGTCTGGTTGCATGTGCCCTCAATTCAGAGTAGTATCATTTTTATGGCCCTCTAAATGCTCATTCTTTAACACTGAGGGAATCAGTGTCACAAGCAGCCCTCTCTCTATCTCACAGAGATATGAATAATACAAGAGAACAATTTCCTACCAGAACTGGACGGTATTTGTACATTCTGTGCACTGCTGTGGTGTACAGCCTCGAATCTAGTATTATGGGCATCACCATCTTTTGGATTACATGTTTGGAGCCATTTTACTATATTTGCACAAAAGGATGAAGCTTAGGATGATACTGATTGGATCTTAGTGAGAACCTGAGGACATGCTGTGGTAGCAATTTGTCAATCGCAAGATAGCCACGTCCTAAAGTATACCCTGATTTATCTTCTGTTTCACTGAAAATAGGACCATTATGTACAAAATGAACATCCTGTTTGATTGTGGATGACTTGTGAGACCATAAGCTCACTAGGTAATGTTTTTTTACGTAATGAATCAAGTGTGAAGCAGTATCATTTTCTCATAAGCTTACTGTACATTGAATATGACTTATTTTTGCAACCAGTGGTGTTGCTCACTGCTGGAAAGATTGCAAGTTTAAGGCTCTATGATGTTGGTTTAACTTTTCAGGCCCAAAAACTGATCATATAATGATCATATTGTTTAGGTACTGTACACTCTACCTGTGTGCTATAGCTTTGGGCTTTGGCATGAACTGGCCTTAATCAACCATACAGCTGGTCATGGACCAGTGAATCGAGCAGCCATCAATTCAGTATCCTTGTATTTGCTCCACTGCTCTTCCTTATCCACAGGCTGCAGCATTCAATCCTTTCTTTTCCCATTCATCTCACCTCAGTCATGGTGTATGCTTGATGGGCATGTCACCTTTGTCTTTGCTCCCAGCTGCAATCCATGCATTGGATGTACAGATGGGATTAGTCCTGCAGAACCGCGTGTGATGAAGACAATCATAGAACACTCTTCATTTATAGCCAAAGAGAGAAAACTACTGTGTCTGTCTTTGGTCCAATCCCACGTTTACTCTCGTGGACACACAAATTAGTGTTTCTGATAAGTAAGCAGGGACTGGAGGTTGTCCCTCTGTTGAAGTGATAAGGGTTTAAGAGCTCTGTTGTGAACTTTTTGAGCCCTCAGCATGGCTTTTTCTATATCTGGTGTGCTACAGACTGCTTCACCAGCTGTGGCTCAAGAGGTTCGCTGATCACTGGGTCGGTGGTCTGATACCCAACTCCTTCTGCCCAGATCTCAAAATGTTGGCAAAAATTGCAAAGCACTGTGGTTAAATGCACCAAGCTGCCATTTACGGAATTAACTGTAGTTTGCAGCATTATACTGTAAAATTAAATGGAAAATGTTAAGGACTCAGAGAGCCTGGATCAAAACAACAACAAAAAACACTACTACACACCACTGTATCATAACACATCCATCCGAATTTCTTTTAATAAAAATGTTTATTTATCAAATTGATAGCTGGCATATATCACTATTAAGTATTTTACTGTGGTGTAGAAACATTTTACCACTTTCACTGTTGGTTTTATTGCTGCTACAGACTCACACCCGGACAGCATGATAGCCACATGTTAATGTAAAAAGAAGAAAAAAAAACATTGTTAGTTGACATAATGCCTAAGCACTACTTACAGTTTCTACAGTCAGGTTTGCCATTTCTTTCCTCTGTATCAGACATTACCTACTGCTGCTTAGGGGATTAAGGATTTACTGGTTGGTGGCATATTTTCATACTTTATTGCTTACAGGACCAGCGGAGGCCAGGGATGTTCTGTACTGGTTTATTCATAACAGCACAGATTCGCCATCCAAGATTGCAATGGTGCATTCCAACAGCTTATCCTTAATAAGCTGTTTTCCAGCGTATCATTGCCAGTAAGTTACCTCCTGCATGTAAGCATAGCCAGTGATGCTAAATTCTTAATGGACACTCAGATATTATTGTAATAGCTGTTGCGTTACGGCAGATTTAAAAATGGGTCGTGGCACTTGGGCCATTAGGTTCCAGGCTTCTTACCCTCTTCCTCTCTCCATCCTCTATTTAGCATAATGACACTCAAACAATCAGCGCTAACATTAGAATATGGAGTGTGGCATTATGCAGAATAAAAGGGTGTTAATGTGTCATATTTAAATATCCTGATCTGTAACCAAGACACGCTCTTCCCAGTAGCAGCAGGTTGCTAATTCAGACAGAGGGACCAGGAATGACCTACATGCTTAAAGAATTATGGAAGTCAACAAAGAGGATTCTTTTGGATTCATTTTATGATACATAGAGTGTAAGCCCACACTATGGCAGCAGTGGTGGATAATAACGTACTCGTGGTCACATTTGCACAAGGTCTCCCTTCGCCTCTGTGATTTATAAGCATAGCTTCCATCTGCAAACAGGCTAGGAGGCTTCAAGCTATGGGGGCAGCACCCTGGGTCCAGTGCTATTTACTCAGCCAGCCGAGACGAAATTCTCCCCCGGCAGGATCCTGCAGTCACAGTGCCTATCCATGGTTTTCTTTACCTGCCTGCTCATAGCTACTCTGCAATGCCTGCAGCATGGGAGGGTGACAGCTTCAGCACTGTAGCCACATTTTTCCCAGGTTGAGCCAGCTTTACTGTGTCATTTCCTGCTGCTTAACAAATGACTGAAAGCTGCAGGCTATCAGGGTCTCATGTGGAATATTAGTGACTGCACTGTCTTTGCAAAACTCTAGTCAGACTTTGTTAATATAGTAAATAGATCACTATGTTATTAAGATGAGGTTGTATCATTTAAAAAATAAAATCCAACTCCTTATATAAATCTAATAAGCACTCATGTATTGTAATTAATATTAATGTAACACAAGTGTAGTCTTTTTTCCATCGATAATCACTGTAGCCACTGTGTGCTGTTCTTAAGATACTTTGAGCTAAACAAGTGTGCAAAGATGCTGAGAGGAGAGGTGCTCCAGTTTTAAATGACGTGATAGATTAAGGAGGAGCCCTAGCAACAGAATAATTTCCCTGGTGACCAATTTCTGAACACTCCCTGAGCAAAGAAAATCAGCAACAAGCCAACATGTCAGGCAAAGCCTCGTGCCATGGTGCAGGCCAACATGCTGACTCACTTCTAATGAGCAGCTAGAGATAGAAATAATAACCTAAACCAGGAATCATATGTCATAACTGCTTATATACCGCTGACTTTCCTAATTAACACTGGGCCTGATGCATCGTAAACAGATGTACACTAACAACTATCAAAATAGCTTCTATGGTGGCCTAGTATTGATGGGAAAGTAGGAAAATAGACTTTGTGATGCTATCTGCTGCACACACACTTCTGAAACCTGCCGTAACTGTTTGCATTCAATTGGATTGTTCTTGTCTTAAATGCTGATTTAACAAATTAAAGGACACTGGCAGAAGTCTTTTGAAGCGATAAATCTCAATTTGATGATAAACAGCTCCATTAGGATTGACCATTACTTCTCATCTGTCTGCATGTGAATAATTGCAATACTAAAGCTGATAATACTGCACTAAACAGAGCTGATGTTCTCCACTTCCTCATCTTAACATGAGGAAAGGTTTTGTCCAGTTCGTCCGTCTCTGTATAATCATTTTGTTTCCACAACATAACCCAAAAACCTTTCAGTGTATTTTATCACAACTTTTCCTTTTAACCTTGTACACATAACACCCATGTACTAAAATGTGCCTTTTCACATTTTGATCATTTTAAAAATATTTTTTTTTCCATATTGGTAAAAACAGTGTGAACTCAAATGAGGTTGTCATGAGTCAAACCTTTATTTCCAGAGCATAACTGATAAACCGTTCAATATATTTAAACAAAACTTTATTATACACCCACCCCCTATTTACTGTACAGGTGCCTGTGGTATTTTGGGAATTGTTACAATTTTAAATATCTATTTTTTTAATTTAAAAAATTTAATATTATAATAATATTTCTGAAACCATTCCCAAAGCCATCAGTAAACCTGTTTTGTGACATAGGTAATGATAGAATCATCGACATCACTACACCCTGTGTACTTGTGTACTTGGTGATATGAATGTGGATCTTAACATGCATTGCCCTCTACAATTTTGGAAAACCTTTTTCTTTTGATCATTATTTTGCAAAGCAATGTGAAATATGCCTACAGTATTTTCTCTGTTACTTGGTGCCATTTACAGTTTTGCAGGGGCCTGGGGGCCCCATCTACTAATGACTCTTGTACACGTATTATTTGGGGAATTTTAGACCCTATCCTAACCCTAATAATTTTGAGGGGGGCGGCAGGGACAGCCTGAAAACCCGGATAAAAGGGGCAGTGATCTGGCCAAACCTGCCGGCCTGTCAACCAGAGAGCGTTGAGGATAAAGGCCTAAACACTCGGTGTAAGTTGGGTACCTCCTGATGACCTCGTCCATGACCAAGGCATTCAGAGGATGCAACCAGCTCCAACAAGGCCTCCAGCCCTGTCCACCCCAACCAGCTCCACCGTCTCCCACCCACAAGCTCAGGTGCCATTAGGATAGTGCAACTACCAAGGGATTGAATCACCCAGTCCTAAGAACTGACATGGTCTAAAATTAAAACGGGTTTTCTTTAGTACAAAGTACGTATCAGAAACCACTCAATATTTTCTCATCAAACTGAAGAAGTCCCGTTTTTTTTACATATTGCCATATCCATGCATTGAGGTTGACATTTTGTCCTGCTAAGACATTTATGACAAATAGATAAATTATAATGTGCCGTGTCATCAGGAAAATAACCTATGGAGGTAAAGCAGTTTGGCGGATATGCCATCTCCTGATGGCTCTTGTATGTAAAAACTACAGACTTTCATGATTTTAACAAAACTTGAAGCTTATGAGCATGTTGGCATTTATAAATATGGATTATCAACTAGATTTATCGTTAATACACACCTTTGTGAAATTTATTGCTGGCCGATTTATGGATGAAAAGGTGGCGCATCTACCGAAATGCTCTCCAGGCTTTAGACTTTTATTGGAGATATACGTCCCTTCACTTTTTACAATAGCCATCCATTAAATAAGTAAGTGATGTCTTCATGTGCCACAAAGGTGCCAGATCTTTACAGCCTCCTGTTAAGTGATTACCCAATGCAAAGATCAATAGCCTTTAATGGATCAGCCAGGGAACCAATAAAAAAAGATTTTAATTGATTATGCTGATGGTATGTCTCTACAGTCTTTCATGTGTTAAGGTTTAGTTGCCATCAGATCACCTTTCAGCTGAGCGAGGATGGCAAGACTCCTGACTCAAGATCAGTTTGGCAGCCAATGTCCTTTTCCTGTCAGTATCTGAGTAGAAATGGACATGAAATCATGTTCAACTTATATGAAGATTACGTTTTTTTTTAAATTTCTCCTTTTTACATGGCTTCAAATAGAATCATCTTTCATGATTTAAGATTACCTAAAAGTATCGAGATTTTTACTGGTCTAAATGTCATATTAAATGATTATAAGGACACCAGTATGAATATGAATGAGCTGCATTTCATTTGTGCAGTTGTGCAGACATTCTTTTCAGAGTTCAGATACAAACCTGTTTACATCTGATGTCCAATTTGCACCAATTATTATTTCTGTCTGATTCCCTTTTTGGATATTAGACCATTTTGGTGTCTTCAGTCTCAATATACCGCTGTATTTGCCACGGGCAGACCTTGGCACAGGACTAAAAATGGCCATGCTTTTCCACGCTTCATCATCTGAGGTTTATGTCAGACCCAGACAGTCATCTGGAAAGGTCAACACTCCGCTAAAAGATTTAAATCGCCCCACAGAAGAAAGATTCACCTTGACAGGCGGAACCTGAGAACTGGTAAATAGGAATACAAACAGAGACTCATTCGTCTTCGCTTTAAGTAAGGACAGATGGACCATTGCATTTGAAAGCAGTTGTCACAGGCTGTAATGTTAAAAACGTCTCATTTACTTATTTATATCAATTATTTGCTTTTTCAATGTATGAATTATGTTTATTTCTTTTATCAGTCGACTCACAAGATTATATATTACTGACTGCTTGTTTGTATAATCATCATATAATGAGACATTTATTTACTTATCTTCCATACCTCCTATTTTTTAGCTCTAAAATGAAGGGATCTTGCCACGGCTGTTAGCATCAGTGGGTTCCTAAAAAGGTCTTGACAGGATCAGTGTGGCAAAGCAAACTGTTGGCTTTAATTGTGCACGGGGAACATTTGACATGTGGGTGTTGTTCTTTGATAAATCTCTGTAGTGTTTCGTTGTTCTATATTCATCCAGTTGTGAGCTGCACGTGGAAATGTTTTCTTTTTTTCTTTACATTTGTCATCTTATGATATTAATGCCGTGGCCACGCCTTTTGATGAATGCAGGAACTAAAGCACATATTCAGCTGCTTTTGAGGACAAATGGGACCTTTGAAAAAAATCCTTTCTCTTTACTGTTTATTAATATACTTAAAAAGATGAATGTGAAATGGGGAAACTTACAGCAAGGCCTATGTATCATAATATATTTGCTCACAGAAGTAAAGAATAATGAAACTATTTTCAGCTATGAAGCCATGCTTGAATAATATGTCTGCTGCAAAGTGCTACAAAGTAAGAACTATTACAAGGTGGTTACTTTTTATAATCTTTTTGGAAAAGACAGTCATAAATACATCCAAGGTTTTGCTCTTTATCTTATGAAAATTTTCATAATATGTATTCTGATTCCCTGCATGTCTTATTTGCTTTGTCCTAACACTTCAGTGACTGGTGGGATTATTATAGATTTTTTCTATTGATCAAAATGTAGCTGTAATACCTTTGTGATTTTATCGTTTAATTATTATTTGAATCAGATGCCCTGAGAAGCCTCTTGCTGTTATTTTGTTGTCGTTGAGACGCCGCTGGGTCACTGTTGGCAGTTTGCAGCAACCTTAGATGGAATAATGTTTTTAGTCTATTTAGCTAAGTTTATAAAAATTAAAGACCTGTATAATAAGGTTGAAACGTACTATTATATGGGAAGCAGCCTCAGTTTGCGGGTAAGCTCCATAAATATTAGTGGAAGAGAGGGTCTGTGTGAAAGTTTGGGCTGTAGGCAACAGACAGAATCAATTGAACTCATTTTGATATTCGTGTGCTGATGATCATTAAGCAGCACGCTATGCATGCACCTATGAATTCACATGAGCCTGATCCATTGTTCCCTTAGGCTAATCTATGACTGTATTTGGACATTAAGTATGAGCATTGTAATAGGTTGTCACAATCGTTGGTGCAACAGTGCATGATAAGTCGTTTAATGTGTGTGTACGTGTGTTTGGTTTACAGTATAGTTCTGTATTACCATTGTATGGATTTGGCACATACATGATGCAGTAATTGTAAACACCAAACATACAAAGTAGGCATCCTACAATGGCTACAGTTGTGTGAAATCATGCAATATTTAGTTGTTAATCTGTAGTTTTTATCATAGCTTGTTACATAGACATTCTAAGGTAAGGAAATGAAGTGAAGGTATCACCTCCGCCGAGAATCCAGACAGACGGGCAGTCCAGGAATCTTTTTTAACTTTCCTCATTATTGCAAGATGTGTGTAGTTAAGAGTAAAATTAGAGTTATTAGAGTAATTATGACTTACATTTTGTAATGACAAAAAATCATTCATGTCATGAGACGGCTTCCGTTTTTCTTTTTTTTCTCCAGAGACAGACGTGTAAGATTGTCTTGCATTGGTGGAAGTATGTGCTTTATACAGAGCACCATTCTAGTTGGATTTTAAACACTGTAGGTAGAATAGTTTTAACTCAGTTTTAGTGCTTGATGAGATTCATAAAAGTTACTGTTTATATATGTGAACATGCTTTGACTTTCATTTTTCTTTCCCTTGTCGTCTTCTCCCCAGGCCTTCCCATGTATATCCACTGGTATCTACGGTAAGCTTAATCTCTCTCATTTTGTTTAATTGTTCAAGTATCCTTGTATATCCTTTTTTATTTGCTTTACATACATGTTTATCATAACAATCCGCAACACTGAGTATCTGCCTCAATGTTATTAAATACCATTTATGCTATATTACTATGTAAGGCTTCGCCTTTGAAGAATACATTTGAAGCATACAAACAAGTTCACCTTACACCTTGTTGCACAAAGACACAACCTAGTATAAGGTGAACAAAATGTAGACCCTGAACAATGCTTGTGCTCCCTCGTGGGATCAGGGCTGCTATGCAGCAAGGCATCGATGGCAAAGAGCAAGTGTGCTCATTAGACTTAAACAAAGTCACATTGAAAAGATGTCAAACTAGTTGGTGGAACCAGGCTTTGAATTTATGATGGCAAAAGATTCCAGATACAGGAAAACTGCAGGAGTTTATATATATGATAATGAATTACCTCTGCTGAGAAGAAATAATTATTGTTTTGCCATTCTGACATGCTGCATACAGTGGTATGCCATGCATTGAATTTGCACAAAGGCTCCAATAATCCCAGTGGGTGCCAGATATATAAAGGTTAATTAACATGCTCATTTTCATTTTCTCTTACAAACAAGTCTGCATCAATGTAGTTGTATAAAAGCATTCACAGCTGTGGTAAACTTAAAAGTAATTTAAAATGATCAACATGCTTATTTTCTTTATAATAGTGCTTTAACCATTGTTTAAGTAAAGGCAATATGAGCCACTAACTGCTCCACATCATCAGGGATATGTGGTTGTTTAGGCAGTCATCCTGTGAGAGTCATTAGGTGCTCTGATCACTCTTTATGATCATATAACAGCTGAGGAGATTAAGACCAATTTACAGGAGCAGGTGCTCTCTATGGTGCAAACACCGATCCCAAAAGATCTTCCTATATATTTCTACATCGATGATAATGCCTCTGGGCACAATGTATAGAAAAATTCAAAAGAACTTTTTTTTAAACATCAGAGTGAGCTTGTAACTCAGCCATGGTCTCTCAAATTTTTGCATCACTGCATGTTTTCATTTTAGCAGGTTACTTTCTATCACTAACGGTGTAAATGAGCACAGCCACAGTTGAGTTACTTGAATGCACTGCTGATAATTAAGATCTAATGCTGGGCTGTTTAACTGTACATGCAGACATTTGCAGCTGAATTGCAAAAGTCAAGTGAAGTTTCACCCATCATTGGTTTTTATTAGATTTCTTTTTACAAATATCACATGCTGAAAATATGCTGAAGGATGTGTCTCTCCAAACATAATATATTGATTTAAGAAACCAGTTAGATATTTCAGAAATTTAAAAATGCACTCTACTTCCCTCAACAAGGAAGTTAAACAGCTGTGGCTGTTGCTCAGAGGTTGGCCCCACAGTCACGGTGGTTCAATACCCAGCCTCTCCTGTCCATGTTGTGCAGCCTGTGCTGTTCGTCTCTAGCCTTCGGCCCAGCCTGTAAATCTCCTGTGGTTCTATGATTCTATGAGTCAACACCGCAGTGGGCTCTGATATCTGAGCCCTCACATCACCATGCCTCCATTCACCTTGCCACCCGGATACACCATCAGCCTCCACCTGTGTCAAAGGATTGCTGAGCTGGAGGGGTGAATTTCAACCAATATACCAAATCAATGAAAATGAGCAGCATACTGACTTGATGGTTGTCTTCGTAACATCCAGGCTCGCTGAATATGACATCACAACCCCCTGTCTTGGGACTACCACATATGGAGAACCAGAAAGCCTTGGAGGATCCCTTAGGGCTATAAACCAGAGAACACTGCAGAAGGCATTCCTCTTTGAGCCTGGACCACCACCTCACATGGACAGTGGAAAGGCAGACAGTCACTGCCTCTGATTCCTGTAGCAGTCCTTCACCTCAGCCATCAGTTCCATGCCCTGGAGCAGTTCCGTACGCCCCAGCCCACACAACCTGCACCTCATGCTGACCCCTCAGTGCCTAGCCACATTACTGTCATCCTGTCATCCCTGCTCCGGCCTTGCTGTCTATTATTCCTGTGTCTGCTATGTCTACATCTTGCCCACATACAACCAGTTACCAGCATCCTCAGTTCTGCAGATGGTACAGATCCTGCAATCCACCTGTTTCATCTCCACCAGACCACCGTTCCCCATCAACCATTGTCTATTTCAGAGCTAGTCGATACTCTAAGAGAGATGGAATCCATCCCAACCACACTGGTGCACAATTTTGCTTGGCAAACAGGCTTTGTCATCCTATGCACTCATGCTGAGAAAGCCCATGTCCCCACAAGGTAATCACATCACCCATGCCAGAATAATGTAAATTAAATTGATTACCTTGTTTTGGTTTCTACAGTCTTTCATCGTCACTACAAGGGACCTGGACTAACATACTCAACATACTCCCTAAACTCTGCCTATCTGGCTTTTTATTTTCAGTCTAATTTCACCCCAGTTGATATTTCCAACAGGCCACATCTGAGATCCACATTCAGCAACAACACTTTTGTTATAATGAACTGATATCTGAACATAGACTGGACTGTTTTTTGTTTTTTTTACAGAAATCTGGTTAAATAGTGACAGACCTGCAGTTCTTATTGTTGTCCCCTCCATGCTGTAGTTTTGAGCATTATACAAGGCATAGTTAAGAAGGTGGTAGGACTGCCTCTACATTCACAAAGACCCTAGACTGTACAAGTATCCATGTTTGTGACATTTTCTCTCTTTTTTTAAATAATTCTTTTTATTGGGACATTGCATCATTATTTGAAATTAGCATATCAGAAATTAACATTTCTAGATGTTAAAAGCCTAGTTGACCCTCTTAGACAAAATTATTTTTTTTCCAGCGTAAGGAATGACATGAGCTCAGTTTGCCAAAAGCGTTCTTAGGGAGCCTTAGGCGATTTCCAATGCAAGTGAATACATCTAGGGGCAATAAGAGAGGCAAAGAATAAAACATTCAATTTCTCCTTTGTAAATTCAGCATAGTTAAGAGCGACTCCAAAGGCAATCAGTGGACTAGGTGTAAGATCAATGTCTAAAACCACAACCGTGGTCACATGTTGAATCTAATTATCACTCACTGTCAAAATATTGGTCTATCGTCTGTAATTGACTTGACAGTCTCAGACCACTCCTCCTCCTGTGTTGATTTAACTTTTTTAACATCAAGCTGAAGACTATTGATGCTATAGCACGTGCCAAACTTCAGAAGATTAAATCCAAGCAGGAATCATTACGGAGAGCTGGGGATGTTAACTTGAAGAACCAATGGAGAAAACCTGAGCATCAATTGAGAAAAACTAAACTTCAAGTCCATTGTGAGACATTTAACACACATGCAGTTTTCAACAAAGCAATTAGAAATGCAAGACAAGCTCATTTCTCAAAGCTGATTTCTAAAAATCATAATAATCCTGCAATTCTTTTCTTGGCTAAGTGCAGCTCCAAAAAGCCACTCTTTCATCACCTCCAGTTTTCTGCATATTGTCACAAACAAGATAACATGAAATCAGGATGGATGTATAGACCATGTTATACAGAATGTGTAAGAGCCCCTGTCTTAACATTCCCCTGAATTTCTTACCTGTCCTCAGATGAAGTAGAGGGTGTTGGCTAATAATACAATCATGACTGGGACTATGAGTTAAGAACATACAATTATAATTAAATCTCAATATTGGTGGCTTATATGAAAAAAGACATGTCAGATCTAAAAAAAAAATACATGTAATGAGATGCCCTTATATATGTAGGTGTAACTATAACTCGTTTGTAAATGTGCATAGAGAATTTAATAATAAGTACAATAATTTATCAGCCACAGGGAAAAATCAAAAGAGCCTCTTGTGCACATGTGAATTACTGATTAGCTATTTTTCCTCTAAAAGACAACCTACCCTGTATTCTGTCTAACCGGCAGCTGTCACCAAGTTGCTTACTCAGATAACATCCAAACACTTACTGCAAACCACAGATTATAGAAACCTGACAAAATTCTGCTGTGCTCATTAAACCAGATTTAAACACACAGCAACGAAGTATAATCGCTTAAATGAGTTCTCTCTCCTTCTTAACCAGTTTCTAGGCAGCAAGCATTTTTCATTGCAATTAGAGATGTAGTGAGATACTCAATGGATTAAAACAAATAAGTAGTTAAAGGTGCTGTTGTCAGGAGTTCGACAAGCTTGCTTTTTATTCAAAAGCAACTGAAAATCATACAGCTCCAGGTCTATATTTAAATGCCCAGTCGGCACAGTTAAACCTTTATGCATATGAATGGATACCACAAAGTACAAGCGGTCAAGGATCCTGATAATACAGTATAACATTCACTTGTCACTGAAGCTCAGTGTGTGTTCTTAAGAGAGCCCTGTGCTTATAAATCACTACCTGTACATAATGGATAGAACTCTTCCCTCTTGGAATATTGAACATTTTCCACCCATCACTTCTACAATATGCACAGTTTGCTGAAAAACAACTCCTCATCATTTCTTATCACCATATCACTCGGGAGCATTGTCTTTTTCTGCCACCTGTCTATACACACTACGGCTATTACTGAAGTGTTAATGATAAAATTGTGATTTCTTTCTTTCTTGCCACCTTTTCTCATTTACCCTAGTCTTGCCAAATTACATTCTGCATCTGTACACACATTATATTACATTTACACTTTTTTTTGTTATTTTTAAGGACCAAAACTTTGGTAGACACCCAAAGTAATTATGCTAATGTGTTATCATAAGTCTCTGAACTTGTTAATGACTTAACAACTTTACAGTAAACTACCTCAAATATTCAGAAGTATTGCCTTTAAAACATAAAGTAAACTTGAAATTGTGACTATGATAACTTTTTGAATGAAATAAATAAAATGAGGAATATCAGGGGATTGATTCACACTTCTTCTATTTTGAATGGTTTAAATGGTTTTATTGTATTGTACACTGGTGACAAGGGCACTGTTTATTGCTCTTTACTGTGGTGCCATTGACTCCACTGCCAGTTGGAGCCCATCACAGGGGCCAGGGATAGGCTGTGCAGAACCAACTATGTCACAGAGGGGTGGCATTAAACAGCCTATTCAATAAATAAGCAACTTAGTGCTTCCCATAACAGCATCTCCATAGAACAATACCGCTGATTAAGACTGAAGATCTTCACACAGCAGAGGGCAAGTAGAGGGGAGACTTTCAAAGTAACTACAGTTATAGTACACTGCTGCGATGTTATTCTCTAAGACTCCTCGCTGTGCCCCCTGAGAACTGCCATGTTCTGAAAGAGGCCCTGCTCTCTTGTCAGGCATTTTGACATTTTCTGTACATTTTAGATAACCTTTAAGGTCAACTTCCATTTCAGCAATGTAGGCACATCCTCCTGTTTCCCCTCTCTCTTTCTATCTGTCTTTCTCTGTGTGTCACTGTAGAATGCACATAGATATAGCCACAGTCTTATATATGTGCACACGGTCATGCACCCAGGTACTAAACTTGTGCACATGTGGTTGACCCATTTTCACCCTTGAATTGTAAACGAAAAACAAATCCTGTGCCGACGGCGTTGTGACAGAGAGGAATCAGGAACAAGTTATCCAAGGCCTTTGTGGTGAGAAAAAACAATTTGTCAGGAAAGCTAATGCTAATTGACACTCTTTCACGCCTCCATATTCCAGGAGACCCAGTCGCAATTGACAGATGATGGCAGAACAGGGAGGTTGGATGTAGCAGGGATGCACAAAAGGTACCTTAGACGCTTGGAAAGAAAAATGAGAGCTCACACTGCGCTGACAGTCCAATCCCTCAGTCCGGCCCATTAGCCACAACAGAATTTCTGCACGGAGTGTGTGTCGGAGGTACCACCCATAAACAAACTGGTGCCCATCGTGGGCCATGAGGTCACCCAGCATGATAGAGGTTATTAAGTGCTGCTCCTGTTTGCACATCAATCACAGCCATGTGACCCAGGTTTAAATGGATTATTCCTTCCAAAGAGGAGACACCTTTCAATGTCTCACAAGATCAGTGCCAAGAGTCCAACTACCTCGACGTAGAGAGGTCATTTTCTCTTCTTGTATCCCTTTTTGTATCCCTTTCTCTCCTGTCGTCCCTGTGATGCATTCTCTTGTCTCTTGCAGTGCTCACATCCTTGTTCTTATGCTCCCACACAGGCAGAGATACTTGCTCAAGCAAAGCCACATTCATAAAATTCCCATTTCAAGATGTATTGTGGACAATTTAGCCTTGTGGAGACCACTTCTTAGCTGAAAGAGCACTTTCCAACAGCCTTGTAATGGGTCGTACAGTTTAGGAGACACCTGCTAAAATCAATCTTGGCACATAGCACAGGGCTCACTGGCACAATGCAAATGCAAGGGCATGCACATTAAGTCTACAACTAACCTGACAGGTGCCATCACACAATAGCATATAAAATACTCAGTGGCCCTCTTCTTTGGAAAAATATCTATCTCCTTTTTTACTGTTCTCCGTCCACCTCTGGCCCATCTGTCTCTGTGACCGATCTGAGGATTGTTGACGGAGGAGTTTTATCTCTGACTGGTGGCTTTGGGAGATATATGAATGTAATCCACCCAAGCTCTTCTGGTATGTCCACGCTGACATTCAACTGAACTGTCCAGATCAAAGGTTTCAAGCTGCTAAGAATTTTTTTCCCTCCAGCCAGCATCATGCTATGGCTCTCTTCATCCAAGTCTAGGATTAGGAAGGTTAGAGACATTCATGACACCTTATCTCTCAGCAGTGATGGCTTGCTGCTAGCTTGCCCAAGATGGCCTGGACGAGTTCACCCTTTTCCTAAAACCCAGGGTTTACTACAGGGAGCATAGCCCAGCTGGACTGGGAATTTCAAGGTACAAATGAGCAGTGTGCTGCCAGTAGGTAACAGAGTGTGCACTCAAATGGAACAGGAGCTTCGTAGTCCATTTGACAGTCACACATTGTGCATTATAGTCAAACTAGCCCTGCTCTACCATTTTCATGCATGGTAAGTCAAATGTAAAAGAATTTCCAACTCACAGTACAATAGATTTAGGCTTTTGTGAAACTTGGTTGAGCATTAAACTTTTGCAAATCGTACACTCTTCAGAATGTTTTTAAGAGCAAGCGAAATGTCAGGTGTTAATTTTAGCATGTAGGACAAAGCATCGCTTCACCTATATGGAATGTTTTCCAGGAAGGTCATCGTCTGTTGTGCTCCCTTTCTTCCATTTTGTGCCTGTTTTCCTCTCACAGCACCCCCCCTTCCCTCTTTGTCTCTGCCTCTCACTTTGGCCTGCAAAGTCGGTCATGGTCACAGCCTTGCCTTGTCCCAGTGTTGGTGTAGAGAGGAGCTCCGGGCCATTTGAAACCCACGCTTTGGCGTCTATAGTCCTGAGGCGCTATTCTGTCCTCCACCCCAGGTCACCTCACCTCTCCTCTGGGCCCTGATGGGGTGACACCTCCTTTTCCAGATGAACACACAGGACTGCTGCCCTCAGCTAGAGCAGTCCTCATCAGTATGGCACTAATGATTTCTTCCTGCGCCACAGACCACAATCAGCTGATCTAATTTGTATATTATTGTGCTTAAACGACATTCTGTTAAAAAAAAAAAAAAAGATTCTCTGTGCTTTATTTATTAAGAAGAATAATGCTACATATTTTCAAAAGCAGCAATTTAAAAAAAAAAAGCTGTCTGATACTAAATCTTAAAGACTAAAAATTTGTTGTTATTTTGTTGCCATTTTTGTGCAGCAGATTTGCTGATTTACCACCATTTCAGCACCTGTGGTGAATTTACAAATACCAGATACCTCAGCCTCAGGCTATATGCTGCTTCAAGGTAGACAGCTCGTCAAAATGAATAACGATTGTTGAAATGCGAACTTGACCAACTGCAACTGAGTGAAAACACAGTGGAACCAACAATTCGATTCTTGCCTCAAGGGGAGAAAAGCTGAACTTATATTTCAAGAATTCTGTCAGCATATTTAGCAAACCTCGGCCACATACCCTTAAAAACAAATCTGTATGTCCTCACAAAAAACAAACAACACTAGAAATGATATATTCCTAAAATAACAGCAGGTTGCGGAATCCTGTTTACATTATAAGCTCACTCAGGAAAAACAAAACTGGTGTGGTCTGCAGTATCTCTACCCATATATTTGCAGACAAAGAATGGAAATGTATCACAGCACATGCATGCATTCACCTCTACTCACTTTATCAGGTGATGCAGCTAGGTCTCACTCCGTTTCAGCAGAGAAAAACACCTTAGCTACACAAGTTTGTTGTGAAAGTTAACTCTGTAGATTTAGGATATGAAAGAGTTGCCATGCTAGCAAAAGAGAGGGCTTCTGAATTCCCCCCAAACCAGGGTCCACATTTATGTTATTTTCGCTGTGTTCCAGTTCAGGATACTGTTTTCATTCCAACTGTCTGAATCAAGGCTGAGCTGCCTGTGATGTAAACTGATAGCTGTTTCTATAACCTGAGCCACTACTTTTTATTTTTGAGTTTTAACATCCAAAGCATTGCCTTTGCTTTGGTTTCTAGTTTTCTATAAAATACATGAAACCACATTCCTTAAAAGTCACCCGGGGCCTTGACAAGTGTTCATAAAGGTGATTTACATATGCCTAAGAGAGGCGCCAGAGACTATGTCTCCTGGTTGCATCAGAGATTAGAAGATCATAGGAATAAAATATCAGAAAACTGTTTTAAGATGAATCTTCCCTTTGGCGTAACACACTAGACTGATGTGAACACATGGATGGAAATGTACCTTTCACTTTAACAGAAATTAAACCAAGTTATGTTTTTTCAAACTGATTGATCATGCTTTTTAAATGTTGCTTAAAATTATTCAAAGGGGTGAAATGTTGGTAAGAACATTCAGTGAAACTCCCCTGCATCCTTCTCAGGTCACATTCAGTCATTATCCAACTTCATCCTCCCTGTTGTAAAGTTCACATTTGCTGTGGACACTGAACCAATAACTAACATTGCTGTCAACATCATTCATATGCAAATATTGTGTAAGCCTGCTGTGCCACCCTAACTCTTTCTTCATATGGCACAAGCCATAGTCCCCCCCCCTCTCTGGATGCTGTGCTCTGCCTGGTGATAAAGTAGAGGAGCCTTCAGCAGAAATAACACTGCACCACCTGAGTCCTCATCAGCGACGCTGTGCTGCACATATCCCATCAGTGCGCCTCACTAAGACAAATCTCCCTGAGCCAGCCATATTCCCAGTATAGGGGAGAGACGAGCCGAGCCAAGCAGCGCAGGGACCCTGGAGGGCCCACCATCACTGCGCCTGACGCCAGCTCTCCACCTCCTGACAGATTAGTTTCTCTGAAACCTCCATAGCATAGAATGAGAGGGTGATGTTGAGCGGAGATGGTGGAGATGTAAAACACTGAACCTTTTCATTTTGTGCGCCCTTGAGCATATAAAAGAGTCGTTTCAGTCAATCCTATTCCAAACATCGTCTTTTGAACACCTGTGAGTGGATTTTGTCTGCTGTACTACCAGCGTTTGCTGTGACCAAGAGAGGTGAGGGAACTGATGATTGAGACTACTTTATTGTGTGTGTGATTTCCAGCACATAAACATACTTGGCTTCGCTGACAGGGACAGAGAGGCAGTGAGAGGAGAGGTGAGAAGAGGTTAAGATAGTGGATAGTGTGAAGGAGACAAATGATGAGAGAGAGCTGCCGATGCACTCCAACTGCTGCTTTTGACCTTGCGCAGCCAATGTTGATGCCGAGCAGACTTCTTCTGGCAGGCTGCCCCCAGCGGCACTGACCCCTTTTTTTACCGTCTTCCATTTAACTCTCTTTCTGTCATCTCTTTTTCACTGTTTGTTTATATCATTCTGCTTTCCGGTTATCTCTCTCACTGGTTCTGTGGCTCACCTCTTTTTACCTCTCCAGCTTTCCTATGATTAATAGGTATACCTCTCAAATCAATAGAGCATTTGTAGAAACTCCACACTGCATAGATTAAATGCACCCACTGCCATCCACCCACTGCTAGTGACCAGTGTAACCACATTGTTCTATGATAATGATTAAGACCTGTTTTAACTTCAAATTCAGTGAGCATCTCTTTATCTTTCTTGGGGTGACATGGGGTGTCTCCTAAGTCTCTTATTTGATATTTACCGATGAGGATACACAAGTGCAGCCTTCCTGGAAGACATACAGTATATATAGTAAGGTGCATTTGAACGAGATGGCAGATCTTCAAATGACGCTTCGGAGGAAAGGTCTCATTAGTCTAACAACGTATTTCGTCGTCCCTCTCTCTTCCCATGGCTCCCTTCATCGGTGGAAGGAACTAAAATTTTGTCCTTCTTATAATTACTAATATATTTTGTTTATATGCTTGCTTTTCTCACACTTATTATGTTGTGCTCTCCTCTTTAACAGCTGGTCCTACATCTGAAGATGTGTTTCTCTCACCGCTCTCGTCTTCTGCACTTCTGTTTTCCTATTTTACTTTAAATGTGAGCTGGAGTGTTGGTACACCTGCATATCTGTTGAAAACAAATTTCTAAAAGGGAACATCACCAGACAAAGTGATATCACTGAAAAGGTTAAGTGTGTTTGGGAGACAGTCGGGTGACCCGCAAACTGATTTGGCATGCAGGATTAGGTTTTGAGCACTTACCTCTCGGGGCAGCTTTTGAAGGGCAGGAGTTGTGAAAGGGCCATGCACTGTCTGCAGACAGTGCCTAACAGAGCCATAGGAGCAGTCTGGCTGTCACTGCTGGCTGATATGCAGCTCACATCTCGCATCACCCAGGGCTTGAACAGGAGCTCAGCTACGGCTCAGCAGCACTTCAGCCCCTCGCCTCTCCTCAGTGTACCACAGCCACTCATGTGGCTGAGAAGGAGGAAAGGAAGACAGAGACATCAACACTGGGTGAGAGCGGTTGGGATAATACATACCATGGCGTTCGAGGCCGTTGACTCGGAGTATTTACAGGTAGTTATTTACAGGCTTTTTCAGCAGGTGGTCCTGTGAAAGATGAGAGAATCCAGGGGATGTAAGGCTTGATCTTTGCTGGGGGGGGGGGGGGGGGTTCTTTTTTTCTTTCTTTTTTTTACATCCGACTTAAAGGATGGAGGTCACTGAAGTGCTTGTAAGCCTGTTTCATAGGTCATGGAATGTTACAGTAGTGGCAATGACAGAGGAAAAGAGAAATATTTGAAAATGTGACCCATACAATAACCAACAGGTTATATCTGTGGCATGGCTCTTGTTTCAGTTGATGTGGGTTGAAATTGAGGGCTTGACCTCTGTTGTTGGAGAAAGACTGTACCTGCTGCAACCTGTGGCAACCTTTTGAAGCTGAGAGGTTATAAAATGAAAGAAAGCCTAGCTTTAAACCATAGCTGGGTCACTTTGCACATGGCATACAGTGTTAAAGTTGTGCTTATAGACTAGCTTGAGGTTTCGTGCAGGTGATTTACAGTAAAACACTTCAGTCAAATTTTGTGAAAAGCCTAGGAAACCAACTAAAAATACAATTATTTAAAACAAAGACAACTACAACACTACTCTGTGACAGAGTAGCAATTAATCAGCACTTATAGTAACTGGGCTGGCTCAAGGACTTTTATAGTCAATAGCTCACTCTAAATGCTGGGTCTTGGGAAGTTCTTTGCAATGCCAGCAAATGATGTTGTGATTAGCATTCCTTTAGCCGAACTTATTAAAAATTTATCAAATTGCAGTTTGTGTGTTTTCGATTGATACGTTGTGTCAACACAGTGTTAGGCTTCCTGAGCACCCACAACTGTTGGGATTAATTCGGTAGCCACATTGCCTTTTATCCACACCAGCTTGACTACACATTCTACTATGAACTATCACACATGTAATTATAATTTTAACCAATCAATCAATTCTACTTAAAGTTGCAATAAGTGAGGGTGTGATACAGTTTGTAATTTGTACCTATAGTTTGTATGCCCTGTATGTCTGCTTGTATATGTGTTTTCCCGTCACTGTGCATCTGGTAACACGCATCTACAGCAGTACATTAGACAGCTGGTCTCATCTACCAGACACAAGCAGCTTGTGCTGCTTTCCGTTGATTTAGGAGAAATGCTGTTACGTGTGGAGATATCGGTTTGTCTGTCTGTTCACATGTCTGTTTTTGTGCCCCTCTTGCATCTACACGTTGGGTACAACTGGTCTTGACACTCCTTTTTTCTTCTCCCCCAGGCTTTCCCAATGAGCCTGCAGCTGAAATCGCTCTTAACACAGTAAAGAGCTGGATCGAAGAGAATCCTGATAAGGTAGGACATGCCAGGGTAATGCATATTCAATGAATTACCTGTCAATCTGAGGCCAACTATCCATTTTGTGCAAGCACTGTCTATTTCATGGCTATGTTGATTTGCTGTGAGTGGAGATGATTGGACCGCTGCAGTAACACAGAACACTAATTCTTATGCATCTCTGTATCAGACAGACATCTTATCCACCTTCCCCGCTTGATCACCCATTTAGTCTGTGGTCTGCATGCATATCAAATTAAAAGCCAGTCTGAGACTAATCAGGCCTTAAATGGTCTGTTGACTTTTTAATTGATATATGCTTGGGAGAGCTATTAAACCCAGAAGAGCATAAACACATCAGATGAAATCGTCTGAAATTAGTTTTTGTATTAGATATAATTCTGCTGCCTCCCATGGACTGAAGGCTCAAATCGTCTGGAAATATCCAGTCATTCATGATCTGATCTGTCATAATACCACAATGCATTGTGTAGAACACACATAACACGGTCATTTGACAGTAGAAGGAAATTGCATATTCTGACAAACAGATGATCATCTTCAACTTTAGATATTAAGTAAGGAGCAGAATGGTATTAATTTAAATGGCGATCACATGGAGACATAAGAAATCCATCGGTGAATAGATAGTAAGTGAAATGTGTTGTGTACATTTTAATTTCAAAGCCACTTTGATTGAGATTGATTGATTGAGAAGATTGAGCTGCATGCTGTGAAAAATGTTTTACCACAGATAAGCAAACGTCAGTGTCTTATTACCCAGACAGTGATAAAAACAAATGCTGGTGTTGCCTTGACGTCAGATAAGAACTGATTGTGAAGTGTTACTCTGAAGCTGTTAAAATATTCTTCAACCCTGATTCCAAAGAGTTGGGATGCTGAATTAAACTCAAATTAAAGCAGAGTGTAATCATTTGAAAACTGTTTTCCGTGTAGTAATATCCTTTATACAAGCATATGTTTTATATAATGGTGAACGGCTGACCCTTTTGAGGATTCCCCTATCGTGATACATGATTACTTGTTACCAATTAACCTGTTTACCGGTGGCATGCTCCAAACAGGGGTTTACTGCAGCTCTAACAATCTCTGACCGCATCCCTGAAGTTTGAGGTGGAATGCTATTGAGTTCACTATTGAGTTCACTATTGAGTTCACTTCTAGAACAACAATCAGTTTGTTGAGTCATCTCTGATTTTTTCACTCAGAGATATTCCTGTGCATGGATAATCAATGCTATCATGTGGTGATGATTCACCAAGGCAACACACATACAGAAATACCATACAGAAAAGATATAAAGACATGTTAATAAGCTCACCATCTTATCCAGTAATAATGTGGTTTGTGATTTGCACTTGAAAAGAATATAACATACATTAGATTTTTTACTTTTAGACTTTTGTTTGGATCTTGGCTCAACAGCATTTAGTGGCTTTATTTTAGCTACTGCACCAAATTTAATTCTAAATGTAATAAACACAGAAATGCTGTTAAAACACTTTCACGCCATTCATATCTTATTTCAAACTATATTCTGCAGCTGCACAGGATCCTGCTCTCTCAGAAATATTAACATATAATCTTGAATAGTATCGTATTTTAGTACCACTGAGCAACTTATGAATGATATAGATAATTATTACAGATAAACAATTTTGCACAATTTAAACTGAGATTACACGATATGTGCAGCAAACATATTAATGGACTGGTTCTAACTAACTGACAGTCGTCTTTTATGCACAGAGTCACAATAGATAAGAAAAAATCCTTCCTCATACAAAAAGGATGTGCAGAGGTTTTATTCTGAGCTTACGGTGACTTGATGCTCTGTAATATTTGAATGTAAGGCCAGTAAACCTTGACTAATAAATGCACTTTGATACCGACTGATTCAATAAGGAAATAAAACAGCATGTCTGCTTCTGTGAGAGGGAGGTGACAGAGAGACACTCGGTGTTTGTTGAGGACAACCTGCCAGTGAGCAGGTTAGATTCACAGAATTAGTTACCATATAAATGACCCAAATAATAAATTTAAATTAGTTTAAGTTACTTCTCTTTATGGTACTGAAAGCCCAGAATTTCCCTCATCTCAGACAGACTCAGAGTTTTCACTAAATCAGCTTTCAGAAAAACACTTTAGGTGTTTTTGTAGGCTTTCCACAAACTTTCTAGTCTTTTTTTGATCCTGTCTCAACTTTTTTTGTAGCTAGCATCAAAATCAGAATGCGCGTATATTTAGGAAAATGAAAAAAATGAGGTAAATATTGTAATATATTGTTTTTGGGCTTTTTTCAACTAAGCATATGCCTACAAGGATTAGCAAATAATCGCATCCTGTTTTTTAATCGCATCCTGTTTCATTTATGGTTTTCACGTTATCCCAACTTTTTTTGGAATTGCCGCTCTTATTATGCTTCACCCAGTGTCATTAACTTTTATATGTGACTTTAATGCATCTGCACTAATTAAACACGTCAAACTCCATGTGAAACTGACCATATTGTGAAATGACCAAATTAAAACTGGGACTAATTTCAATACAGGCCATTATGAGGTAGTTATGGCAGCATTATTACATGCGACATGCATTAAAATGGGTATTAAGCGCCTCACTATTTTTTTGTTAAAAATTCATGATGATAGACTCATTGTCGTCGTGTGGAGGCTGTTGTCAGTGAGTAATGGTAACCTCCGGAGGTCATCTCTGTTTACTGTGACACACTATGTATACCTGTGGCTGTGGATTGAGGTGTTTTATAAAGCTCACAGCTTGATGTGCTACAACATCCTTCAGCCTCTGTAATGGATGTTGTGAACAGGCAGCCAAATGATACCGAGCTGCCAGATTACTTTTTAGTGGATGTGCTCTATGTTTGCTGCACTTGTTCTCTTCTTGATGATTGCTGTAAGATGGACTTTGGAAATCCATCAACAGTCTGGCATAAATATCGTTTTATACAGCTTATTGCTGACTGTAAATAACAAGCTAATGTGCAAAGCTGACTTTTGTGGTTGTGTTGTTCCACATCAGGATTGCTTCTCACCGTATGCAGGCTTCACTGTGACACATAAGAGACAGTTTTGTGAAGCGTTGACTGATAGCTATTCTCCGGTGTGGGTAGATCAAGTGGAAAGTATTGCAATTCATGGAGAGAGGGGCAGATGTCTGTGGAGGTTTTCTGAACACTGTCAGGCAAATCTCAATGAGCAGTGGATCCTCAGCTGTAGCTATAGACCACAGTTAAGTAAGCTTTTAACGAGATCAGAGAGAATAAAGTGATTTACATTTTACCCAGAAGCATAGCAGTGTTTCCCCTACATTAAGAGTCTTCCAATCAAACTCCAGAACAAAATGCACATGTGAGCTGCATATCAGCAGCAACATGCAGAGTGCATTTTGTTTACAGTTGCTTGGTAATTTGTAACTCTTGGTGCATCCCAAAAATTTTGTTTCAAAAAAGGTACATTATATATGTATATATATGTATATGTATACACATCATGTATCTTTTTTTGAAGCAGAATTCAAATAAACATCTAAAGGAATTTCATAATGCCTTAAGGAACAGCATGATTTATGTCCTGTTAGCTGTGTTAGCATTTTGTCTCACATTAAATATTAACATGTACAGTATGCCTCCTGCTTTGTCTGTCTTTTAGAAATGCAGTTTATCACTGCAGGATTTCACTGCAGCCACTGCCAACCTGATAGATAACTGACATGATTCTGTTTCAGGCTTCATAAGAAAATTATGAGCCGAAAATTGTTTAGTGCATGTCTTATATAGATCTTACACTCAATAAAACATTGTGAATAAAAGTCTTGAATGTACCTTGCAGTGTTGTCTAGGTTGTCATGCACATTATTGCCTTATTCGTTTTCTCAATCTCTCCTCAAAGGCAGTAACAGTGTGATGATGAGATGTCTTATGCACAGTATACTGGTTTGGAAAAGTTCAGCATTACCACAGTAGCTAATATCGCAGATTGCGTGCAGCTTTTTCAAAGACGGAGCAAGAATGAATGGTTTGAATCCCAGTTTATCATGTGGAACAATAGGACAAGATTTCTCCACTCCCTCACCTCCAGCTCTGTGCACCCGGCCCCGAGGAGCCTCTGTTGTGGGCGTCCACAGAGACGAGTCATTTCAGGGCCATGATAAGGGCTCTGCTTTTGAGAAGATACTGCACTATTGTGACTGAATTTCAGTACAATGGGCTGGCTGATGATCTAACACACTGGGGTGGCAGAGCACAGACCACAGCCCCCCACCATAACCCCCTCCATGGACACACACACACACACACACACACACACATTCTGACTTGAAAGCATTGTCTGTGTATATATCCAGCTACTTTACGTCTGTGCATATGTTTTACCCACAGCAGTGCAAAGTAACTCACTAATAATACAGTTTTGAAGTATTTGTACATAACTGGAGTACCAAATTATCCATTTTCTGATAAACTCAACTAAATTTCTGAAACAAAGGGAGGAAATCTAATAACTTTAGTAACTGGCTACTGATTATTTAGACCAATAATACAAAATATGATCTTCAAATAATTATAATGTATTGATTTAGGTTGAGATTTTTGTCAAGATTTTATTGATCCTCAGGGCAAAATTCACTTGTTTCTCATCAGTTTATAAAGTACAACTCTGATTCCAAAAAAGGTCCAATGCTGTGTAAAGGCTTGGATTCTGTTTGTATTTAAATGTTTCTACACAGTGAAATTGCTCCTTTTACTTAAGTAAAACATATAAGTACTTCCTCCACTACTGGTTATCCACTTGAGAGACACGTGAATCTGGCAGGGTGTAGGTGTACACTCAGCAGCTCGACTATAATTGTTCACTGATTGAATTGTGCACACCAGAGGGTCTGAGGACTGAGTACACTGTTGCATCAAATAGCAAAGGACTTTGTGAGCACACTGTGTGTGTGTGTGTGAGAGAGAGAGAGAGAGAGAGAGAGAGGGAGGATGTAACAAAAAAAAAAAACACTGTGTGATTGATTAGCAGTGAGTTTATCTCCCAGGCCAGCACACGGTAGCCCTGATGCACTCCCAGCACACAAAGGGCTCTAATGCCAGGCTGAAATTCACTCATAAAAGCACCTAGACTTCCAATGTTGAGAAAAAAACAGCCTCACCGTGGTCATGGAGAGCTCATCCTTTAATCTAGAGAGACTTCAGTGCAGGATGGAACCTTCAGATCACAGTGGATGAAAGATATGCAGGTATATGTAAGCAGCACCCCCAGAAGGCTCTAATCTCTTAAAACATGAGGGGTTGCCGACATAGAGGTAGCGATAAACCAGCACAACCAGCTCTCCTTATGGTATCGGAGGAGTTTTCTCCAGCACAGCACCCCTCACACCCCTCCACTCATCTGGCTTTGGTTTATTTCTCATTTTCAGATCTAATTTGGTTTAATTCAGGTTTATGTGGGTTTAATCTGCAGATGAAAAATGTGGGCTGACACTCTATTTGGCTGCCATGGATGTGCTCTGGATGGCCAAGCTATTTAATGAAGCTTTTCAAGAGCCAGCAGCCCAGCATTACTACCACAGTCTGAACACTTGAGACAGATTGGGTCTGTAATAAGCTCTGTTGCTCTGTGCCGCTCAGGACAAAATTGATGTGTAGAGATTTCACCTTTCAACACCACTCTGGTTTGGGCTTTAGTATTAAGCACTCTGCTGTGCCAACAATGCTCTCAAAACAGGTGTTTACATCCCTTCTGCCTTTTCTGTGAATGATTTGTTTACCTTAGTAGCATTTGTCATTTAAGACATCGGATAATAAATTCCATTTCAAGCCTGGGCTGGACACTTAATGGTGATTTGTGACAAATGTCAAGTGGTATTATGAATAGATACAGTATTGTAAATGTTTTGTATGATTGTGTTTTTCTGGTGTGAATGGATTTCAGTTTAGCAGACTGTCTGGGTTTTGGCAGATGGAACTATAACATAACAATATTGAGGCGTTCATTGTCATTGAGCTGAATAAGATGGATGTTTGCAGCTATCATGGATATAATGTGTGCTTCACCTTTAGAAAATCTGAATTACATTTTTGAGTATTGTGAGCAGCTTTATATCCATTTATCTAACAGCCACGGTAAGCAGACCGTAAACAACATATGTATGTGCTGCCTGTGCTTGTTTATCTCCTACTACACATGGTGGTTAAAATGATGATGAATTGCCTCAGAGAATACAGAATTAAAGTCCCATTTCTTTTTCCAGCTAGTCTTTGTTCCATTAGCCTCGTGTCCCCGTCCAGTGTATTTCCAATCTAAGGTTCTTTCATGAGCCTCTATAAATATAAGTGATTATTTTGTTTGTATTCAACATCTCCCGTGAGGTTTTGATAGCAACACAGAAGTCGGCCACTGCAGTGTTCCCGACAGTGAACAGCTCACTAATGTTCTACCATGTTCTCATACACTGCGTGTCTGATGTGATGTTCTTACTCAATTAGACAAAATCTTTAAATGCTCGAATCACCAGGGGACTAAAACGTATGCTGGGCATTAATGTTGAGTTACCACAGAATTTTCAGTTTACTGCATATTCTGTCCCACTGCAACCTGAACACCTGAATTCAAAGCTGTACACTTTAATAAGTGCTGTTCTAATTGAGGCTTCAGCTAAAGACAAATGTGTTTTTTTATGACTAGCACTTAACAAACCCTGACAAGCCCTGAAAACTGACTGAGGCAGATTAAGGATATACAGAAACCATGTATCTTGCAAATGTTGTTGATAAAATGCTTTGATGCATACGGCTGCAACTGAGGATTATTTTCATGATCATATTTTCTTGACCAATCAATGTGTTGCAAAGAGTCACATTTGAGAAGCAGGAAAATAATATTTTCTTGGCATTTTTGCTTAAAGAATAAATTTTGTCAAAATTCTGTTGATCCTTTAATTGTATTAATTATTATTAGTAGTGTTGTTGGTTGTGACATTAAAATATATCCTCTTCCCTTGTGTAAAGAAAGTTGAATTAAACAAGCTATAAAGAATATTGCTTTAACTTGGCTAAAATGTGTGTGAATGTTACTATCCAGTACAGTGCACATTTAGATTATAGCATGGACTGAAAAACTCAGTAAATTAAGCTCAAAGTGATTAAATAAGCTGTCTTAAAAAAACACTTTGGAAACCAGAATCTCCTGGAACAGATGCTAACACTAAGTGGGGCGATACTTAAGCTCTCTGTTGCTGTAGTTCCTCTTCATGGTGTTTTTATTGTCTCATATCAAGTGAAAGACTTTGCCAAATGTCACATCTGCAGCCGAGGGTGGCACACATTTGCTGTGTGCATGCCTTGAGGATGCTGATGTGCCACTGATGGTTTGTGCAACTGGCTTGGTGTTCAAAGCCAGCTGTAGGCTTTTGAAGTCAGTGTCTATCCCCTTTGAATCGTTTGCTGTGAGTGAGAGCACCAGGGAGATATGGCCTGATCAGGAGCTGAGGGCATGACTAGACACTCGACTCAGCCGCCACATACTGTATAGTTTGACTATAGAGAACAGTATTCTCTCTTCAGCCTCTGTTCAATGTCTGCAGATTTGGCTATAGAAATGCTTTAGAAAGAGTGTTTGAATGCCTTATTAGTTTTCTCTGTCAGAGAATTACTTTTCTGGCACCAGTGTTAATGCTTGCCATGTACTCTAATACCTTATTTGCAGCCATTTGGCCCCAGGCATTAGAATGGAGATTTTATGGCTTTTATGATCTGAGCATTTTATTATCTGGCTCACTCTGCATAATATGATGTGTGCTCTTTGCTTCCGCTGACCTCAGGTTGGCATGATTAAAGACTGCTAGTTTCTGATATAGATCTAATTTTTTAGTTATTTCTTAAATGTTTTACTTTTCAGACTTTATCCTAGGTTGGCAACAGTGGGTTGGATTGAGCACGCATATTGTCAAAGATATAAAAAAGTTTCTCAAGAGCAGCGACAGTAGTATTTCCTATGTTTATCTGAATGGTTTGATTGAGCTCTTGCCTTCACAGAGAAATCCTCTCTGTATGATTGGGGATTAAGCCTATCATCTCTCTATCTTGTCCTTAGATCAAGTGTCGCATTGCTTCTGCTAATCACTGAATGATCACCTTATTCTCTGATGTAAGGTGACTTTGAGTCTGAATTTAATATTCTGCTAATGTTCTGTTCCTACTTAGAGTGACAAGTATTAATAAAGGAATGAATAAACCTTGAATCGTAGGATTGATTACATCTCGGGGAAGCTGTTAGCCTCAACAAGCACAAATTAAAGCTTTGAATGTAATGGCTATGGCTGTTATTGAGGATTACAGAGTGAACTAACAAATATGAAACAATCCAGTAGGCATAATTTCTCTTTATACAAATTGCTGGTAACACTGCTCTTTTCATGGTGATGTGTAGTTGTTAGAGACTCCTCCATATCCAGTTGCTCTTGTACACAAGCCCACCAATAATTGCAGGCCATTTCATTCTAACACATGAACACTGAGATGTGATGCCCTCTGGGTTCAGCGCTCTCCGTTTGTGCAGATATTGTCATCCCACCTCCATGCGTACTGTGCTGGAACAAGCTATCTTAATGACATGCTAATTGATTTAGTGTAGCACAGATAGCGGTAGGCTGGCACACCATGATAAAGCAAGAGCGGGTTGAGTTATTGGTTCAGAAGGGGACAGGAGACTCATCAAACTTCAACTAGCTCCATTCACTCTAATTTTACACTGCAGTAACCCACACTGAAGCATGGAGACCTTTTCTGTGGAGTAGCTGTGTGTGTATGTGTCTTCAGATGTATAATGGATACTCCTGCACATACGCTACATGACCCTGTGAGCCAATTTTAAGACTGCCACAAGTTCTGACATTACAAAAAAAAAAAAAAAAAACCCTGACATATTGTCACAAGAATTCTCATCAAACCTGTTAATTATGTAGTTTATCTATAGCCTGCAGAAACAGATAGTGATGTAAGAGAGGAGAGGGCAACCTACCTGTTCTGGAGCTCAACATTCCACACAATGACACCTCCTAAACTAAATGATCATTTCAACACTCCACACAATGACACCTCCTAAACTAAATGATCATTTTACTTTCAAATGTTTCCTCTGAGCTAGTTTAAAAATATTGAAGTTTATTTTGGATTGGATATTGGATATTTTCGATATTACTGGAGTTTACATCAGGGTCATTCCCAAATTTCGTGAGATGTTGGATGATCGGGGTGGTGGTGGTGATCCA
Organism: Chaunax sp. Z400; assembly: GCA_037577475.1. Classification (NCBI taxonomy): domain Eukaryota; kingdom Metazoa; phylum Chordata; class Actinopteri; order Lophiiformes; family Chaunacidae; genus Chaunax; species Chaunax sp. Z400. Next base: position 8,207,319 of record CM075193.1, read on the forward strand.
TGCATATTCTGTGTACCGCCCAAATCCTTGAAAACTGCGCTAAGTCAGCAAATCGCATGGTCCCATACTGCGAGAATTTTAGGATTTCACCATCTACAGATCATAATATCATCAAAAGATTCAGAGAATCTGGTGAAATCTCTCCATGAAAGGGGTTAAGGACGAAATCCAACACTGAATGCCTGTGACTTTCAGTTCCTCAGGCCACACTGCACTAAAAATCAATATGATTGTATGAAGCATATGACTACATGGGCTCAGAAACACTTTTGAAAACCATTGAGAGTAAACACAGTTCATCATTGCATTTACGGATGCAAGTTAAGACTCTGCCATGTCAAGCACAAGCCATTATCAACAACATCCAGAAAATGACCATTGTTATCAGGGCAAAGTTCAAAAGTCAGCACCCATGTGATAGTATGGAGGTGTGCTAGTGCCCATGGCATCACTATGCATGAGGTCACTACTCATTCAATGGCAGCCTCTTTCACCAATCAGTTGGTCACCCCATCAACAAACTTGCTTACAGTGCAAATATTGGTCTCCCTTGCCTCCAGGCTACAGCGTGTCTGTTTCTGAATGGGGGGCACACAAGCAGGACTTCCTAGTGATACAGATCATGAGGGGCGGGCTGAGGCTCAGTTCAGGGAGGAGGGAAGGGGACCACCGCAGTGATTACCGTGTTGCTGTGTGATTGCATGTTCTCTGGCATGTGATTAGGGGGAATGGGCCGTATCTCTCACGAACTCAGAGGGGGATCAAATCAGCCTCAAAGCCTAGCTTGAGGCAGTGCTGCATTTGAAAGTCAGTGTTTTATTTCTAAGCATAAATTACTTGATCGGAGCTTTTTTGCCCAAGGTTGTATTCAGAAGTAACGGGTGCCACAGTAAAGAGTCTGACAGTGTTTGCATATATAATATCACATTTGTCTTGATCAAGTCGATTTTTATGCCCCCATGCCAGTAACAACTGTGACTGGAGGAATCGTGTTTTTGAATTGTTCTTCCATCCTTGTATTTAGGCAAATTTGGCAGAAGTTTCCACTTGGACTCAAACATAAACTGGTTAGATTTTGGTGAACAAAGATCCAGTTCACTGTGACATAACAAAACATGTTTTTGGCCATAACCCAAGAATTTAGATACTAATTAGGACAAATGTTAACACAAATACCGAATAGGATGAAATTAAGTGATGACTTTTTTTTTATCCTAAAGGTCAAAGGTCAGCCCCACTGTAACAACATAATGTTCGCCAAAAACACATCTTGCCATTATTTAATACCATAATTCAGGAACAGAATATTGTGACTAGGGCTGGGATTATAGCTGCATTATTGCAGTCGTGTGATGCCTACCACGGTGTTGAGCTCATTATCACATCACAATTTGTGTGTGTGTGTCCTTCTTTTATGCCAGGAGAAAGATGGAGGAGTGCATATGGTTTATTGTATGAATATGAACACAATGATCATTGTTTAGGCATTGCCAATTATTTTGTCACTCGTCGTCCTCTGTCACTACTTCCACACTGTTCCAACTTCATCAACAGCTTGTCGAGAATGCTGACCTCCCAACAACGGAATGAACAGAACACTGACAAACATAGACTAAGAGACGATCTAGGGGAGCCTCTTGCACACACTGATTGCACACATTCAGTACAATTTTTAAGACCATCCTCTTCACTTCCTCTCCCTGGATGACAACCAGGACCTGGAGTCTCCCATTCCTCTGGTTGACCACCACAAACTCATTGTTTTTCATGGTATTGACCTTCAGGTGATTGTCGCACCACCATGTTAAGGAGCTCTCTATCAGTCCTTTGTGCTGCTGTGTAAAATAGTCTCTAACTTCCATTTCCCTAAAAAAATACTTAATACATTTTATTAAATTCCTTTAAAGTTCTCACCACATATATTACTGTATGAGTTTGGACAGACTGATATAAACTGCGACTTCACTGGTTGGAAGAGACAGCCATGAGGTTGTAATTATAGTTCAGAGGTTTTCAAAATGAGAGGCAGGCCTCCCTAGCAGGCCTTCAACCAGTTTAAGGGGAGGCTCAGACAGTGGAAGTGAAAAAAATTTACATTAGTTATTAAATGGGTTATTAAAAGGACGTCACATTGAATAGCCTGAATGTGTGTCTGTGTGACAGTGATAGTTCAGAGACACAGTAGTTTTGGGGACTTTTACTGGTTTCCCACTTTTCCAGAGACAGAATCTAATAAATGCCTTGGGACAAACCTTTTTAAGTATTTGGTGTGGTCTCAAGTTATGTCAAGCAGCACTATTAAGCTTATATTAAGCTTTATTGATTTCGTATGGGATCAAATAACATAATCATGATCCCATATAGGCATGTAGGAATTGAGTGAAACTAAGCAAGTAAACTAACTACTGAATTCCACTGAACACAGCTGAGTCTTGTCCTGACTGTGATGTGGTTTTCTCCCGTCCTCCACACCGTTTTATATGCCACCAACATCGTTTCAGAGGTGGAGCATTTTGTCTGCCTGCTTCTACCATGTCATTGTTGATGTGATATACAAGTTGGAGTCAACACAGGGTTTTTTATTTTGAAAATTGACTGGATTCCCTATGCAGTTACCGTGTCTGACTTCCTGTCTGGCTCAATCTGCTTTATGTAGCTTGATGCAGTGTCTCTTAAAAAATAGACTAGATGCATATTTTAAACAGAACTGTGCATGGAGATCAAACAGTAATGGGAGATGAGAGGGCGCCTTTTCCCAAGCTTTCACTTTGGAGATGTCCATAGTCTCAGACTTTGAAAAAACCCTGTTCTAGTTTATTTCTGCATGTATTTGAAGAACTGGCCAAAATTACTGAAGTACTAATATTTTGCTCTATGTCACTTGAAAGTCCATTCATAAATTTACATTAACTTTATGATAAGCTATGAAAGTTTGACATAGACTCTGCACAAACTAGCAGTATACTGAAAGCTCTTCTAGATGAGATGAAGGCACTCATTTACATTGATGCCTAATCGACTCAGTGACCCTTAAAAGGGTAAAATGCTCTTCAAAGTTGTGTTGAACTGTTGAAACTATGGTTCAGTTCAAGTCATGCCTTTTGAAGAACTAATGCTCCATGCAGTTTGTCTGCAGGAAGGGAAATGTTTAAAGCTGTGGACAAGTGTTCCTAATTACCAGGTGTGATTATGGCCAGATGTAAGCAAGATTATCTCTTGCAGCCTTTGCCTTACCACCGCTATTGCTTTAAAACGTATCTTATTGTGTAACTGTTACCTTTAGTGACAAATTGTCTTCACAGTGGTGATTCACAAGGGCATCTGTCTTTGTTGGACACAACCAGCAAGGCTCTCCCAGTACTGCATGTTGTAACTCAGCAGGGCAATGGCAATAAGACCGGGCACGAAGGTCAGCTACATGGTAGACAAGGGTGATGAATATAACAGGAAGCACTTGCTGTGTAAGGCTGCAGGACTCAAGTTTGGACAGCAGGTGCTTCAGCATGACACCTCAACTCACTATTCTCTTAGTCTAACCTTGTGTGTGCTTAGTAAAAAAGGAAAACAACATCCTTGCAGCACGATATTAATATCACCTGCTGTAAAAGTTTTAAGACCTTTTTCTTTGCTTTAAAATGTGATATTAATTGTACAGATGAGCTCAGGTTGCTGAATCCTTAGGAAGGAATGACAAGGACTAGAGACAACCGAGTGTGTTTATGCTGCATTACTATGCAAATGCAAAAATAATTAAGCAAAGAGGCTTCCTTTTTCTGATGTTTATAGGGGCTCTGGATGTTAACAATGTGACCCAAGCTTGAACTTTTGTCAGAGCTGTCTCCTCTTTGCCTTGTGCAACGTTCCTGGACCGGACGCTATCTTCTGGCCTGTTGCCTCCCCAGGCTGTCTGAGGAAATCAAAGGAGGCCAGCATTAATTGCTTGACCCTGGCAGGAAACCAGGTGGTCTAGGATAGGTGATCACCTGCCGGGGGAAAGTTCACTCCTCATCCACTCATCCCCTGATTGTCCATCCTCACCTCCTTTCTTTCCCTTCACCCACTGCCTCAACCAAGCACCAGGAAGTTCCTGCACATTCTCTCAAGGGGTACAAAGTCACCTTATTGTCCATGCAGCAATGCATCTAACCTCTAAGAGTAGTATAATTCTATTTGCAGTAATTGTTCGCATTGTAATTGGCTCTAGCAGGCTTTCCATAATCCTGTTTTAGACAATGGTCCCCGTTCGTAGTAGACTTAGGCTGTGTCTATATCTTGGCATAAACATCTTAAAAGGTGCTGTTCAAGGAAGGGCAGGGATCTGTCTGACTTATGGCTTGTACATTCATCAAACTCATGCCAAGCCGATATCATACTGTCAGAATAGAGCATATGGCATTCTATCACCATGAAAGGCTGTGACAGAAGTCCTTTTCCTCTACTGTCTCAGGACAATCTCTATGGACCCCAATCAGTGTGATTGTATAACCAAGTTTGGGCATTACTAGGTTAGTAATGTATTGAGGACTGTGGCGCTGCTTCATTAATTCTCTCTAATAAACTTTGAGCCCACTTTTGTTGTGTATTTATATTTAAGTCTATATTTTAGTTTGAAAAAGTTAAATGGATAATAAACTGTTTTTCAATTTTAAATCTATTTACCAGTCTATATAAATCCTGTACACTGACCTGCTTTCTCATTCCAGGCAAACTGCAGTGCAGGGCTCAAGGTTCTGCCTAAACGTTCTCATTTAATAGGCTGACAAAGGTTTCTTTCTTCTTATCCCAGACATATTAAAGAGAACATTTGACACACCAAGCCTCTTGCTCTTGTATCAGTCTGTATTCCCTGTTTATTTTTGTATTATTCACTTGAGGTCGTTAAGATGTTTTCAATCCGTAGAGTGGTCCTTGGTATGCTCCTGTTTTACTCCTCGCTTGCAACAATGAATTATTATTTCTGTGTTGAACTCTTGACAGTCTGTCCCTGCTCCACCAGCCTATCTGCTTTTGTAACTTTGTCCTGGCTGAGCAAAAGGTGGATCTGTGTGGAGTGGGGCAAATAAAGTGAATGAAAACTATGCTTCCCAGAGGCTGCAGGTTGCAGACATTGCACAATGAAGACAAAAGAATACATGTTTCTGATAAACCCTCAGCTTTATCCCAATTTCTTTTCTAAGCTTAGACAATCTGATGTCCAGTGCCGGCTTGTTTTCCTCAAGTGAAACAAATCAGTGGGATTTGTGGCTATTTTTTAATCACTGTTAACAGTCTCTCCTGTGTGCTGAAATGAAAATGTACTCCTTCATGAAGTCCTCAGATTAGATTTGTTCACAGTTATGGGATGAAAAGCACTCTCACTCTGTAATGTGAACACCACAGATAAAGTTTTTCATGAAAGCTTTGATGGACATCAAATCTAATCTGAAGGATACAGAGCCCAAGTATTCTGGCAAATCTGGTACGATTTTCTGCCTTTGATGCACAGTAATTCTGCCTTCGCATCTGAAGAGGGCAAACCTCAAACTTAGCAGACAGGATTTTCTCAAAGAATGAGGTTATACTGCAGACATTCATTCTCCAATGGGAACTATTGATTATCTCACACGTCTGTCTTGCTAGGGAGTTTTTAGCACTTTCTTGCCAGAGTTTTCAGAGTTTTTCCTTACGTGTAAGACCCTGAAAATTTGTTTTGTAAGTTGGATGTCTAGCGTCTTCTCCTGTTGTCAGGGCCCATTAATGCAAAATGGCACATGGCCATATTTTTATCTAGCTGTCTAATAAATTTAGAAATGTCAGAAACAATGAAATGTGAATGAGATTAATTCCCCTCAGCTGTACTAAAAAGTCTGAAAGGCCTTTTAAATGTGAAAAAAATCACAACCTTTCTGAAAATGGCAGTCTTTGAAGAAAACATCTTCTATTAATTGCATTGGGGAAGCTTCTAATGATGTTTGAATGTGTCCTCATTTAATATGTCCCATCAGTAGACACTTTGGTTGATTGTGATTTTATTTTTAATTTTGATCAATAATATAAATAATAACACTAAATCTCCAGGATTTTTTGATACTTCCTGAAAAGCAGTTAAAGGTAGAATATGATATAATCTGTGTTCATTGTTTTGCTGTAAATAGATTGTGCTGCACATAACAAGCTGTAGATAAAGCAGGTTCATCATGACAAAGATAAAGAAATGAATGGAGGCCGATGAGGAGAATTTAAATGATTAATTCATCAGTAATTGTTCTGTAGTCGAACTGGTATGCTGATACAAACAGTAATATCACAGTGATTGATATTAATGTAGAGATGTGGAATTTGCCATATGGTCAACACCTGTGCTGTTGTTTGTGAGCAACCTGGTTTAATGGCTTTTTAATGTATACATTGTAGGAGGTTTAGCTTTGCCTGTCTTCTGGCTGGGAGGCTGGATAACGCCTGTACCGCAGTTCACGGCATAATACTGTAATCATTAAATATGCTGTCAGCTTGTCTCTCACACTCTCAGCCAAGTTCTAGTGCTGAAATGTTGTCCTGTATATCACAAAACAAGGCAGGGTGTAATGAAGATAGACAGACTATCTGAGCCATGACCTTCAGATCACACAGAGCGCACTTGGGCTCTCTTCACTCTCCAAACACTGCGTTTTGCAGAGTTCTCCTCTGCATCTCTGACACATCCTGTTTGGATCCAGTACCCTCAGATGTTTTCATTGCATGCTGTTTTTGCAACGTTCATTCCAGACGGAGATAAACAATTTGCACAAGCCTTGTTTAAAGAAAACAAATAAGTCCCTTTTTAGTTTGTCGCTGTCAATGCAAACTGAATGAAGTTAAATTCCGAGCACTGGGAGACTCCAGCATTGACACTTTTCAACCTCACCTAACAGACAGATTGAGAATGGATCTTTGGAAGGCTTTGAGTCTTTTTCCCTGCCATTTTAGTTCTCTCCACACAATCCGATAAGACCCCATTTATCCTCTCTTCCTTCATCAGTCAGCCAGAAGTCGGACCGTAATAAAATCCAGCTTGTCATCATCACTAAGGTTTCAGACGTGCTATTGTCTAAACATGATGCTGACAGAGATATCAGTGGCAGCTCATGGTCTGGCTTTAATGATTTCTTAACTGAGCTAACAAAGACATTATCAGGATTCAGTTTAAGTATGGCCTCTACCTGATTACACAGTATGTGCGTGTTTATGTGCATTTTGTGCACCTCTGCTTGTTAATGTATAGTGCGGCAGGATACTGCTGTGTTGCATTACATGGCATTTATTAATCTCCATTTGCAATTCGAGTTTATTCTAAATTGGTTCAAGCCAGCGTAGCATCAGTTTTCATCATTCAAATAATATCTTTTTCCTGGGTGCATGCTGGGTCTTGTATTCTAGGCCTGAGAGGGCTGCATCATCTGACAGCTTTGTGGTTTATTCTGACAGTGCAGACTTATTTATGTCTCTCATCTTCTCTGTGCTGCTCTGAAAGCTCATGCTACAAACCACAGAGACTGCACAGCTCTTGACAGGGTATCACACTACAAAGCCATCACACTCATTGTTGACTGGCAGCAGCCAACTTCTGGTTTCTGCCATCATGAAATTTGGCTGTTAAGCATAATTCTTGACATATTTAATGTAGAGATTATATGTTTTATTATGAGCCTAGTGTAGACTAGTGTTTCGGTTTTTGCCTTTGAAATTAGTTATGGTTCAGCAGGAGATATTTCTCTCTAGTTTTACTTTAATTTTAACTTTAGTTTTCTTGTAATGTTTTGCTATACAAAGAGAGAAACAGACACGTTACAATTTCTTTGTTGTATCAGAGTATTTTACTGTCACTTATGATTATATGTTTGTAGATATAATAAATTTGCTTGATATGGGTCTAATATTTCAGACAAGACTTAACATGTGTTACAGCTGTTTCGTAGCCCTCTCATAATTGTGTCACAAAATGGAAAGATGACTCACTGAATTGTCTCACAGTCTTACCTCAGTCTAGTATTTGTCTTGGGGTTGCAATTCCAGGAGGGCTTTGAGGAGAAAATTAAAAAGAAAATTAAAAGAATTTCAATTAAGTGATTTGCTGAATTGGAGGGAAAATGGCAGTGATGTGGAAAAGGCTTTTAATCTTGGTGAGCCACCTCTTGTTCCATTAAGCTCATATCCCCTGCTTATCTCACTAATCATTCCTCCCAATGCCAGCAGTCTTGGCGATTTTTAATGAACCTATTATGTCCAGTTTCAGTCCACCAGGACTCGCAAGCATACCATACGCTCATGAAGTGGGATGGAAACAATCAAAGTACAATCAGGCCATCCTGATGATGCTTTAATGATGCTTAGCCCAGTTAGAGACACAAAAAAAAAAAGCTCAAAAAATGAGTAGTGTGTCTTTTGGAAGGTCAGAATGCCTGCTGACCGGAGAGAAAAATAAATACTGTGTTATGAAAACTGTTTCGAGTTTCTCTGCCTGCCAGAGTAGACATGGATTCAGTTGTCCACTGCATCATGACAATTACTGGAAGATTTTCAGTCCTATAAAGACATTGTTGAATCATCTGTCGGCGTGAAAAAGACATGACTGTTAGGCAGTAGCTCAGAGGAGTAACTAAAGCTAAATGTAGTCTTCTAGCCTCTGACTGTATAATATTAGTATTATAATATTAGGAGACAGTGGTGCTAACAGAAAAGACTAGTCCTATACTAAAGATGTTTGTCATGTCAGAAATGTGTTGATGTTGTTGCAAAGTGCAAAATATTTTGTTTATTGAGGATATCAAGGACCCCACCATCTGTCTGATTACTGTACTAGTCGTTTTCAGCTTCCCCACCTCTGTGCCTGGTCTAATCTCCTGTTCTGATACGGAGCTCTGTGCTGTTGTGAAGGCCAGCACATTTGAGCCTTACCGACTATACAGTTAAAAGCTTAATGCATTCTTTGTTTTATTCATGCAGTTGTTGTCTCCACAGAGAGGCCGTGGGGATTTTTGATTTGGATGTTCATTCAACATGTTTGATTTTCTCATCTAATTTCAATTGAAAAGTATGGCAAACTTCAAAAGGCTTTAATGATGCACACTATCTTGCTAGAATGAGGTACACAGTTGCTCCTTCTTGGTTTCAGGGCTCAATAATTGAGAAGGTGTGTTAAGAAAATAAAGGCTGTGTTTTATTTAGGTCACGCAGGAAAAGATAAAGCAGTGTGTGTGATGAATCAAAGCAAGGGTTCTCACCTCAAGAACGTTCCCCAGCTATTTTAATAACGGTGTGTGTATACACGTGTGCACCTAACCCTTAGATGATATTCATTTATGGCAGCTCTTCTACTAAAGATGCCTTTAATTGTGTTTGTACTTATTTGTGGTATGACCGTGAACTAAAGTAGACCAAAAGGTCGTCTGACCCTTGTTCCCTTTTATTTTAAGTCCCACAGTAATAATTAGTTGATACAAAAAAAGTGATTAAGAATAATTAAGAAATTCTGCTCAAGGCTGTCATGGGCAATTGGGATTTTCCTCCATTTTATTTTCACTGGCATGTCAACTTTATCTGAAAAACTGTAATCAGGGGTTAAGGTGGGATTAAGCAGGTATTAATATCATAGATATCAATACATCACTTTTTTGTTTTTGTTTTTGTTTTTTTCAGACAGGAGTGTTGTTATGTGCTTTTTTGTTTTGGAATTTAAGCTGCAACCACGCTAACACAGACTGCTTTGAGTTGCTTTCAGGATACAAATATTTACTGTTTGTTTGACACTCAGCTAAAGGAGCCTGTATAAAAGTTCAGACTTCATTATTAAATGGACATTCAAAGATACAGTAGAACTCATATATCTTAGATGCAAAGCATGCATTAAAAAAAAAATTGTCAAACATATTTTGTCTGTTTGTTTTTTTTAAATGGGTATAACATCTAATAGTGATGTTCCACATGGATGCCTCTTTTCCTCTTGAGTAATATGACTTGAGACCACATTACATTGTAAAATTTACTTGTAAATTTAAAAAGAACCTCATCTCATTCAACAACACCAATTAAATTGTTGCACGTGTTAAAAAACAGTGTTGTGTAGAGTGTTCCAGTATGTGATGCAACAGAGTGACAATGTGTGTCACACATTGAGATATGGTTTTCGAGCTGTGATAAGACATGTGCCTTTTGTCATCATTCATGCTTCCCAATCGATTCTCCACTATCCATCCAACAGAATAACTTGACTTTTATTCATAATTAAAGCTATCTAGATGCAAATCAGGGAGAGACAGAGGACACGTTGTGCTATATGCATATGGAGTGTTACAAGCTAGAGATGCATAATTCTTTATTGTTGCTGCAAACACGAAGTAATAACTATTTACATATCCATACAATATATACACACATGCACTTAAAGCCAATTTACATCACTGACAAGACATCAAACAATCATAGAGGAAATTAAAGGATAATTTAAATTGAAATTGTTAATGAACATTTTTATGCTAATATTCAATTTTTCTTTCTCATTCCCTTGTTAAGTAGAATTCATTTAAACCTTCTCTCAGTAATTTCCTTGGTGTTTTTAGGTGTTTACTTGTTTATCAACCCACAGTTCCATTATAATAAATATTCAGTGTTAGGCATGTTTTTGTTCCTCTCCTGCTTCTGGTAATTGAAGTGCTTTTACCTCATCAACCCAAGTTGAATACATATATGACAAATTCAACAGACATCTGTACAGATTCCTAACCAAACAAAGAGGGAAGGTAATCTTTATATGACATTCAACAACCATTGGCTCCAAAGGTGCAATTTTTCTTTAGTATATGCATATTCTCTAAATGCTCATAAAATTAGGACTTTGCATTTTACTAGTGCATCTTTTTCAAACTGTTACACATCAAAAAAATTTTGCTTGCCTAATGGGTACTCTTGTTGCATGGTATATGTTCCAGCATTGCTCTCGACTTCATTGAATTTCTCGCTTATGAAAGTGTGCCTTTTCAGTAGTGACATCAGCATTCCCACATCAGTGGAAAAACTGTCAACTGTTGATGGGAGACTGTATACAGCAAAATTAACCAAAGCAAACCTGCACCACTCATCATAGAAAAGTTAGGAGGCCGCCGACGATATTTTGAAACTTTAATTTAATGCTTTCATATTTTTAGGTAAAAGCTAATCTTGTCAGGAAGAGAGAAGTAATTGATTTTCCTGCTCCTGATTCAATTTTACCATATAAGGAAAAGAAACCTGGAACCTTTGAGACACCTAAAGTGTTCAGTCCAATATATCTGCTGTGTTACCTGAGTTTATTGTGTGATCTGTATCTTCTCTTGTGTGTGTGTGTGTGTGTGTGTGTGTGTGTGTGTGTGTGTGTGTGTGTGTGTGTGTGTGTGTGTGTGTGTGTGTGTGTGTGTGTGTGTGTGTGTGTGTGTGTGTGTGTGTGTGTGTGTGTGTGCACTTATTTTCTATTTTTCTTTCCGTATCCTCCTTATCTAGTGTTTATTACTGTATCCATATTAAATTTTGGAAGCTGTTATTGCAGCCCATTTGAGATTGAGCATGTGGCAGGAGAGAAGGTGCAATGTGTGTGTGTGTGTGTGTGTGTGTGTGTGTGTGTGTGTGTGTGTGTGTGTGTGTGTGTGCGTGTGCGTGTGCATGCCTGTGTAGCTCTCAAATCAAACTCTTTCTGCTCACAACACACATCATACGAAGCACCTAAAAAGCACAACATGAGTGCAAAAAAGCCAGTCATTAAATTCAAGACTGGACTAATGAGTCATTTTCCTTCCCATTGTGGTAATCTAATTACAATGTTGCTATGACATATGTCCTTCTTCAACTACTCTGCCTAGTCTATTTGTGTGAGTGGTGCAAATGTTGCAGTGGCTAACCAATAGCGCTCTTTCTTTCCTGCCTGCAGCCCCTTTTGCTCTTATGAGGAACTTGGCTTTTGTTACTGTTTTCTGTGTAACTTCACAACACTTTACACCACATTTAGTACAATAACTAAGTTTTCTGAACTGCACGTATAAACAACTTTTTGTCTGCTTTTGCGTTTCCATTGCCCATCTTTGACATGGCCCAGGGATAGGGTTATGACATGTGCACATGCTCTCATCCACAGTTGACAGATAACAAGAATACAGTATACTCCAGATACAGGAGGCAAATACAATGCTCTTCACTTTTTCCATTCAAAGAAACAGTGTGTGCTCATTATGGCTTGATTTTTGTCCACACCATATCAGTTTATTTCCTACCCTGCAAAACTAATTTGAAGAAATTTTCTAAGAGGTCTCTGACCTGAGATGAATTGCTATGAGCTCCTAAATTAACAAGGCAAAGGTTAATGTTATTGTAATTATCAGTGTGGAGTCTTAAGGGAGATGATTTCCCCATCACTTGAGAGCCTGCGCACTCACATCAAATGCATTAGATTAGTAATTAGAATCAAACGCTGCTTTTTTCATACTTTATTACTACCAGTGCCACCCAGTTTGTCACTTCTATGCCTATTTCAGAGGTCAAAGATGTCAATGGCTAGCTAAATGGGAAATGTGTAATGACAGACATCACTGTAGATGCGCTAACATGTTGGTTTCTGCGACATAAGGGCACTGCTGTGCTTACTTAACAGTGTCCCTGCAGTCACACATAATTATCATGCATGGTTTGTCTCATCAGGCCAAGATGTCGAGGTGTCAAAATGGCCTTGAGTGAGTCACAGCAGTGAGGCTGAGAGTTCATATTTGCCCCAGGGGAGATGATGAGTCGAGTTGCTCTTCAACACAATACATCATCTTGCTTTGTTTACCTATCGGCCACAACTACTGCGTATGTTGTAGGGATAACCACCCTCACATTCAGAAGTTAGACTGGATATTCTTAGACATATCTGTCACTGCAAAGAATAATAGGTTCTTATGAAAGTAGCTGTGCAAGATGGAATTACATCTCGATATTTATTTGACAGTCATTGGCCAAGCCAATCTTTTCTCAGCAGGAGCAATGCTGGTGGTACACATATATCAGTTTTTGGATAGGAGTGTGACTGGTGCCTCTGGCACTGTCCTCTGTGCTACTCACTACAAGTAGATGGGCTTTCTATGTATATCAGAGTTTCTGTGTCAGAGTGCTGCAGTCAGGGAGACTGAACCTGACAGGATAGCCTGTAGTGTGTTTGCTGCAGATGTTCTGACTGGGGCGTCCATCATTGCCTCCCCTCCCTGTGGGCAGCTTGAAATGCAGAGTCTGCAGAAAAGAAGTCATGCTGTGATGCAGAACTCCAGCCAGAAGCAGCTGTGATGAATGAGGCCTGGGGGCCGAAGACCTCAGTAGTGACCAAGTTGCTTTGGACTTGCTGCTAGAATTCTGGGAATGAAATGCATGTTTGTGAGTGTGTGCTTCTAAATTCAAATCAGGATGTCAAGATTTAATGTTTACTAATAGACCAGCAATCCTATTAACAGGCTTCTCACCAAGCATTGATGAGTACAATATATCAGAGCCATTTCTGTTGCACTAAATGTATTGGTTCATAATTCAGAGGAGGTGGTACACTATAGTGAAAATAATCTCATAGACTGTTTTAATTTGCATCACGCTGGGATTTGTCACTGATATAGATGATGCTGTGTGAAACCACCAGAGTCTTGTTAGTTAGAGTTGTGTGAGGGCTGACATGATTTGCATTATTCAGTGCATGCTGCATAAGTATGTGTTAGCTCCTGTCAGTCCATGAGGGCCCAAGGTGCTCTCCCACAGTGCACAGGGGGCTCCCCACGCAGAGCTTCCACTACGGCCTTCTCTGCACTGGTAGTCAATTAGAGACGGCTTCTGATACCCATGGAAGGAAAAGATTAATTCACCCTGCTTCTTACAGATCCTATAGTATGTCATTGATATGCTGAATTGAGGAGAAAAAGCATTTTTGAATCATGTAAGAGGTGATTTCCACCTGCTGTTTGGGTCTTTTTAATATCAGAAGTTACTCTAACCTCAGGGGTCACTCACTCCACAAGTGAGTCTCTCTTCCAAAAGAGAGAGGTCACATGAACGGCACTGCATTGGCATCAACCAGCCTGTCTTTTCCAACTGAATTTGCATGACGTTAGCAGCCCTCAGTGCTCACGTTTTCTGCACGTCAAAGGCAAAGACAGAGTCAGTGGAGCTCCAGCTGTTATTGAAAGCTGTGTGATTAACCATTTCCAGTTTCTCATCAATATGACCCAGAAGTCAGCAGTGGCCTCAGGGCAGATCAGACCAGAGTTAGTCCAAAGACTGAGACAGAAGGTGCTGCCTATACCTTGCGGTGTATCCAGCCATTCACACCATCCTCTCCTCCACCTGTTCACACCCCCGGTCATAGCAGGAACATATGCCAAACATATCCCTGCAAATTTGGTGAGAAACTGAACCGCTCAGGGGGTGTGTGTGTGTCTGTGTGTGTCTCTGTATGTATGTATATGTATGTGTGTATACATGTGAGAGAGCTCGGGCTTGTCACCTTCCCACCATGATGCTTGCCCACTTAGTGTGGCTAAATTTAAACTTGAGCCTGGTCTGAGTGTCCGGCTTGATGTTATTCATAACTCATAGTCATAATAACATCAACTAGAAATCAATTCACTCAGATGGAAGTACTTTGTTTCTACCTTTGCCCCACTTATTGCATTGTTAAAAGGTGAGGATCCAGCCAACATACGCTTAGAAAATCTATACAACCACCAGAGGAAATGGGTTAAGACAAACATGTCTTCTCTGCATTTTAGCTGAAGCATCTGTTTATAGACTCTCTAAGGATAACAGCTGCTAATGACTCATTTACCAACAACTGTTTTGAACCAGAAGTTTGTACGAAAAATCCCACGTCTCTTGTTGTGCATCCAGACAGAAGATTAAGCTCTGGCCAAAGTCATTTACATGTTTGTCTCTAAGAGATTAAAGTTGTTGCTTTTTCAAGCAGAATTAATTTACTTGATCAATCTGGCATCGGCATCACGGTTACTTGCCTTTTTTTCCTAGCTTTGAACTTTCTCACATTACATGTTGGTCTCTCACCCTGACACAGGGAGGAAAAAAAGAGTCCTAGAGCAATGGTGTTTCTAATTGGTCCACTAATCGAATGTCACTCTGGAAAGCCACAAGGAACTGGATAGATTAAATTGTCCGGGACACAGGTGAGACCGAGATAAAGACAGGATGGCTACCATGACAGCAGGACCTGCAGGCCTGCTCTTTTCCTGTCCTTTACTGTCACTTGTACTGTCTCCAGCCCAGAGTACAGAATAATGCTCCCTGAATGCTGGTTGTTTACACAGCACACCGAGCAACAAGCTGAAACTAAATTCAGTTCGCAAATGTTTCACTACACCAACTGTCTGGTGAAAGCTTTGTCTTACACTCCAATCAGAGTAGATCCTCCTCACCTCATGCAGCCTTGGTGCTTCATCCAAATCAGTCTATCAACCACATTGTATTGACTGTAGAAATGATGAACTAGTGGGACGTTTGTTGCTACTGCTGAATCACCACACACCAATTGACTGCATCTTGCATACACTGTAGGGCTATGTGATATTTTGCACCGCTATATCACTTGTCTTTGAATAGAAACAGAACATGCCTGTCGACATGTGTTCACAATCACATCCTTTTACACAACTGCTTTAACAAAAAGCCAGCCTGATTTTCATTCCATCTTATTTTCACTTCATTTAGTATGAAAATTAGGCTATATGAATATATTTAAAAAGGGCATTCACTGACTCATTATAGTACATGCATTTCCTGTGAATGCCGTTTTGTTCCCAAACTTTGCCTCTTGCTCAGTGGGACTTGTCCAAAGTGTTACATTCTGCACTGTTGTTGTCTTCCTCTCTGCCAACTTCTATGTCTTGGTACAGACTGTTAATATAATGTCTTGGGAGCTGAGTCACTTCATCGGCCAAGGAACTCGTTCAGTCAGCTTCCAGCAGTGCTGCTGATAACTGTATCAGCGCATCAAGAAGTGCTTAATCGTGACAGCATCAGAGATAGAGTGACACATGACATCTTTCAGTCTGATATTGAAGAGATGAGTCTTATATGCTGCTGTTGACAGGATACAGCTGTTTTTTTCCCCCACCTTTCCATCTCGGTACATGAAAACATAACTGCAAAAAGCAGCCACTAAAATACTTCTTGATGACATCGTAGAACAATATTTTTCAGAAAATGTCAGTGAAGGAGGTATTTCAGGAATGAAATTGTTTTCATAGGTCTTTGGTGGCTTTTCACGAAAGAGTTGTTACTTGAGTTTTGCTCAAATGAATAAGAGAAGGGAGTCAATAGAGACAGAAATCTCAAATGTTAATTCATGAACTAACTATTTTTTTCTTTGCTATCTCAACCTAAACTGGTAAATACAAATCCAATAAAACAGGACTAGATTAACGGACTTCAAAAAACATAAGACTAATGTTCGGTGTTTATTGTAGTTACATAAATTATAGAAATATTAGAAACAATGGAGAAGATAATAAGCCGGCAACCTCCACAGATACGAGACATTTACAAGCAAACTGTGTCTCCAGTTCAAAACTAATAGTCGAATGAGCTAAGAAGTGTACTTCTTGTTAATTGCAGTTAGTCTAGACATTTGGCATGTGTATTACCGGGAACCATTTAAAGTCCATAGATATTGGCTTAAATTTACTGAATAATTTTAATAAAATTCTTTCAATTATTTTCCTTTCCTTCAACTTATTTGACATTTGGATAACTCTACGCAGTCATTATCGACTGACAGGTAGTTTGGATGAGCGGTTACCCGAGGCTGAGCAGTCCCTCTGTTCCAAACAAACACTTCGGAACAATAGTTGTATATAGTTTGAATAAGTGATCCATGGTGTAGACACCCTTTAAAGTACTAAGAAAACCTTTTCTTTCTTCTAGCTCTCAGTGATAAACCCAGTCTTGTCTGGCATCCTTCCATGTTTGGTCCCAGCACAGTTACACATGAGCTTTTACCACAGTGATCAAGAGACCAGCAACTCAGTCCTGCTGTGGTGCCGAGGGCGATTTGACAGTGATGACCTCCCTTCAACAGCAGAAGCCCAGCTGAGAACCAGTCTGCTGCAATACCCTGGACAACCCAGATCGTTTGTAGTTGGCACTGCCCTCACCCTCAGAAAAGATGAAGAGGAAAGGAGGAGGCTTCTTTCCTGGATGTGGTAGAAAGTGTGGCAACCTAATCACATGTGCAGGAGTCACCCTGCCTACTTAATGTTTAATGTTTATCCTGTCTTACACTGCTCACGGCAGCACAGTATCAGGACAATAACTCAAATATCTATTGAATAGAAGCACTGGTGTTCAGTACCAGTTTGAGTAGAACATTCAGAGACATCAGACAATCCTCTCATCACCCATTTAAAGGTGAGGAGGAAAAGGTGGAGATGATTCATTCCTGATGTGCCGCGTTGCTGTCATCCTCTGATGAGTAGTCCTATCAGTGAGTTGTAAATCTGTGACAGCCAGGAAGGTTATTGGTTTGGATTTTCTTCTGTCTGACCAGCCAGGCCTTTGGTCTGTCCTTGGTTGTTGATGTGTTTCTGAATGGTCAACGCTGTATTAACAAAGCACTGCGACCAGGGCAAAATGGAGTAAATCAGGAGGTCATCCTCACTGTGGCTCACAGGGGTAACTAGACCACTGCCTTGTGGGGGCAAAACACACCCCTGATGAGCCTGTTGTTTGCATGTTCAATTCAGTAGTACTTTTCTTCATACAGTCAGTTTATTTGCAGTGTTATGCTGTTATGTTTAGCCTAATATATATTATATATATATACACACAGCCATTTTAGAGAAGCAATTGCTCGCTGTCACAGTCACATCCCCATGAAGGTCAGGGACAATAGCACAGATGGCCTTTTGCACTAAATCAGCAATTTTTTCAAAGTGTAGTCAAGCACTAACACGTGGAGTTGATTCACACACTAACCCATTTACACTTTGTTTCCCCAACGTCATGTACAGCTATACACATACATCCCCTGACACCTGCCCACACACACACACAGACACACACACAGCATTACAGCCTTTGGCTTTCTGAACCTCATCATGATTGTGTAAGTATAAAGGGACACAGAGACAGAGACTGCATTTATTTCAAAATAAGATGACTAGCATTTAAAAAGAGATTTACGGATTAATATTAACATTAAAAAACAAAGTCGCTTTTAGTTGAAAATTCATACTTTAAGCCAAATATTTGTTTTCACTATCGTTTGATGTATTTGAACAAAATCCTTTATTTCTTTCAAGATATATGGCCATAGATATTTTTCCATATAATTACACCTGTCCATTGTATTTAATTAACAATTAATTAACATCTCAAACATAGTTTATGCATGTCAGCCACTTTAACACATCATCACAGGTTAAGCACTACAGTATATTGAAATCAGTAAGAATGTTTAAATATTATATGATAACTTAAAAGATTCAATATTCAACTGTTTCTGTGTCAAGAAAAGGCTAATGTGCAAAAATAGTAATCATTAGAATAACAGTAAACAAATAGATTTGGCAAAAAAAAATGCCTGAAGTATTTAATTCCAGAAATGTGTGAAATATAAGTACTAAAATGTTAAAGTGCTATTTTGCTGACATGCTCTACCCTTTTCTTACAAGGGTATTTTGTGTGAGTCACGACAAAGCAAACTAAATTATTTTTCAAATATGTGTGTGAATCAGTCATCAGTCAGATGTTACTCTACACTTCTTGTGTTGTCAGTCTGTGTGTCAAACATTTTCCATCTGGCACATAATTAGAATTAGACAAACCAAAAAAAACAAAAAAATGTGATTGCTATTTTTTTTTTTTTTTTTTTTTTTTACCTGAGCTTGATTGTCTCCATTATCAAAGTAATATGGGAGGTCCTATCAGGCCTGCAGGCGAGGATGTGGTTGAGTGCTGGTGTCAAGGGAAAAAACACGGCACTACGGTGGTGAAGCGAGGTGACAGGAAGTCTAAGTTTTACCAGGGGTCTGTGAGGCTCAGCTGCTCCACAGCTAGAGTTCAGAAGAAACCATTAATAACCATGTCACGTCTGTTCTGTTAGTTTGTTTCTTCTGACCCACACTGTGGAATAAAGTGACTGAAGGTCTGTGATCATATCCTTTTTGCTGTTGCTGCTGTGTCCACACTCTTTTCCTCACTGTTCTTGTTTATTGTGTCTTCAAAAGCCTTATATATGTTTGTTTTTTTTGTTTTCACTGTGACATTTGATTTTCTCTTTTCTGCGTAGCTGCTCAACAGCTTTTGATTTTTCCTGACACCTGGATTGTTTGGGAATACTGATAGAAACCAATGTTTTGTGATAATGAACGAATGTGATGTCAGTCAGTGTTAGATCTTTCTACCATTGTTGTATTGTGTGTCAATCAGGGTGTACACACACACACACACACACACACACACACACACAACACACATTTGCTCATCTTCTCTCTGACTCTGCTATTCGTATTTATTATATGTTCTTATATATCCTCTCAGTCTCAGTCCGCATGCTGTTTATTTATCAGTCAAACCATCTGCTGTAGTTGTGTGTTTTTCTCTGCATGCCATCCCCATGGCAAATAGATTCACATGGCGGTGCTCCACCAATTATCTGATGCACAGGACGCCCATCGTGAGCCTCTGCCCACTGCACAGGCATGAAGTCTGTGTGTTCACACCAGGTAGCAGCTCTGCACGTTGCTGGATAATGGCGAGAAAGTGAGAGAGAGTACTGTCTTCAGCTCTCTTCATCTTTCATTTGGCAAGCTGATTAGCTTCTCTCTCTGACCACTAATAATTCCCAGTCTTGTGTATTTCATGGCCCATTTCTGAATTAGTGCACCGGTATATGTTCAAGCAAATCTACTCTTGCAGAAGTGTGCTGTGTAATAAGTGTTGCATTTTTGTGCAGTGTACCACGGAAAACATTAAGGCTGGAGCAGTGAGCAGTTGTAATTACACTGATTCCTTGTTGTTTTTCTATGTAACATTTAAGTAGCTGCTGTAATATTATATATGGGGAAACTAGGCTGAATTTAATGAGAATAAACTTTAGAATCTTTAAGGCAGAACAAGGCCACTAAATGCCATTCAAATCATGATTTATCGCATATTTTAATCAAGTATCAAAATGAATGCCTGACAGTCTAGCACAACCAGATCCCATAGACAGAAACAACTAATTTCCTCATAAAGAATTCATATGCAGAGTTTAGATGTTCCTGTCAGTCTGACGGCAGTCACGCGGCGCAGCAGACTTTTATAGATTCCTTTGTGTCAGAAGATGAAAAACATCTTGTCCTCATCCTTCTGCAATACTTTCTTATGCCCGCTGTATATCAGTCGCCTTTTTCCCCCCTAAACCTTATCAATACCTCATCTAAATTGATTTGGATATTTCTTTAAAGAGTGTGTTTTGTCAAGCCTGTCATATAACATGTTGGTAATTCGTTTTCTATTGATCTTTTCTATAGTAATAATTTGGATAATTGAATGGGGAGATAAGTGTGACTGTGTTTTTCCGAGGCGTTATCTCGCATGCAGTATGAGCTCAGTCAGGGCACATGTGGTTAGAGTTAGAGAAGCGAGCCCATGCAGTCTACTGAACGCTGACTGAAACATGCAAGTCTCCCTGCAGGGGAAGAGGGATATTAGAAAAAGCCTGAAATTGAGAAATGTGATATGGGGAGCTCTGTGGAAGAAAAACAAAGTTATTTAAGCCGCAAGCCTTTCCTCTTATTAAAATAGTATCAAGCTTTTATTGAATTTAACATGTTTATGGTAGGAGCAACATTAACGGTTTGCGTGAGTGCGTTTGTAGCCGAACAACTGAGATAGTCATC
Organism: Chaunax sp. Z400; assembly: GCA_037577475.1. Classification (NCBI taxonomy): domain Eukaryota; kingdom Metazoa; phylum Chordata; class Actinopteri; order Lophiiformes; family Chaunacidae; genus Chaunax; species Chaunax sp. Z400. The sequence goes on from CM075193.1 coordinate 8,228,210, forward strand.
TTTGTTCACATTAATGTGCAAAATGTGACTTACCTTATGTGTATGAATGTGTTTGAGCATATATTAGTAAATTTTGTCTTTTGCCCTCATACAGACGGCTGTTCCAGTGCAGAGCTCATGTTACTTCTTGGCATTTTTGAAGGGGTTATCAGCGAGCCCTTACTTCGGCACTCCATTACGTTCTCACTCTATATCTATAATCTTGTCATTTTCCACCACATTTCCTCTACTAAGCAGTCAATTAGTGACGCAATACTTAGCTGCCTTCAAAATCCTCTGAAAATTGTGTCTAAAAAGGTTAATGTGATTTCAAAAGCATAAAGTAGATGGAATAGCCTTGATCCAAGTGTGTCTTATTCATTAGTCTTCATTCTTTGCAGACTATCCCAGATTGGAATCTTGAAAGAGTTGAAGTTCTGTAAACTACATAGCATTTTCCCTATGCATAGTTTATATTCAGAGAAACAGTGTTGTGGTCATTAAAAATATATGGGTTTAAACATTGGATTGTAAAAATGCATGTAGCAGTACCTCAGTGAACTTGTGCTCTGGCACCATCTCATCTTCTCGGGATGCTCTGTTGTTGCCCGAGTGCACTATTATGTTCTTTGCAGTTTATATGACATTTATCAACATCATATCTGACAATGAAAGTGGAAGTGTTATCCTGATATATAATTGAAAGGTTAAGAGGTAACACACAAGAGAGCCCATGTCTCATATCTTATTTGTATCTATCAACTGTGTGATATATCTGCTATAGTTGTTACAGTTCACAGTACAAGCACTGAGTCCCTGTAGGCTCCGTCTGTATTTGTTATTTTTGAACTGACACAGTTGCTTCAATCAGTAGAGACCATAGATTCGGCTTCCATGGAGAAAGGCGTTTATTATTTTCTATTGCAGCAGTCTTATTTTGCGCTCTACAGCATTTGTAAATGTTGACAGATTCATTGATGTCATGAGTGTCAGACAGACTTCTCAAATTCTCCAAACTCGGATATAGAGTCAGATACAGTGGGATCCATCACACAGGCTTAGTTGCTGCACTCAGACACCAAACATTGGCTTTAATTGTGAAAGTCTTAAGCCCTGTTTCAGTCACTACATTTTGAGAAAGCACTTTTTTAGGCCCTTTTTTACAGAGATTATTGTCTACAACACCTTTTATATGTTTACACTAAACAAGACAACGACAGAATAATGCCATGTGTAATTTTAGATAGTGAGCGTGAGGCTTGACGTATAACAGCAGCATCAGTGTCTCGTGGAACATCTGTTGAGCAGCACTTTGTAAAGAATGGATTAATTTGGCAAAAAACAATTTACCTTCCCTGTTACATGGCAGCTGATCTTGTCTTCTAATCGGAGGGTAAGGAGCTCCCAAACCTCATGCTGACATTTTCAGTTTATATTCTCCTTCTTTGAGTTATCTGCCAGCTGCTGCTAGTTGCCTTTTTCATCATCAAAACGTCACAGCCCCATCCTGCCTTTCCACCTCACGCAGATTGCAATTTGACGCTGTTACTGCATCCACTGCCATCTCAGTGGTGGAACAAAACGGACCTCTATTACTCCTTCACTGTGTTTATACAGAACATTGTGGTGGAATGAAGGCGCACCAGTCTCATCTTGAAAAGGCTGTGTAAATGGGGCCTTAGAATTCATATAGAGAGCAACTATTTAAATATTTTTCATATGCACTTTTCAAGAGGTTAACCTTCAACCAGAGTAAAAACCCATACTGTGCCTCACAGCACAGGACCAGGTCGAGCTGAGCTGAATGAACAAAACCACATGAGCTGCCAGCTGCACATATTTACATCATGTTTCCCCACAATCCACTTCTAAGGACTGAGCTTGCGGCCACCTCTCAAGGAACTGGTTTGTGACTCGTAGCATACAGGAGGGATCTAAAGGACAACTCAAACATTTCGGTTTCAGAGGCACAGCCGGTATCTGCCCTTAATCTTTGGAGTCACTGTTTTATGTCTGAATGTGACAGGTCACAAAGCCCCGGCCCAGGCTGATTCACTGCATCCAGGTCATGTTATCATCAGTATTGATTCATCTGTTATCGGTGTCTTTGTTCTCCTCCTGAAAGCCTCACCATCTATCCATTGCTAGCAAGAGGGTAAATATTTTCATCCACTGTGCACATGTATGTCCAAACAGTAGATATAAAGGCATAACATTTGTGATAGGTTTACATAGCTTCAGAACAAAACTGATAATTGCATTTTGGACATTCTAAATGCATCTTGAACCTTTGGCTAATTGCAGCCCTCTCCCTACCTCCCTCATGAGAATAGTCATGTCTCATTTCATTTCAACATTATTAATGGTTATGGAGGTGTTTTTTAGATTTGTTCCCATTCATCCTCATTATGTCTGTGCTAAGAGCTTT